>VDFB02353493.1:162021417-162236086 GCA_007258455.2 Sequoia sempervirens | reverse complement strand
GGAAGATGGAGGGATGGAGGATTCAAAACATTCATGGGAATGGATTTTAGTGACACTAGGAGTAGAAGAAGTGGATTGGATTTGGGTGTCGTCGATGGGTTCGATGGCTCTTGGAGTAGGAGGTGGGTGTTCAATGAATTCGGTAGATGTGATGGTAGGAGATGGGGGCTTAGTGGATTCAGAGGATGTGATGGTTTCGATGGATTGAGTGATGCTAGGGGTGGTATCATCAATGATAGGTGTTGGGTGGAGGAGAGTCTTGTAACTAATGACCGTGGATGATGGGTTGGGAGGGCATGATTCCAAAATTTCAAGGTGTGGAGTGGGAGATGTCTTCTTTGATATAAGTCCTTGGAGAACTTTTGGAGTGAGAAACTTGAATACTCTAAGCTAAGATGGCGTGGTAGGAGTGGATGACTGATTATGGATTGGTGGGGGATTAGGACTAGGGATTGGTGGATGAGGATTAGATGGGGGAATGGGATTGGATGCAGGACTGAGAATAGATGGGGGATTAAGATTAGATGAATGGTTAAGATAGGGGTATTGGAATGGTGAATTAGGACACAAGGATGCGGGTGGTGGATTGTAGTAAGGGTATTGGGATGGTGGATTAGGATGGGAAGATTGAGGTGGCAGATTGAGATAGGGAAATTTGGATGTCAGATTAGGATAAGAAGATGTGGATGATAGATTAGGATAGGTTGGTGTGAATGTTGGATTAGGATAGGAAGGTGTGAATGTAGGATTAGGGTGAGAAAATTGGTATGGAAGATTAGGGTAGTGGGTATATGCAGATGAAGGATTGAGATAGGAGGATGTGGATGGGGGATTAGGATAGGGGTATTGTGATGGTAGACTAGGATAAGAGGATGTGGATGTTGGATAAGAGGTTGATGTAGATGAAGGATATGATGGATAGGATGGATATCCCTTGTCAAAGGTAGCATAAGCAACATGATCAGGCATGGATGAAGACATAATGAGATAACTCGAGGGGGTGATTGGATTTTGGAAAGCAGGTGGAGAAAGCTTACTAGCAATGATAGTGTCAAGGGGATCTATGCCATATTCTTCTTGATTGACAAGACTTTCGTTATCGTTGTTGACATAATTAGGGTTTCCCTTGACTACTATTGATGGAGGATAAGGATTCATGATGATGAAAGGATAAAGAAGATGGATCAAAGATTTGGGATGGGAACAGACTAATGCTTAAATCGGGATTTACGTTAAGCTTAGATTGGGATTGGATTAAAGCTCAGATTAGGATGATTAGATGAAGTGATGGGATTGATTCTGATGATCGGATTGGATTATCAAAGGATGATTATGACACTAAATTTGCTTCGAGGTGGAAGTAGATTGATTGGGTCGAAGGTGATTGGATAGGAATGAGATTGGATTGGATTGGATTGGATTGGATAAGATTGATCGATGATTGATAAGATCAACTGATGGAAGGTATTTTAAACCTTGTTCAGAGATTACCCTAGGTGACTCAGGATACTGATTGATTGGATTAAAGGATAAAAGGACGATTGCGACACCAAATCCACTTTGAGATTGAAAATGGATTGATTGGGCCGACAATAATGATTAACTTGGGATGGATGACAATCCTAAGTGGATTTTGATGATGACGCTCAGATTAGACACTTAGGTCAATTTGGATAATCACCTGAAATGAAGTTAAGAGGATTTGGATGGGAAAAATGATGATTTGTTTGGAGAAATGGATGATAGAAATGGACAAACGACTGCTCAAAATGAGAGAAGGAGGCTCAGAATAGATGAATGATTATTCAGAATGAGTAAACAAATGGTTGAGAGGGATGAATGACTACTCAAAATGAGTAAACGACCACTCAACAGATGAATGATTCTTGGAATGAGAAGACGAAGGTTTCGAATAGATGAAAGATTACTTGGAACGAGTAAACGATTGATTAGGATTGTTGAATGAGAGTTTGAAATGATGAAAGGAGGCTTGAAATGGATGAAATTTTACTCAGAATGAGTAAATGAATGATCAAAACAATAGAACGAGAGTTCAAAATGATAGACAAAGGTGTGAAATGGATGAATGTTTACTCAAAATGAGTAAACAAATGATCAAAATGGCCAAACAAGAGTTTGAGACAATAGACGAAGGTTTGAAATAGATGAATGTTTATGCATAATGAGTAAATGGATGATTGGAATGGACAAAAATGAGTTTGAGATGATAGAAAAAGGTTCGAAATAGATAAATTTTTACTTGGAATGAGTAAACGAATAATCAAAAAAGAGGGAACGAATGTTCAGAATGGGTGGATGAAAGGTTGAAATGAGTAAACAATTGATCAGAATGAATGAATGCTCAGGTTGGGAGAATGAATCTCGAAATGGATGAAAGGATGAATAGGACAAAATTGAAGAAGATGGAGAGAGGGATCTTAAGATTTGTTTCAATATCCAAAGACCTTGACTGCAGATGAACTAAAGCTTAGATTAGGGTTTTGGTTAAGCTCATATTGGGATTAGATTAACGCTTAGATTAGGATTGTATTGAAGCTTAGAATGATTGGAGGATGTTATGAGATTGATTATACACCAAATTCTAAGGTTTAAAGGACATAAGGTGTTGACAATCAGATTTTTCCAAATTTTAAAATTTTAAAAAATTGTCAAATTTTTGCCATTTTAGGAAACTTCACGAACATACTTTTGAGAGTCCAATTTTTCCCCAAATATACCCAAAAAAAAGATAGGATGAATTTCCAACTAACATCCCAAATCTGAGGCATGCATTCCGAGTTATTAATGAAAATGATTTTTTAAAAATTGAAAAAAACACTAATTTGCGATTTTGAGGGTCAAGATGAAAGTTTGAGGCCTCAAAAATGTGGTGAAATAGGGTCTAGTTGGATCAAAATCAATTGAGAATCCACATACCACCTCATAACTCAACCACCCGTAAAATTTCAGCTCAAACAGACACCCGAGTCAAAAGTTATGGCCCCTAGAAGTGTCGGCATAAAAATCAAAACTCTTGAAACGAAGTCTAGGTGATTGGGATGGATGATCTGATGATGGATATGGACTCTAATGATGTTCTAAATAGCACTTATGTGATTTTGGTGATGAAATGATGAATTATGGAACACCATTGATGATGGGAAAATGGGTGCTCGAAACGACTGAACGAAGGGTGGAATGATGAAACAGATGATAAAACTAATTGGTCAAGGGTTAGGTTTTCCCCTGGGATGGGTCAAGTCTGCCTATGGAGTGCGGGTCTACCTATTGGAAAAAAAATTGGTCAAAATTAGCCAAAATAGGCTAAAAAAGGCTAGTTCAGAGGTCAAGTCTTCCCCTAGAGGGTAGGTCTACCTGTCCAGAGGTCAGGTACACCTGTGGAGGGTGGGTCTACCCCTGTAAAAGGTCAGGTCTGCCCCTAGAGGGTAGGTCCGCCCCTAGCTAGGTAGGTCTGCCCCTAGAGGGTAGGCCCACCCTTGGCTAGGTTTGCTACTAGAGGGCAGGCCCACCTCTAGAGGGCAGGTCTGCCCCTGAAGGGTAGGTCCGCCCCTAGCTAGGTAGGTTTGCCCTTGGAAAAGGTCAGGTCCACCCCTGGAGGGTAGGTCCGCCCTTGGATGGGCAGGTCCGCCTCTGGGTGAAAATGGTCAAAAAATAGCTCTTTTGGCGCATAAAACGAGGAGATGGATGCTCAAAATGGATGGAAAAGTGCTTGAAAAGGATGAATAACTTTCAAAATGAGGGGAGGAAGATTCAAAATAGATGAATGAGTACTCAAAACGAGTGAATGAGTGCTCAGAAGGGATGAATGGGTAATCAGTACGAGTAAACAGTGACTTGGAATGGATGGACTCTCAGAATGAGGAGATAGAGGTTTATAATGGATGAATGTTTACTTGGAACGAGTAAATGAATGGTCAGGATGGTAGAAAGAGAGTTTGAAATGATAGAAGGAGGTTTAAAATGGATAAACGTTTACTCAGAACGAGTAAACGAATGATCAAAACGATTGAATGGGATTTTGGAATGATAAAACAAGGTGTGAAATAGATGAACATTCACTTGAAACAAGTAGACAGATGATCGAAATGGCAGAATGAGAGTTCAAGATTATAGAAAAAGGTTTGAAATGGGTGAACATTTACTCAGAATGAGTAAATGAATGATCAGAATGATAGAACGAGAGTTTGGAATGATGAAATAGGGTGTAAAATAGATGAACGTTCACTTAGAATGAGTAAATGAATGATCAAAATGGTAGAACGAGAGTTCAAGATGATAGACAGAGGTTTGAAATGGGTGAACATTTACTTGGAACAAGCAAACGAATGATCAGAATGACATAACGAGAGTTGGGAATGATGAAATAGGGTGTAAAATAGATGAACGTTCACTCAGAACGAGTAAATGAATGATCAAATTTGGTAGAACAAGAGTTCAAGATGATAGAAAAAGGTTTGAAATGGGTGAACATTTACTCAAAACAGGGAAACAAGTGATCAGAATGGTGAAATGAGTGCGTGAAACGATAAAAGCGGTGTCTAGAATGACGAAACTAATGATAAAATTGACTGGTCAAGGGTCAGGTCCACCCCTTGAATGGGTCAGGTCTGCCCTTGGAGGGCAGGTCCGCATATCTAGAGGTCAGGTCCGCTTGTGGAGGGCAGGTCTGCCTGTCAGGAGGGCAGGTTTTCCTGTCGGGAGGGCAAGTCTGCCTATCAGACAAAAGTTGGTCAAAAATGGTTCAAACAGGCTTAAAAGGGTTCGTTCAAAGGTCAAGTCCACCCTTGGATGGGTCAGGTCCACCCTTAGAAAAGTTTAAACTTGAGTTTTGAAGAGATGACTAAGGCAAAGGACCCAAAACACTGCAAACATCAATCAAAAGAATATGACTGAGTCAACTAAACAAAAAATTACTGGTTTCACACAAAGAAGATAGTTTAGACAACACAATCCTAAGACTAGGAGAAAGGGGTATGGTTGACAAAATCTTCTATTCTAGGATGAATATGGTTGCTAAGGAGTCCTTGATATATACCCAGTATGTGAGGCCCAAACTGTGAACACCAACCCATTATAAGCGTGAGTCGGGAACCTTAGCGAGATAGTAGAGGCTAAGACCAACTCTTCACATCATCCTGACGCTTCGTCAATTACAACATGGTTGGATTGAGGTACAAATTTCACTCTCCCTCCTTTATATACCCTGTCGGTACGTGTGGTTGTACCCTGTCGGTACACGTGGTTGGAATCATCCCTTGGGGTGATGAAATCCCCAAGCAGGTCCCACCAAGAAAAGGAAAAAAAAGGGTGACTCAAAAAGACTTGGTAAGCTATGATTTTTCATCACCCAAGATTTCCAAATGATGCAAGGAGATTGGATACATCAAATAGCTTACCAACAAGCATGACAAACAAGATTAATTGACACCCCTAGTTAAACTATGTGCCTAAGTTATGCAAAACAAGTAGTGGTTGATAAATAACTAACCCTACAAGAAAAATTGTTAGTGAATCTTGCCCTTGTTCCTTGCCAAATGTCGATTAAATGCTTGCACAGACTCAAACAAGACACATTAGGGGGTTAGAAACACTTAAAACAACCAAAAAGAGTGCTAAAAATTGAAAATTTCACGTTTTAGAAAAAGTTGTCTAGGTCACATCCACCTATCTGGAGGTTAGGTTCGCTCCTTTGTGAAAAATATGCAAAAATTAGTTTTTGGAGTCTATGGAGGGCAGGTCGACCCCTAGACAAGGTTGGGTCCACCCTTGGAGGTCAAGTCTGCTTTCCTGTCAAGTCAGGTCTGCCCCTTGAGGTCAGGTTTGCCCTTGGATGGTCGGGTTTGTCCCTCTGTAGGTTGGGTCCGCCCTTCTGCAACCTGTACTTGCAAAAAGTGAAAAAAACAACAAACGTAAGAGATACTGACCCGTTTGTGGGTCCCACCGAGCATCCCAGAAATATGATTGGGAAAAAATACGTGTTAGAAAATGAGCAGCCAACAAAAGAGTGCAAACAACGAATATAAACACCCTACACCTCAAGATTGGGCAAATGATTAACTTCACCAAAAAAATGGAACCTTTTACCTTGTTGAGTTGTCCTTTGGTTGGCCCTTCGATCTTTGATGTAGTCCATGCTTCTTTGATGGAAAGAGATGCAAGTGTGAGATGCAAGATGAATGGAAAATAGGTGATAATGTATGCAAATACAAATATTTGGCTAAGTATGGCTCAAGAGAAAAATTTTCAAGAGTTTGGCTAGCATAATGATCTCCCCCCAAAATGAGAGAAAAGAGGGGGGTATTTATAGAGCATTTTGAATTCTCTAGGGAAATGGATGGTTGAGATTAAATCGACAAAACCAAGATGTAGGACTATGGTGAGTTGAGAACTCACAAGCCCTCACATCTTGACATTTGGCATGTGAAGTGGCTTGAGAAAGATGATGTGTAAATGAGTTGGAAGGAGAGTACATGACATGGAGGTACTACATAGTACCTTGGGATTGGATAAGATCTCCTCATAAAGGAAGTCCTTGTTCCCATGTGGTTGAAAGGACATGTGAGGAATTAAAAATTCCTCAAATATCCACATGGGAATGAGAGAAAGAATTTAAAATTCTTTGGAATGCATTGGGGAATTAAATGTGAATTAAAAATTCACATGAAGAATGGAGTGCCTTCTCCAAAGGGAAACAACATTTATTAGGGTTGACTTATGACACATTCCATAAATGACATGGAGATTAGGTTGACCTAATTAAGTGATTAAGGTTGTGCAAGTACCCAATTGGAAAAATTAATGACATATTAGAGGCAAGTGGGAGAAGGGGAAGAGTTCACATGTGACTTGATGCGACAAGTCAAATATCACATGGGAAAGAGAAAAAATAATTTAATATTCTTTGGAAGGATAAAATGAATTAAAAATTCTTTGAAAGGTTGATTAGGCTAGTTAATGAAGGATTAGAGGAGGGTTAGGTGGGTAAGAGAGATTAGAGGCCAACTTGCAAAAGTTGGAGGATGTGACACATCTTAATCAAGGATTAGGCATGTGCACATCCCTAATGATGAGATTAGGATAATAATTAGGATAAAAAAAAGGATGTGACATGTGAGGAATTAAATAAAAGTCATATTTATTTAATTTATTTGATGAAAGGGGGAAGGTATTTAATTATTTAACTAGATACCTTGGGGATTAGAAGAAATTTAGAGGTATTAATTAAATAATAGTGATATTACTTAATTAATGCAAATAAGGGGATGTTTAGATGAAAAGGGATAATTTTGGATAAATTAAGTGTCCAAATTTAGGTGTCTACAATTGTAAATGTAGACAGTTCATCACTATATCTCATATCTAATGACCAATATTTTATTAGCTTGACTTGCACTAGAAGGCAACCCTATTTTATGAGGGCATTGTATTACAATTGTGTATTGCGATGTATTCTAAGAGTTCGATAGAGACTTTGTTGCCTCTGGATCTCTAAGTGGTGATACTCCTGTGAGAAGCTTGGTTTACAAGTATATTATAATCTTTGTGATTTCTGAATAATATATTGGATGACTTTTGGATTTTTCTCCTTAAAGGGGCTTCGCATGTAAATCATTGTGTTGTGGTATGCATGATATTTATGTCTATTTTTGTTTAAGTTTCTGTAACTGTTAAAGATTTGTAAATCTTTTGCATTATTCTCACCTCAAGATTAGTGTAGGAAGTTGTTTTGCTACCTTAGCTTCCTTACAAGTGATATCAAAGCCTGATCACCTTTGGTTTCAGTTGTGGGTTGTTGGGATTTTGAACTAACCTTGATTTGAGTGGGATCTTATGCAAAAGACACTTTGCGATCTTGTTGCAAGAATTTTCAGATGACAAGTTCATCAGGGAGATAAAGGTGGATAAATTTTCTAGAAATAATTTTAAAATGTGGAAGCTGAAGATGGATGATCTATTGATAGATTGAGATCTGTGGGATGTTGTTGATGAGAATGTTTCAAGGCCTATAGATCCTACTCAAGTTCCTCAATATGATGTTATGGACTGTAAAGCCAAGGGTCTAATTAGATTGTTCTTGGAAGACTCTATTTTAATTAATGCCCCTAAAGAGACCTCTACAAAGAAACTATGGAAAAAGCTTGGTGAGATGTATCAAGGAAAATATTTAGTGAACAAGATTTCCTTGAGGAAGAAATTGTATCCCTTGAGAATGGAAGAGGGTGGATGAATTACAGACCACCTAGAAGCATTCAATATGTTGGTGGCTCAATCTATATTAGTTGGTGTCAAAATGGATGAGGAAGAGAAATGTCAGATCCTACTTTGTTCTTTGCCTGATTCATGGGTTCTCTTGTTATGGCTATTGGGAGTACTTCTGTTATATTGAAGACTAAATATGTGGTGGTTTCTTTTCTTTCTAAAGAGATGAGGAGGAAGGTATCCATCAGTGCCAAGGAGACCCTAATGCTTGTGGAAGACTTAAGAAAAAATGCAAGAAGAATGAGAAGCATGGAAAATCCAAGTCCAAGGGGAGATCTAAGTCTCCTGAAAATTCCAAAGTTATTTGTTCGAACTGTGGTAAGCTTGGACATGTTCGTAAGGACCGCATAGAAGAAAAGAAGAAATTTGCTTCTGATTTTGAGTCCGAAAAGGAAGATGGTGACACATTCATTGCAGCTTTGGCAACTCGTGCAGGTAATGATGCATGGTTAATTGACTTAGGTGCATCTTTCCATATGAACTTTAACAAAGATTGATTTTCTAAATATGAAGAATTTGTTGGAGGTAAGGTGTACTTGGGTGACGATTCTCATTTAGACATTTTTTTCCTTGGTAAAGTTAAAATCAAGTTTCTAGATGGTAGAATAAAAAAGATCAATAGTGTGTTGCATATCCTTGGTTTAGCACAAAATTTTTGTCATTTATGAACAAACTAATAGATGTAGGTGTGTAGGGAGTATTTTCCAATGTAGGATGCAAGATGGTTAAAGGTATTATGGTGATTGCTAGAGGTATCAGATATGACACATTGTATAAGCTTGAAACATGCACTGTTGAGTGCAATAGTACTTCTGTGAAAAGAAAGTTTGTGGAAGAAGTGAAGCTTTCACCTTTAGTAGATGGCTATGGCTTTTGGGTACCCAAGAGTGCTCTTTCTTCTAAATCAAAGTTACATGCAGAGAAAACTATGTTATGGCACTAGAGACTTGGCTAGATTAGAGAAAAGGGACTAAGGACCTTGAAAAATAAAAACCTCATTAAAGGTTTGTTTGATTGTAATCTTGAATTTGATTTATGTGAGCATTGCATTTATGGAAAATAAAACCATGTTCAGTTTTACTTGACTTCTCATAAATCTTGTGGTGTATTAGATCTTATTCATTTTGATGTGTTTGGTCTTGTAGATGTTCCTTCAATTAGTAAATCTACATATTATATTTCATTCATTGATGATTATAGTAGAAGGCCATGGGTATATTTTCTAAAGAGTAAATATGAAGTTTTCAATCAATTTAAAGAATTTAAAGCAATGGTTGAGTTGAAGACTAGAAAGAAAATAAAATGTTTTAAGACTGATAATGTCGATGAATTTTTATCTAATGATTTTGATAGATTTTGTATAGATTGTGTTATTCATAGACAAAAGACAACTCCATATTATCTACAACAAAATGGAGTTACAAAAAGAATGAACAAGACACTAATGGAGAAGGCTAGGAGTATGTTGAGTGGTATTGGTTTAGAACAAGGGTTTTGGGTTGAAGCTGTTGCCACTACTTGTTACCTGATTAACAGGTTTCCTACATCAAATTTTGTTGATAAGAAGCCTATAGAGGCATGGTCAGGTGGCAAGCCTTCATAAAGACATCTTAGAGTTTTTGGTCGTGAGGCGTATGCACATGTGCCAAAGGAGAAGCAAACAAAGTTGGACAACAAGGCTATGAAATGTATCTTCATCGAATACAATTATGGTGTGAAAGGATACAAACTTTGGGATCCTGTTGCACATAAGGTAATACATAGTAGAAGTGTTATTTTTAGAGAAACTAAGCCTTCTTCTATTACACTACAGCTAAAACAAATTAAACAGAAAGATGTGATTCAATTTCCTTCTACACCTACAAAAGTTGAATCGAGACCCATGGGTAGATAAGAAGTTGATGCAAGAGCTCATCTAGCTCTAAATATTTAGAAGAGGAAGAAGAACCTCCAACTTAGCTTTTTCATAGGTCTACAAGGCATAGATAAACACCTAAAAGGTATTCACCTGATGATTGGAGATGCATTTTTTCTTTGAATACTAACATGGATGAACCTAGATCAATAGAATAGGCATTAGGTATGAATGATGTAAAATCTTGAAATATTGCTATGGATGAAGAAATATAAGCTTTGAAAAAGAATGATACATGGGATCTTGTACCATTGCCTGAAGGATGAAAACCTATTAGTTGCAAATGGGTGTTCAAGAAAAATATTGGTTCAGAAGGAAGTATTGAGAAATACAAAGCAAGGTTGGTTGCAAAAGGTTACTCTAAAGTTGAGGGTGTTGATTATGGTGAGATATTTTGTCCTATTGCAAAAATGACATCCATTATATTTTTGCTTTCTATTGCTATTGCTTATGATTTAGAGGTTGAGCAAATGGATGTGAAAACTCCTTTCCATCATGGTGACTTGGAGGAGGATATTTATATGACACAGCCAGAGCACTACGTGGTGAAAGGAAAAAGCAAATTGGTTTGCAAATTGAAGAAATCTTTGTATGACCTAAACCAGTCCTAGGATGTGGTACCAAAAATTTGATACATATGTGTTGAGTTTGGGATTTGAGCGTTCTAAATCAGATCATTGTGTTTATTATAAAATTGATGGTGATTATTTCTTGTTATGATATGTATTTATTAGTAGAGGGAAAGGTACAATTTTAGAACTGAAATCTCAACTTGCTACTAAATTTGAAATGAAAGATCTTGGTGCAACTAAACACATTCTTGGGATGGAAATTAAAAGAGATAGAGTGAACAAAAAGCTATGGCTTGTCCAAAGTAAGTATGTCAACTCAATTTTACATAGGTTTGATATGCAAGCTTGTAGACCATTGCGTGTTATTGTTTTAGTTGGAACAAAGTTATCTATTTTAGATTGTCCAACATATCCATCAAAGATTAAAAACATGAGTAGAATGCCTTACCAAACTACAGTTGGAAGTTTGATGTATGCTATGGTTTGCACTAGACTAGACATTACCCAAGCACTGGGAGCTCTTTCCAAGATATATGTCTAATCTTGGTTGATTTCATTGGGTTGCAATTAAAAGAGTCTTTAGATATTTGCGCGGTACCTCAGATTATTCCTTATGTTATCACAATAATATGAATGATGATAAGATTTCCCTTGAGATTCATGGTTATGTGGATTCAAATTGGGTAGGTGATGTTGATAGCAGAAGATTTTCCAATGGTTATTTGTTTACTTTATTGGGTGGTGCAATTAGTTAGATGAGTAAGTGACATGTTGTGGTTGCTTTGTCCTTTATTGAAGCAGAGTATATGGGAACTACTCATGCTTGTAAAGAAGCCATTTGGATTAAGAGATTGTGTTCAGATATTGGACTAAAACAAGGTGTAGTGACAATTTATTGTGACAGTCAGAGTGCAATATGTCTAGCCAAAAACCTGACATTTCATGCTAGGACTAAGCACATTGATGTACAATATCATTTTGTTAGAGATATGGTCAAAGATGGTAGGGTGAAGTTGGTTAAGGTAGAAACTTTGATGAATGTTGTTGATTCTTTAACTAAGCATGTGAGAACAGAGAAGTTTAGATGGTGTTCAAAGACTATGGGACTTTCAACCCCTAGCAATTAAGAGATGATGATGACACCCTTCCATTGTCCTTGCAAGGTGTTTGACAAGTGAGAGATTTGTTGAGAAAATGTGTCTCAATCTTGCAATTACATAAAGTACTGTTCATCCGATGACGACCTAGGGGGGCATGGGGGGGTCCCCGCCATGAGGGGTTCGAGGGGATTCATCCCCTGGCTAGGGTCTAGGGGCAGTGTGCCCTGGCGAGGGATCGGAGGCAGGGCCCTTGAAAGGAAAAATTTATTTAAATTTTATTATTGTAAATTTGGATCGTTCATCATTATGTCTCATATTTGAGCCTATATTTTATTAGCTTGACTTGCCCTAGAAGGCAACCCTATTTTATGAGGGTGTTGTATTATGGATGTTTATTGCGATGTATTTTGAGAATTTGATAGCGGCTATGTTGCCTTTGGATATTTGAGTGGTGATATTCTTGCGAGAATCTTGCTTTGCAAGTATGTTGTAATCTTTGTGATTTTTGAATAATATATTGGGTAGCTTTTGGATTTTTCTCCCAAAAGGGTTTTCTCTATGTAAATCACTGTATTGTGGTATGCATGATATTTATCTCCATTTTTGTTTAAGTTTCTATAATTGTTAAAGATCTGTAAAAGTTTTGCATTATTCTCCTCTCAAGACTAGTGTAGGAAGTTTTTCAGCTACGTTAGCTTCCTTACATGATGCATGTCATAGAGTATCTTTCTATAGAGAATGAAGACAAATTGGGGTACCCAAGTTTGGGTGGTAAAATATGACAAATGTGTAAGGAATATGCCAAAAATAGCTTGGAATACCAAGACCAAGAGGTATTAGAATTTGTGCCATGGGAATTTTGGTGTTATATCTTTGTTAGTGGTTTTTTAGTTTCCCCTTCATCTATTTATTAGTTCTTGGATAGAAGCTTGGTATGAGTTGTTTAGTTGATTTCTAGGTACTGTTATGCTATTTAAATTGCTCCAAATTTACATGTTGGTGATAGTCCTATAAGGGCATCTCCTAAGATTATATTATAATATTTGTTGTTGACAATACAATTAGTTCATGCTTTAGAGTGTGGGTTTTCCTCACGTAAACATGTGTTATGATATTTTTTTGTTGTATATTCTTCCTTGGTTCTGGAAGAATTAATTTTATTTGCACATTACCCTCCTCAAATATTAGATTAGGAGAAATTTCTACACTCTTACTTTGTTTCACCTTTAGTTGTCCACTTTAAAGAAATAATTTACACCTATACCAAAGCAAGTTCATGTCACAAGTGATGAGAATAATTTTCTTACTAGCAATGATGTAGTAACTCCATTAGGATAACCAATGGTTTAGTCTGATTATATTACTAGAGGAAAGAAGAAAGTTTTGGAAGAACTACCTATATTTGATCAACCAAAACAAGTAGTCAAGAGGTGCCACTAGTTCAGATGCATATTGCTTCTACCATTCCTAAACAACAAGTTGATGTGCCTAATGCGAACTAATTTAGAGTAACTCACCCATTAGTTGAGCAACCAAGAACTCATTGGGTGCCATATATACCAAATTTCAAGGCACTACATCCTTCACTATGATAGAACAAATAGAAAAGGTGATAATCGTGTAACTTTGTGCAAGATCCTAGCAATGTTGGAACAAATGAACCTATTGAAGGAAGTGCTCAAACAACAAGAAAATAATTAGGTGAAGGAACTAGTCTTCATCCCTTAAAATAAAACATTCAAAGAAAAGTAGCTTGTAGTTTTGTAAGCAATTGATCAAGACCCAAGTAAGCCTAAACCTTTCTAATTCTATATTGCTTAAACTATTGGAAGGATTATTCCTACATAGCTTTAGGAGCTAGCACATTTATTATGTCTAAAAGAGTAGTTGATCCTTTGGGTCTACTATATGAACAAGTTGGAAAGGAAGTCACCTAGTTAGATGGTGACTTTGGTAAGATCATTAGTCTTTCAAAACCTCCTACTTAGTAATTAGTTGTAGTTTAGGCTAGCAAAATCACTAGTTGCTTCCTTTAAAAGTTTATTGAAGAAATCAAATAAAAAAAAAATCATTATTATTCAAAAGTGCAAGCTTAGCTTCATTAAATTATTGGCTCTAAGAGAGGAAAAGTACACATCTAAATTGTTGTTTTTGCCTCTCCTTCTTATATGCTAAATATAGTTATTGAAAGAACAATTGAAATATAACATTTGTTAAAAAATATAAAATAAATGAGAAATAAATCTTGTTCAAGGGATCACTAGAGTGTTCCCTACCAACTTATAATTTGATTTATTGATATTTTTTCTAATGTAATTATAAAAAATTCCTAATTGATTCTTGTATTTAAGGTCCTTTAAAATACCCACTTTTACCAATAATATCAAAAAATAATAATTAAACCCCTTATATAATACCCCCAAATTTGGTCTCAAGCTATCTTAGATTAGAAGGCTAAAAGTTAAAAGCTGAAGAACTAACATAAAATGCCAAACTATAAACCATTTCAGAAAACAGTGGAGCAGGGGAGATTCCTTGAAAGCAATTGGCAATCATGCTCTGCACGGTAAACTACGCAATTGATGTCCGTATAGGTTGTATTCACATAAAAGATGTGAGATGAACTGAATTAACAATCACTCTTTTCATATTCATGTGCATTTTGTGGGGACATTGAAGGGTATCCAATGGCTTAACCTTTAAGCCTCGGATTCCCTTGTAACTCAAGAATCATGGATTGCAATTATAAGTATATATACATTTTTATAGTAAAGGAATGTCAATGTGGGCATTGTTGGTTTCTCTTCTAACATGGCAAAAACGATGTGTTTGTGTCTGAAACTCATTGCAATAGCTTTGGTTTTTGTTGCTTTCTACCCTGAAACTGCACAGGGGTTGAAGAGGAACAGGACAGAGAGAATAACAAGATTGCATTTCTATATGCATGATGTTGTATTTGGGCCTAATGCAACAGTCGCACAAGTGGCTTCTCCTTCAGGGAACTTCTCAACTCCTGGATTTGGCACCGTGTTTGTAATTGATGATGTTCTTACAGCAGGACCATCGCCCTATTCAAGGGTTGTTGGAAGAGCACAAGGAATGTATATTGCAGATTCACTCAAGGAGCCTAGTTTGATGTTACTGTTCACTGTTGTTCTTCAATCAGGGAAGCACAATGGGAGTACCATAAGCATTCAGGGGGCTGACAGGGCTATCCTTCCACTGAGGGAGGTTTCTGTTGTTGGTGGCACAGGGAGGTTCAGGTTTGCAAGAGGGTATGCAGGGATCATGACACAGTCGCTGGATCCAAGCACAGCTGTATTGAAATTCAATGTTACTGTACTACATTAGGGTAATGTCCTTTTTTCCTGGAATTAGCTTATCGAACAAACTGCCCTTTTACTTCAAAGCAAACATTTAGGCCTAATTACTAATTGATGTCAACTAGTCCTAGGTAGGCTTTGGATCCCTTCCGTCTTCTGTTTGGGCTTGAATTGAAAGGATGATTCAGCCCCTTGTTGGAAGGATTTCAAACCCATAATATCAGGATCCTCTTTGACTGTGTTATCAATGGAAAATCATGTTATATCACAAATTTATAAGTGGAAAATCATGTTTTAGCCTTAAGGATTAATGATTGTTATTGAACTTCAAGGTCAGACACATAAGGATTTCATTTTCTTTGGACATTTAAAATGTTGGGCTGCTTCAGACTAAATTGTCCCGGTTTTTTATGAAATTCTAAAACAAACTTTGATGCACTTAATGAAATACGAAAGTGTGTAATTGCCATTTGATGTTTCAATGGTTTACTGTTTCAGTAGGCATACTCTGTAACTAATTACCTCGGAATCATGTTTAAGGTACTACAATGCAAAGAAAATTTATCAACTAATGTCGGGCTGCATCAGATTAAATTGTCCT
Source organism: Sequoia sempervirens (assembly GCA_007258455.2). Taxonomy (NCBI): domain Eukaryota; kingdom Viridiplantae; phylum Streptophyta; class Pinopsida; order Cupressales; family Cupressaceae; genus Sequoia; species Sequoia sempervirens. The sequence goes on along the minus strand of VDFB02353493.1, from coordinate 162,220,295 downwards.
GGCCTTTTATGAAATTATAGAACAAACTTTGATGGTCTTAATGAAATGTTTTAATAGTTTACTGTTTCAGTAGGCATACTCTATAACTAATTGTCTTGGAATCATGTTCGAGATACTACAGCACAAAGAAAATTTATCAACGAATATGCTCTCCAGGCTCATCTGGGTATTGTATGTGCTTTTGCAGTTTTACCAGTCCTTCAATGTCTCTTCCTCTTAGACAATTCTGGTCTCTAGACTTGCCAAAGATATGTCCTCTACCTGTCTCATTTTCATCTTCAACAAGGGTATATGACAAAGGGCCTTGTTCTTAATTTGGGGAGAATACTTGTTGCCATTGTTGATATTTTTATTTAGATTCTGTACGGTAGGTCTTCAGAGAAAAACTTCTTGTTTGCGTAGGCTTTTGTGTGACATTATGTTGATTTTGTTTCATCTGAGTAATCTCTAGCTAAGTTTTGTCCTATAACCAGAATGTGTTGTGTAAAACCACCTTTTGTATTGGATGAATGGTTTTGGAATCGTAATGACCTTACCATATAACATTAGCTGCAAAATAATGTGACTAACATAATAATCTAAGAACCTGTTCAAAATCTAATTACTTGTATTTTCCTTTCTAAAACTACTTTAAATGGATGGAGAAGGTTCTCTTACCAAAATTTCATGAAAATAAACCTAATTATACAATATAGAATAAATTTAAAGCAATCCACTTATTAAAAAACCACCTTTTATCTTTTTTTCTTGTATGGAAACAAGCCAGATTACATAGATCAGAAAGTATCCTTCAGTTAAGCAGCCACATGCAGGGGGATCCCATCAGTCAAAGTCACTCAGGTGTTAAACTTGGTCCGAACGTGTCTCTGGGGTTTGGTGGATGGCTTTTCTATCACATAACCATGATCCTCATCAATTTTGCTTAACCAATTGAACTACAATTCATGCTGCATGAAAATTGTGACTCTTCCATAGTTTCACAAAATTTTGGATTCATGATATCCTTGATTACAGGCTAAAAGGCCAAATTTTTTAACTAAAAAGAAATGCCAAAACTGTAAAACAGTTAATAAAACAATGGAGCTGGGGAGATTCCTTGAAAGCAATTTGGGAACATGTTCTGCACGGCAAAACACACAAGTGATCTCTCCACAGTTTGTGAATCACGAAGAATATGGAATAAACTGCATTATCAACCACTGCTTCTTATATTCATATTCATATTTATTTTATTGGGACATTGTAAGGTATCCAATGGCATAACCCCGCAAGCCTTGTTTACCCTTGTACCCCAAGAATCATGCATTACATTTGAAAGCACATCTATATATTTATTATACTAAAAGGAACGGCAATGTGGGCATTATTGGGATCTTTTCTAACATGGCAAAATAGGCGTGTTTGTGTCTGAAACTCATTTGAATTGCTTTAAACCTTGTTTTCTTCCCCGAAACTCTACATGGGTAGAAGAGGAACAGGACAGAGAGAATGACAAGATTGCATTTTTAGATGCATAATATTCTACTTGGGCCTGATTTAACAGTCATACAAGTGGTTTCTCCTTCAGGGAACTTCACAAGTCCTGGATTTGGCAATGCTTATGTGATTGATGATGTTCTTACAGCAGGGCCATCACCCAATTCAAGGCTTGTTGGGAAGAGCACAGGGAATGTACATTGCATATTTACTCAAGGAACCTAGTGAAATGCTGCTGTTTACTGTTGTTATTCAATCAGGCAAGCACAATGGGAGCAGCATAAACATTCGGGGGACTGATGGTGTTACTTGTCCATTAAGGGAAGTTTCTGTTGTTGGTGGCACAGGATGGTTCATGTTCGCAAGAGGGTATGCAGGGATCATGACAAATTTATTTGATCCAAACAAAGCCGTATTGAAATTCACTCTTACTGTACTACACTAGGGTAAGTCTTCTTGATATTAACTAGAAATTAGTATCATGTAGGTTTTTATTTCCCCTTCATCTTCTGTTTGGGATTGTCTTCAAAGGATGGTTCGGTCGCTTGCTTGAGTGATTTGAGATTCATAATTTCAGAATCCTTCTAGACTGTATTTTAGTTCTTATTAATGAAAAACTACGATATGCCACAAATCTAGAAATGGCAGAGATGTGTTTTAGCCTCAAGAGTTCATGGATTCATATAGAATTTCAGGGTTATGTGTAAGGGTTTATTTTCTTGGGGCATTTAAAATGGGTGGGCTGCTTATATTAAATCCTCCCGACTTTCTTAGAATTTCGGGAATAATCTTTGCTGCTCCTAATGGAATACAAAAGGAGAAAACTTATACCGCCGACAATGTGACATGATGAGAGGGCCTCACCATTAACGTAAACAGCTGGCTTTTCAACTACAAGATTCTGCCCCATATTTACAAGTAGAGAAAATGATCAGCAGTTGACCAGGCAACCCTCCTACTTTTTCTATTTTCAAAAATTTCAAACTTGTTGATTGTTTCGTAGAATTCTGTTTCCCAGATAATTCAGGGATCTGACTAACCTGAGCCAAGTTCTATCCTTTTAGCTTCTAAGAGAACCAACAGAAATGATTAGTGCAGATCCCAGTTTCCTTTTCAAATCATATTCAAGAGAGTGGGCTAATTGAAAATGTTACGTGGAAGCCCTCTCAGTACATATCTTACAATAGAAGCTCTATCCAAAGCATGGATTATTTCTTTCAGAGGACCCTTTTCTATTACTAAAATTTGTCTCTTAAAGGCGCTCCAAGAAAGCCTTCTAACAGAAATTTATATTACTGAAGCATGCAACTGGAATGGATGAGGGTGCTTCACTCTTTTGCTTTTAGGTTTGTGAGGCTCAAATGGAAGCCTGTGCTTTATAGCTACCCATGTCTTAATTCAACTGCCAACTAGATTATCCCATTAACAATTCTGATGAACCAGCGATTACATCTAGTTGCATGAGAAATCACCTCAGCCCTGTGAAGGGTAGCAGTTCTATAGTGTCAAGGTTCACCTATGATCTTTTGTTCTATGGTAAGATTTGCTTCTGAGCATCCATCTCTGTACTGATAGACAGCAATGTGAAAATATGATACCACAATCAATATACAATCCTTCGCAAACAGAAAGAACAAAGATCCAAACCATGGGACTGTAACACTTTCTTTGTTGTTGATTATGATGAAGAGAACAAAGCATTGAATTAAAAGTAGAGTTCCATAAAACCCCGAAGAAACTTAATAGTAATCTGTCAATGTTGAAAAGAAAGCTTTCTCACTTCAGTTTTGTGGTGATAACTGATAACAGAAGAATGATTTTCTCACAGAATATTGAACCAAGCTGCAATTGTCCATTACTTTATGTTTGCCTAACAAATTAAAGGCCTGGACTCAGGCCTGTGTACTGAAATCATTTCATTAAGGGTTATTTTCTGTCCAGAATAAGCTATAATATCATTGAACTGACTCCACTTGCATGATTTGACCATTATTTAATTTAATGCCAGTCGGTTGGCATTTTGCCATTGTTATAAAATTTGATCGCCGCTACATCACCTGGCTAACAGTTATGAGGTGAAGGGGACCAATCGAGTATATTATATAGTGCAAGCTCGTGAACTTAGGGCTGACGTGTTCTAGTTGCTTTGAATGGGCATGGATTGGCAAAGGTTTAGTTTATTTCTTGTTTGGCTATAAATTTGAAGTTAAAGAGAGGTAATTAGGGGAAAGGATAGTATTTGTTTGTATAATGTGTGATAGATTTGATAGTATTTGTTTAAATAATGTTCAATATTTTTAATAATATTGGACCAATAATTGTGACTTTAAAGTTGTTAGTGTTGATGATGACTATCCATAATTAAATGAAATGTATTCCTTAGATCTAAAAAGCAACAAATCATGTGATGCCACATGAATGCCCCAATAAAACATGATGTAGATGCACAAGTATTGGTCTCACTTTTTTTTGGGCCTTTTTGGACACATTGACAAAAAACATGCTGATGTGGCCTTGAAACCTTAGTTATAAGTAGGGGACTTGTCAAGTAAGCTACTGTAAAAAAATGGGATTGATTTGAAATTTCCACATAAGATTTTGAGAAGCACTAAGTTAGGGTGCTCAACTACTGGGTCCTCTCCCCTAGGGATTGTCGTTTAATTGATGATAATTGGAAAAAAAATTCTACAAATTCATAATTATCTAATATGATTAAAATTTTGTAGAATTATATTTTAATACTATTTATATTTGTAGAGGTGAGAAATGCATTCATTCACACTTTTTACTTTTATTTATATTATATATGTGTTTTAAATATGATTTGACATATTTGCTAATTTTAGATTTTGTTTAACAATTAGAATTATTATTTACCTATACTTTGATTAGTCTTAATTCTCATATCAAAATTTTCTTTGTCTAGAGTAAGATTACTTAGACAACCCTTATCTAGTTTAGGCCTTTAAGATGTCCTTGACTCTCTTAGCTCAAATTCAAATTTTTAGTGTAGCCCTAGGCTAACTCAACTCGATGTTATTGTTACCCATAGATTCATGCCAAAAAGCTTAAACTATGTACCTAGGATTTATATAAAAGGACTTGACCCTTGGATCATTTGATCATCTAGAATCCATGTGGAATAACTCACTATTACCCTACATCATACATTGAAATGCTTGGAATCATTGAAGATCTATCATGGCTTTGTCTTTTTCAATGGATTTTTTAATTGCAAAACTTTATATATTGGCAAACAATTTGAATGAGCCCATTCAATTTTAGCAAGTAGAATGAAATAATTGTTGGAGTTGATGATTGAACCCCACAACTCCTAAAAGTCATCTAAAAGCAATTATCCTCTCACAAAAGATAAATCAAAGAGAGATGAATGTGCTCAACAATCCGAGACATTGTATTGATGCAATAACCTGAATGAATGATTACAATGAAAGGTGAATGCTTATAAAAGACAAAAGACAAATCCTGTATGAGGGTTTGATTAGATTGAGACAAGTGTTTTCATCTTGTGTAATGAGACACCAATGATTACAATATAGCTCACTCTAATAATATAAAATCAATTCCTAAGTTTAACTTGAGTAATTAAAGTAAAAGGGGCCTACTAATTAATTAATAAGTGATTTCCTATTTACTCCAACACCCTCCTTTAAGATCAACTTAGGGAGAAGCTAAAAAGCTAATGAAGAATTCAATGATGGATGTAGAATGGGTCCCGACTACAAGGCCTGATGAGTTACCCATGAACATGAAACTAAATTCTCTCATAATTGGAGAAAAGAATAAAACTTCATGGGAAAAAGCTCCTCTCCAAAAGAGAAAAAATGAAAGTGTACATGTGAAAAAATAATGTAGGACTCAACATGTCCCTCCATGTGTTGCTTCAGTTACATAAGTACAATCAAGATCCCTCCTATAAGAGAGAATAAGACAATGCTCATCCCCCCCATAAGGAAGCAACTCCTTAGCCAAAAGTGAATGCTTGAAGAAGAATGTTGTAGATGATCCAAAATCAACAAACATTGTTCCTCCCCTTAGGAAGAAACACATCCAATGGAAAATGTAAAAGAAACTCTCTCAAGAGAAGAGGTCCCATGATGGGTTTCATAAAAAAATGCTCAAGGGTCCACATGTTTGAATCAAAAGAAGCCAAATCAGATGAAGAAAATCAAAACAAATGGAAATACATATGAAGAAACAAGGGTTATATAGAATGACTATGGGTACATAACTTGTACCCACAAGAGTTGCAGAGAAGAGATATTGGTTTAATAGGTATGTTGAGGATTTTAGTACATTATGCATGTTTATGTCTCTTGATCTTCTCTTTCATGTTGAATCTTGCACTACACCCAATCAAATCTGGACTCAAAAGTCCTTGTTTGGGAAGTAGATAATTTGAGAGGATTTTAATTCGAGAATGAGCTTATTAGTTCGACTCCTAAATATTTTTACATATAGGACTTCTTCACCAAACTCAAGTCTCTCAAATTGTAGTTGACACAATGTGGTATTGAAAAACAAGAATCTCAGTTGATTCTCTCCATCCTTGCCAAGCTTGCTCCTAACTATTCAATTTTTGTTTTTGTATAAGAGCGAATTTGCATCCCTAGGTACACAAATCCCCTTTTTTCCCTTATCCACCTTAGAAAACCATGTTCAAGGTTTAATTCCACCAGCTCACTACATATTCACTTAGTGCCTATTTTGAGGTTGGTGAGGTGTTTGGAGACTGTATGCATTACACCAAAAGCCATGCCATCCCTAGCAGCATTCCCAGAGCTGAATCCCAGCAAGAGGCATTACACTTCATTGGCAGCTGAAGTTGTGAATTTCCTACCGACCGAACCTAATATGGCCATTTTCTTCCTTCCTTCTTCATATCTACCCTTTTAACTTGCATTCAAATCCTTCACAACTTCTAATAACTGAATGATAAGCCATTCTGTACCCATCATTCATGTGCTCACTCATCACACTCTACATTCAAGCACACCATTGCAAAAAAAGCTTCACTTCATCACTTCGGTAGAGCACATTTAGGACCACGCCATTGGAGTAGAGGCTTGAGTTCCTATCATTTCTCCCCCAAGCAACCTTGAGTGCTCTTGGTGGAGGTGGTAAGGTTCCCTCTCCTCTCCTCTATCACTTGGTTGGAGAGCATAGTGTCTTTTCCATAGTAATATTTCTATTGCACTATTTATTTATCTCATTTCCTTGACTATCCATGGAGGTGGAAACACCTAAACAGGCGTCTGACTAAGGTAGGCCCCTATTCAACCACCCAACATTTTTCCTGTTTTGGCAGAAAAAATACAAGCAGGAAGATCATGAATGTTGCCTTTGTATGGATTTATGGTGGCATATATTTAAAAATAATTTAAATAATAAATAAAAATATATATCTTTAGAAATAATGGAGTATATTATAAGCATAAGGAGAAGATATAAAAATTAGTAACAATTCATTAAGTTTTGCACTGAAATACATAGTAATTAATATTTTTATTAAAAAATTAATCCCAAGAAACCAAATGTTCTTGGATAGCTTAATGTGTTCACAAAACAACACTTCCAAATTTGTGATCAATTACAAAATTTCAAACAAGAAACAATTAAAATATAATAATCAAAGAACATGTAATAGATGAAATTTCATTTAAACATCCATATAATGTTAAAATGTACACACTCTACTACTCTACTAGCATTTTCTAAATTTTACTGAAGTTTCTATGATTTAATACCACTAAAAAAGAAAATCTAAATCTAAATCTATACATAAATAAGAATTAATCCTACAATAGAATCATCTTTGTGTTGACAAAAAAAATATCTATGGAATCTAGCGATTATATTGATTTTAATTTTAATTTTTAGTTAGAACCCATTTCTCATATGTTAATAGTTGTGCGCAACTTGATGATGTTATGTAATAGCTACAAGAACAAAATCCAAAATATTACCCTTTATTAATTAACTTTTAATGGATTCCCATAAAAAGTAAACATTTCCATTTGATGTGTACACTACTAGGAGATAGACGAAATTTTCACAATAAAACAACTACTATATTAAGATTAATAAATTACATTTTTTATTGAAAATAAAATTATAGAAGTTGTAACTGCCATTGTCTATATTTACAAACATAAAAAAATTCCTTGAGCCTTTAACCCCCACTTAAATACTAAGATTTAAACATTGTCCATATCACAAATATAATTTAAGAGAATAAAATATAAATATTCATAATTACTATAATGATATGAATTGAAAATGCAAATAGAAACAAACAAGCATGTAAGTTTCCTATTCAAACCAAAAAAACCATCTAGATAGAGCTCAACAAAAGAGTTCAGAACAACAAAAACCAAATCAAATATTACCACAAACTTGATTGTTGAATGATTTTCTCCTATGATTAGTTGGCATGTGGATGCTCTTTTGTTGAAGGTACCAATTTTGATAACATATACTTAGCTCAAAATTGATGGATATGAAATGGATAAGAGAGTGCCTAAATTTATAAAATTTTGGAGGAGGCAATGGATGATTGAGATTTAATGGTGAGATCAATGATGAAGGATGTCAGAGATTATTTCCCTAAGATCAAGGAGAGAATGGAGGGTTTAGATGGAGGTTGTTGGAATGTGAAGGGGTAGGACTAACTTACTAAATTTGGTAAGTAGTTACATAACAACAAAGAATATAAAGGACATATGCACTTAGGTTCACCTTTTGTCCTTAGCTTTGGTGGAGAAAATATTGGAGTCATAAGGACAAGTGTTCTTAGGTATCCTTTATTCTTGGACTTTAGTTTAAGGCAATATAGCTATAATTAAATAATTATTTTATTTAATTATTTTAGCCATGTGTGAGGTGGAAAATAGGTGCAAACAATATTTATTTTTTTATTTTATTGTGAGGTGAGATGGAAAAGGAGGACAATTTTAAATTATAGGATTATTAATTAAGTGAGATGCCTTAGGTGAAGGAGACTTGTCTAGGTGATGTGTTTGGTCAATTAGGACTAGGTACACTATAGAAATATTTAGGTGTCTAAATTTTGTCCCTCTTTGATACAATGTCACAACTAAGTGGTCTTATGTCAAATAAGAACAAAGAGTAGGATGGAATGGAGTGAAAATTTGGTGGTAGGTTTCCTCAATCACTTAGGGATGATGATGGAAGTGATGCCCCCTCAAGACACTATTGTATTTGGGTCCAATTTCCGACGAACATTTGTTGAAATTTTGACAAACGATTGTCAGAATACTGACGAACAACTGAACCAATTTTTGTGGCTTTCTCGATAGACTTTTAAATGTCGAAATAGTGACCTAACTTTGTTGGTTGTCGCCTTGAAAAAGGGATCAGGTTTTCATTGGAATTTCAATGAAAATTGTGTCGATCTAGCAACGAACCATAGCAAGAACCTAAGTGGTATGCCTTTTTCCAAAGCATCAGAACAACACCAGACAAGCGTCGAAATTGCGACAAAAGGGGCAAGTCATAATGATGAAAGTTTCGTCGAAGGTATAGCACTTTCGTGGGATGATTTTGTTGTTTCGTCGGTTAAGTTCATCAAAATGATGATGATTAGGCATTGTTTAGTTTTGTCGGAGATATAGCAATTTCATCGAACGCTTTTTCTATTTCGTCGATTGAGTTCATCAAAAGTTTGACAAAATTTTAAAAAAAAATTTAAAAAGTATTTGTTCCAATTTATGCACAAAATGGATTTGTTGGAAAGGATTTACAAACATTTTTGAAAATTCCATTGGTGGGTGTAAATACAAATTCCACAACCTTTTCCAACATCCTCCCTACCTGTGCCAAAAGGGGAGCTTTGGAATAGGGTATGGACATCCATCAAAACATAAAGGATAGAGGAATTTCATCAAATGTAGTTGCAACTGCCATGTTAGAAATGTATGCAAAATGTCGAAGCATAGACAAGGCACATGAACTGTTTGACAAAATGCCTCAAAGAAATGTGGTCTCATGGACTGCAATGATTGCAGGATATGCACAAAATAGATTTGTTCAAAAGGCTTTAGAAATTTTAAAGTAAATGTAATTGGTTGGTGTAAATCCAAATTGGACAACCTTTGTCAGCATCCTCCCTTCCTGTGCCAAAAGGGGAGCTTTGGAACAGGGTATGGACATCCATCATAACATAATGGAAGGGGGAGTTTTGTCAAATATTATAGTTGGAAATGCTCTAGTAGACATGTATTCAAAATTTGGAAGTATAGATAAGGCATGTGAACTATTTGATGGAATGGCTCAAAGAGATGTCATCTCTTGGAATGAAATGATTGTAGCATATGCACAAAAATGACTTTAAATAGAAATTGTTGTGATAGATGCAAACTATTTCCATCATTTTAAATAGGGACAATGTTCTTGAGGAGATTGTTGTTGATGTTAAATGAAGTAAACTGAAAATTAGGCTTACAATATGTTGTAGTGGCAACTTCCCTGGTAGACATACCTATGAAGAGTCTATAATGCACCTTCAAAAGCTACAGTCATGCCTATCTTATCCTATTCCACACATGAACATATGTTCAATTAGATAATAGAATACAAAATAAAATAAAGATTTTAACTAATGAATTATAGAAAATATATTTTTGTAGTTTATATTCATATCGCTGATTACATTCATTGCATTACACACCTTTCAAACTCAAAGTATTACTTCACATTGCATAACTAATAACTAGATGTTGATAGATGATGAAATTTCAATTACAATATAGTTTAGTATGGTCAACCTAAGCAGTTATGCAGTTACTTCACATTGTGTAACTAATATCTAGGAGCAACTGCCAATTCCATTAGCTTGTCATGGCATTCCATGAGACCACATTTATTTGAGGAAATTTTTCAAATAGTTCACTGGATTGTCTATGCTACGACATTTTTCATACATGTATGCCAAAGTATTTTATCAAACAGTTCACTGCCTTGCTACTATTATCTACTATTGTCCTGCATCTCATGGCATCTTTATCTCTATCAATATGTCTAGACAGTCATGATGATATGACTCTCTTTAAATCTTACTCGTCGTTGAGGACAGTCATGACTTGTCCTTCCTATGACTTCCTTTAATAGACCAAGGCTATCCTAAACTCTGCATTCATGTTCATTGTACTAAACATTATCATGACTGTCCTTACATTATTGTTTTGTCATCATTTTATGGTGAGTATTAAACTTATTGTTATGATTATCCCTAGTTTTAAGAAATGGTTGTCTCTTTCATTTGACACTGCACTTGTCACTTTTCACTAGCTTCAATTATCTTTGCACAGTCCACTTGACATGTATTTTAAATGGATATGTCTTGAGATGAAGTCACTGCCCCTTGACATTGTTAATGATCATTTGGCATTCATGACTATCCAATGATTTATAATGGACTATGCTCTATCTTTTAACATTGATTCCTTATCTTGATTGTCACCTTCTTGTGCTTAAGATCTCTACCCACCTGTGTCTCTTGGCTTTGCAATAGTAACAGATGCTTGATCACTTCCCTTTCATATATTCCTACATAGTTCACTATCCTTGGTTTGTCAATCACTTAATGTATTCTTTCCATGTCACAAAACAAGAATCTTCTATCATGAACAAGGTTGTAGTATGAAGGCATGTAGCATACTCTGGGATCTACTCATTTCCTATCAAATTTCCCCATATAACCCTTGTTATTTTTGTGATGGACATAAGCTAATGCATTATTCTTCAATTGTGACAAAACCTTTATGGAGTTACCCTCTCAAATGGCACATGAATGCATAATTTTGAGAGGACTAAAGAAATACCTATGGAAATATAGGGAAAAACTCTCGAATCCTACAACATTGACATTAGAAAGGTGGTTGCAGAGCTCAATGATTTGATGATCTCATAATCACATAGCAAAACCATTATTTCTATAGGAAAACTCAAGATGACTCAGAATAAAGAAGATTATGTGGGATGATTGCATAACTTTTCTATATTGGTGACTATCTTCTATATTGGTGACACCCAATAAGTCTATATTGGATAAATTGGCTTGGAAAATTGAGGCAGCAGGGTATTTCTAGTTTCAAGAATTTTACTTAATGTTGTGGAATAGAAGAAAAAAGAATCATTTATCTACCACCATAGTGAAAAGTTGGCAATTGCATTTGGTTTGTTAAAGGTGTTTTGGTGAAGGATAAGGTATAGAAGGCAGGGTATGTTGTTTTTAATGATTTAGGTATGCATTAAACCCTAGGGTTTGTAAGAAGGTGACACTTGGATGCAATGCATGTTTGAGCAATCTTTTGTGGCTTGGTATGAAACCCTGTGTATTGGGTTTTGAGAGTCTAATAGAGTATTTCATCACTACTCCGCCAACGTATGTCAAGTATATTGGTGGAGTAAGTTAATATTAGGATTTTTTGAATGTTTTGATGATTGTAGGTGCAAGGAAATGCAAGAATTCCTTGATGGAGTTGCTGCTACACGGGAAAATTAAGGGTTTCCATACACAAATTGATGCTACAGTCTTGGATCATGAAGGAACAAAGCTTGCAGAGGCTTGGAAATGGTGTATAAGGTGTAGGTAGATGTATTGCAAGGTGTTTGAAGTAGTGTCTAGTGTGTTGGAGGCCTGTAAGTATGTGTTTCATAAAACCCTCACTGTTTTTGGTGATTTTCTACCTACAAACAAGGGTTTGTTAATATGTTGTCTCAATGGGTCTTTTAATCCCTAAAAATGGATAAATTGGGAGTTTTGTAACATTTACTAAGGCTATTTTTGGGTTTTGGGTGATTTGGGGTAGAGTGAAGGTGACTTCCTTTGTAAAAAAAGCCTATTTTACTAGCCTTTTCATAGCGTATAGTGTAAGAAACTAATGATTTCTTTAATGAAAGTTATGGAAGGTCTTTGTTATGTTGATGTGGACATAAAAGAGTCTCTAAATATGTATTTTACTCTTGGTATTTACATCTAGGTTGTGGAATTCACCCAATTAAGGGTTTTGAAACTTGCAAAGTGATTTGATGAATGACTGCTAAAACAGTGATCTGTTCAAAAAGTAATGATAATGGTGATTAGTTTGTGATGAAACTTGCTTGCACAGTGGTATTGGAGTTGTAACTATGTTTGGATAGTATTGTGAAGGAAAATTTTGATAGTATGGTGGTTTTGGACTTGTGAATTCAATGTGTTGGGTAGTGCTTATATGCAAAACTTGATAATCAGATAGAGAAGTGATATAAGGGTCTGTTCTTGGCTTGTTGATGGAGTTATCAGTGGTCATGAAGTCTGAGAACAGGGTATTAGCATGATGATTTTCTTTGTAATCATATTTCCTATTTTGGAATACAATTGCTATAAAGATTGATAGGGTGTATAGTAGAGGATGTGAATGGCTCTCTAATCAGGTTTTTTTGTTGTAATAGACACTTTAATGTTGTTTGAGTTATGGTACAGGTGTGTAGAAATGATATGGTGAGTGGCTTGTTGATAGCCTTAAGAATTTGATGAATTTTGTTGACATGGTAGATGAGTTTTGATTGATTTTTTATGAAAGTTAAGTAAATTCTTGAAGTTTATATATTTGATCTTCTCCTAATTTTGTTTGGGATTGAAATTCCCTGAAGAAAAGATGTTGTTGGGTGGTTTGGTATGATGCTCTGCATCAAGACATGGAAAGTGATTAGTCAAAATCTTCAATGATGGACAACGATCACCAAGATAGTCATGATGATATTCCAAGGATAAAAGACAAATACTGAGTGACCTTGTGAAGTTGAAAGGATAGTTTGTTATGAATAATAGCATATGACAATGGCATGATTTAAAGAGGACAATCATGTGCATTTATATTTATGAGCAAGAAGCAATACACAATGTATGATGTAGCAGAGGGGCGGTACTATGGCGGAATACTAAAGATATAGAGTTTTGATGAGAAATCACAAAGGGGTCAAATATCAAGGGAAAATAATGACAATCAACTAACAAAAGATGGTTTTCACAAGGGAAATGATAGTAATGAGGGTGCAAAAAATATCAAACACCATGAATAAAACCTAGGATAGTCATGAATGTCTTCAAGAGATAGTCATTTTAGAAAATTTAAATGGAAGTGACCTTGTGAAGTTGAAAGGACAGTTATACTGACTTTGGATAGTGATTAATGACTACAAGTTATGACTATGTTTTGTGCCCAATAGGTCTCTTTATGACTGTGTTATAAAGGTTTTGACTATGAATCATGATGAAAAACCTCAAGAGCACTAAAGGATTGTCATATTAAATGTATGAGGTCAATGGGCACAAAAGAGGAGTAGAGCATAGACCTAGTAGGCATGAAAGAGATAATGTCAATATTCAAATGACACTCAAATCAATTGCTCAAAGAAGAAAATCACCATACATATAAAGGGAAGTCACCTAGAAGGACTATCAACTAAGGGTAGTAAAAGATAGTCATATAAAGGGTAGATTCAAAGGATGACAGTCCACAAGCATTTCAAACAAGTACGGTGACAGTCCCCCTCACCAAGTGAGTAATGATGGAAAGATTTTAGAGTCTTCAAGAAGATGCCAAATCATGAGAGGTAGAAAATTATTTAAAAGACAATCAATAATCAATAAAGGATGGTCTTAATAGTTAGAACAATGTATGAAAATATCAATAAAATGGACTATGAGATGAAAGATCAACAATGCATAGTGATTTGATGAATACGGGTGACAATGCTAAGACAAAGGAATAGTCAACTAAATACAAAGTCAATGGTCATTCAACTTAGGGAAATCATAAATATTACAGAGGCTTAAAATGCTTATGATCATAGATATGAATTTGTAAACAATCCAAAAGACTATCTTGTTCCCTTAGCAAAGATTATGACTATGATGTATTTTCAATGGTTTTATGCACTGTGAGTCTCTAATGGATTGGTAGACTATGGTTTATCCTCCATAGGTCTTTATGAAATATGTTTACCCTTAGTAATGTATTAATGACTATTATCCTTTTTGTCAAGACAAAGATTAGTGACTGAGATTGAAGCATTATGACAGTGTGCTAGTTATGGTTGTGGCTTAACAAGGGTAGATTTTGGTAAGGAAGACAGTAAGTTGAATGAATGTAAGTAGAGAAATTTTTGCATACCTGCAGATGGTACAAAATTTCATGGTTAAGTGGAAGCCTCCCATCAACAACAAGATCCAAATATCTATGTATCTATCTCAATCGAGCCTCTAAACCCTTTAGAGCTCTCAATTTTTCCACTAACCTGTTATGCACAAAATTCAAATTTTAGAGTTATGTCACCACTAAAAACAAAATAAATAGAGCTTTGAAACCAAATCCACACACAACACAATGTGGTATTCATACAAAGCCATACAAACAAACTAAACTCAAAACATTGGAATGGAAACAACTTCAAATTATGATGCAAAGCATGGATTCAGTTTACTCAACTAGAGGCACATTTCACAATAATGGGTTCTTCATCTAAAACATTTGTACAAGGTTCAAATAGTAAAGAGATTGGTGAAAGATAGAGGAATTAAAAAGATACTTGGATGTAGTTGGATTGAAGGTTGTAAACTGGAACATGTTTTTTGTGTAGGAGTCATATCACATCCACAACCATGGCAGAGCTATGCAAAGCAAGAGAAATTGGCTTGGAAAATGAAGGCATCAGGGTATAAAAAATCATTTTTCTACCACCATAGTGAAAATTTAGCACTTTCTTTCATCTCTGCATATTGGTTTGATGCTTCAAACGATGCATTTATTATATTGAAAAGTGCATTACCTTATTGAGCTTCTCTTAGTTTCGAGAATAGTTTAATATTCTCTACTTAACAGGGCCAACCACGTGATAGTGGAAGCTCATTTGGCCTCTCCCCCCCCCTCATATCACTCTCAATTCCCCATACCCGATCATAAAACATTAATCATTCATTCATCCATTAATAACATATAACATTCATTCATTAACATATTCTCATTCATTCATTCATCCATTAACAACATATAACATTCATTCGCTAACATATAACATCCATTCATTAACATATAACATTCATTCTTTCAGTTTTTACATATTATCAAAATATGGTTGTCATAATATGATTACAATCACTTTTTTTTGTTTCTTTTTTGAAGCTAACAAAAGCTAAAGTGGAGTACCCTTTTCTAAATCATTTGTCCCCCCTTCAGTTATTTTTCCCTCTGCTTGTGATCTTAATGTACGCCTAGTCGTGTACTGATCATGACGTGGAGGCCGTTGCAAGGTGGGGTTTGCTGCAATAACAAATAAAAGTTAAATTGATATGTTTTATTATTATTGTTACAAGTATTTCATTAATTAAAAGAACATTAGAGTGGTGCTGTTTACTTGATGGGGCCACATCATGCTCCTGATCTTGTCTTATAGCCTCATGTTGAACACCCTCTAAATCCTAATCTGGAGTTGAAACACAAAAGGTTACATTAATTAATACACCAATTGCAATTAAATATGTTTAAAAAAGAACATTAGAGTGGTCCTCTTTACCTGATGGGGCCACATCATGTTCCTGATCTTCTCTAACCTGATCATGCTCAATATGTTGATCATGCTCTACATGCTCTAAAATTGAAACACAAAAGGTTACATTAATTAATACGCCAATTTCAATTAAAGATGTTTAATTGTATTAATCCATACTGTGTTTTGTATAGCACATAAATACATCCAGTACCGGGATGCACACCATGACCTTCATCTGCAGGTTGTGCTCCACCCTCACCAGGCTACATTCCAATGTCATGTGCAGTATTATCATTGCTTGTCTATTTAAAAAAAATAGGCACATAATTACTTTATGGTGGAAATTAATATTGAATAGATTGCACAAGTATTCAATTTTAAATAAACTTATTGAGTTTATTTACCTGTGTGTCAGATGCAGTGGAAGATTGTGTTTGCCTAGTCAAGACTCTTAGGCGTTCAGCCACAGCTTCATAGCCTTGCTAGAAGGAAATCTTCATGTCCTCTTCTGTGGGCGCTCTGTTAAATTCAGAGCCCTGCATTTTTGCATAAGATCTTGAATTTTTCTTTTATGGTGTGATAAAACCAAAATTATTTGCAATTTATTATTTGGATGCAATATTTCATTAATTGATAATTACAATTCTTGCGGCTAATTTCATATAACCACCAGAGCCAAGTTTGTGATGCTCGTGTTTTTCTAGTCTTGCCTTTGTTGCCTTTGATGTGTCGGGCAGCCTATGAAAAGTTTGAAATATGTTAGATTATGTAAAAAGAAAGAGTAATCAGTATGTAATTACATTGTTGATTGTATCGCATACCTTCCTTGGCCCGGTGGTGTCTTTCCTTTTTTCTTTTCAGCCTTCCCCTTTCCATCCAACACCAGGTCCTTCCACTCCCTCTCTGGAATCATGGGGGATGCTCATAATTTTTGTTCTTCTCTAAATGTGACCTATATTGGTCCCTCACATACTTTAGATAGGTACCAACTTTCTTAAGGACCTTGGTTTGGTTGAATGTTTTATCACCAAACAGTACAACTAAACAATTAATGAGTTCATCTTTTAAATCTTGATTTTGGGCATTCCACCGTGTACGTATGGTGGGCCTGAAGAGCTCCAATGTCATATCACCTAGATGTTTATAAAAAACATCATTTCCTGCAAAATGATCATAGGATCATTAGTCTAACAAGAGTGATCAATAAGTAAATTTCAATTGGATTCTATATAATAATAATTAAAACATTTTAAAGTACCTGGGACCTTCTCTATCTTAATGGGAATGAAATCCTCGGTCACCACAAATGTGACTGGAAATGTTCCCATACTAGTAATATAGGAAGATCCAGGAAATGCTACTAAAACATCACCAGTACTAGTGGCCTCTACATCACCAGTACTACCCGATGTCTGCATGCTATGTGTTGCCGACATTTCAGATGATAATAAAGGCACAGATGAAGGGGTCGAATGATGTGATGTGTGTGCAGGAAGATCAAGATGGACACTTGTACCAACCCCTACTCTGTGGGCAGCACCTGCAGTACCTTGATCATGGCCAGCAGCATCATGAGGACACAAAAGATCCTATAAAAACAACACATATTTTAGTTCATAACATAAAAGAGTACAAAATATAAAACCATGAATGAACTTATGTTATAATTAAAGACCTCATGACAGCTTACTTGCAAGTTTTGTACTCTATCAATCAATATTTTAACCCTCTCTCTTATCTCAACTATTTGAGGCACTATGAATAACAATTGAAGGATTTCTTCAGTGCATTTTTTTTGTCTTCCTTATCATATCGAGAGGGTTTGTTGAATATGCGATGTCATCATCCAATAATAGTGACTGCACCTCGACCCTATGGATGCTCTCCTCTACTGCTAGTGCCTTTCCCCGATCAGTCAACTGCAACAAGAATATTAAAAACATTATTGAAATTAACCCAATAAACTTATGAAAAAAACATAATAATAAAACATTTTGCTCATATCTAATTTGTACAATTACAATGAGGTAAACTTGTCAGGTAGAAGCACCTAAAGATGCATCACGATCTATGGTCTGGGTCGAAGCCTTCCCCGTACAATTAGTGTCCCACTGTGACAAAAATTAAATATAAAAAAACATTACCGAAATGAAACCAATAGACTTATGAAAAAAACATAATAATAAAATGGTATATTGGAGTCATTAATTGGAGGTTGGGTAAAATGGTATATAGTAGGTACCACCCCCATAGTAACTATTTTTGTATCTAAGTGATTCAAATTGTAATCGATTAGCAACTCTTCCCATGTAGTTATTGATTTTATCACACATACGAGTACACAGTTTCCATTATGTGCCTCAAATATGCAATTGGGTTGCTTATTTGTTGACCCAGGTCGTGTACTATTTATAAACCCTGCAATATTCCCTGATGCTTTTGGCCTTCCATCAATGTACATAGCCACTCCTTTATTTTGATCCTTATCTTTTAGCTGTATATAATTTGCTAATAGTGCATACCTACACATACTTCGTGTATATCGAACCAGCTGCATCCAATCTTTGTAATTGTAATAGGGTCCAACATACTCCATCAATTCAGTAACTTTGTTGTAACAGACCTTTATGTCATCCATACAAAATAGGCCCAAACCATGTAATGACAATGGTGTTATGCAATATATCCTCTTGTTGACACAAAAATCAATGTTTATTGGAGGAAGTTCCTTGGGTACCCATTGTTTCCATAGATGTTTGTACCTCAAGGGCACCTCGATGTTGCCTATTCTCTAATCATCATAAGAACATGACCCCCCTTTAGCAAGAAAAAATTCCATGCGTTTACGGAATTTTCTTCTAATCTTTTGACCTCTAGTTGATCTCCCTCTTTTAGACCTACTACATGTCTCTCTTTCCTCTTCTCTTCCTGAATTTCCCTTGATCAAGGAAGACAGATCTCACAAATACCTATTTGGTGGTACTTGCACTCATAAGGATGTTGGATGAAGTTCTTTCATGGTGATGTAATCCTAAGGTGACATTATGATTAATCTATCATTTCATCGCTAGAATTTGACTGGTTATAAAGTAATCAAGTCTTGATAGATTGCAAGTTATTGTTACTACCATCCAAATGTGTCCATCACAAATCAAATCAATGTATGAAGGAGACTGTCCCTTGCAATTAATGACTTTAAACTTTGTAACAAGTGTTAAATGTGACTATGGTCCACCAATTACACAACCAATGCCTCAAATGTATTGTGCAGAAGAATGGTTTCACCATACATAATATTTTGGTTTAAGTTGTCTTGAAAAAGATAAATTAGAACACTAATAGACATAATTTAGGTGCACGTGTGTGATGGTTCAGCTGTCCACTGATAAACTCCATATGTCTAAGTGGTTAACAAGGAGGGAGTGTGTACTAGGACTAGTTAAGTCATCATAAGTTTATGCTTTGGCAATAAAAAGTGTTTAAGTCATCTTAAATCTTCCTATGTCTAATTGCTAGGATACTTTTGGTATGTTTTAAGGTAGGATGAGTGGTTGCATCAATGTTCTAGTTATCTATGACAAGGTTTCAACATCTTCAAATAGTGAAATTTAGTGCTCATAGTCATTTGAAACAACAAAATTTTGATTATGTATGATGGTAGGATTTGATAACTTAAAAGAATTGGCTACCCAACAAACTTAAAGTTAAAAGAAACTTTTTCAGTTTAAGGGGTTAGCACTTTCTTTCATCTTTGCATATTGGTTTGATGCTTCAAACAATGTATTTATTATCCCACTTCTATCATATTGTATTCCCATCCCATTGCAATTGTTGACATTAAAAGTTGTCAAAATTGCAATTTTGCAAAATAATGGGTTGTTAAGTGTTTGTAAGTTAATTATGGACGTTGGTTTGGTGTAGGGGCACCTTGGGTCTCCATGCCTCTTTGAGGCCTTGTTTTGTTTTTTGTTTGATGTCAAGTTGACTAAGATGTAATAAGGTCCTAAGGACCATATTCAAAGGCTTATAGTAGGTTTTGAGTCTTGGTGATAAGTTTCAATGTAATCACAAGGTCTCCATCCTCACTTTGTAAGCTTGGCGCACCTTGGCAAATTAAAGAATCAAAATGCCATGATGCAACCAGGTGATTGTGAAGCAAAAAGTTGAGTTTTGCTTGTTTAGGGTGATTTTAACTATGAAGGCACTTAGGAGTGATAGACATGGATGTAACTAGCCTGTAAGAACTGTTTCAAGGCTTTGGGGTGAAGGGGAGAGCCTAGATAGTCAACTATCATATTGTATCCTACCAATTAGGCATCTTGGAGTAGTGTTGTTTTGGTCCATTTCTCTTTTATTGTTCACTGTCAAGAAAGAAGGTTTTGAGAATTTGTAGGGGCATATATTACTTGTCTAAGTTCAGTGTTTTGGGCCTGATAGAAGCTTATATGTGGATTGTATTTTGACTGTCCTATCGGGCAGGGCTATAAGCCTTTTAGTGGTAAAGAGGCCTAGTGGTTAGAGCGATGAGAAAATAGAGTTTCCTAAGTGAAAACTTGAGTTTCATGGTTTGGTTTAGTCCTATTTGACATGATCAAAGTGGATACAAGCCCTCTTGATTTTTTGAGTACAAGAACCCTAGTTGGGGGTGTCTTTTCCTTAAAGAAATAGTGGATTGGAAAGGTCCACTTAAAGAGTATTTGAAAGAGTTGTGCTAAGTTGGCGGTTTGATCATCTAGTTGATCATCTAAAGAAGCTTCCCCTACTCACTTTTCATCATGGTTGAAGGTAGTTGGGGTCTGAAATTATTTAAAAATCCTTACAAGGCCCGAGAAAAGGTTGTTGGAGGAGTTGATACCAAAATTTCATATCAAATACCATGCTCTTGAAGTAATTTTTTGTGTTTTTACTTTTTTTCTGAAGTTCTTTTGTGCTGTATGGATTTGTACAAGCTTGAAATGCTTTGAGATCATTGGTGTATTCAAATATGTGTTCCCTTTCATTTGCATTTGTTTTGAAGTGCTAAATCACTGTTTTGTGGGAGAAAACAATCAAATACAGGGATTGCCCTATTTTTCCTATGTAAGGGTTTGAGGACTAAAAAGAAATGACATCCACCAATCCACCCACTGTCTTTCACAATTTTCCATCCAAATACAAGGACTTTGACTAGTTTGACATGTTTGATGTCACTATCGTACTTTGTCATTTCACTTGTATTTTGTGAGTCTTCCTTCAGAGTAAAAAATATTGTCATGATAAGCTAATATCTTTGTTATAGCATGACTACCATCTCATAACTCATATTGCTACTTTCCACACTTCCATATAATTTATTATAAACTCACTTCATTCTTACCACCTATTATACCCCTTTTATATATTGTAGTATGATATCGTATCTCATATGGGGAAAAGAGGTTTCACACTAGCCTAGACAAATCCATAAGACTTTCAACTAAACTTTGAACATGGTTCCTGAGTTTTACAAGGGTTTATAGCAATCCTTCACCTTTTATGGCATCTT
This sequence comes from Sequoia sempervirens, assembly GCA_007258455.2. Lineage (NCBI taxonomy): Eukaryota > Viridiplantae > Streptophyta > Pinopsida > Cupressales > Cupressaceae > Sequoia > Sequoia sempervirens. Next base: position 162,198,721 of record VDFB02353493.1, on the reverse strand, counting down.
CTAATGCAAAACATCCCTTCATAAAATTCCATATTTTTGTTTTCCTCTATATATATAGTTATCCTCTATTTTAATCATGTATTTTCCTCAATGATATGTCATCCATATAACAGTCATATAGTCTCTTGAAAAATCTTTTATCCATTTTGTCCTTTTAGCCTTACGTACTACCATGACTTGTCTTCATTTTATACCATGATGTTTATTGACCTTGACTATGAAAGAAATCATAGGGCCACTAGTTATTTTCAACAAATAGTCTCTTTCTATGTTATTTACTAATCCATGATAGGCTTATAGCTCCATCTTGTTTACTATTTTAACCTTATATCTTTTCCTTCATGATATTGACCCCTTGGTAGGGTTAAAATAAGGTTCATTATACTCATCAATTCTAACAAGATCATTGATAGCAAAAAGGATTTAATCATGAGCAAGTTCCTTGGAAAATTTCATTGCTAGATGCCCTTTTAACCTATGTCCACAATGATAACATGTCAAAGTTTGAGATGCCTATCATGTATGGTTTTAACATCATTCTACCTCTTGGAATGACTAGTCTTCTACAAGTGATTCTTATCTATGTACTTTTTATTACTAATTAAAGTTGATAGTGTTATGAATTGTTATAAGTGATCCCCCTTTTCTTTACAAAAGGTATCAAATGATATGAAGCATACCTAGAGAGTAGTAGAAATGCAACCATGTGAAGTCTTCACCCTAAATGCATTTGGGTGCATGGAGATATTTTGATGCCATCATGAATGTGGGCACTAGTTTGTTATGTACTACCATCCAATGACTTATCAGCAATATGTGATTTACTTTGTCAACTATCCTTTCTTGGCCTTCCATTCTATTGGTCCATTTTAATTTCCCCTCCTACAAGTTCATCTCCAGTAACCTTGTTTTTTTTAACTATCTCCATCACACAGTTAGCTACCCTTAAGTTGAATGTTTGCCTCTATTCTCAACAATGCTTTCATTGTGTTGAAATCCCCGACAAGTATTACTTGTTGATCTGTGTTTTTCTCCAACCAGTAAAGAATGTTGTTAAGGTGATTGATTTTGCAATTGCTTTTAGGTTACATAGACACTAATCATAGAGAAGGATATTTGTCATTGATAAGCCATAAGAGAAACACTTAGGTATTGTATTCCAGAGAAGTGTTTCATTTGAATTAGCTATGTACCTAGTAGGAAATCCCATTGGATCATGGTTTTAGTTTACACATAGAAAATGCATGTGCTTTTTTCCCTAGATACCTTTATGTTTTAAATAGTTGGCTTGGACAGATCTTGTTGCTGCAGTAGAATGGTGTCAATTTAATCATTGTGGACCATTGGTTTGAGCATTTGGAATTTACTAGGTCCTCCAATTAACCTAATAATCCATGAGGATATGTCATGGTTTTGTGCTTATCTAGAATCAGATTTACTGACTCAAGCTCCTAGGACTTTCTTTGTGTGTCTATTTGAGGAACAAAAGTTAGGACAATTCAACCTAGATTGTGATTTTTGAGAGCATAAGCTTGTTATGATGAGCACAATAAACCTCACTAAAGTGAATATTTAATGTTCTTTTTGTGTTATGTATTTGTACATTTGTAGGATGGTAGGTTGGTCTATAGTTTCTTTGGTTGTAGTTTTCTTAGTGGTTTTTTTCTTGTGTAATTAGGTGGCTTGGCTTTGGTAATGGATTTTAGTTGAAAATGAATGAAAAATTAGTGAATACAAAAATATGCCAATTCAAAATACAATGGAAACTAGGCATGAAAAATGCAAGTTAAAGAGAATGGGGATGCCAAACTTACAATACTCATTATCCCTTGGTTGTGGATTTTCCTTGACTACTCTCAACCTCGTCCCTGGCATTGGTATTGACCTTTTTTTCACTCCTCCAAACTCTTCCTCAGCGTTCGTCGTATTCACCTTGTTTTCACTCCAAAATCTTCGTCGGCGTTGGTATTGACCTTTTTTGAACTTCAATCTCTTCCTCGGCATTGGTATGGACCTTGTTTTCACTCCTCAAAACTCTTCCTCTCTTCCTTGGCGCTGGTATTGACCTTTCACTTCTCCAATTTTGACAAGCTAGGTTTTTAGAGTATGTTAATTAAATTGAAAAATTTGGCATCATTTATCTAGGTTTTAATATTCTTCAATATAGTTAAGTATATATCAACTATATTTACATAATAAATTATATAATTATTCAACTTATTATAATTATATATTATATTATTTAACAAAATTATTATAATTAATAATTAATAATAAGTATATTTTTATATAATACAAATTATAATTTATATAATATATATTTAATATAATAGTAATATTAGATTAAATTATATATAATATAATTATATTTACTACTATATAATAGTATATATAGGCTTTTACCTGATATTTTAGACGATTTTACCATTACACTACAACTAGTTTACCATTAAATGGTAGTTGAAACTTGTTTTCCAATGACAATATATGTAGCATGCCATTTCATTAAAAATATGATAATTCTCCTTTAAGACCTCTTCAATGTACCCATTGCACACTTAAGGAGACAAAGATAAATAGAGGGAAGAAAATATAGAGAGAGGGGGAGATAATGAGAAACAAACAAATAGAAAGGGAGACAAAGAGATAGAGAGGGGTAGAGAGATAAAGAGATAAGGATGAATAGATAGAGATATAGGGAGGGTGATTGATATATCTCTCCCTGTCACTCTCTATCTCTCTATATCTCCCACTATCTATGTCACTCCCTCTTCCCCCCTCTATCTATTGAGCTAAACCCTAAACCTCTCTTCCTTTCTCTTCCCATATATCTCTATCTCTCTCTCTTTCTCTTCCCATATATCTCTATCTCTCTCTTTCACCATCCCCCTCTATCTCTCTATATCACCCCCTTTCTATGTCTCTCCCTCTCCCTCTATATATATTCATCTATCTCTCCCTCTCTCCCCTATCTTCTTCTCTCTCTCCCTTTCTACATATCGTTCTCCCTCTCCCCCTCTTCTTTCTCTCCCTTTTCTACCTATCTATCTCCCTCGCTTCTCTCTCTTCCTCTTCAACCTATCCTCCTCTCCCCCTCTCTCCTCCCTCTACCTATCTATATCCCTTTCTCTCCCTCCCCTCTCTATCTCCCCCCTCTATCTCTCACCATCTCTCCCTCCTATCCCTATCCATCAACTCTCTATCTCCACCTCTCTTCCTTTCTCTTCCCATATATCTCTATCTCTCTCTCTTTTGTATATATCTCTATCTCTTTCTCTTTCACCATCCCCTCTATCTCTCTATATCACCCCTTTCTATGTCTCTCCTCTCCCTCTATATATATTGAGCTATCTCTCCCTCTCTCCCTATCTTCTTCTCTCTCTCCCTTTCTAGTCTCCCTCTCCCCTCTTCTTTCTCTCCTTTTCTACCTATCTATCTCCTCTCTTCTCTCCTTCCTCTTTAACCTATCTCCCTCTCTCCCCCTCTTCTCTATCTCTCCTCCTCTACCTATCTATATACCTTTCTCTCCCTCCCTATCCCCCTATCCATCGACTCTCTATCTCCACCTCTCTTCCTTTCTCTTCCCATATATCTCTATCTCTCTCTCTTTCTCTTCCAATATATATATCTCTCTCTCTCTTTCACCATCCCCCTCTATCTCTCTATATCACCCCCTTTCTATGTCTCACCCTCTCCATCTATATATATTGAGCTATCTCTCCCTCTCTCCCCTATCTTCTTCTCTCTCTCCCTTTCTACATCTCGCTCTCCCTCTCCCCCTCTTCTTTCTCTCCCTTTTCTACCTATATATCTCCATCTCTTCTCTCTCTTCCTCTTCAAACTATCTCTCCCTCTCTCCCCCTCTTCTCTATCTCTCCTCCTCTACCTATATGTATCCCTTTCTCTCCCTCCCCCTCTCTATCTGTCACCATCTCTCCCTCCCTATCCCCCCTATCTATCGACTCTCTATCTCCACCTCTCTTCCTTTCTCTTCCCATATATCTCTATATCTCTCTCTTTCACCATCCCCCTCTATCTCTCTATATCACCCCCTTTATATGTCTCTCCCTCTCCCTCTATATACATTGAGCTATCTCTCCCTCTCTCCCCTATCTTCTTCTCTCTCTCCCTTTCTACATATTGCTCTCCCTCTCCTCCTATTCTTTCTCTCCCTTTTCTACCTATCTATCTCCCTCTCTTCTCTCTCTTCCTCTTCAACCTATCTCTCCCTCTCTCCCCATCTTCTCTATCTCTCTAATGTCAAGCCTTCTAAAAATAGTGTTTTATTAAACTATAAGTAGATTATTGTCACCACATGAAATGCCAAATGTAGCAATTGTTTTGTTTCTTTTGTCAAGTTTCATTAACCAAGATATTTAGTAGGTTGAATAAAGTTGCATTATGACCTTTGGTCTCTTTAAAATAATTAGACAATATTAGGGAGATCAAGAAGGGGAGAAAACTAAACTCCTTCAAACTAGGGGTAGTTGTGGGTTTGTTGTGTTTTTGAAATGGAAGAGATCTACAACTCTATAGAAATTGCTATATGCTAATGGTCAAATTATTAGACTATTTAGATCATTTTCTTAGTTGTGTATCCTAACTAATATAGAGTAAGCTTTTTCATTTTCATTGACTACTACATAATAGTTTATGTGTTGAAAGAATTGTTTCCATTCTTTGTAGTTTTTACATTGGAATACAAATCATATTTCATAAATCATATTTGTTTAATATCTTAAAAGATGTTAGTTAAATTGGAAAATTTGTTTGAGTTAATTACTAAATTTGATCTAAAAATGTTCAACACTTTAGATATATTCAATTAGATATATATAGTTAAATTGGAGGTGTCATTTGAGTTAATAATTAAATAACGTAATAATCAATCAAAGCAAGGGACATAATTTTGGATGTGTTTGAATTTAATAAATTACAAATTAAAATAGACATAAATTACTTGAAATAAGTGCTTCATAACCCATCTAATCAAATCATAACCTATCAAAAAGGAAATAGGAATTTTCTAAAGAAAAGAACACTTGACCCAATTCTAAGTGTATGACATTGTGAAGGGTGATTGGTCTAAAAAATCTAAACTTTGCAATTATTTCACTACTACGATCAATGTGTCATCTTTCATGAAATTTCCCAAAACACTATTCATTATGATCGTATGGAAATTTCTAGGAGAGCTACAATAGTTGTAACATCATGAATTAAAATTAAACATTAAAAATTACATCATGAATTAATTATGTAATGGCATAAAAATTAAAAATATCATGAATTAATTATGTAACCACATAATTTAAATATAATTCTATCAAGAAATTAATATCAAATATATAATATAATCATATAACTCATACATTTCAATGTCATTGATCTTCTTATCCATCCAACTCTTTGTATGTATCATCTGATCCAAATTTGACATTGTAAGGATTGGTCATATCATCATCACCACCATTGATATCAATTTTGATAATGTCATCATCCACACAGATATCATCTTCATCATCATGTTCTAGTTCCTCTTCTTTGACTTCTTCGTCGGGAACATCATCAACTAACTGTTGATCTTGATCATCATCTACATCATCTTCTAGTTCTTTGGTATCTTCTTCTTCCACCACATTATACTTTACCAGCCTTCCTCTTGGATCATGTCTAACAACAAATGACCAACCTGATTTACCTGGAACCTTTGAGTAAAATACCTACTCACATCGGCTTGGAAGAACATAGGGCTCATTTCGAGCTCGCTTGATCGACCTTGTATTAACCATGGTAAATCCATTATCATGATCAATAAAAATTCTCTCGGGATCATTTTCATTCAATCGTAGCTTGTACCATAGGACAATGAATATAAATAATTTGAAGGACTTAAAGTCACACTCAAGTATATCATCCAAAATCCCATAGTATCGATTTTCTAAGACTTCTAGATGTATGTCTCTTCTAAATGAAACATTAGTCACTTGAAAGACTGCAGTTATCCTAGAATCACAAGTTTTCTTTGTGTCATCCAACTTTTTGATTCAAAATTTATGACCATTGCACCACATAGCCATGTGGTGTTTCACCTACAATATGTCAAACATGTAAAAATTATTGCAATATCGTCAGTTGATAAACATATTTATTCTTGGCCAAATGTATGCAAAGAAAAAAATCTCAACATATATATACATCAATATAATTGAAAATAATTAAATAATATGGGTGACTAATATATTTATACATACCTGTTTATCTCTTAAACCATATGCTAAATCAATTTCCCTTGGTGTAACATTGGAATCTCTATTACGATGAATTTCTTTAACCAATGAAGCCACACCTTCCCATGTTAATGTGCAACCAGATTGTTGACATCGTTCAATCCATACCATCATCCAATCAAGATTTTTTGTGACATACAAATGTAGTGCATCCCACTCTTGACCAACTGTATCAAAAAAAATTGAAATTCGCAAATGACGTATAATTAGTGGTGTAGGAGCACCTATACCTCACTCTCAACTTGTGATTATTTGAAGTTGAACAGATGGTAAATAGGTAGAGTGAGTCTTTTGGATGTTTTTGTATTGATTAAGGTCAATTAAGACCATTAGACATGTTCTAGGTGAAGTTTTGAGTTATGAGTTTGAGTCTTGCACTAAAGAGTTTTGTAGCCTTTTTAAGGAAAATTGGAGAATTTACATGTAACAGGGTGCAAGTTTAGTGTCATGTAAATAATAAGGCTATTATCAATCCACTAGCATGGTCTTAGAGGTGTCCTGGGAGTTTCAATACATTTGAAAGTTCAAAAAATTAAAACATTTCAATAGTGATGTTAACAACCTTGAAATTAGTGTGTTTTATGTTTCATGTGATCATAAAAGATTAAAAAGTCAGTTGTAGAGGTGGTTGTTTGGTAGTTGAGGTGTAAAGGGTTTTAAAAGGCATAAATTGATCATTGTAAACCCTCATAGGATGAGAAATAAAGAAGGTATAGTTGTCCTCAAGAGTTTTGTGAAGAAAAGCATGTGAAATGAAAGGTTCAAGCCTAGGTTTCAACAAAATATGTATGGAAGATCTGATTTTATGAATTTTTACTCATGTAAAGACCTAATGGGTTGTGTCTGAGTTGGTTTTGAGGTCTAGGAGGTCGTGGAAGTAGGAGATTCAATAAACCCTCATGATTTTGGAATAAAACAAGGGTTTTTGGGTTTGGCAAGAATCTGGTCGTACAAGTGAAATAATTTTGTGGATTTGGAGGTTTGGAGGCATAAAAATTGTTTCCCCAAGATTTTATGGGCATATGACAAGTTTAAAGAGTAGTTGTTTTGTAAAATAGGCCTAATCAACCTAATCAGCACAACCTAGAAAGGGTGATTTTGGTGATTTTGGACCTGTACTTTCCCTTGAATTATGTTTAATAACGCAAAAATGGGTGTCTAAAACCATCAAGGTTTTGTCTAGTTTTTTGGGAAAGTTTTGATTCATTGGGAAAAACTAGGTTTGCACTGCTACAAGGATTCAATGAGTCAAAGTGTGAAATCTGACTTATGTTGTTTGTTAGGCTTTGAGAGTTGTTTGGATTGTTTAAAGTGGTCATTCTAAAATTTTTAGAAGCCTCTTAAAGGTAGGTTGATAGGTTGGTTGAGTTAAGCCTCCCAGGTCTACATCAATTAGTTAATTACCATAGTATACGACCTTAATTTATAATTGATGTATATTGAAGATTAATAATTAAATAAGTACAATATATATAAAAACCAAATAAAAAATTTATTATAATTACCTCTCACTTTCCTCAATCTACCTTGCCCCATCACGTACTCCCCTTTGAATTTGTTAATGGAGTTGGGATCCCAAATGCGATCTACATTGATCTTTGTTGCAAACTTAGGAAGATATTCAGTAATGTACACCATGGTTTGGTATACCATATATCCCTCCACCATAGAACCCTCAAAATGTGCTTTTTTTTTCTAACCAAAGCCTTCAAAAATTTCAAGCGCCTCTCAACCATCCACATTGACCTTGTGTGTACAGGTCCACACAATTCAATCTCCTCAACTTGGTGTATGAGGTAGTGTTCTTGTGCATTAAAAAATGTTGAAGGTAGACAATTTTGCATTTCACACATTAGACGAGGAATTTTTTTTCCAATAATTTATATCTTCTTTATGGATTTTTGTAGATGACAACCATCTACAAGTGATTCAAGGCGCAAATATATTAACGAGATTTAACAAAAATATACAATATATTATATAACAAGTAAAACAAATGGAAATTATAAGATCTATACAATGAATTGAACAAATATCGCTACTTACCTCATGTATTTTCCAAGATCATATATAACTTGCTTGACATTTTTGTCGAAGTTGTCTAGGAGAGATAGAGGTTGAACGTATTGCAACAATTATAAAATGATCTTTTCATTATTTTTCAAAAATTAGTAAACATAATACACTGAAAAGTACATGCAGTATACAAATATATATAATACACTAGAATAATTACCTTAATGAAGGTATGACAATTGTGTGTTTTCATCCCTGACCCAAATTCACCTTTCTTTGTTATAATATTGTTTATGTTCGCAGCAAATCCTGTGGGAAATCAAATTTTTTGTATGACTTCTTTTATAGTATTGTTTTGTTGCTCTGTTAATAACCAAGGAAGGGCACTTATATTAATTTGGTCTCCATCGCTATTTAATTGAATGACATTTTTCATTATATGATTGGCTTCCTGAATGTCACTACAAATTTTGACAACTTTTTCTTTGTCATGCCTTCCATCCAATATTTTCCATAATATTTATGTTATATTCTTTCCTATATGCATTGTATCAAACAAATGTGCAATTTGTAGTTGCTCATAGTAGGGCAACCTACTAAATTGTCTGGGATAACTTTTCATTCCCTATGGAAGCCAACCATTAATGGCTTAATGACCTTCATGAAGCATATAAGTTAAACAAATTAACAACAATAATCATTTTCAATTACAACATGAGCAAACAAAACACAATATAAAAATATAAATTCCAAACATATCATATATGATAGATAAACAATTTGATCTAATGTATAACCTTGATGATAATTATATTATATTCCAACTTCTATAGGCGATGTGTCATTCTTTGTGGTTTTGATGTAGTCTCTTCTTTCCTATTGAAAAGATGTTTTTCAGTAGCTCGATACTTATGATTTATGTGGAGGAAGTGCCTATACTCATCAAATACCTGCTTTCCTAAACTTGTTGAATGACGAGATTTCATCTTTAGACCACAAATTAGACATACAAATTTTCCCTTTGTTTGAAGACCTGCAAGATCATATATAATTGGATTAAATATGTCAATTTTTATAATTATATATAATGAATAGATTATTTTAAAAACATGCATGATATCTACTTCATAAAATTAAATATCGTTAAAGTGCAGTCAAATGTTATAACATACCACAAAAATGTGTTAGCCCTGGGGCATCATGAATTGTCCATACAAGCATTGCATGGAATTGAAATTGTCTTTGTCCTATTGGTCTAGAGACGTCATACATAGTGACACCATTCCATAACTTTAGTAACTCGTCGATAAGAGGCTCGATATATACATTCATATCTTTAACTCGGTACTTACCTAGTTGAATGAACATAAACATTACATAATTATTATAACCATTTTACTCCAATATATATAAATTAATGTACATGACTCTTAAATGAAAAAAATATAAGTCATTATGCAACAAATAAGGCAAATCACATGCTACTACGTTAAAGAAGATTGATGTAAACAAATACCTGGAACACTCATTGCCAATATTATGTGCTCCCTCTTTATTGACATCCATGGAGGAATGTTATTGTTGATAACAAAAGCAGGCCACACCGAGTAAATAGATCTCATCTCTCCAAATGGATTGACACCATCCGTTGCCAATGAAAGCCTAAGATTACGAGGTTCTTCGTTAAAGTCTATCCATTTTTCCTCCATGTCCCTAAATGCAGAACCATCTATAGGCATTCAAAGAATGTCATCTCCACTTCTATTTCATGCATGGTAATCCATAAATTGCACTAAGCTTTCGTACCTAAATAATCATTGCATACGTGGAATAATGGGAATATAACGAAGAACCTTGTGAGGTACCTTTTTTGTTAGTTGATCTATTTGATATCTATTGATATGACATTCTGAGAATTTTGTTGCAAATTCATGTTGTTTATTACATATAATATGATCATTAGGACATACATCTATTGCTTGATGCTCCATTCCAATATCTTTCATAATGGCAGATAAATCTCAGTATGAGCGAGGTAAAATATTAGATGGTGGTAACAAAAATTCACCTATCAATCTACAACAAAAAAATAATTTGTTAATATAAAGAATATTAATGGTACATATTTCATCCTTTATTTACTAGTGATGAACTAACAACAATTAAAATAGATGAAAAAAGATGACATATATGGCATACCTTAACATTCGTGAGATTGCTATGTTGGATAAACCATTCATAACCTTCAAGTTCACCAACAACAATACAATAGAGAGAAGAGTTGTTTCGGAGCCTTCATAAAGGCGCTCGTGTGCCTTCTCAAGTACAGGTAAATCATGAACATCATCAAAGTCATCTTGATCATCATGATCAGCTGCGCCACTAAATGTGACATGGATCAATGTATTTGTACCATCATCTTCAACTGTGTTTTCTAGTGCATAATCATTTTCTTCTATAGGATCATTAACTTCATCTTCGATATTCACAGCTCCATGTTCCTCTACTTGCAAAACCACATTCTTCGGGGCATGATAATCCATATCGTGTGCCCTAGGGTACCCCACCTTTATAATAATGATTGACACAAATAAACCATGATCATGATCAAGTGATTTTTTATATAAATAAAAATGTTAAAACGATATAACCATTTACAAATTCAATCAATATAAAGACATATAATGAACAACTTACCAATGGAAGATAATCATGCCCCCCTTCAACATGACCATGTTGCCTACAATGTTTCTCAGATGTTGTGATTAAAATTCTTCTCGTCTTTAAGCCCTTGCAATTATTGCAAGGACAATAGCATTTCCCATCACCCTTTCTTTTCAATCTAGCCCACATTCTAGCAATTGTCTGTTCATTTTGTTCTGCACTAATATTATCTGACATGATTTTTCTTTACCAAGCTTGAATATTTAGATCTTTAAAAAATATCAAACTCAAACTCCAATAATTTTTAATCATAGACAGGTAACAAAATCTAATAATTCTCATATTTTGCACCAAAAAAAATACAGCATGCAGCCACCCTTGCAAAAGAGAAGATAGTCTGAAGTTAATGAACCCAAAAAAAACTTTAAAATGCTAATTCCAGAACTTATTAAATTCTGATTTTACTATGATTTCCAACTGTTAGACTCCTAAAATCAGAATATTGAACTTGCACAACAAAATCTAGAAATGAAATTCTGAAAATGCACAAGTCTAAAAATGAAATCTGATAAGATGTTGCTTTAAAATATGATTTTCAAACCTAGAAGTACAAATCTGACTTCACAAATGAATTCTGGAAAAAAACAATGACTACCCTCAACCTAGCGATATCTTCTTGAATTTTTTCTAATTTTTCCCAAGAAAATCATCCTTAGTTCTCCACAAACTGTCACACATATAGCAAATTTGTAAATAGAGCAAATTCGCAAATAGAGCAACACACTATCGCAATAAATAGGTGAACTCACTTTTATTTATGTCAGCCACAATTTGATTTTTTTTAGATTTTGCATGTTCATCGATATTTCAACGAACGTTGGGGATAAAATTTTAAAAAAATAAAAATTACAAGTCAAATATAACAAGTACTCGACAATACATCAAATTATACATCTTTCGTCAAAAAATTTCATTGGATTTTGCAGTCAAATGAGTTAGTGAGAGAACTATTGGGAAAAATGGATCCCAGGAGGTCTCTTGAAAAGATAAAGGATGATGAAAAGATGTACTAAGTGGAATAAAAGATATCTTCAAAGAAATCATATTGTGATGTTGTACATTCTATGGATATAAATTTGATGATGGATGATGATTGGGAACATTAATTAATGTTGTTCGAATGATGGGAACATTAAGAAAACAAAACAGATAACACAAAAATTAATAAATAAAAGAATTTTGAGGTCATATCAACAAACCTGCAAGCCCCTTGTTGAGCTATGAAGGTTCCAAAACCTCTTGTCATTCTACCTAGATCTGCAGGATGACTCACCTCTCCTATGCCTTATAGCCTTATTTATCTCTATTCTCACTACATCAAGTTAGGGAAAAATCTCTTGTAAAAAGAAAACATGTCAAAAAAGGAAATAATAAAAAAAGCCTATACATAGGTGTCACTCATAGATTTTAGATTTTCTAATGTTTTTATTTTAATTTCTTTATCCTCGTTAGAACCCATGGAAGGGTGTATAGGTATGGAATGAAACTAATATTCCTTATTTAAAGAGGTGTAACAACACGAGCATGACTATCATAGTGAGACATCAATGGAAGCATCAACCCAACAATTAATTATTATTTTTGGGGAATATTACTATAAATTGCTTATGATAGGTCATTTACATTTATATAAATTAGGGGTATGAAAATATGAAATAATGTATATAAATAAATAAGATGTATATATAATTAGTTATAAGCAATAAAGTATACAAAATAAGTGTTAATAAAACCTCTTACGTAATGTGTCATATATACTTATAGTTCTTGAAGTAAATTATATATATAGTGTAACAACACGAGCATAACTATCATGTAATGAGACATCAGTGGAAGTGCCAACCCAACAATTAATTATTATTTTTTGGGAATACTACTATAAATTTCTTATGATTGATCATATACATTTATATAAATTAGTGGTATAAAGGCATGAAATAATGTATATAAATAAATAAGACGTATATATAACTAGTTTTAATCAATAAAGGATACAAAATAAGTGTTAAGAAAACCTCTTACATGGTGTGTGTTATATATACTTATTGTTCTTGTTAGGTAAAATTATATATATAGTCTTAATATATAGAATTGAAGTCATTTAGCGTAGTATCATGGAGAAGGTCCAAAGTAATATTACTTCCGCTAACAAGAAAAAAGAGGGACAATATTAATAGTATTATTAATAATGATACTAATATTAAATGTCAATAATAATATTAAGAGTGATATTAATATTAATAATAAGTAATAATATTAATACTAAGAGAAATTTTAATATCAATAATATTATTATTAATATTAAATAGTGATATTAATTATTATAATAATTATTAATATTATTATTATGAGTAATATTAACATTAATACTAAGTGATTTTAATATAAATAATCAAATTAATTTTTTTATTCATAAGCTTGAGTTTTATTAATCATCAAAGAAAAGGTTACATTGGGAATCCCTAAGGCTTCAAATTAAATTTCATTTGTAGTAAGAGAAAAACATCCCCCTGCAAACCAAATCCAACCAGTCCTAACCGCAAAATAGAGCATACCCACTAAACCTTGGAAAGGTGGACAACACACTTTCCATTAGAAATCTCCTTCTTTGTTTCAAATCTCAATTACATTTAAAGCTTTATTGTTGCAAGAGTGAACCTCTTCCTCCTTACTTTTGTCCACTCCTACTCTTTAGGAAGATCACATATAGGGGATAATTCGAGGGGATAGGCCTCATTTCCCACACCAAGAATAGCCCCCATACCCTCAGGAACTGTTTGATCCACTGCAGACTCAACAATAGATTTGAGTTCTCCAGAGAAGAAGAGGGGGTAGCAGTGGGGTCAACTACAAAATCAGCCACATGTGAAGACATGGAGGGAAGCACTTGCTTGGCTAGTGGAGATGAAGAAATTTCCTTTGAAGTAACCTCATGAGAAATTTGTGAAGAAGTTGAATCATTTTGAGATCTAGGAGAGAAAACATATTCTTGGGGTTCTACCCCAATCCACCATGATGGCCTTCTGTTTAATGCCTCAAAGTCATCGAGCTCATCAGTTTGCACGCTTTGACATTAATGTGTAGGGTGATCAATTGAGAAACATTTTTGACATTTGAAAGCAATTTTTTCATAATCTATTGGTTGTCTCAAACACCTATTGCCCACTTTCAAAGATATCTCTACTGGGAGCCCAATAGATAAATCCATTTCTATGCATAAACGAGCACATGTGGACCTCCTATAATTGATTGTTTCATTAGAAAGGCAATGATAATCACCCAAACCATTTCCAATAGCTCACAGGAAATCCAACTCCCAAAACTATAGAGGAAGATATGGTAATCTCACCCAAAGGTACGCAAATGTGAAGGTCTTGATACGGGGATCAAAGGAAGAAAACCAGGGCTTCATACATATGTAATCTCCCTGAAACTTCCATGGGAAAAAATTTAGCACTAAAAATCCATGTCTTTTGTTAAATCAAATTCCAGAATGAAAAACCCACAAGCACAGGGGTAACTATAGATCTCTTTTTCCATATACTCCTTCCAGTTCTAAGTGATCCAAGTGTGTAAATCATCAAATTGGGCCATGACTTCATCAATCTACAAATAAGGACATGTTTTTGTAAATACTCCTCTCTATTGCTAGTGAAATCTCTCAAATTTATCTCAAGAATATGTGTAGAGCATCGCACAAGAAGAGGACACACCTTGTTATTGATTGTAGTTGTTGCAATACCTTTAATGCAGGATGGTGAGCAAGAGATGGGAGACGATTTTTCCCAAAAATCTAGATCATGGGGGCCAAAGGTCAAAGAATTCATGGTTGTGTTACCCTTGTCCAAATACTTAGTCATCTTCATCCCAAAGGTCAGACCTTCCATGTCAGTTAGAAATCCCTTGCAAATGGATTTGAGAACAAACCCTAGCTCCATTTCCCAAGGCCACCTTGAAGTTCAAGTGACTCCCACCCAACCCTTCCAAAGGCTCACCAACTTCATCATTGCTTGGAGAAAATACACGCCTACAAGGAAAAACTGAGATTGCAGTGCAAGAGGAATCGAGCCTCGAGCAAAGAAAGTCTTTCTAGGGGTGCAATTTCCCTCCACAATGCATCCACCATCAGCCCTCATGGTGCAATATTTTTGTTTCCTTGCACAGGGAGTCTTATGCCATCACGAGGAGGGAACCCATCATTGTGTGGGGAAAAAATGAAAGAGTTGGACGAGTGAAACATTATGAAAACTTTAATTTATTTGCTATGTTAATGAGATTCCTTCTATTACTTCTATAATATCTCTTAATAAAATTATACATAAATAATCAAATTATTATTATCTCTAGGTCAATATCAATCATCACATTGATATTAACCTAATTCTTTTCACCACATGATATTAATATTAAATTGGAAGTGAAAATTAATATTATTAACTGAGTAGGATTCATAATAATCATGTTAATGCTAAAGCGAATCAATATTATTATCATTAGGGATAATAATGATATAATATTAATAAATGAGTGGGAGAATTACTTTCATGAAGAGTTAATAAGACTATTAATATTAATGTAGAGATTAAATATTACTATCAAGGTGGTTATCCATAGAGATTTTATTACTAATATGGGTATGAATGTTAATGCTAATATTAAGAGTATCATCTTACCAATATTTTAATTCTATTAAATCATTGATGAAACGAGGTATGGTTAATTGATGGTCTAATAGTTTAATAATTACTCCTTAGGGAAATATCATTTTCAAATGGAACACCTTTCTAACTCTCCCATTGGTTGCTAAATAAACATGCTCGGTATGAGCTCTACTAAGGTTTTCTTGTGTATGCGGTCATTCTTGGCCCTTCTTGCATCATACTATGCTATTAGCACATGATTTTTCTCTTTTCCTATCCTATGTGTGCAACCACATTTACTGTCATTTTTTTGTTTTAATATGCCTTCAACGGCTCTAACCCTGCATTTCTTGTTGGTGTTGGGAGTTTTATGGCTTTGCTCAATGGCTCCTCCTCCAAACAAACGACCCCAAAAACTTGTTCTGAAAGTGTTTCACAAGGTAATTCTTTTGACTCCCCATCTGATGTGGTTTTACCTTTGCCTGATTTTGTTTTTGCTTGTCAATGGCTTGAGCAACATACTCTTGTTGGGTACTTTGTTGGGAGGACTCCCCCTGAAAATGTGCTTAAAGAATGGGTCCACAAGGCCTGGGTCCCTCATGGGGTCCACCTTGATATGGTCCAAAATTTAACCAAGGGTTTTTTCCTTTTCCGTTTTGTGGAGGTCAATCATGTTCAAGCAATCTTGAATCATGGTCCCTGGTATGTCAAGTCTTCTATGTTGGTTTTCTAGTCATGGACTCGATACTTCGTTGTCTCAGATGACACCAAGTTGCATGTCTTGTTCTGGATTGAGTTTCCAAGGTTTCCTTTTCCTTGTGTTCCTTTTTTGAGTCATATTGTGTCCTCTCTAGGGAAGGTCATTTGTACTGAGCTAGATAGGTTTTTCCAAGCTCGACCCCAAAAATGGGTTCTTGTTGAAGTGGAGCTTTCACAATATTTGAAAGAATCCATTGACATTCAAATTGGAGCTCTCCGGCATACCCAAAAGGTCACTTATTTTAATCTATCAAACATGTGTTATAGATGTTAGTCCACAAACCACAAGATCAAGAACTGCCCTTTGGCAATGCCTCGTACTCCTCCACCGTGGGAATTTGAAAAGCCCTGTCAGGTGGATAATTTTGCTGCCAAAATTGATGAGAAATGTACCATGGTTACGAATCATAAACACAAGTCCATTGGCTCTGGGATAGTTTCCAAAGTCCTTGAGCTAGCTAAAGATGTTTCAAGCCCTTCAGCAAATGGGAAAGAGGCCCCAGTCAGGGATAACAATATTTTGGCATGGCCCAGGCTGAAGGCTACGCCTTCACCTATTGTCGTTATGATAGAACGATTGAATGTATCTCCTCCCATGACGAGAGCTCAACGACGGTCTTGTAATCCTTTTCCTTCATTAGAAGAAGGAGAATATGTTCAGGAGAAACAGAGATTTTCTTCTCCAAATATTCAAATTGGGTCAGTTCCACTAGAATTTTTATAGAATTGCTTCTCTACTATGAATGAGGAGGAGTCAGACTCCAACAATATGGAGGAGTTTCATTCATGAATTTCCTCTCATGGAATGTTCAAGGTTTGACGGAACTCTCAAGGAAGTATTATGTTAGGGATACTTTGCAAAAGTATGTTGGTATTGAAGTGTTTTGTCTCCAAGAAGTTAAAATTTCTGGTTTTTTTCTTGCATCAACTTGTTGTTCTATTTGGCCAGCCAGTCATATGTTTTGTACTACTCATGGTGTTGGACGTGGCAGAGTTGTCACCCTTTTTTCCCCACAATGGCACACTTGAGTGGTTGACCATGGGTTTGACCCCACACATTGGCTCGTTTGGATCCTCCTTAATATTGATAATCACTCTTTTGGGACTATTAATGTTTATGCCTCTAATGATGTTGTGGAACACTCTTTTCTTTGGAATTGGATTGTTGATTCATTTCCAGTTGCTACTTGGCTATTGTGTGGGGATTTCAATATGCTTGAGATGGCGTATGATAAAGATGGCACTATGTCATTCAGATGAGTAGCTGGCGAACAGGAGGCATGGTTTTACATGCGTAATAAATTCGGGCTCTTTGATCCCAATATTGGCCACCACCATTCTTATTCCCTTTGGCACACTTGGTGTAATTTTAAGGTACCTGGCTCTGATAGGATATTTAAGCACCTTGATCATGCCATGATCTCAGATCAATATTTTTTCTCTTTTGATAGCTCTTCACTCCCAGTTAAGTTGTTAGTGGATCTGACATTGTCAAATCATTTCCCCATTTCTTTTTGCATTGAATGGGAGACAAGACAACCTTGGGCTTGTAAAACACAATTATTTTAACACATCTCTTCTTTTTCATTAGCCCACATTGGCCCATATTCATAGAGTCTAGAATTTGGAGTGTAGGCAACTTCATAATACTAGCTAGATTAATTGGTGGAATGATGTTGTCACTCGCATGACTAGATTTATGTGCATTTATGGGCGCCAACTGGCCATTTTTTGTCGGTGGTCTTATGAGGCTACCACAGCTAACCTTTGCTCAGCTACCAAGGCTCTAGTGGCTAGCCCTTTCTCCCCATCATTACAAGTCAGGGTGGTGGAATTAAGACACAAAAAGTAAGTTGCAAAAAATTATGCTGCCAGAGGTGCGCAAATCAAAGCCAAATTGCAGTGGTTAAAGATTGGTGATCGTGCCTCCAAGGAGTTTTTTTTGGCCCTGCGTGCCAGGCACTCATCTCCTGGCATTAAAAAAATTAAAGATGGAATTTAGGTGCTTTCTGAGCTACCTAGAATTCTTTAGGCCTTTGTTCGACATTATGAAAAAGTTTTCATTGCTCAAGAGTATACGCCAAAGCGACAGCAAGCCCTCCAGGATTGTCTTGTTGTTGCGCCAAATAGGCTATCTTCAACCCATAAATCTTTTTGTGAACAATTGCTCACGGTTGAAAACTTAAAGGGAGTTGTTCATTCCATGGCTGATGACAAGGCCTCAAGGATTGATGGTTTCCCTTGTGAATTTTGCACGACCCTTTGGAAATGTGTTGGGCACGACTTGCATAAAGTTTATCTTGAAGCTTTTCATTCCAAATCCCTAGGTAATATAATTAATAAAGGAAATATTAAATTCATACATAAGTCTGGAAATCCTGAGGATATCTACAACTGGCGACCTATCACGCCCCTCAATATCTCATACAAAATCATCGCCAAATATTTGGCTTTGAAAATCTGCCATCTTTTTCCTCAGATTGTGCACCTGGAGCAAACCGGTTTTATCAAGTCCAGATTTATTCTAGATAATATCATTGTTATGTGGGAAGGTATGGAGTGGGCTAGGTGTTCAAACTAGAAAGCTATTTTCTCAAAATTGACTTTGCTAAAGCCTATGACCGCATTGAGTGGCTTTCATTCTGGCCATTTTGAAAGCCTTGGGGTTTGGGTCTAATTTCATTCAGGCTATCCAAATTCTCTTCTCAAACACCTCTGCTTGTATCACCATTAATGGTCATCAATCTCTTGCCTTTGGTCTTTTCCACTCCATTCGGCAAGGATTCCTGCTTGCTCCAAGTTCTCTTTACATGCTTTTTTCCAAAGGATTTAGCTATCTCTTGGCCAATGTGGTTTCTCAATAGCTTGTTAAAGGAATTTCCCTACCTAACTCTCAAGCTCGACTTGTCAATGGTCATTTTACTAATGACTCTTTCCTCACCCTTCTAGAGGAAGAGAACAATATTAAGGCGACTCTTGAATGTCTTGACATTTTTTTCCTTGCATCTGGCTCTACCATTTAGTGGCATAAAACTTTGTGCTACAGGCAGTCTATTCTGCCCACTCCTCTCTAGCTTCAGCAGTACGGTTGGAAATGGATTGGGCTAGGGGAAATCTTTTGGTTTCTAGGCATTCCCTTCGCCTTCCAGGCTTCTCCAGCTAAGTTATGGAAAATTGTTCTCTCCAAGATTGAGAAAAAGTTGGCCTATTGGATTACCAAGCCTCTTTCTCTGGAAGGAAAATTCTAAGTGTTCTCTAAGATTTTGGTGGATACACATGTCTATTACTCCTCTTGTTGGGCTCCTTTGAAAGCTTCCCATGCCAAGCTTGAAAAGTTGCTTCAATACTTTCTTTAGGCCTCTACGGGGTCCCATAGAGGGTTTCACCATGTTGCTTGGGAGTTTTGTTTCCTTCCCAGAGACTCTAGAGGACTTGGTCTGCTCTCTACTCAACAACAAGGGACTGCCTTATGTGTGAAATGGATAATTAGATCCCTTACTAGAGATGAAGCCTAGAAAATTATCCTAAGGGATTGCATTCAATCTGGCTTTCCTATTCACAAACCTGCCTGGAAGGGGATTGGCTTTCAAACCCTTCTAGTCATGAAGGAACCAGTCCAAATTGTGGGAACTTTCGTGGCCAAGAGCATTTGGAAAGCCTAGGAAGCGGTTAATTCTTGGCTCCATTGGGCCAACTCTAGTTTTCATGATGGGCTTTCGCTTAATCAACAAAATGTTTGGTGGTTGCCTCTCTTTGCTACTAATGGTCAATTGTTGGCCAAGTCACCTTGGTTTAAGGTGCTAAGGTTCCACAAGAAAGGAATTCAAACTTTGCAGCATGTGTTTCATAGACCCACAATGTGCATCATGTCGTGGGAAGATTTTTGTGCCCTCTATAGTTTTCAAAACCAAGATTGTGATACTTATGATGGTATGGTGAATGTTATTCCTATAGATATTCTTCATAAGGTGGGAATTCATGAGTCCAAGCCCTGGTGGAAGAAATGGAAGTGGTACCCAGACACCCCTTTCAGAAATTACAAGCCTAGGCTTGGTTATATGTGGCTTTCACTACATTTTCCAATGATTGAAAGTCTGAACTAGAGGTGGCTTCTTCAATCCCCCACTCATGTTTGGCAAAAAATATTCTCTACCACTTGGTCTGCAAGTGTTGAGCCAAAAATTGCCCACTTTGCTTGTTGTATTCTTTTCCAAGGCTTTCCTATAAGGTCTCAGCGTGTTCACTTGGGGGTCTAGGACCCTCGATGCCCTTTTTGTGGGTAAGCTAAGTCTTTTAAGCACCACTTCTAGTTTTGTACCAGAGCTCAATAGTTTTGGAATTAGATTCATGACTTCTTTCATCCTTTTAGACCAGAGCCCTTCTCCTAGCATATGGTTCTGCTAGGAGATTCACCCAAACTTCCTGCTAAATATTCCCAACTTTGGCACAAATAGATAAAAAAAATTATTTGTATTCTAAAGCTATTATTTTCTCTAATGTGCTCTTGTAGATTCAAGTTCAAGCCAACAAGGTCGCACTTGAGATGTCTCACCTTCAGGTGCTTTTGGATCATTGGGGAAATGCCCTGTGTATTGTGGCTCAAGTGCCCACTTCTCCCACTTCCTCTTGCAGTCGGTCACCCTCTCGGGGCTGACAGCGGAGTGGCTCTGCTCACCCTCGCTCTCAACCTCCTCTTTGGCATGACTCCCTCCCTCCTTGATGGACTCGTTCTCCTCCTCCACAAGCTAGCCAAAGGTGACCCTCTAGAGGAGCAGCAAGGAGCAACGGTGGCAATTCTGGGTGGCCCTCTAATGATACTCCTGCTACTGGATCTGGTTGGCCAAATTCTAGTAAATGATTTTTGCATCTAGCACTTGCAATCTCGCCCCAGTGTGAGGACAAAGAAGATAAAAATAAATATGTTGATGATGGTTGGGGTCCTCCTCCTGACGTCACTCCAGACCCCATTGATGTATGGGGGAAAAACTTGGATGACAGAGACCCTCTTGGCTCTACTGGTACTGCTTTGGTCACTTGATGGCATTTTTAATGTTTGTAATCTTAGACTTCTGGGCTAGGCCCAAGTGACTAATAAGTTTTCTAGTTTTTTGGGCGCTACCCATGTGACTCTCGAGGTGTGCCTTCTTACCACCCACCTTTTTTGTGAATATCTATTTTAATCTTTATAATTAATATAGATTAGTGCCTATTCATCAAAAAAATAAACATGCTCAAGTCTAACCTAGGTCACTAGGGTCACCCTTCATTGATTTAGGGTGCACACAAGAAACTTTGTGCACCTACCTACTCTTAAACCTCCCCATCCCCTACTCTCAGGTGAAGTGTTGATGTTGATGTTACAAAATCAATGTCATCTGATGTGTGTAGTAGTGTTACCATGTCGAGCATGTTAGAGCAATTTAGATCATATTTGCATATATATGTGTAAAAAAATTGTTAGTTATATTATTGCCCTTCGATCTAATTTAAGGCATTACACATTCTCCTACACCAAGGGTTAATCTTCTATTTGTATCACCACTTCTATCTACCACCATTGTGATTAATCCTCTTTAGTTTAAAAATCCTACTCTTAACCCTAATATCCCCCTCTTTTGTTGTCTCAATCATCCACATGAGACTTTGAAAGAAAAATATTGGTTGTTATAGTTAAAGGTCTGAAGAAGATTATGATAGCTAAGAAACCTTACCTATGAAAGTAAAATATGTTGCTTCTTCCAACTCTAAGGGTAAGGTAAAAACCCACCAAAGACCTAAGAATAAGAGATGGTTTGCTAGGCTCTCCTCCCAAAAGCCTAAGTTGAAGAAGACTTCCATACATAAGATTATAAATGAGGTTAGCTAGATAGTGGAAATGAATAACCTAAAATTATGGATCATGATGATATGAAGTGTAATGATAGTGATTTCCATGAAACCCATTATAAGATGAATCTTAGATTGGACTCTAGCTCTAATTCCATGATAAAATCTACTAATAAAAAATTAAAGATAAGAAAACCATCCCTACTATCAAATTGTCAACCCTAATAAGCCCATTGAAACCTTAGCTAATATAAATTCCAATCTACATAGGGAGGGAGGAAATGATACTAAAAACCTTGAAAGTAAGAAGAAAGGAAAAGAAGTCGAAGAGGAAATAACTAAGGAACAATAGAAAATTGAAGAATATGAAAAAACCAATGGGGGGTAAGGATACCATGGTCATAAAAAAAAACTACGGGTCTCCTTGTTCCATATGTCATATAAATAGGATCAAAATGGATCTACTATAGATGGGCATAAAAAGGAAATTCTAGGAACTAAAAATGTCTATTAATAAGATCATTAATCTCAATAAGAAAATCATTACCTTCACAACAAGTAGCTTTAAAATCCTTCTAAAGGAATAGGAGAAAAAATAAAAAAGGGAAAGATATCAAAGAGGAAAATGGGAAAGGTTTTACATCTCTTAAATTTGAGCTTCATAGGCTTTCG
Organism: Sequoia sempervirens; assembly: GCA_007258455.2. Taxonomy (NCBI): domain Eukaryota; kingdom Viridiplantae; phylum Streptophyta; class Pinopsida; order Cupressales; family Cupressaceae; genus Sequoia; species Sequoia sempervirens. The sequence goes on along the minus strand of VDFB02353493.1, from coordinate 162,175,794 downwards.
AAAGAAAAAAAATTCTATTATGGACTTAGAGATTTGTCTAGATCCACCACTCAATAAAGGTTGTGTTTGTTGTTGTTATTCTTGTTTTGAGTTGTTAGAGATTTTGATTTTGTTTTTTTTTCTTTTTATTTTTCTTTGAACTCTCATTGTTGGGACTTGTATGGGTAGGGGCACACATTTAGCCTCTTTTATCTTATCAAAAAATTAGTATCCATATCTATAATACTTGCAAACCATTTGATCTTAAAACTTCTCTAAAAAAATAGATCAACTACATTTATCTCATCATTATTCATTTTACATAGAATGAAATATGTCATCTTAGAAAATATATCTTTACCATCAATATAAAATCATGTGTCTTATATTCTAGAAAAAACCCACTACCATGTCCATACTTATATCCTCTTAATATTCTCATAAATAACTAATGGTTGAGATAACCTAATATTTTTTCTACTCACACTTTTAATTAACACACTATAACTCTAAATAAATATCCTCATGTACTTGTATATTTGTGGCCAAAATAGTTCTCAATTATCAATGCCACTTATCTGATCTATCCCAAAATGATCTTAGTGCTAAACTACTGCCAAAAATTTTCTAAAGTTATATTCACTATTGGATTCCTTTGCAACTCATATATACATTTATCTTCATGTTTGAAATTTGACTATAATTTTCTTGAGCAGATATCAAAGTAGCTTTGTAGGGTTGAAATGAAAGAAATTCGATGAGAAGAGAGAATGTATAGCCATGTTAGTATTTATTCATTTTATTATTATAATTAAAAAGAGTAAATATGTATACCTTTATTACTCACAATTTTTTACCTTTTTTAAAACAAGAATTATGTATAGAACTTCTCTATGTTTTGTAGATTTTTCTAATCTATACAAAATGCTCAAAAGTGTATATATATAAACCCCAAATTGCAACTCGTTGGAGCCACCACCCCTAATTTCATAGAGATTTACTTGTTTTGGATTTATTTAATGGATGGGGACCACTACAATATACAACAAAGATCTATTATTGTTTTTTTATTAAATATGGAGTAACAATTAAGATCTATTAAGCCACACAATTGAATCTTAGTAACAATATCATACTTTGATACATTATGAAAAATGCTTATTAATTATCATACATATAATTAATTTGAAAAATTATGAAACCTTTTCAATTCACTTGCCTCTCAAAAATATAAACCCTGTAAATTAGTGTTAGAAAAACTAAATTAAAAACATTTATATTTACAATATATGTTATATTAGTAAATATTTTGTTTTTATAATAATATATAAACTTTATTTATATAAATTTCTTTTGAATAATTTAAACAAATAGACTACATTTATTGACTAATGTATTGTAAGGAAAAAAATCATTTGGAATAAATATGAAATATATATTAAAATCATTTTAAGGAAAAAATATACATGTATATAATTTGACTTATAAAATAAGAAAAAAAATGTCATGTGAAGGATAATGGTGAAGACTATGTTGTATGCAAAAATTGTCTAATGGGCAAGGTTAACCATCAAATTTAGGCCATGCCCACACCCATGTCAAGGGATTTTGAGCTCTAGACCTATACAAGTTGGTGTGCTTACTTTACAAAGAATTAATTTTATCTTCCCCAATAATCTAGTCATCTACAACATTACCAACTTCATCTATGCTACTATCTCCATCTTTAGGTGTGATGACATTTTATTTCTTCACTTACCCTATATTTATCTTTATCATTGAAACACACCCTCTTTCTTCTTATCTACTAACAATGTGATCTTAGGGCCTTTTCCTTGATGAGTCACTTCGAACTTTGGCTTTGTATTGCACTTACACAATCAATCTAGCCTCCTCATGCACAAGCAAACAAAAATATTCCACACTTCACTTTTGCTATGAGATGAAAAATAGCAACACATGCTAGAATGTATCTATTAATGCAAGGGATTATGGCTAAAGCAACAATTAGTACTCTTTTAGCAAAATCTCAATTATCTATTGGATTGGCATGAGATGTCAAATCTAAAAGTGTCTCATTCAAAATTTACTCCATTACACACACTCTATGAATTGACCATAAGCCATTCAATTTACCTAAACAAATCTAAGGTTGTAATCGCTCTACAGTTTCAAAAATCCAAAAGACTAATACATATAATATGTACTTAATGGACCACATTTGACATTACAAATATGTATGTACTTATAGCCAAGAAAATAACATAACAAAATTCAACAACCCTTGTTGTTTGCAATATTGTGCAACCTCCTAACAACACTCTAACAATAAATATGCATGTAGGAAATTGAAGTGTTGAATTTAATAATAAAGATGCATCAAAACAAACCAACATGTGTAGTTAGAAACCAATTTTGACTTTGATTATGTTGCTAAATGTGAATTTTGTTGACCTAGTACTTTAATTAGAGGTACATGTGTTCATGTATGTTGTGGTTCTCAACCCATAGAATGTGAGCAAAGCATTAGTATTTGAATTTCTAAAGCTTTTCATGTTGTGGAATGCTTGCACAAAACACAAGTTCCAAGATGGTTGTGTTAATGTAAGTGTCAAATGTTTAGAAAGGGACAAAGCTCTTATTTTTTCCTAAACCCTTTTCATTGTGTGAAGGTTCAATGTCCCAAACTAGTCATAATATTTATTTTTAGTTATAGGCCAAAAGGCTTGTTATGTATATAAAGTACCATATGTTCCATTATAGGCACATCAATGCCAAGTTTGAATCAAGAATTAAATTCTTTATAAAAATTATTATGTTTAGTTCCAAATAAAGTCCTAATGTCCAATGGCATGGTCACTAGAGCCTTGGTGTGTCTTGGAAATACTTAAGATGTGTCCAAAGTAATGGGTGGACAATCTCCATCTATTGAAATTTGTGAAAGTAAAAGGTCAATTTCAAGACATCCCAAAGGGGAAGTTTTTGAGCCCAAATTCTCCATGGGCAATGCTCTAAGGAAAATTCTAATTAAACAATAGATCATATGCTAAATTGTAATAAATTTTCAAAATCTCCATGCATATCCACTTAGAATTCCCAAGATTAAGTCCCCAAACCTTAAAGCCATTGCAATGTCTCTTTTGGGAAATTCCTAATTTTAGGCCTACAAAACAATAATAATCACTAAAAACTTATATTAGTAATAAAAAGTATCAATTTTATGGCTATATTCAAATTAATACATACAATATTATAAGATTGAGAGAAATACATCATAGCTAAAACATCATAATATTTAGATCTATAGTTCATAACATTATTAATATTTGAATTCAAAATATCTTAACATCGTTAATGATTATTCCAAGGCATATTCCTATAGCCAATCATATTAGGAATTCACTTGAAATACTTGCAAACCTCAATCTCAAGGATGGTTGTCCTTGTATTTCAAGAGCATAGATGGATCCCCATTCATCCATCTCAAGGTGGCATACTTGAGAAGACCTTCAAGCTTAGGAGCGCCCATTTGCCTCCTAACCCACAAATAGAGTAGGATCTCAAGTCCACTCCATCCCTTAGTCCACCTTGGAGGTGCAACATCCTCCTTGATTAAGTCCAGGAGCACTCATTCACCTCGCAACCCACAAGCATGGCAATATCTCTAATCCATCCATCTCAAGGTGTCGTGCTTGATAAGATGCATGAAGATTGCCTTCCGCAACAAGCCCAAGAGCACTCATGCGCCTCTCAACCCATGAGCCTACATCTTGGAGTGGCATTCTCGATGAAGGAAATATCGATACTTACCTCTCATGAATTTGAAAGGCTAGTTGTCCTTATTTGCAATCCATTTCTAGTAAATTCAAAACCAATTATTTATATAAATTAGCTATATGAATTTGCTATCAAATACTCTTAAAGGGAAATGCAATTAAATTACTTACAATTAGCAATCACTTAATTTCTACAAGGAATATCTATGCATCTATTTATTTGTAATCTAATATTATTCTTAAACTTATCTTGAAATATTATTAGTGTTGAAGACACTATTTATTTATAAATTATGACTCAATTTATTTTTGGTTTTCCAATTTCCAATCTTATCCAATTGCTCAATTGATATTTGAGTGTGTGTTACTTGGATGAATTGATCATTGAATGATTGGATGATTGAATGATTGGATGCTTGAATAATTTGATGATTGAATGTATTGATAGACTTAATGATATTTTGTAGTTTGATCTTTTTGATATTTCAATATTTTGATTTCTTGATGGATAGATGAGTGATGATTGCTTAATTTCTTGATGGATAGATGAGTGATGATTTCTTATTGATTGACTTGATTTACCCTTTATATCCATTTCTTGAAGGAGTCACCACCTTTCACAATAAATCATGAGTCGCCACCCTTCATAACAAAGGAGTCACCACCCTTCATTGTTGTCTTTTGAGAATAATACTTTACTTCCAAATTGATTGATAGATTTATTCCTCATTGAGGATTTCTTCACAAGGAAATGATCCCCCTTTTATATATTATTATTGAGGGAATCACAACCTTTCATATTTGAAGAGTCGCAACCTTTCACATTATGAGTCACATCCTTTCTCACGTCATCACTACTCTTGAGAACATAATTTAATTTACTTGCAAAGTCACATAAGGTTCTACTATCAATTGAATTCAACAATGTTATGGATCCCTTTCTCAAAATAAAATTATCTCCCTTTTATATCTCAAGTTTGAGGGAATCACACCTCTTCACCTCAATAGTTACAACTCTGTATCGCTACATTTGGAGAATAATAATTTAATTTTAAATAAGTTAATTTGTTAGTGTTGCTATCTATTACTTGTAATCAGTCCTAATAATTATTCCCCTTCCTTTCCTTCTAGATCTGCCTTCCTTATATACCTTATCTTGCTCAAGTGACACAACCTTTCATATGTCGGTTAACAATTCTTAACAACTTAATCTTTATTTAGTGGAAATTTGGTGTAATATTAACTAGCACTTGCACCAAGAGGGGTGCAATGAGTACACTGATAGAGAATTATATGTAAGTTAACATTGTAAGGAAGTGTAGTTTGTAGTGTTTATATAATTTTTTAATAGAAGTTGGAAATACATACAATCTTGTTTGGAACATTTATAAAGTATTTGAATTATATATTTTCCTCTAGCGAATTGAAGGAAAGAATCACAAAAATTAAAGTTTGAAGGTTTTATAATCGATGATTTCATGTTGTATGGAATCAGCCAACACAAAGAGTTTTGGTTGTTCATTTATTTTGTTCCTACACATTCAAAGAAAAATTTAGCGTACTTACATCATAAATGCATTGCAGGTTTTATGTAAATGGTACAAAGTATAGAAAAATGAAAGTAGGTGTTAAAGGAAGGAACTATAAAGGAATGAGAGTTAAATTGGAAACAAAATATTCTACTTCATAAAAGGTATTCCACAAATTCAATGATATATCCTCTAAATTCATAATAAACACCTTTAAGAGGTATCGAGCTTGGATTTTACTCACCTACTTCAATACCTACACTAGGTCAAGGGTGTTAATAAACACCTTTAAGAGTTAATCGAGCTTGGATTTTAAGTACTTCACTTACCTTAATCAAGCCCTTTTGTAATAGTTGTTCACAATGATTAATGACAAGATACATGAGTGTCAAATACAAGGCATATGATGTAAGGGAATTCTTTATTTGAAGATGCTCTTTGACTACTACCATAGTTGCTTAAGATGTTCTTGTAGACTCAAATGACCGTTACAAGATGAATCTATTGGGGAATCACATCAAAAATAGGAATTAAAATAGTTTGGCCATATTGTCTAATGTTAAGACTTCACCATTTTTCCCTCGATAATATAAATAATCAATTTATCAGTTATTCTAGTTGCTAATTTATATGAACACTTATTTTTTTCAAATATTGATGCAATCTATTGGATTCTTTTAAAGTGGAGTCAATGTTGGTGTTGGAATATGGACTTGGTGTAAAAAAATGCATAACAACTTCTTTGCAGTATATTTCAAGTAGTCATATGTATAACTGAAGTTTTATAGTGGTACACAATTGTAACAAATTTGGGGAAACAAATTATCTGATCAATAAGAGAAAGCAATTCCAATCTTGAATCTATGAAGTTAAATATTTTCATGTGAATCTAGCATGTGCAATTTCATGACTTCTTTAGGTAAAGCCAGTTTATAATAAAGAATTTGGAACAACAACTACATTTTTAGTAAGAAAATGAAACTACTCAAATAAACTGCATTATTTTTAAAACAAGGCAGTTTCATAGTTAATGTTGATTCAGAATTTTTATTAGATAGTTATGTTTACAATAAAAAAAAAATCTCTTATTAATGTTAAGAGCATGGAAGTCAAAACGGATAATCAAAATTTCTAAGAAGAGAAAGTAACTACTATGTGCAATTGTTCTAAATAAGAAGATTGTCCAAATCTTTTAATTCTAAGCAAATAAAGAAGACTTCATTTAATTACCTAGTGGTTAGTAAACAAATTGAAAAAAATAGACGACCACAATGAAGTTATGAGAAATTAAATTAATAGGTAACTTAGGAGAATCTTCCTTGTCTATTGAAGTAGCTCTAAAATCTATTCTATAGGTTTCACCTCCCAATTTGAGAAAAATTCAGTGAGCAATGTTGACAAGCCTTACAACGCAATAAAACTTAGGTTTCTGACAACACAATAAATTTTTGTATGCTACTAAATTTTGGGGGTGGGAAAATTACTCTTTTAATTACTATTGAATAGATTGTTGAAAAGGAAAAAGCTTTAAATTGTGGTGGTGAAGAGTTGGATCATCAAAGTTGCTACAACCTTGACATTCATACAAAGGCTCTGTAATGGGACCCATTTTTTGCCCATGTTTTGTCACCTAACATTGATTTTCTCCCCCAAAATATTAGAATGCAAAGAAAGCGTTGTGCAGAAGATGTTAACCAACTCAACCTAATAAATATATAATTATTGGGACCCACAAGGAACAGACACCTAATAGATCTATGCCTTCCACGTTTGGCTCAACAGTATGGTCCACATTGGTTCTTATTTTTCTCATCGCCAAGCATTGTTTTGTCTAAACGGCTACCACTAGTAGAATTTGGAAAATAAATGACCACGTGACTAAAATTTTTAACTCCTTTTTTGCAACACAACTATAAATGACTAATTTGATCGTCATAAGTGACTAATTTGATCAACACAACTACAAATGACTAAATAAATGACTAATTTGATTATCATAAGTGATTAATTTGATCATCGGGTAAAAAAAACAACTAAATATTTAGTCACACAAATAAAAATTAGACAATATCGTATTAAAGTGGATAATTAAAAAATATATTTCAAATTGAAGGAGTGGGTTGTATTATAATATATTATATTATATTACATTACATAATATATATTATAATACTTAAGAACAAAATAGTGGGCCCGACAATATTCATCCCACTAAAAGATTTCAAAATGGATTTCATGGTGATTAATTCACTGACCTGGTGTGTGCGGATGCGTTGTTTAGTTGATTGCTACAGTTGACATTATTATGCTGATTTATGATACTCTATGTGGTGTTTGGATTATTTTAGTATGCAATGGTTTTTCATTAATATTATATATGTCGATGTTATGATTCTATGATGATGTTAATTGGATTCAATATTATATTATGATGCAGTAGATAAGTAATCATGTTATCATATGATCAGTTAGTTTAGAAATGTTATTTCATCATTGATATTGTAATTGTTAGAATAGATGTGGTGAGAGGACAGTGTAGCACCACTCGTTTACGAGTGCCCTACTACGCTGTAATTCCTTCTCATGATATGATATTTTTGATTATATATACATGTGTATTTGACATTTACTTGGATGCAGGATTTGCAGGAATAAAGTCTTGATTCCACTTGCTTCGGTAGGACAGGGCGAGCATTAAATTAACCCAACGGGTAAAATGTTGAAAAAGGGAGTTGATTTGGAAGTGTCCCCGTCTCGAGTCTGTCGTCCTATTGTGAGTTGTTGTGTCATGATTGAGGTTTTTGGTCCTTGTCGTTATGTAGTTTGATTGTCGAGTATTTACTTTTATTTATGGTTAGTGTTTATTTAATTAATCTTATTTTATAAGATTAATTAATGTTGCATTGTTACTTGATTTAATTGTGAGTTAGTAAAATGTTAAATTTAAATATATTATAAATTAAAAAGTATTTAATTAATTAAAGTGTAAGAAATTAAATTAAATGAATATTGATGAAGATAATTAAATATTATATTTTTTGTTAATATTAAATTAGAAAATCTTGTGTGGATAATGTCTTGAGAAAATAAATTATTTTTAATTAAAATTGTAGATAAGTGTGTGCTTTTAAAAGCTGGAAAAAAGACCGATGAGGGAAGAGGATTTTTGAGGAAAAAGCTTAAGAGCTTTATTGATTTTTTATTTATTTTTATTTTGAGAGAGTTTTTCGGACACATGAGGTTTTTCTGTTGTTTGGGGATCTGTGAAAGAAAAAAAAAATTGTTTTCTGTGTTTTCTGGGTAAAGGAATTGTTTTTGGAAGAAAAGATAGATTCAAAAGAAAGCTGAAGGCAAGAGATCAAGAAGACGCTACAGAGGGGATTCTACATCGAATGAAGGACTCCAGGTTCTTCTAAATTATTGATTTCTTTATTTTATTATTCTGTAAACTAATTTGGTTGCTGTGTTTTGAAAAAAGTTCTGTGATTTGAAATTCGTTCGTATGAAACCCTTTAATCTTCTGTTGAGAACTTTAGTAAACCTTCTTGAAATTTTTCAATACAGTTAGTAGTGAAATTTATTGTTTGAAATAAAAATCATTATTAATTAAGAGTTGAATGTACAGGTCAGATCTATATTGGATTTATTGAAAATTTTGTTGTTATATTGTTGTTTTGATCTCTGGTTAAATATATATATTTAAATATATATATATATATATATTTATATATATATATATATATATATTTATATATTATTATTTTGTCAGAACCATTTGAATGAATATGCATTTATGTTACAGATTTAGTATTTTGAAAATATTAGATAAAATATATTTAATTAATGTTGTGTTATGTTAATGTTCTTCTGTATTTTCGTACGAAATATGAATTAATATAAAATATACTTCAAAAGTATTATGGGCGTTGGGTTTGGTTAAGATACAAATTATTTATATAATAAAAAAAATTGCACTTTGCATTGAGCGAGATCTTTTATTAAGAATTTTAATGATTATGAGAATTCGTGTTTTATTTGAAGAATGTATTTTATTTATAAAAGAAACTTAAAAATTAAATTAAATTAAATTAAAAAATTTGGGGAGTGGGGGTCAGCGGAGGCCATACCCCCATGGCCTTGTGGTCGATTGTACACAACCGCCACAGGCTGTCGGTCGCAGCATTTGGGGGTTGTGTACCCCCACAGTACTACGTACTGTGGCTTATGTATTGGGTGTTGCGTGTTTTTTCATATGGCATTTAAATTTTGATTTAATATCCATGCGAGTTTTATGATGATTTTTATGTTATATATATATATATATTAGTTATTATTTTATATATATATGTATATAAATTATTGATAATTTTTTATATTGAGTTTTAAATAATTGATTTTAATATATATATATTATTTTTATTTATGTATATATGTATATACATATAAAGGCGTATATACATGTGTATATATATATTGGATAGCCATTTATATTGTTATGGGCAAGAATTAGATTGATAATTTTACAAGTGGTAATATTATAGTTTATTTGGGAAAAATTGTGAAGCTATGTGATTATAATTAAATTGAGTAGTGCACTGTTATAGTGTAATTGTGTGAATTAGAAATAAATTGTGCTTTGAATTTAATCGAATATTCTTGAGTTGTTGATCTATTTATTTGATGAAATTTGTTATTCATTGTAAAAAAAATTATAGCGTTGTTTATGTATCGGTTACTCTCGAGGTTATTCATTTTATTTAATTTGATTTTCTTTAATTTGGGTTTAGGTCATGTAGAAAACCCTAGAGTCAATGTGTCTTGTTATAGGAACTTAAGTTATTGTTTAGAACTTCCAAAGGTGGGGATACTATGATTTATATTTGATCTTGTAATTTGATGATTGCCCTTATGTTTTGGTTTTGGTGGTGATGTTAATGTACACTTGGATTGTACCGTTTGTGAATGTTGTACGTATGATTTTGGGGCGAGATGGTTATGCCTCGCAGAGGATCCGTTTGATTGGGTTAGTATTTCTGGTTGATACAATCCTTTTGTGTTGGATATTTTGTGTTGAGTGTTTAGAGAGAGTGGCTCTAGGTGGGGGTCGGCGCACAAAGGGGTTGTCAGGGTAACCCACGTAGAGTTAGATTAATCAGTGATAACCTAAGTAATAAACCATGGGTGGGGTTTAAACATTAATAAAATAATTGTGATGCCTCGTCCACCTATTAGTGCTATCACAGGCTAAAGGGGATTGAGAAGGCCGTGGTTGGCAAGATCATGCTTTGTCTTCACGAAAGGTTAACGATTCCACATGAGTAACCCTATGGAGCGGCGCCTTGAGATAGGCTGTCAGGAGAACCATAGATGGAGGCGGCACCTTAAACTAGGTTGTTTAGATAATCCATGTATAGATGGAGGCGGCACCTTGTGATAGGTTGTCTGGATAATCCATGTGAAACCATGTGATGACACTCTCCTCTAACATTTCATTTGTGTTATTTTATTGAAGTCCTCTGGAAGTAGTCCTTTGATATTTTGTCTTGAGATTTATCGATGGTGTGTTTTCGTGAGTTACTGTTGTATCATCTGTAAAGTGATTTAATGTTAAGTTCGAAAGTGGTATGTTGTTATGTCTCTTGGTGATTTATCGTTGTTGGATTTGTGAGTTGTCTTTTGGTATTATGTCTAGAATTAGTCTTGTGTCATGTTAGATGTGTCTGGTCGAGGATCCTTCCTTGTCTACTCCCATCATGGGGGTGGTTGGGTGGAACATGCTTCGCAACCTGTTGGGTTCCCTTTGGTTGCAGTTGTTTCTTTCATTGCAGGATTTTGGCAAATGATGTTGATCCAATGTTCTTATGTAGCAGATGGATGTTTATACTTCAGATGTAATTTATTTATTGATGTATCATCTCCCACGTGTGTTGGGAAGGCCTTGATGTAATTTGTTTATATGTTCATTGTGTTGTACTATCATATTGATGTAATGTATATTCAGGACATGTAGTCATTTAGGAACTATCGTTGTAATTATTGTTTATGTTGTGTTGTATCTGTGGAAGTATATATATAGTTATTATCTTTATGATTAATTCATTTGTGTTTTGTATATATGGTTTAATATGGATTACTTTTATTAGTGTGGTTATTGTTAATGGATGTTTTAAATGGTGATGTGAGAATGAATGGTTTTACGTAATTGCTTAATTATTGTATAATCTATTATCTTTGTTTTGGGTTAGTGTAGTAGTGTCCTCATGTACCCCAAGGGAATTAGTTGTGCAACTTTGAACATTGTAATGTTGGAATACTTATGTACATTTATTATGTTATTTAAAACAAAAAATTGTTGTGTGTTTACGTGTTCCTTTGGGGTTTGCGCGGCAAGGCGTTACATATATATATATATATATATATATATATATATATATATTGATGAATAGGCAACTATCTATATTAATATAAAGATAAAGTTACATATTCACAAAAAAAAATGGGTGGTGAGAAGGCAAACCTCGAGAGTCACATGGGCAGCACCCAAAAAATTAACCAATCACATGGGCCGAGTCTAGAAGTCCATGATTATAAAACATATAAAAAGGGCCATTAAGTGGCTAGAACAGTGCTAGCATAGCCAGGAGGGTCTTTGTCATCCAAATTCTTCCCCCATACATCAGTGGGGTTAGTGACGTCAGGAGGACCCCAACCATCATCAGTATTTTTTTCCTTCTCTTTATCTTTATCTTCGCATTGGGACGAGATTGCAAATGCCAAACACGGAAAGCATTTACCAGATTCTAGCCAACCAAAGCCAAAAGTAGGAGTGTCATCAGAGGGCCACCTAAAACCACCATCGCCACTCCCTGAAGCACTGCTAGAGGGCCACCCCTGGCAAGCCCACGACGAAGGAGAGTAGGTTTGTCAAGGAGGGCAAGAATCCCGCCAAAGAGAAGGCTAAGAGCGGGGACGCACAAAACCACTCCATTGCCAGCCATGAGAAGGTGACGGGCCGCGAGAAGAGGTGGGCAAAGCGGGCACCCAAGCAATAATATAATATTATATTATTATATTATATTATATTATTAATATTATATTATATTAAAATATATTTAATATTATATTATTATATATTTAATATTATATAATAATATAATTTTATAATATATTTAATAATATTTATTGACAGCAAGAGATTTATGATTATTTTTTATTCCATTTTGAAAAATTCGTTTTAGTGGGCAAAAACGAAAAACCTATCCCACCCTAATTTCATTTTGATAAACATTCTCTAAAATTCTAAAATTCGCTTGCCCTAAATTTCATTTTGATAAACATTCTCTAAAAGCCCTAGTTGAAACCCTATTTTCAGTTGTAGCTCACCGAATGGAGAAGTGAAAGGTGAATAACAGGGAGGAAGAGTTTGGAGGAGCCGAAACCAGTAGCGGCAAGGAAAGCTCCAAAAAATGGAGTTGAAGCTAGTAGTGGCAGGAAAGCAGTGATTTTATTTTCCAAATGAAAATGTATGCATCTATTTTTATTTGTATGCATTTATTTTTCCTTAATTTTATGTGGCATTTATTGAACAATGTCGTGGAGCCAAGCTGAGGTCGAGTTACGAATGGATTGTAGTGTAACCCAGAATATCCTAGGCACACATGCAGTGAAAGGGCTTGAAGACCAACTTGAATTTGACGCCAAGGTTCCATACGCATTGGGTTGGATGGGACTCAAGGGTCAGGCACTCGAGGCCCATACACCCCTATGCATTAAAGGCCAAGGTGCATGAAAGGAACGACAAGTATGTTGATTTTCTCTTCACGAGCATCTTACTCAATTGTCCCATTCTCGAAGTTGGATGTCATAGAATGGACTTAGGAATAGTTTGCAAGCCACTCCCCTAAGGAGTGCACCAAGTCGCACCAAAAATAGTTAAATTTTTGCTTAAATATTTGTATGCAGGGGATTCTGAGAGCAAACATTTTTGGTTAGGCTTACAACTTTTTCTACAAAACAATTGTGACTAACACACTTCCCTTATAGTTTCTAAACAAAATCTTCAAGAGGCTTTGTAAGAACATATCTTTTTATATTTTTGCAAATATTGTGATCTCTTTCTTGTATTTCATAATTGAAATAAATTGTTAAAGAAGTACCATCCATTTTTAGTGTATTTCATCATTTTCTCCATTATATTGTTTTGCAGGGGTGGTCGTGGTAGAGGAAGAGGCTATGGAAAACTAGCACTATAATATATGAATTCCTATTCTATGATACTTGGAATTTTAACAAAGTTCATTATATTTTGTAAATCTTAGTTGTCACTAAGTTTTTTGTAAATCTCAATTTTTAACAAAGTTGATTATATTTTTGTAAATCTCAGTTGTCACTAAGTTTTTGTAAATCTTAGTTATCACTGAGACATTGAATGTAAGAGGTTTTGATTTTCCAATGAGGCTTAATGAAATAAATGTTTAGAGTGGTTTTTTCTCCACTCATAAATACTGTGGTGTGGCTCCTCTTGTTGTGTTTGATCAATCGTATTTGTTCAAGCATTTTAGTCTTCATTTCATGGTGCTTCTCTCAACATTTGAATATCTATGACACTTGAAATTTATATGCATAAATTTATGAGGACTAATTAAGTTAGATTTGATTTGTAAATGACTAAACCATGACTAAATGAATGACTATCATGACTAAATAAATGACCATCATACATAAAATAAATGACTACAATGACTAAATAAATGACTACCATGACTAAATAAATGACTACCATGAATACATAAGCAATTATCATAACTAAATAAATGACTACCATGACTAAATAAATGATCAGTTAACAACAATCAATGACTCAATTAACAACTAAATATACCACCAAATTGATCAACCAAAACAACTAATAAATGACTAAAAATGGTTTAGTCATGAATTTGGTTGTGTTATAAATGACTACCAATAAACTAATAATGGTCACGTGACCAAACTACTAATCACATGACCAACTTTTAGTAGTTTTTTTAGTCATTTATTTTTGTTTTTGTACTAGTGTACAGATATCTAGCATTATAATTTGTGTTCATTCTAAATAGATTGAAGCAAAAATTGTAGGGAGATTGGTGTGGGGCGTTAAAATAAGTTGTAACTCAAAATCAATATTTTTGTTAAAGAGGTTACAAGAACTCTTTTTTGGAACTCACAAATCTAGTAGATTTGAAGGCCCGATATTTTTAGAGCCACTTTTTGTTTATTGTGAATGGATCAAAGCAACAATTGTTGAGCTTTTGAAGGTAATAAAGTGAACTTGAAATGTTGTTTCCTCTAAATCATAATTGCAGGCACAATTGCTAGTTGGATGTTATGTGATATTTTAATGTAAGGATGGTAGATATTCTTGGCAATGCAGAAGTGATTGTAGTCAATCAAGGTATGCCCAATCCTACAAACTCTCACCAATGTGCACCACATTAAAACATCTCAATGTCCCATTTTTTAGTCCAGAGAAGATGAAAATTGACTCCTAATCCCATGTCTTGACATTTTTTGCAGACCCATTGGGAGTACAAGGAAGAAAAATGAGCAAATATGGTAATATTGAGGTTTTCTTTTCCAATAGCTCACATCCTTGTCTCTACTTCCACTTTTTGTATACATAGCTACCCTATTCTAGAGTGAGGACATGGACCACACAGATAGAGTCATGGAATTTTTTTTACACATGTTTGTTGCATATGGTGAAACTATGTGGCTGCATAGGGTTATAAACTTTTCAACAAATCCATTTTGTGCATATCCTACAATCTTGTTGTTCATGAGGTGGCCACTCTTGGAGGTGTTGTGGAGTTTGACATGCAAGTTTCTAGAATGTCCACTGATGGACTCACAGTCCACATATTTTGACCTTTAATTTTTGTGTCCTTTATGTAAATCTTGCAAAGATATATGGATTTGGGATTTAAAATTAAATACTCTTGAAAATATAATATATTCTACAGCTCTGCCAATACAATCTTGGATGAGAGATAGATTTTAAATAATAAGGAACAAGAGAACTGCTTATGGGTGTGAAGGGTGACACTGTTAGGAGGACCAAATAAAATGAAATTCATTTGTGTGCTATTTGTATAACATGAAATAAACAATCCAATCAAACTCACTCTTTTAGTAATAAAATGAGAGGTCGGTAGGTACACAGTTACACCTAGTATTTTCATTTTTTTACTCTTTCTAAAAGATGTATTATATATTGGTCTTTTGTAAAAGACAGTTCCTATTTAAGATTGGAATCGACTATTTTTCTTTTACTGAATACTCTTTCCCATCCCTTTTACCAATGCATGTGAAAAGTGCTAAAATCTTTGTGCAATGATCCAAGCCAAGGATTAAGTTCGTAATATTTTAAGGCATGGTTCCACACTTGTAAAATCAACAAGCCAAATGCATCAGTAAAATCATATGAAGTCACAAAAAGTGTCTTTCATAACTGGACTATTGCTTTGGTTTGTCCTTGGAGTGCTATTCCCCAAGAAAACTACAATGCAACGTCTGAATGCCTTTGACGTGGTAGTTAAGCCTAAAGTCTACCCCTACTCTGCATCTATAACAAGTGAAAATCCTTCATGAGTTTCGCTCTGTAATGTCACTGCCTCACTACAACTAACAAGCAAAAAGTGCATAACCATTTTGATATGGTAAGTTAACTTATTAAATGAAATAATGTTATAATGGTAACACTAAAGGAAATTTAAGTAGTTTATATGATTTATCCTTCCTATCCATTGGATGATTTAAGTTGTTTGGTGTGCATAATAGCAGTATGATTTTTCTGCTCTTCAAGATTAATTTCTTTACTCTTCACGTATGTTGTAGCTAGTTATAGTGCTTTTTTTTTTTGTGGAGTAAAGATAGTATCAACAATTTGGGGTTTGTGCTTATGGATGTCAGGTGGGAGACATGGTTCGACTTAGGAAAAAGTATGAAAAGAAGATATGTGCTTCCTCCTTGAAGTCAATAGATCATATTAAAATAGCAAAACTTGTTGTATCAAGAACAAAAAAATTCCTAATAAAGTACTAGTATACATGAGAAAAAATTGGTGAACTTTGTAGGAAAGTACCGTGGATTATTCAAATTCCTTGTGGGATGCTTCTAGTCAATTGATTCATGGATAAGTTCAAGTTCACTAGGCTCTTCAGATTTCTGATATTCGTTGGAATTGGCCCAGATAATTTGTTTCTATAGAGATAAAAAATTAGCATCTTGCAAAGAGACATTGACTTTCTAGAAATCCCACCAGACAGCATGTTTATTAAGAGATCATAGTGAACTAGATATATCATGTTCCCTACTAACTCTGGAATTTCTCCTACTAAATTGCATTATTTCATCCATAGATATTTCAGCGTTACTAATTTCCCAAGCTCATGAGGGATCACCTCTTCAACTAGAGGATTGTGGGAAAGTGTTAAATTTGTCAAGGTAGATAGATTACCTAGAAATGCAAGAACAGTATCATTTAACAAGTTAGAATGAAAGAAGAGTACCTCAATCTTAGGCATCATTCTGAATCTAGAAGGTATGTCACCAGAGAAATTGTTGCTGGAAACATCCAAAGATAGGAGCTCCTCTGGCTTATATCACTTGTAATGAGCATCATCCTCTACATTGGATTTATTTTTCCAATATCTAAAATCCCAATTGGTGTCCCAACTCTCCTTCATCTCCAACAAGATTTGGGCTTCTTCTAGGAGTCCATTGCATAGATGAAGCAGTCCAAAAAATATGCCTAAGATCATGAATCCACCTGTTTTTTTTCATTTATGTGGGGTTTTATGCACTGCTTATATTATTCTCATCACAGAGCAACCACTCACAAGAGGGTTGAATCACAAAAGTGATCAAGCCACAATCATCATTAGAAAACCCACAACCACAATATCCAGAAATGATTTCTCCCCGACCTTCCAAGGCTTGTCCTATCCTAAGATTGACACATAGAAAGTAAACATTTTTTTCTTTCATCTGCCTAAAAAGCAGTCGATAGACACAGAAGTTGTATCACATTGACTTTGTCTTTAATCTTGACTGATAACAAAATGCACTTCTTTAATGGTCTCCCACGTTCTCACTTTTAGGTTTCTTAGAAGCAAAGCAAATTAATGACATTTAAAACCAATCAGATAGTCCATATGATTTTATCTTATTCGAAGGGACATCGACCTCCAGCATTTGAACTGCTATGTTGTGTGGCATATCATATTGATCAAATCTATAAAGTAGGATTCCCACTAGTGAACAAGATCTAGGAAGAACGATACTCTGCATTTATCATATTACACAACATTCGATATAATTTAATGCATAAAATCATCTGTTGTTGAGTTTTGCATTACACTGAAACCATTACCCTATTTTGTGAGATTTTTTTATAGTTTTCCGACGTGAGACAAGTTTCACGCTGAAACCTCACACTATATGTAGCCTATCGGCTAATTATCTTAATTGATTTCTTTTGAAACATAGGTTGCAAAGATTTAGGAATTAAATGAGACATTACAATCCACCCTACCCAAGATTGCTTGTCCTCAAGCAATCATAAGCTAAGATTCTCCTAAAGTTACCAAGATCCCAAATCAACCTTGTAGATTTACAATTCATAGACATTGCTACTTCTTATGATGTAATTAGCTTTTGTTGTGATATAATAACGAATTGAAAAATCTACAGTTAGTGGCAATTGTCTTGGTTATGTTTGACTTTATTACTACAATGATGGTCTTGGAGAGTATTTGTTAGTATACTTGCCTCAGCTTGACTACCAATAAGGTTGTATAAGAGTGAATTTGCACCCTAAGTGCAATTCCCCTTTTTGCCTTTGTCCACCTTAGAAAACCAAGTTCGGAGGCTTAATTCCACCTAAGCCCACTGCTTGCATCACACTTGGCACCTGTTTTGAGCATCAGTGGAGGTGTTTCTGTCGAGGATGCGTGTGCGCCACACAGACGTCCGCGCAGCGCGCTTACATCCTTGACTGATTCTCACATCTAGAACCTACAGAGGCATTACACTTCCCATTGGGGGTCGATTTGTAATGCCCTACTCAGCCGACCGACCTGAAAATGGCCGTTTCTCTTCATCTCTTCTTCATATTCACTCCTTGAACAAGCATTCCATCTTCTACACATCTCTTTGCCACTTTTGGACCTCATTCAAAAGCTTCTACCATCATCTTCCAAGCATTGAGATCACTCTTGACAGCTCTAAGCATTCTAGCAAAACACTTTTCACTTCACAACAACAACATCAACACTCCACCACTTCAATAGAGCAAGTGTGGAACAAACACCATTGCAACAAAGGCTTGAGTTCCTCTCATTTTCTCCCCTAAGCAGCTTTCAGTGCTCTTGGTGGAGGTGGTAAGATTTCACTCCTCTCCTCTATTACTTGGCTAAGTAGCATAACACTATTTTGTAGTGCTTGAAGTGCTCTTTTCTTCATTTCTACTTTTCTCTCCATCCATCTGGCTATCCGTGGAGGTGGGAACACCAAAACAGGGTCTAACTAAAGCAAACCCCTATACAGCCACCCAACAATTTTTCTCTCTTGTGTGTAGGTATCAAAGACACCCACGAGTTGGAAGCTTCATCCCTTACACGGTTGTAAGTATCTCCTTCCTTCCTTCTCCTTATCCTCATCACTTATCCTTTACTTCAGTTATACTACTTTATCGCATTATGTCGTTTTCCTACATTTTGTCAGTTCTCAATAATCGGATTGCTAGTTGTTGCTTAAGCATTTCCTGAGATAAACTCACTTTCTGGTCCGTAGAAGATGCCAGTGTGCCGAGCTAGGATGCCAGTGCATCACGTTATCGTCTGTATTCTACGTTGTCGTCCTTTGGACGAAAGCTTGACAATTTGTCTAGAAAATCTCTGTGACCTGCTCTTTCGGATTCTGAAACCTTCGTTGTTGTTCCATTGAGGTAGTATAAGGCAGTTCGCCCCATGAGGCTCTCTGAACAAAGAGAACTCATGAGTAGTGAATCCCCCTATATTACATTTTGGTGAACCAAACGTGAAGAACAGTGTTCTTCGAAAAACTAGGAATTTATTTACCCCTACTTGGCGAGGTCATAACTTTTGACTCGGTGCTCGGAATTCAGAACCGTTTGCACTATTGGAAAGGTCTTCTAGAGAACTAGTTCATCCCTAAAATACCAGTGCCTTTAGCAATCAAATTTTAGGGACCAACGCAAGTTCCAACCTCAAATTCTACTCCGAAGACCTCCAAAAACGCGATTTACTAAAACATTGAAAATACCAAAAAAAAGTATAATGGATTTAATATCTTCTTTTATTAGTTTTGTATCTAATTTTGTTCAAAATGTAAATGATATTCCATTTAATGCATGTGATAGTGACTTGGCTTTACCCATGTCACTTGGTATCTTTGATCCTTCTCACGAAAAATCCTCTTCAAAAAATATTTCGTCGCAAGAAGATGAAATCATTGATACTTTCCTTAATGTTACTCTACCTTCCTTTCATTCCAATGCACTCTCTTCTAGAGATGGTGCATTTGTGAATGGAAACTCCCTTCCTCATAATGATGCACTCTCCTCTAAAGGTGTTGCATTGGCAAACGTTGAACCTCCTTCCACATCTAATTCTCCCTGGATCGATGTCAAGAATGTTCCTTCAAATGATTATTCCAAATTTGATCCCATTTGGATTGATGTTGAGAATATGTATTCAAATCATTATTCTACTAGTTGTGATGATTCTGTAAATGCGGTCTATGTCTTTATTGCCTCTCAAAGGCCTAAGAGACCGATCGTTTACATGACTCCAGCTAGCCCTTCTCCTAAAAGGGTTTGTTCTATTGATGGTGTTCCATGTGATAATAGCTCTCCTGATATTCCTATGGCTCCCTCTTATAGAGCGGTAGCCTATACCTATGAGAATAGAAAAAATAAACAACCAAGTCTTCCTTCAGCACCCAAACCTACGACTAAAGTACCCAGTGATTACGATCCTATCAAGCAACCTTGGGTTCCTTCGAATAAGATCTCACTGTGGGACTTGCTTCTATCCACTCCAGTTTACCAAGGTATGCTTCAGGAAGCCTTGCAAAAGATCATCTTGCCTTCTTCCGCTAGGTCGACGAATGCTAATGCTTTGATGACGTATATTTGTGTGGATTCGCCAAATATTACGTTTTATCCGCAAGAGCTCCCGCCTCTAGAAGTTTAGAAGCAAGCGGATCCTCTAATGATCATAGTTAATATTAATAAAATTAGCATTATATGTACTCTCGTTGATGTCGGTTCAGCACTCAATGTATGTAGTATCGATCTATTGCCTAAGATTAATATTGACCTATCTTCTATTAATACTTCTTTTGTCCTTCATGGGTTCGATAATGTCAGTCGACAATCCCTAGGCACGATAGTCTTGCCTTTGACGTTGGGACTCGTTACTATACCTACCCTAGTATATGTTATGGCAGAAAATTTATCGTGTAACCTTCTTCTAGGTAGACCATGGATTCATGCTATGGGTGCAGTCCCGTCTACCTTGCACAAATCTATTAAGTTCATCGCTAATAATAAAGTAGTCACAGTCAAAGTTGACCCTGATGCTATGCACTTATGTGAGATGGTGGTTGTTGGTCATGCTTTGGTTGTGCCTACTCTCATTCCTTCAGTATCTTCTAGTGTGTCAATGTTTTCTCCAGTAGTACCTACTACAAAGGGTGCTCTTGAGATAAATGTTCCTGAAGAAGATCTCTCTGAAACAAGGAGTCCTAAGTGTTCTCCTTCTACCTCCTCTCAAAGGAATGCATGTTTTCGTGATGATTGGGGTTCTCTAGACTTTACAGATTCCTTCATTCAGGAATATAAAGTCGACCCAAACCACTAAGACCTTTCGATAACATCAACCAAACCCGCTATCAAAGATGGTCATTCTTCTGCATCGTAGGATATTGTGGATTCAAATTGTAATATTCTTAGTGTTGATCCTCCTTCTGAGGAAGAGGATTACGCTTCTGCTAAAGAGGATAATGTTGATAGTCCTAATAAAGAAGATAATAGCGGTCCCATAAAAGAGTGTGATCCCCTTTGTTGGGACAATGCTCTTTATGAGGATCCTCCTTTTCAAGATCTGCAAACATGTTATGGCCCCGGTTTTAAGCTTGTTTCTAAATATGACTAAGAGCGTAAAAACTGTGGGCATAACGAACAAGGAATCCAAGTCCCTATAGAATTTAAACCCCGTAAGCATAATCTAGGGCTTGGTTACTCGAATGAACAATCTAAACGGATTCCATGGTTGAGTGACATGAATTCTTCTCAACCTCATCCTGTTGAAAAGATTATTCCCCCATTGTCTTCTATCTTTGTGCTTTCTTCTTCTTCTTGTGAGAAGTCGAACCTTTCTCCACAAGAGAAAGGGTTGCTTCCTGCTCCCCATCCTTTATTTGAGCAAGAGTGTATTTTGTTGAGGCTTCTCAAAGCCCGCTTAATCACTCTTCCTTCTCCTACACAAAAAAAAAACTTCATAAACATGATAAAGGGGAACATCCTTTCTATGCATACCATCAAGTGCTTGGTCATTCCACTAGCGAATGTAAAGCCTTGAAGGATAAAATACAACAACTTCTTGATTCAGGTGCCATCAAACTCTCGTTTGATTGATGCACCTACCTCTTCTTCAAATGACAAGTGATATCGAGGTTCACCTCTATCCTGCATGTTCTAAGGATCTTGAATGGTTCTCCTCCTCTATACACTGGGGCAGTGATAACTTGTTCTAGAGATGTGCATCCTTCTTAAGGGCCCCTCTCTCCGCTTTCTCTTTCAATTGAAGCGCCCCTTGAGTGGACCTCTCTTCCTTTTGAAGGGTTCCCAAGGGATCTCATTGAAAGCCTTTCTTTCAAATGAATTCTTTGTGTCTAGCTTGGGGGCAGCCTGGCTAGACCTCACTTTTCAAATGGCACGTCCTTTGAGTGGACCCCTCTATTTTCACGTCGAGTTCCCAAGGGACCCCTTTGAAAGTTTTACAGTCTACATGACCGGCCGCTTTTTGACATGTTCTATATGTGGGTAGACATGTCACTGCTTTAGACATGCACTATCTACAGGTAGACATGTCGTTGCTTCCTAACTCTGCGAAGTCTACTTTTCTGGGTTTCCTCCATGTGAGAGATCTTGGGGGATACCTCTTTGCATGATCGAGAACCTATAGAGCTCTTTTACATTGGGTGATACAGGTTTCCTCCTTGAGCAGGGATTGCTTTCATCACCTCTTTGGTGGTGCGAGTTCTACTCCTAAGTGAGTTTTTCTCTCTTCTCTCTTGTATATACTGGATAGAAGATCTGCATTTTCTTCATCCTGAGTATATGCTATTTTCTTCATCTCAAAGTTCTTCTATGGAATTTGCGGACGACACATAGTACTGAGACAACCTTTTACATTGAGGTCTCTTTACTTTGCCAACTCAAATCATTTAGCTTTTTATGCTCTAGTGTTGCTATCTGCTGCAAGTTCTTCTTGTCTAATGTATTATCTGCTTCCTCAATAGTTCAGGTATACGTTTCTAACCCTATTATTTCTTGATCTACTTTACCGAGACTCATCAATATTCATGCTCGCTAAAGTGGGGGGAAAATGTATAAGAGCGAATTTGCACCCTATGTGAAATTCCCCTTTTCGCCTTTGTCTACCTTAGAAAACCAAGTTCAGAGG
Source organism: Sequoia sempervirens (assembly GCA_007258455.2). Lineage (NCBI taxonomy): Eukaryota > Viridiplantae > Streptophyta > Pinopsida > Cupressales > Cupressaceae > Sequoia > Sequoia sempervirens. The sequence goes on along the minus strand of VDFB02353493.1, from coordinate 162,152,757 downwards.
CTTAATTCCACCTAAGCCCACTGCTTGCATCACACTTGGTGCCTATTTTGAGCATCGATGGAGGCATTTCTGTCGAGGACACCCATGTGGCGCACTTACATCCTTGACAGATTCTTGCATCTGGAGCCTATAGAGGCGTTACATTTCCCATTGGGGGTCGATTTGTAATGCCCTACTCGGCTGACCAACCCGAATATGGTCGTTTCTCTTCATCTCTTCTTCATATTCATTCCTTAAACAAGCATTCCATCTACACATCTCTTCACCACTTCTAGACCTCATTCAAAAGCTTCTACCATCATCTTCCAAGCATTGAGCTCACACTTGACAGCTCTTAGTATTTTAGCAAAACACTTTTCACTTCACAACAAGAACATCAACACTCCACCACTTCAATAGAGCAAGTGTGGAACAAACACCATTGCAACAGAGGCTTGAGTTCCTCTCATTTTCTTCCCTAAGCAGCCTTTAATGCTCTTGGTGGAGGTGGTAAGCTTTCACTCCTCTCCTCTATTACTTGGTTGAGTAGCATAGCACTGTTTTGTAGTGCTTTAAGTGCTCTTTACTTCATTTCTACTTTTCTCTCCATCCATTTGGTTTTTTGTGGAGGTGGGAACACCAAAATGGGGTCTGACTAAGGCAAACCCTTATATAGCCACCCAACAATTTATCTCTTGTGTGCAAGTATCGAAAACATCCACGAGTTGGAAGCTTCATCCCTCACACGGTTGTAAGTATCTCCTTCCTTCCTTCTCCTTATCCTCATCACTTATCCTTTACTTTACTTCAGTTCTACTACTTTATCGCATTTTGTCGTTTTCCTACATTCTGTCAGTTCTCAGTAACTGGATTGCTAGTTGTTGCTTAAGCATTTCCTAAGATAAACTCACTTTTTGGTTCATACGAGACGCCAGCGCACCTCTGGGACTCCAGTATGCCACATTGTTGTCTATATTCTGCGTTGTCATCCTTTGGACAAAAGCTTGACAGTTTGTCCAAAAAATATTTGTGACCTACTCTTTCAAATTATGAAACCTTCGCTATTGTTCCATTGAGGTAGTATAGGGCAGTTCACCCCATGAGGCTCTCTGAACGAAGAGAACTTGTGAGTAGCGAATCCCCCTATATTACAAAGGTCAATACCATCCTCTAAAGTATGAGGAATATTTACTGTCCAATATTCTTTTGTCTCATGTACTACTATTTTCCAATAACTCTCAACAACAAAACTAAGAGTTGGAAATTGGAAAGACCTGTTATTTAAGACAAGTTTTCTCTCATTTCATTACCACAAAAATCCTAGTGAATGAGTACAAACTCTTGGTTACCCTTGTTGAAATCCAAAATGATAAAAAAATGTTCCAGCCTTCATCATGATGACTTACGAGAGTGTTATGAATATCAAGGTCCCACTCCTCTGTGCAAAGCCAATTTTACATTTGAGTAAAAGGATATAGGTGTCCTTTACCACAGGTCGTATCCTCTTTCCCTAAACAATCAAATGGAAACAAGTACACAATTTCCCTTAAACAAAAAGTATATTTCATTTTGCATGAATATTCAAAGCCAAGTTTTAAGGCAAGTTTGAAACTAATGAGGATGTAATATAAAATAGCTTACAGGGTATTTGTAACACTTAACCTAGTCAAAACATCTTTCAACATATACCACCTTGCTATAGACTCATAGGTAATTAATGACATGTTATAACCTTCTAAGTATATATTTCGTAGATAATACTAAACTACAAAATTATTGGATTGATCAAGTCCAATAACAAGTACAATAAAATAAAAGATGTACAAAAGTCTTAGAATTCATACCAAACAATTATCACCCACAAACACTTCATAGAAGAACTTCAATTTATAAGTTCACACTAATATCTAGTTCTTGTCCAACTTCCATATCAATTGAAGGTTGTTGCTCCTCTTGTAAAAATTTGGCATATCCCCATGTTTGACACTAAGATAATTTTCATATCCTAGAAAAGGATTGTTTTATCCCACCTGGTTCATTTAAACATCTTTTTTTTTTCAAAGTTTAAGAGGTGAAAATGATCCTGGGATTTGTGGGTTATGGGCCCACAATGTAACCTAAAATATACTTATGTAACAAATTTGGGTGCACCTTGATTTGTATCAAATTTATCTAAGATACATGCATGCCTAATATAGATGTCCTTGATCTTTAATCATGAAATTTAGAGCTACTCTAATTGAGAAAAAGGACTTAAGAGAAGAAGACCCTTGGATGAAATGATCTACTCTAGATATTAAATATAGAAGTGAATTTGGTTCACAAGATATTTCACTAGATCAATTTTGTAGGTTACAAGGTAGATCCATGTATATCCATTGTTCCAATGAGTGTGGGATAAATCATATGTGGTATGGACTTGATTGTACATTATGATCTTGTTTAAAATGAATAGAACAAACTACTCTTTATCAAAACAATTGTGTTCTTGCCTCAATGAAGCTTGATGAATATATCCTACAATAAAAACCTCAAATTATGGTGCCAATGGTTCTTTCCAAAATTTCTCTTAAGATCTCTCTAATGTTAGGAATTGTATGCAAAAAATACCAATTAAATGCAAATAAAGATTAAACAAGGGAATAAAAACACATAAATAATAATAGTAAGAGACAATATTTAATGTGGTTCACTCAAACTCAGGCTACATCCACTAATAGAGAGTCCAATATTATTATCCAACAAATCAAACTTATTACAACTAGTAATCTCTTGCAACTCTATACCGCTGCAAATGCTACAATACAATATCAATGGAAACCCTAACCCTTAGTCTTTTATCAAGACTTATGTCGGTTACAAAAATAGGGTTTTTTATGTTAGCCAATAGAAAAATAACACCCGACGCCTTTATAAAATTATAAAAAACGTGAGAGGTTTCCAGGGGGTTGCCCCCGAGCCCCTGCGGGGGCACTACCCCTCGACCCTGCCCTGTATCGTGACAGGGAGCATGTTAGGGGCGCTACCCCTAGACCCCGCAAGGGACACTACCCCCAAACCCCCGCTAAATAATTTGGGGGGAAACTGCACCGATAAAAGGGGAAAATTTAACCTTCGAGTCTGATTAAGCTCCATATACCAACATCTAAGAGTCAAAATCTGTTATTTGATTTACAACAAAAAATTGTATGTTCCTAAAGAATTGAGTTGTCTTTATTACATTCTTTCACAAATTTTGATTTGGCATATCAAAATTTGATTGAATTTAGACTTAGATGTCTTATTATTCCCAACTCCAAAGCCTAGCATGCTGATAGTAATTCACTTTATGATGTTTCAAATTGGGTGTTATATGTAAGACCTATATTCTAAATAAAAGTTTTGGAATATTCATGTGGACTTAGACATGATGACCATACAATTGTAGATCATGCTTTCTATGATTTCAACAATGTCACTATCTAAGGAAAAATGCAACACCTAGAAGTTGTGGTTTTTGTGATAATGCAATCATTACTTCGTGGGAATTAATGTGATTGGTTGGCTTTTAAGAGGCTAACAATCCTAGGTCAAGATGATATGTAAGTCCACTTATATCTTGAAATTTGGAAATGAGATAACCTAAATCCATCTTTGTATATTAGTTATGCTTAAGTTCCGGTGACAACTAGTGATGGCAACATGTGGATTTCTATTTGAGAAATGAAAGTCAAGATATATCGTTCGATTTTATCATTAACTCTATTGAATTGTTAGAGAATGAGTGAGTGTTTATTGGGAATCTTACGAGCTAAGAACTTATAACAGGAAGAACACATAGGTCTCATAACCTTGGTCTAAAATTCCAAGGCATATACTTTTTCTTTTATTTGTTATCATCGAGCTGACAGGATCAAAGCTATGATACCAATTGTAATGTCCCCTTTTGGGAAATTCCTAATTTTAGGCCTACAAAACAATAATAATCACTAAAAAATGATATTAGTAGTAACAAGTATCAATTTTACAATTATATTCAAATTAATACATAAAATATTATAAGATTGAGAATACATCATGATAAAACATTGTAATATTTAGATCTATAGTTCATAACATTATCAATATTTGAATTCAAAATATCTTAACATCATTAATGATTATTCCAAGGCATATTCCTATAGCCAATCATATTAGGAATTCACTTTAAATGCTTGCAAACTGCAATATCAAGAAGAGTGACTTTGTAGGGCAGCTTTTTTGTGGAAAATGGTACATATATCTTGGGAGAGTTGGTCAAAAGATTGTTATTTATTGAAGGAACTCCTAGAACATATTACTATTTACTCTAAATGTATTTTAATACTTGAGTTTACATCTAAGAGGTTAAGATTTTGAGGGGAGGGGGGATTTTTAACTATATAGGAGTATATTAAAAATCAAGTCATCATTTTAATAACTATCTTTTATGAGAAATCATTTCTCCTCACATTTTAATTTGCTATTCACGATCAAAATGAGAAGGTACTCATAAAGCGCAAGCTCTTCAAACTGATCTTATTAACAAAAAAGACAATGGACGCTAACACATCCACCCAAGGACTTGCACCCCCAAAGTCATGCATCTGGATTGACAAGCTTTTGGTGCATGTAATGCCTTGTCTATGTACCTTGCCTCACAGTTATTATTAGTGAAGAATATTTCGCACTAACACTTTTTAATTATTGTGTAATTAACCATCAGCATTCCTAAAAGCAACAATTATATTGGGATGATAGATGTACACTTGCTAGAGTTCTCTAAGAGTTTCATGATCAATATTGTATCATTCATTCATGGAAAAGAACTAGAAATGCCAATCTAATGGATTGTTTAAGCTTCAGCATGGTAAGAAGCTTTTCAAACTGTAAGAATCATTTGAAGAAGCAAAGTATAGAAGAAAATGATAATGGAGAGGCCGAAAGAGTAAAACCTAAAGTTTAATGATGAGCAAAAACAATTAATCATGGAAGTGGTTAAAACTTGAGGAAAACAGATACTGAAAATACAATCAATCATATCAACATTCCCTTGTGGGACAAATATATATTGGTTGGAACTAATAAAATGAAAAATACTACTCTGAAGTGAACAAGCTATTGAGCTAACCAATCAACAAAGATATCTTTATTTGGCAGGGGAAGAAGCCATTCTCTAAATTTTTTGAGCCCAAACTCCTCCAAGTTGAGTACATTTAGGCAAAGCTCATCTCTGGCCATATTATGTATAAGAATTTGTTCATTCCTAGCATGGGCATTGAAATCCACTAAAAGGATAAGATTGTAGAGCAAATGAATAATTGTATATCTCCAGATAAAAATAAAGTATCATCATCAACAACACTTCTTGCAAAGTCCAAAGAACCTTAAGGAAAACCAATTCGATCCATAACAAATACATCATAGAAAGGGATCTCTCTGTGGACTTGGAACAACATAACTAGATTGTTGATCTCTAGACCAAAGAGCAAGATCTAAGAACATCCCATTTTCACATTTTGTTATGAACCCAACTAAAAACTTGTTGTGACAAATACAACAATAATATCATGCTAGAGTCCCAATGGAATCTGAAATTAAACAAGAGTATGGAAATTTTAAAGAGATCTAGCATTTGATCAAATGTGTCTAAGGAATGCTCTTGCGAGAAAATTGCATGCACTTCTACGTTGTGATCCTACTACTCCTCATACTCATAAATGTATTTCATATATTGATGGCTATTCAATTGTTTGGTTAATGGACTCTATGTTGCCTAGCCTTAGCACATTACCACCAATGACAACAGGACTAATAGGAATGTTATATATTGAAGCAAAATGATTTTAAATTTGAAACCTAAATATAACTCAAAACAAAAATTGTTCCAACTAAAAAAAATTGAAAATTCTTAAACATTAAAACCAAAATAAGCGATTGCTTGAAAGAGATACACATCTAGCATTTTTTAAAACTTATATCATATAATTCATGCAAAGGAGAGCATAGTTCAAAAATTGCAAAGACCTCATAGAACTTGAGTTAATTTTGCAACCAAAGAAATTGCCTATCAACTCGCCTAGTTGAGTTTTGCCGAGTTTTTTATGAGACTTGCCAAGTTAATGAATTTAATTAATTTTTTTAAATTACTTAGTTTTCCCTGAGTCACCAAGTCCAAGTCAAAATTGGATCTGCCAAGTTTTGCCTTGTTGCAAGTTTTATACTATAGAGGAGAGAACTTTCCAAAGAGAATGTGAATGTTAACAAAAGCCACAAAGGTACCCAAGAAAGTATGGGCAACCCTTGGACCAAACAGAGACATGTAGATTTGTCCATGACAAGTTCATTTTGAAAACATAACCTCCCCTTGAAGGGAACAAACCTCTTAATAGGTTTTGACACAACCTATTCATTACACTTATGCCAAGTCCAACCAAATGATCTTTTGATACATTGAGCAAAAGAAGGATAGTGGACCCACTACCTTAAATGGTGGGGTGGCCCATTAACCCCAAAAGTGGTATGCCAAGTTCAGCCCACTACATAATAATGTCATTGCTAAAGGCATCGAACAAAAGAGGTTCATAAAGTGTTTCCTAACTAAAAGGTTGAAGCCCAGTGCAATTCAGAATACGAGAAGACGCCACTTTCAAGCTTTGATGCATCTTAATAACCAAGATGAAGTTTTGTATTATACAACAACTCGTCATTCCCAAAGAAAATCATACTATACCACTATATTACATGAGAGTACTTTCCGGAACATTAGGGATACATTTCCTTCTTAGGTTAGAGATCAAAGATGGGAATCAACTAGAAATGTCTTCATAGCATCTCCTTTATGTTTGACCACCGAGCCTATGTTTCCCATCCATGAGTTGTCCACTAGCCAACAAGGATATCATAGACACCCCCTGTGTCCAATAAACAACTCGTAGTCATCCAACATGGCCACCAATCCACTCAAGTTCTTGTTTAGTACCTCAAAAATTATCCAAGAAAAGGTGATCCAAAGTTCAAAATTCAAAACTTAGAGGCCAATAAAATATCCATGTGGTGTAACATGTTTAAAATCAACCTACAATGATTAGATAAAGAATTAGAGGAAATTTCTTTCTATGATAATCTATAGCTTAAATTATTAGGTAATAGCTCGGAGTATATATAAAATGCCATGTGTAACATGCCTATGGAGCATCCCTGTGCATGCGTGATTGTTCACAAGAATGCATGTGTGCATAATCCTAGAGAGGAGTATATTGTGCTTCATTACTAGCACAATGATATAACATTAGAGGAGATCCTAGTATGCTTTGCTTGTACAAATGCTACTATCTAGAAACACCAATGCAAAATAAAGTGTTGCCAACAAGACTGCAACATTCAATTTATGTGACACTCTTCTATACCATTGTTGTGAGACAAATATTTCCTAAATGTTTTTGTTATTCCCGTGGCATTCCCTTAGACTAGGAGAGGGCAGTTCTCTATAATTCGTTCCCTTGTTTCTTCATCCCCTGCTCCAGTAAGCTTGCTGTGTTACAATATGCAACAAAGAGACCCCCAATACTCATTAGAGCTTATTAGTCTCTACGTGCTCCAGTAATACGCAACCACAAAGTGAAACATAAATCCAGGGTCCGTTATCAATTACAAACAACCACCCAGAGACTATTTTCACCTGCTACAACTAGGGATCTCTTTTAAGTGCTTTTCACTTGGAACTAGTGAGATACTTCTCCAAGGCTTGGTAACAAGAGAGATTAGCCTTTCTTGTTCCCCAAGGCCCTAAACAACCATCACGCAATGCATATAGTATATAACGAAAATCAGATTGGAATAGTTGTCACCCACGCTTTAATCAATGAAATGTCTCACAAATCTAAGATTGACTGGCCCTTTGACTTTCATACATACAGCAAAGACCAACAGTAGGAAGGGGGCCTTCTTTTTTCTCAACTATTTGAACCCATGAACTCTACTTGTCTATCTACATCTGAGTGGATTCTTTTCAGTAACCACTTCATTCTTCAATGTTCCTTGCTAAACAAGGATCTCAGCCTGCAAGTTCTTAATATTGAGCATTTCAGCCCATAGGATTCCATAACTAAATCAAGGATATAGACTCTGAGCATTGCAACCTCAATGAGTAATTTATAGACCAATTAGGTGCCAACTTCAAGAAGAGAGGATAGTTATAAATTTTCTTCTAGATTTTCACAAGTTTGCAGGACTTGGGGAAGTAATCTGGGGGATAGCTTGAGAGATCCCCAAGTTCTATGGGATAACATACAGGATATGGGCCTCAAAGACCATAATTTTGTTTTTAATCTAGCATCACTATCATCAGGGATTCTTAAAGGCATGGAAACACTCATCTGTTTATCAAAAAATAAAAAATAATGCCAAACAAAGCATTATTTACTTGCATGTATGCTACCAGACAATACTTTGTTGCACTCAATACAAACAACATAAATGGATAATGTAGATGACCATAGTGAACATCGAGTCCGACCCAAGCATTGAGAATAAAAATAACAAAATCAGTTCTATAATCTTTTATTTTCTCTGCTTTAATTGAGGCACATCCAGACCACTACCAGTGGATTTTAGACATTCCCCGGCCAATGCAGGGAACTGACATCCCCAGGGCATCTCCTATACTTTGAAGACGGCATATTTTCCACCCCCATTCTATTCTCTAAATGTTGTGGACAGAGAAAATGTGTCCTGGATGCAAGAACATATAACCTGTGAAACACCGGTTTCAGCACAACAGGTTACAATTACTCTAGACTTGCATTGTCTAGCGCAATTATTCTTCAATGAATCAAGCCGCTGTGATAACCTACAAAGTGTAGCTCCTTGTTTAGAGCTTACACTTCACTCTTAGTAGCAACATTAAAAGTAGATCTATGGAGAGGGAAAACCCTCGGTTTACTTAAAATTTGAAAACCATGAACAGAACTGGCAGAGGTTAGAAGTGATCTAAAAAGACTAGAAAAAGTAGTGTTCTTGGTAATCATTGCAGAGTTGGATATGAACCCCACAGATGAGGAATTCGTTATGTTTTTAAACAATTTGTTGGACAAAGTATCATCAATTCAACCAATATTAAATGATTTGTTGGACAAAGTATCATCAATTCAACCAATATAAATTACGCTAGGACTTCCAGAGTTCCAAGCAAACAGTATAACAACAAAAAAGACAACTAATCATAATTAATCTCCGTATAGGACGGATGGCAATCCTATCTGAAAAAAAAGTGATTAATCATTAAAATAGGGGATGGATGGCAATTGGATTCAGATCAAATCACTGATTTTTTATTGTTCATGGTCACATTTCCCAAGGCCAAATAAATTGGCAATCTATTTATATATAAATCAGTTTTTTCATTTTCTCTATAAATATTTTTCTCTTCCCAATGCCAATTAAATTGACAATTTATTTGTGAATATTTTGGTCTTTTTCGTTTTCTCTATAAACATTTTTTTTTCATTTTTTCCTCATTTTTACACTACATATTTGGATTTTCTCAAGCAGGGTGCACTGCAAGTATTCAAACTTGTAATTGAAAATTTAGACAAATTTTTTGATAAGCCACTAATCTCAGTTGTTAAATTTTAATACTGTAAAGTCTCAATGCCTGTATTTTTAATGGTTTGGAGCTTTAGATTAAAAACAAGAAAATTATGAAAAATGGCGGCTGCCCCCAGATCCCTGCTCTGGTTTTAACAAAGTAAAAATAAAACTTGTTTTGGGTTGCACTGGATGGAAAGCAGCATTTTTTCCCTTTGTTTGGCTTGAAATAACAAAAATATCAAATTTTCCCTGTTTTTATGAATATTTCAGCATTTTTAAGATTCCCCAGTTTTCCTCGATTGAGTACCAAGTAATTGAATTCCATTTGTACTTTTGATTTGCCCAGTCAATCCTGATTCCAAGTAATGCTACTGTGACCTACAGCAATTGGAAGGATATAACTAATTCTTGAGAATATTAGCAATTTAATGGCAAAATATGAAGGAAGAATTAGCAAAACAAACAGAAAGATTGCAGCAAGAACTGAAAGACAAATTTGAAAAAAATTGAAAATGTCTTTGCAACTGTAGCAACAGAAAATCAGTAGTATTTGAAATGCATCAGATCATCTATAAAAACCTTGATAGGGAACAATATTCCCCTCCATGTAGGGTTGGTAGTGCCATCTCCACTAGAGCCATTGTTGCTGAGCGCAAAAATAGATATTAACAAGAAGTTCCTAAGTTGTTGTTTCTGGTTCTGATCCTGGTTCAGATCTTGGAAAGATTTATGGATCCAGCAAAACAAATTTGAGGTTGTATTCATTTTGGGTTTGTACATACATAAAACATAAAAAAATCACAAATATATATATATTGGTAATCTAAGAATAAGAATATTAGAGCCAATATAAATATTTCGCAATATTTTTAATTTACAGAAATATTTATAAGCCTTGTACAATATTAGAGAAATTACTATAGAAAATAATAATAAAATCATAAATGAAGTTAATATTAATTTTATAAATTATGTAACATTAATCATTAATAACTTTAATGAAACACAGTTTGCCACCTAAATATTTGAGCAGAGTAATGATACAACGTAGTTTAAAAATTAATTTTAATTTTAAGTTTTGACATCTCTGTGTTTTGAAGCTCTTCACTATCTGTTGAGATCGGATCCTCGAACCCAAGCCACATATAAAGCAAAAAAATGCTTATAAAGCCAAAAAACAGTATTTTTGGAATGCTTAATCCATGTGTTTCACACGCAGCATGAGTCAAGGGCTCAGACTCACTGCATACCAAGTACGTGCCAAAAAAATCAAAAACGTGCTGAGTCTGCTAACGATACAGGAAATTATTAAAAAAGTGAAAGAAAAAAAGATGCAAATTTCAGTCAAAAAAACACGAGTTCCATGTTGGTACTGCTGGAACCCGGGCTCATCAGAACAAACCCACAGTCACATTTCCACACCTTGCCAAGACCAGAAACCACACCAAATCAGAATCCAGATCCGGTACTGATGAGACCCAGATCCAGGGTGGAAATGGGCAGATCTGGTAACATAGAGAAGAACCAATACAAGAAAAATAGTTTGATTCCAGTGAGGATGCATAAAAGCCTAAGGAAGAAATTGGCATGAGGATTTAGACCTACCCACACATAAGAATATAAATCCTCAAAACCAGATGGACAAGTGATTTTCAGTAGTGTAAGACATAATTGTAAAATAGCCAAAAAGTTTAATATGTTCAAGATTAATGAGAAATAAGGTTGAAAAATTAGTCAATAACAGCTGGATGCTATTCACAATTACTTGGTAGTAATGATGGAAACCTATTAAAAAAATCGTGTTCTGATTGTCATGAAAGACAGACGGAGTAGGAATGCTTTGTTGGCTATCTCTTGAGTCTAGGAAGCATGATTGATAGCCAAATAGTCAATCAACAAACTTGATTAAACTACTAATCAGTATCCTGTATCAATGTTATTGTATTCTACTCTCCTAATAAATCAGATTATTATTTTATATTTTACTTTTCCTGGATTTGGTGTTTTTCTGCACTAGAACCATTATGTAATATAGTTTTTCAAAAATTAGCTAAGGATTAATTACTAATATCAAGTCACTCTTAATGACACATCTTTCTTGTGTAATGGTCCACTGAAACCCATCTCTCATGAGCTTGAAATGCAATAGTCAAGTGTACTTCATTCAGAGCAGAGCAGGGATGAGAAACCTATAGGGAAGTCCTGTTGCCTCCCCACCGAGCATCACCTTGAAGGTCTTTAGGTTATTTTTTCAACCAATTACTAGCATTGGAGGAAAAAATCAAAGTAGTTTATATGGCATGTTTAAGCAACTTCTAAAGGAATTTTCCCCATTTTTTAGAGATGCTTCTGGGAGACATGTAAGACAGTTATATGGCAATGTGACCTTCTACCCTCCCCCCAAAACCGGTGTCTCCATTTCCCCCACCATCCCCAAGATAGTGGGACAACTGGGGATGTAATTTTATATGACATGTTTAAGCAACTTCTAAAGGAACCGTACCAAATTTTTAGAAATGCTTCTAGGAGACATGTAAGACAGGTTTACATTGCAACACTTCCCCTACCTCCACCAGCATCCCTGTCTCCCCCACCATCCCAAGGGCAATGGGATGGCAAGGGACATCTCCAAGCCATCCACTGTCACTAAAGAAGCCACGGACAAATCCTTGGGACAACATCCATGGGAGAAAATTGTCCATGGGACAGTATTCATAGTGGCAAAATGTCCCAAGTATCGAACGTCCCTCAAACATCTTGAGGATACTCAAACATTCCTAACAGTTAAGGATTTTTAAAACAAAAAAACATTAAAACTTCCAAATTTAAAATCAACTTCAAAAAAAAGATTTTAGAAGGGTTGTGTGGGGGCCACAAGACCTTCCACTGTGTGTAAGCAACTCTAAACACCCTTACACTTAAACTCACTGCCGAAAAACATTCCTTGCCAGTATCATTTCTGATTTTTTCAACTGGAGAAAAGAAAGGAAAAAAGAAGATTTGCAGTTATTTTCAACATTGAGGATCATTTTCATTCCTTCCAGCGTAAGCCACAATCACCATGGCTGAAAATAGGTACTGTTTTTAGTTGTTTTCTTTCTTTTTTTTGTTAAAGATCTTAGGGAATTTTTATTTTTTTATTTTCAATTTGCTATCACAAATTTCTTTGCAAATCAAAATGAGCAGCAGTGATGAGTATATGATGAGGAAGAGTAAGGAGGTGAATGTTCAATGTAAATGAACCAGGTGTTGTGGATTCTTCTAAAGATACAAGTATTGTACCAAACCCTTTTGCATGCCCTTCAACCATCATCAATATATATGCAAAAGGCCCGTTCAAACCCATGAAATCTTTGTTGCAATATGTCATCATTTTGGACAATAATAAGTCCAAAAATTCAAAGGCAAAGTAAACATTGACTGTCATTTATGCAAAACTGATTCTCATGAGAGTTACAGTATGATTGGGCACCATTTATTAGGTTTTATTGGAAAGGAGATTAGAGCTTGTCAGAAAATAACTTTGGAATAGAGGATTGAAGTGGCTACGATGGTCAGTGAAAATGAGGTGAAATCTAGAGGTGTAGCTTTACAATCTATGCTGCATTATTCCAATGTGTTGTCTATTGCTAGTATGTGAAGGGGAAAGGTTCTAATCACAGTTATAAGACTTGACAAGTCCCGACAGGTAGACTCGGCCAAGTCTATGAAAATCAAGAAAAAAAATATCATAAAAATTTGAAAATGCTTGAATATAAATGTATAAAATGAATATAAACATATAAAAGTTGAGTGTTTTTTGAAGGGTTTGGAGGGCAATTAAAAGCAATAAAATTATGAAAAATGGCATGTGCCATGAAGGTTTGTATGGTCTACTTACAACTTCATCCACCCGGTCAAGAGGACTAACTTCCCTCCAAACAAGTGGAGAAGCTAGTTGCCATTTATAGTGCCTTGTGACTTCAAGATTGATAGATTCCTGAGCATTGACTGAATCCATTCACACGTTGAGATGTTGATCCTAAAGAAGCCAGACATATTGACAGGAGGAAGTGCAGTCACAATTGGTTGGGATTCCATTGGATGAATCACAACTTGGCATACAAAGTAACTTAAACCAAAGGGCTCTTTTGATATTAATAGCCCAAATGAAGCATAGTTAGATAACAGCATTTATTTTCAGCCAACTGAATAGAAGAAACAGCAAAAGAATCCCTGAGATCTTTGATAAAATCAAAAAAAAGAAAAAAAAAACTAAAAAATAGCACATACTTTCAGCCATGGTGACTTGGCTTAACTTTCAATATATTAAAATGATCCTCAATGGTCAAAATCACTGCAAATCTTCTTTTTTCCTTCCCCTTTTCCCTTCCTCTTTTTTCCTTCCTCTTCTTCGGTTGAGAAGATCAGAAATGACAGTAGCAAGAAATGTTTTTGGGCAGCGGGTTTAGGTACAAGGATGTTTAAGGTAGCATAAGGGTTGTGGGGGCACTTGTGGGCCTGCACACACCTTTTAAATTCTTTTTTGTTATTTTGAAGTTATAAACTCTGATGGCCATCAGGAATGTCTAATCACACCTGAGAAAGTCAAAACACATCTCAAGCATCCCAAGAAGACATCCCCAGTTTCCCCGGTGACGAAGGACATCTCCTACCATCCCAAGGATGCCAAGGGGGAATGGAACACTTGTAGGGGGAAACACATCCCCATGTAATATTTTGTACAAATATTTGAATGTATGTAAATTTTTATAATTGCAGTATCTAGACATATTTGTATCTGGGGATCTTGAAAATTTGTCATATCCATTTCCATGCAATTCTGCATGAAAGCTTTCCCATCCACAATTTGTGATCAACCCCTTCCTTTTAGGCAGAGCTAAAGTAAAGAATACTAAGATCCTTAAAAGGATCTAACAAATTTCCTTTTGCTGGGTTGGGGAAATGTCTTTCAGAAATGCTTCCTCCTGTTGCTGTTCTGAATGGTTGCTGCTCTTTACCATGCTGTTCTAATCTGTAAGGGTCAGGGCCCTTTCCCTGCTTACTCAATCAAAAACAAATTTCCTTTTGCCTCTAGGCAAGAAGTGAATAAAGGAAAAACCTAATGTGTTCATTCAGAATGGCAGCTCAAGATTATTCTGAACATTCCGCAAGTCGCTAGACTTGCAGAAGGGAAATTCTCCAATAAAGTGTTTTTGAGCCCCTAGAATAGAAAGATGCTTCAAAAGATGAGACTGGAAATGTCTGATGGACATATTCCATAGCAAGGCAGATTCTTTGAACAGCAGGCATCTTTCTTTGGGAAGAAGACAGCAGTTAATCAAAGAAAGCTTATCTGTTTACATTTTCTCTTTGCTGTTCTTAAAAGTGGAGCTTTATATTATTTGAGAGTCAAAAGGCATATTAAAATGATTTCTTTGGGAAGGCCTGAGAAAAAGACACGAAACTAACCTAGTATCCTACAGGAGAGGATGCAAACCAGCGAGAACTGAGGCACGGATTTCAAACCACTTCATTTTTCCAACATGGCTGTAGGAGATAAAACTGGAGACTGGGATTTGAAGGCAAGGTCTTATTGGTAGTATCTTCTTCTATTTAAATAATTCAATAGGTTGCCCCAAATGGAAATGCTGATGTGTAATAAAAACAGAAGGCCAGATACATATGGAAGCACATTCTGTATGGCAAATTCCTGATAGAAAAGACCTTGATCTGGCAGGTGAATAATGGAAGAAAGGGTGGCAAGTTAGTGGACTCTTGACAGGCTTATAACCTTAGTTCCCAGACTGGAGTAGATTCATTTATAACCCCTATCTGCTTATGAAATAACCCCTATCTGACCTATCTGATCTATTGTTGCCTTATTGTTTTCAAGACTGGAGTAGATTCATTTTTATGGCTAATGTTCTTATTTTGAAATCAAGCTTTGGAGTTGTATTGTTGATAGCTAGTAACTTTAACTATATGAAAAGAGTATTTGCAAGTTCAAAATAACAAGAAAATATATGAAAAACAATACAATTGCATGTTTGAAATGGCCCCAAGATGGGACCGTGTCAAGATGGCAGCTTGCTTAACTGACTAATATATGCAATAATTTTTTAAGGAAGACAACAAAAACAAAAACATTGAAGCATGAACAAATATAAACAGAATGAATTGCCCCATCCAGCTCAAAAATTCAAAATAGGAATACAGGAACAAATATCATTTGAGAATATAGAACAAACAACGATATATTATTAATTAATAAAGGGTTTGCACTCATCTACCCTACCCACTGCTTCCAGTATTGATGAATATGTAATTAGATCATAAGAAAATCCTTTAGAATTCATCTCTTTCATTAATTTGACTGCCTCCTCAAACACGCCTGCATTGCTAAGCACACCAAGAACTGTGTTATAAGATACTGCATCTGGCTGAATCCCTGAGGTTTTCATTTTCTCTAACATCTTAAAAGCCTCTGTTGGCCCCCCTACCTTAGACAAACCATGTAAAACTATATTATGGCTATTTAAATCAGGTTTACATCCTTTATCTTGCATTTTCTTAAGCCAACTATGAGCTTCATCAACCCTGCCTGCCCTGACCAGGCCAGACATTAATGCATTGTATGAATACACATCAGGTATGCAGCCTCGCTGTTGCATTTCTTCAAACAGTTCAATGGCTGCATCAATACGGTTTGCTTTCCCAAGGTGCTTAATCATCACAGCATAAACCCTAGAGCTGGAAGTATTGCCATTTTCTATTAGCTCCTTGAACAATTCCACAGCTGCATCATATCTGTGTGCCTTTCCAAGAGCATCAATCAGACTACAGTAGGCAGCTGGGCAAGGTGGAAAACCCTTCTCATCCATCTCTTCAAGAAGCATTAATGCCTTTTCTAGTCTATCTGTCTTGCATAAACCAGCAATCAGAATCGAATATGTGAATGGACTTGGAAGAATGCCTTTCTCCTTCATTCTCTCAAACCACTTGAAGGCACCAGATGCATTTTAAGCTTTGAAAAAGGCCTCCATAACACTATTATACGTCACCACAGTAGGAATGCATCCAAGACTTTCCATCTCACCAAAGAGCTTTAAAACACTGTCAAGTTGCCCTGCATTCCCCAAAATGTCAATTAGCTTATTGAACAAAACTACATCAGGAGAACAACCATCCTTCTGCATATCTTGAAACATTCTGAGAGCCTCTTGAACCCTGCCAGCTTTTCCAAGCCCGTTGATAACCTCAGTGTATGTAAACACATTCGGGGGGAAACGTTTCTCCCTCATCTCTTGAAACAACTTCAAGGCCTCCCCATATCGACTTGACTTAAACAAAGTCCCCATCAGACTAGTGTATATCTTTGCACTCGGTTGCAGGCCATTCTCCCTCATTTCTTTGAAAAGATTAATTGCAGAGTCCACATGCCCGAGTTTCCCAAAGTTAGCAATAAGCATAGTATAAGTCACTGTATCGGGAAGACATTTCCCTTCATTGCACATCTCTTTGTAAAGTTCTTGCACTTTATCATGACAATTAGCCCTTATCAACACACTGAAAAGGCAATTATAAGCATAAACACTGGGTTTGCACCTCGACGCCTTTATGCGATAAAACAAGACACATGCCTTCTCCACCATCTTAACCTTTCCTAGAATTCTGACAAGTTCAGACAAAACACTGGGATTAATCCTACATTCACTTTTCACCATTTGTAGTATTGTCTGCCACATTTCACCGACCAATCCTGCTTCTGCCAAGCGACGAATAAGGGGCATATAAGTGCAGCAATCATGCACCAAATTCTTTTTTTTGGCAGCCCACTTGAAAAAGTGCAATTTAACACCAATCTCTACATCAAGGTTTAAGACCTCCCTAACCAATCTGTGATCTATATTCAACAACAAGACTTCGGTGGCCTTTTCAGCATCAGGTCCCCATTTGAAAATCCTAAGAATTTTGAAAAACCTCTCATCTGTTTCCCTGATGGATGGACTTCTTCTATGAATTCTAGCCATTGAATGGGGTTCTCCAGGTTTCGTTTTAAGAGAGGGGTCTCTGAACATCTGAACAATGTCTTGGCTGGAAGTTGTACTATTATTGTCATTGTTGTTGTTGCCGCTGTTGTTGGGTATTTTAGTATTGAATCCATGACTGCCTATGCAAATGCGAGTAAAAATTTAGTAACTCCTTTTTTTCACAGAATGGATTCTAATATTCATCAAATTGGTTCCCATTGAAAATACACAAAAAGACTGGTAACAAGAAAAATACCTGAATGTAATTGAGACGATCTGAAAATTGCAGAGGCTGTTAATAATGCCCTTCTTGCTTCCGAGCTTATCTTCATGTTCAACTTCGCTTCGTCATTTTGGAGGACTATTTGAAAGCAAATACGATAGCAATGAAGTCCAGGAGCAATATTTCAGATAGACATGTTCAAGGGCCTTTAGAAAAACTCGGGACTTGATTTCAAATGTATCTAGCTAATAGGGCTTGATTTTTTACTGTAGGGGCAAAATTGATTAGAAATAACTAGGAGAGTCGAATCAAAATTGATCCAAGAGTTAAAGTACTATTTATTTATTTGTTTAAATTCCACTTTATTATAATACAAAACAATTACCATCCCAACTCTTATTCCTAGGGTTGATTGCTATTTGTTGTTTAACTAAGTACTTTACCCTCGACCTTTATGTAAGATATCACTACATTTTGACCTTTTCGGTGAACCCCTTTGTTCCTACATACCCTTGATTTTCCCTTAGGTTTTACACCTTCTACCTTAGGGTTCCAAATCATTTTTATTATTATTTTTCTTCATATTAGATTTAAGCATCATTATGAATTTATCTAAATTATGCTTTGATGATTACTTGTTTTCCACATATGTAATTATTTCCTTTTTATGTTGGCTCCTTATGTGATCATTTACCTAAGGTTCCTTATTAGGTGTGTGTTTTTGCTAATGTATGTATTTTTCATAATTTTATTCAAGCTATGTGCTATAATGTTTACATGTGTATGCTCTTTGAGGAGCATCTTGCATTTTACATGTACATAATGTTATATTACTCATTATTTATGTGGGTTTCTTTACTTTATCATGTTATGGTATGCGGTACATTACTACTATTCCATATGACCTACGATGATTTTCACATGTGCCTCATTATTTTTCTCTTTGCATGGTCATACAATAGAGTTTTGTATATCATTGTCAGAGGCTCTTCCCTTAGACGTTCATTTTTATATTCATGGTATTTTTACTTCCAAATCTACTTGAAATGGCACTACTTCTATGGCTCCATATTTCCACGTGTTACAGTACATATCTCAAATGATTTACCTTGTCATGGCGGGCTCTAGATTTTCATGTAGCATCTACTTCTTCAAGATGCTCACATAATTATTATGAATCAGAAATATGTAGAAGATGAAATAAGAAAATGATCAATGTAATCAACTCTTATTCTACATCTAAATGTACCTCCATTTGAGTGTAATAATTTGAGCACCCAATATTGGGAAGCCTTGTGAAAGACCTCTCAAAACATCTTGTTATATACACAAGAACATGTGTGGTTGTGCTCAAGATGTGTGATTGTATGTCTATTGCTCTTCAAACTAGTAGAATGACTTTTATTTCTAAAGCCTATTGAAAATGGCTTGGGGATGGTTAGATTTATAGATTAAGAGTATGATTGATCAATAGTTTAGATTGGATTTTGAGATCAATAGCTAGGGTTACATGAGATATTTCGAGGAAGAGGAAACCTCCAAGTGGCACCTTGTAACTAGTTCACTTGGAGAGGGTAAGGATCAAGAGGATTTGAATGCTTGAGATTGGATTGATTTTATCAAAAGGTGGAGATTAAAAGTATTGAAATATATGTGTGAAGGACCATGAGGATGGTTGGTTTGACATGTGATTGCTCTTACACATGTGTGAGAATTGCATGGGGATGTAGGATTTGACAAGTGAGATCTCTCACACATGTGTGAGAGTCACATGTGTAAGATGGAGGGTGAGAATTTTCTAGGATAAATGGATAGCTACGATTTTATGGGAAGATGTGACAATTGATTAATTAGATTAATCAATTTTTTATTTTTGCAAGTAGATTAATTAGTTAACTAATTAGTTTTAATCAACTAATTAATTGAGGGGAATTTTTGGGAGAATTAAATAAATAAATGTATTTAATTTTTGGAGGATAGGAATGTGAAGAGTGAACTTAATCAAGTATATGTAACTTTATTTAATTGAGGGTTGTTGGTTAACGGATTTGTCTTCTTGAAAATTGAATTATAATGACTCTATTTATGCCCAAATTTGAAGACAAATGAGCAACAAATAATAGGGTAAGAACTATTAGTTAACTTTCGTCTAAATTTTACTTAAGGTACAACTGCCTTGTATGATATAATTTTGGTTTTTTGGAATTTAAAGATGGGATATACTTTTAACCAAAAAGTAGTAAAGGAAAACTAACATTTGTCCATAATCATGATACAAATACGGCCAAAAATTCAACAAAATGAATTTTAAAGTAATAAATTTAATGCACAGGCTACAAATACCACCAATACTTT
Organism: Sequoia sempervirens; assembly: GCA_007258455.2. Taxonomy (NCBI): domain Eukaryota; kingdom Viridiplantae; phylum Streptophyta; class Pinopsida; order Cupressales; family Cupressaceae; genus Sequoia; species Sequoia sempervirens. The sequence goes on along the minus strand of VDFB02353493.1, from coordinate 162,132,600 downwards.
AACACATAGATTGGAAACACTAATGGCAAATAAATGATCGTTCAGGTTTAAACTCCATTACACCCTCGAAAGAAATGAATGTTTTATGATTGTAAATCACATATACAAAGAGACACAATATTCAAGAATTCACCCAAGCTCACAAACTTAGAAATAAATACAAAATATCACATTCAACTTATGCTCATAAACAAACAAATCTTTATTGGAATGAACAAATTTTTGATTGATCCTTCTTCTAATCGATTCTCACTTTTACATCACAGTGTAATGTGCATCAAAAATTCGGACACTTGAAATGTCCTTCAATTACATATTTAAATCATTACAAAGTTTAACTGTCCTTGAATTTTGAAAATTGATTCTTTAAAAGAATCAAAAAAATAAAGTCTAATACATTAAAACTTTATAAAGTTTGAATATCTAAATAACACGTGGCTACTACTAAGGTGGCTAATTAGGTGGGCCCACAGGCACTTAATCTATCAGTGGGTCCTACTGACTAGATGCCACACGTGCTTTGTATTCCTCGAGTTCTTATGTGATAGTTGGAATCTCAGCGTGCTAGGGAATTATAGCATTCTTTGTTCTTAGCTTCCAGATAGCTTTGTTGCTACGAATGGTGTCAATTTTGGTGGTAAGGTTGGCTAGAAAGTTCTCGTACCAAGACAACATAGAATCGATCCTTTCCAACTTCTTCATGGTTTCCTTGTTAAAAATTTGCTCACTAGATAATGTATCAACAACCTAAAGGAAACCCTCCTTTAACTCATTCAACATAGCTACACCACCGTTGTCACCTTTCATAAGTTGGCATCCAAAGTCTGAGAATTCTTTGGTGAGATCATTGTTAGTGTGATTGCATTCTTTCAACATCTTATTTTGTTCTTGGATATATTTTGTTTTAGGAAGGAAAGTTTCCATTCAATACTTTTCTTCCACATTAAAATCCTTGGATCCTCTATGGAAGAAATAATCTTTTATGATGCAACTTTCTCCAAGTCCATATCCAAGATTTCCCCAAACTCTTTGTCAGCCTATAACCAAAGAGCCTCTTCCTATTTACAATTTTCCACTTTGGTCTTAATGGCATTCCTTACTAAAATCAAGTCATCATGAACCTTCTTTATTTTTTCGATTAATGCAGGACCTTTAACTAAGTTTATATCACTTACCCATTCCTGAGAAAACCTCCCATAGTAGTTATCCTTATGTACTTTACTCACCATTTCTTTTCTAGTTGTAGAGTTTAGATCGAAGGAGTTACTTTCCTGACTGAGAGGTTGGGGGAAAGGGTCCATCAATAACTTTAGACAATTCAAGAACAACTCTACCGCCTTCTTCAATTCATCTTTATCTTGCTTGTCTTTCTCTGTTCTTTCCACTAACCTGATAGAAGTCACTTGGAAGTTATGAACATCTTCATCCCTACTAAGAGGACCCAAATCCACTTTTGTCATGTTATATTCAGCTATAGTGTACTGACTACGATCCTTCTATGCGGATGGGTACACAATTTATATGAACAAGTGCCAAAAACTAATATCTTTCATCAACCTCGAAGTAATTTTTAGCTTCTTAGCCTTAAGAGATCTTTGCAATAAGTGCTTAACAATATTATCATCTAACAAACTAATAGATATTGTTTTCCTTTTTCTAGACAATGTATTCTCGAACCATGAGGGGGAAGAAGTAGCACAAATAGCTCGAGAAGAATCAGGCGATTAAAATTGAAGGGATCTCTTCAAGGGGGAGTCTTTGTTATATTTTATAGATCAAAGGGAAAGGAGGTAGGAGATTTAAATTTTGTGCACTTTTCTCAGTCACTTACTGAGGTGGATTTGGTTTATCTCCAAATGAATCAACTTCCATTACTTAAATTTATTGTTCTTGTTCATTTTCTTTCTCTTTTTCTTTTTCCCTCTATGCTCGATCTTTCAAACCACTGTCCTTTGAAGGACCATCACCACATGTCTTATTAGGACTTCCTCTCTGAGGCTCTTCTTTGTCTACATTAACTCTTGGTGTCACCATATGTTGTGTAGGGGATGACATTGTTGTTGATGAAGATGTACCGCCTAACCAGTATTGACTTGTTCCCCTATCCTTTGCCTACCTTCAGTTGAGCTTTGGAAGCCTCACCTTTCTTCTTAGCGAGCCATATTTTGTTCTTTTTAGAACCACTATAGTTCTAGTCTTCAAGTCTTTGGGCTCTTTGAGGCTCCAATCAATAGGAACCATGGGTTGCATCTAAATGTGACTAAGGTATATAGAATCTATTAGGTCTAATTCATCATCTTCAATGCCACTTATATCCCAACCTAGTCTAAATGAGATAATTTTCCTCAAATTCATTCTCATCCAACTCCTCTTCCTAACTTCATAATCGTCAGAATAGTCAGCCCAATAATCTTCCATATGTGGTACATGATAAAATCTAGGGCCAAGATGAAGATTGTCTTTCACAAAATTCTTACTGTCAAAAGGGAACCTCATCTTGTATGTAGAAACATTGTACTTCATAATATCTCTCTCAATATTGAGGGCATTTAATTAGGATTTACATTGGTAGTACCTGAGACCAATGGGAAATGGGATACCCACCTTTTTCCTTTTCGTGCATCTTTTATTAACCTTTTCAATCTGTCTACAGATCTCAATCAGAATTAATTTATCCTCCACATACTTGGGAAATTTATGAGGTATATTTCAACTCGTTAGAGGGTATGGTAGCCAATTTATCTGTATGGCTACCATACTTATTAATGAATTGAATGGCCTCAAAAGAAATTTTCTACCCTAATTCACCTTGCAACCCCCTGACTAACGTCATAATAAATACATCACTAACTCTCCTGAAATTTTTATCTCCTCTAATTGTCAGTCAGGGAAGTAATCATAAATTTGAATCTAATCATCAAATTCTTCAACAGGATTCAATCTTGGTCAAGGCCTTGTACATGCCAAGGCATAGAAAAGATGTGAATACATATAAAATGGTTTGCTAATAGCAAAGCCAACTATCATATCATGTAATCTATCACTAATTAAAGTAGCTCAATCCAAGTATTGTGTTCTTGCACAAATAATTTGAAAAAATAAGTACATCCACTCTTCAGAATCTTGAGCATTCACATTACCCCTCACCCTATGTAATAGAACAATGATATCTAAAATCTCATCCCTGAAATGTGACCTATGTAGGTTTTTAGGTAATTAAGATTTCCCTTTCTTTGGGACTTTGAACCACTCCTTAGCAATGACATTTTTGAAATATCCCTTCTTTTCACTAAAATGATATTATGACAATGTGAAGTTAAAATCAGCAAAAGCCTTTCTTTCGGGCAATCTGAAATAGCCACTTATAGTGGACCTGTCGAGAGTTATCAACAAATTGTCATCGTTTGTTCTAATTTCTCTTGTCTCGGTGTTATAGTGATTCATGCATTTCAAGATGAGGTCTATGCATTCCACAGCTATAGGGCAGGCAGTTACTTCTAATAAACCACTTTCAACTAGCCTTTGAGTGATAGGGGCCTTATATGGCTTATTTACCCTTTCCCAAAATTCTTTGAGGTTAATATGTGTTGGAAGGTTGGTACCTTTGTCCCCTTGGTTTTTCAGCACCGCCCTCTGGATTTGTGACATGGCTTAACCACCTCCTGTGGATCTTGTATAAATCTGGCATTTGTATCAGGCATTAACATGTTGATCTTGTGGTGCAATGGAAAATCCATTACAACAAATGGTATCAAAGTGAGGTCACTAGTTTGAATCCCATGATCGCGCTAGGGGGGATTGTTGGAAGTTTGGCCCCTTCATCCCCTTGGTTGTTCAGCGTCGCCCTCTAGATTCGTGACATGGCTTAATTGCCTCTCGTGGATCTTGTATAAATCTGGTGTTTGTATTGGGCATTAACAGGTCGATCTTTTGGTGCAATGGAAAATCCATTGCAACAATATTCCCTAATTGTGTGTCATCAATCTCGGGCAAGGTACTGATTAAACCAGCTAGGTGCTCATATCCCAAGTATTTGTACTTTATCTTTGCTTAAATTCTAACTATCAAATCTTGGGAAAAAAATTCTAGATTTTTCCCTAAAGATCCCAACTTTTGATAAAGATCCCAACTTTTGACTCAAGAAATCCCTTTAACGAGAATGAATACAGTAGCTAGGATAACGTTAAGAGTACCACTTACCCATATATATATCTTCTCTAAGAATGGCCTTGTGAAGACATTTTCTCAAATCCTTACTGCAATTCCTGTCACATTTCTACCTCTTCAAGCTCTAAAAACCTTCAATTTTCACTTGCAAATATGAAGAATAATTATATGCTAAGGCATTTTATTCTTCATATACCCCGACATTTATTTCACCTTACTCGGCTTTGACAGTAATTAATCTTGGTAGGTAGCTTAATTGGTGCCAATCTCAAATTCATTTTGCATAGAGGAGAGTCAAACATTTGAAAAATTTATTGAAACCATGTCAGAGTCTGACATAGGTTTCAAAACCTTAATTTGCTTCCACTTATAGTGTTCCTCTTTTACTTTGTTATAACTTTGTATCGGAGGAATTGAAGTTACAAGTTAGGAGTCGAGATCCACTTAGGTTGTGAGAACCTTGTTGGGACCCGACATAGTTGTTACAACTCTATAAAAGGCCGATGAAGATTAAGAAGTAACTTACTATTTTTTGTCATTTTCAAAACGTAAGGTTCTTGGTTTGGTGTCAGAGCCCGACAAGGTTGTGAGAACCTTGTTGGCTCTCGATGATGGTTTGATAACCAAGAAACATATCGGCTTCTTGTTTCCTTTGTCCAAACTTCTTCGGGAGTTTGAAAGGTTTTGAAAACCTCAACAGATCCCAAAGGAGTTTTGAAAACCTCATTAAAGATTGACTCCATAGGACTTAAACTCTTAAAAACTCTTGATGAACATCATGACAACAAGGCTTGGTTGGAAGGACAGTTTTTAAGAACCTCATCGAGTTCTAACAAGGTTGTGAGAACCTTTTCAGCTCTTGATGATGGTTCTAAAACCACTTTTAAAGGTCAGATTTAAACAAAATGGTGAAGTATTAAAATATATCTTGGGAACCAAATATATGACTAACACTTAAAGAGTCTTTGATGACCCACAAGGCTCAGACTTAACTAAAAAGAGATAAAATTTAGATTTTCAAAGGGGATGAACTATGATGAGCCAAATTCAAGGCAATAGTTGGCTTTGATTGGGGACAAAAGGATTTAGAACGAACCTAGAATCTTTGGTTCAGACTCCATTGGGCATCAAAGTCAAAAATATGACCCAAAGACAATTCACTGAAGGATCAAAACACACCAAAAATGGGACACACACCAAAACTCCTAGACTACTAGTATACAAAGACAGGGGATACCTGTTTTAGATTTGGTATAATTTTAGGTCTTGCCCATTATATGGAAGTGGAAAGATCATGTCATCTGGATATGCCAACTTGAATGCATTATTTCCATGACGTTTGATGTACTCTAAAAGGACCCTTCCACAAAGAGTCAAACTTGTTTTGAGCACCCTTAGGTTCTCTTCTCTTATCCCAAAGTAGCACCATGTCTCCTTCCATGAAATTCCTGGGCCTAGCTTTTTTATAAAAAATTTCTTCACCCAAGCTTGGTGAAGTGTGATTAGATATCCACCATATCCTCTCTTTACTCTTCCATTTTACTGAGATACATGATTCTTTTCTCCAAAGAATCTTGAAATTGTTGATCTTCCCAAATAGTTTGTAATTTTGTAGCTAATAATTCTAATGGTAGAGGTAAGGTTGAGCCAATACCATATACTAACTCAAACAGAGACATCCCAATTGCTCTTTTAGGTGTAATCTTATTTTCCCATAAGGCTTCATACAAATTTTTGTGTCAATTATTTTGGTTCTCGTCCACAAGTTTCTTCATGATTGACACTAGGTTCTTATTGCTAGACTCAACCTGATCATTGTCTTGGGGATAATAATCAGATGAGTGAGCCAAAGCAATTCCATGTTCATAACAGAAAATAACAAGTTCAAAGGATGAGGAGTTGGTTACAATGTTTGTCACCAACTTTTGAGGGACTCCAAAATGTGCCAAGATGTTTTCCTTAATAAAATTGCAAATCACTTCTGAGGTAGTACATTTCATAGGTATTGCTTCAACCCACTTAGTGAAATAATTTGTGGTTGTCAAGATGTGGGTATGACTAGCACTTGAAGTTGGATTAATTGACCCCAAAAAATCTAATCCCCACTACTAAAAGGGCTCTCAATCACTATTGGCTTCAATGGAAGAGTAGCCACCCGAGGCTTACCAACAAACTACTTACACTTCACACACTTAGCTACCTAGTGATAGGAATCTTTAAACATACCTGGCCAATAATAACATTTCCTTTGGATTTTAAAAGCAATGGCCGAAGATAAGAAGTGACCTCCATAGGCCTTATTTTGAAATATTTCTAAAAACAATTGTTGCTAGTCCTTGTCTACACATCTTAAGAAAGTCCCATCCAATGCTCTTTTATACAAAGTATCATTCCAAATCACATACTTGGAGGCCTTCAGTTTAGGATTTCTTCTCTCTCTTGAGGATAGGTGTGAGGGACATTCTCCATAAGTAATATAATATGCAACATTTGAAAACCATGAATCCTACAATCTTACAAATAAGACCATTGGAGACTCTTCTTCTGCTATAGGTTCATTCTCAACAATGATTTTACAAAGGCCCCTACCCTACACTAACTTAGTAGGATTGATTTCTAAATCATACTCTTGTACCTTAGCCACCCAAGCTCCCCTCTTGTTGCAACTGATCTCCTACTAAGTGCAGATACTCTTAACCACAGGATCAAGTACAAACACCACATTATGAGAGTGAAGAATATAAAACCTGAATTTTTTGACAGCTTTAACTACAGCAAATGCATGTTTTCAATATTTGAGTAGTTCAATTCATGATTTTTGAGTGAGATGCTCATAAAAGTGATAGGGGCTTTTATCTTTTGTTCATTCTCTTGCAATATGATGGCAGACATAGTATCTTCAAAGGCATAACAGTAAATAATGAAATCTTTATTGAAATTCGAGTGAATCATCATAGGAGCATGAGCAATGGCCTCTTTAATGTCTTTAAACGCTTGTTCTCCAGACTCATTCCACCTAAATCCTTGCTTCTCCTTCATCATTTCAACTATATGTTTAGTAATCTCTGAGAATTTTGGAACAAATTTCCTCAAAAAGTTAACTTGCCCGAAGAAAGATTTTACACCTATCCTATTTGAAGGGAGACTCAACTGCTAAATAGCTCTAACTCTTTCTGGATCAATTTTAATTCCCTCTTTGGATACAATATGTCGCAATAGTTTTCTTTCAGTAACACAAAAAACCAATTTCTTTGGATTGAAAGAGATGTACCATGCTCCTTGCATCTTTGCAAAATTGTTTCCAAATCCTTCAAGTGATTCTTTCTCTTTTTAGAGAAAACAGTTAAATCAGCCAAGTATATCACTATTATTTTACTCCTCAAATCCCCAAAAGACAAATCCATGGCTCTCTGGAACATAGCTCTAGCATTTATCAGTCCAAACGGTCCATAAGATTATATGCAAACGTACCCCAAGGAGTTATGAAGGCAACTTTATGTTGTTCTTCTTTATCCACACCGATATGATTATAACCTGAAAAACCATCAATCATGGACATCATTTCTACACATGCCACTATTTTTAACACATGATTCGTCATAGGCACTTGGGATAATTATCTTTCAAAGAAGATTGATCTAGATTTCTAAAATCAACACAAATCCTTATCTCACCATTCTTCTTGCAGACAAAAACTATATTTTCCACCCAAGTAGAATGGTGGCTAGGGTAAATAATCCTTTCCTTCAACATCTTATCAATCTCATGAAAAATTGTATTAGTAATCTTAGGATTGTAATTTCTTTTCTTTTGTCTAAATGGTGACATCCCAGGTTTGAGAGGTATATGATGCTATAACTATCTGCCCATGAAAATTTTCAGATCATCATAACACATCTTGAGTTAATCTATCCCTTTCATCTTGAGTATAACACTTGCCTATGCAAACTAATTTCGGATCATCTGGACTTCCAATAATGATAGTTTCATATTCACCCGAACTATTGACAAATTTAGTCGTCTTCTTTCTAACATATATGTCATGTCTATCAAATAGTTGCTCAAGTGAAACCAAACCTTTAGGAATTTTATTATCTTTTAATTGAACTATGCCTTCTTATAGCTCTTTTTCCTTATCGAGGCATAATTCTTTGCATTCAGTTGTACTACCTTCAAAGTAAGTATCCATGAATATCTCTGCATTCTCCAAGAAAGCTTGAATCTTCCTATCATTCTCAAATACTTTCCAGGATCCAACGTTGTCAGGGAGACTAGGCCGATAAATCATTTCAATTTTATAAGAACCATCTTTGAAATCAAGATGAGGAAGGATCAAAGATATAGAGACCGCCAATGAATCTGCCCAAGTATTTTGGTCTCTGGGGATTGCATTAATTGGGAAGGCATCAAAGTGTTCTATTTCATCCCAAACTCTATTTTTGTAATGCTTCAGTCTCTCGTTCTTCACCATGAATGTTTTCCTTACTTGTTTGACGATAACTTCAAAATCACCTACTACCTTCAGTTTCCTAATCCCCTTTCCTTTAGTTGCAGTTATTCCTAACAATAAAGCTTCATATTCAACAGAGTTATTAGTATTCTTGAACTCCAACTTATATGATGAAGGGAACTTATTTCCATCTAGTAATATCAATACAACTCCAGTGCCAAAACCTAAACTAGACCAGCTGTTATCAGAATCAAGAGTCCATAGTTCGGAGGATATATCTGGGCCAAGGAAACTTTCATCATTGGTATCTTTAGAGAACGTCATATAATTTTCAAACTCTGCTTCTTCATATAAAATATGAGAACGAGGATCATCATATTTTAAAATAGTGAACTTAGCCTTTGCTTCTAGCTCCAAACGAACCTTCTTATTTCCAAGCGGGATCAATGCATTAGACTAATCCATTTAGATTTATCCTCCCAAATATTTATAAAAACTTTGACTTAATAGCACATAACTTGCAGGAATATCTGCTACTAGGATAGTCAATTTGAGTCTCTTGTGTGGATGAGCAGCTAAGGATACCTGTGCATCTTTGATTTGACCGACTAGTGGGACTTGCTTGGAATCCATGGAATAGCATTTTCTAAAGGTTTTAGCTAATGTGGCGAGCATTACATTGTTTGAGGCTTGTAAATCAATGAGGTAATATGAAACCATCAAAATATCATGAAAAGTATGAAACTTAAACGAGGAAAAGAGGAAAATTTTAGGACTTATCAATCTTAGGCATTGGTTGAACCACATATTTCTTCTTACCTTCTATTGGTTGTAAAGTTGTAAAAGAAGTTTTAATCCCTTAAAAAATAACACTTCTATTATACAAAAATCTCTTAACCATAGGATCCCAATCCTTATACCCTTTCACACCAACACCATAGCCAATGAAGATATACTTAAAAACCTTGTTCTCTAATTTAGTTGTGTCTACCTAGGCACATAAGCATATGAACCATAACCAAAAATCTGGAGATGCTATAATGAGGGATTTTTAACCAAACAAGCCTTCATAGGAGACTTGTCCATAAGATTTGATGTAGGAGACATGTTAATTAGATAAAACATTGTAGTAGCTACCTTTTCCCCAAAAAATTCAAAGTTGGCTCTATTAAGAATACTCCTAGCTCTCTCCATTAGTTTCCTATTCGTTCTATATGCAAATCTACTCTACATAAGAGTATATAGAGTTGTATAATGTCTCTCTATCCCATGCTCTTGACATAATTTGTCAAAATATGCATATTAATCTTCTTACTAGTCTAATTTTCTACAAGAGCCTTAAACTCTTTAAATGACTAAATACTTAGATTTACTTCTAAGGAAATACATCCACATCCTTTAAGGGTAAACATATATGAAAGATACATAATATAAAAATTTAAAATTAAAGGAGAAATAACAAGACCAAAAAATAAGGATGAATTAGAGTTAACACCCTAGAAGGTTTGTGCTAACCTGGGTAAAATTAAACATAGTTTTTTTTCCATATGTGTGATTTTCACATAAAGCAAACTCAAGAGCATAATCATTCAAACCCTCTAGAATCTTTTTAATTTTTTATGATCATTAGACCCTTGCCACCTTTGTGGCCCATTCTCTAGGACCGTAAAATTGTCTCTCAATAGAAAACTTGGTCTGTAAATTAAGAGAACCCTTTCGTATCCAAAAATCATGACCATAAAAATAAATGTGGATCTCTTCACTATAGGAGTAGAGGAACTATTATGTTGAAATGTGCATTCATAAAGTTGAAATAGAGTGCCCATACAAACACCCTTAGTGAGCAACATAGATCCTTTCACAATATAACACCCTCCACTAGAGAAAACACCATGCACACCCACATCATTAAACTTACAAACTAAAAATTTAGTTCATGTCAAACTAGGGATATGCAATACCCCATTATCCCGTTTATACATCCATAATTGAATTGTATCAAGATTCTTCCATGAAAAATAATATATTATTGAGATTCAATCCAAAGTACACCTTCCTACCATCATATTCTTCATACTTTGAAACCAACCTCAACATGGAGAAGAAAGCTTTAGAGTCTATCAACCAATCACTTTTTTTTTTGCATGGGTTGCCAAGGCCATGGAAAAGGTATCACTATCATCCTAAGAAGACTTTTTGGACTCATCATTTGAATAATTGTTCTTTTTATTTTTCTCCCCTTTTCAATTTATTGCAATTTCAATAGTTAGCCTTTGTCTTTATAGGATATTTGGATATAGACTTGTTTTTATTTTTTTCATCTTCTTGCCTTTCTATTTTGATCTTCCACAAATATTTAGGGCCTCCTTGGTTGATTTAGAAGTTTTTCTTATCTATATCTCAACTGAAATTAATGATACAAATACCTATCCATTTTATATTTAAAATTAGTACTCATTATTTCCATCACCATGTGAACCCACGAGTTTGGTAAAGAACATAAAAAAAGTCATGCAATGATCCTCCTCCTCCATATTCACTCCAATGGAGTGTACTCAGTAACAATCATGTTGAAAGCATTCAGGTACTTAGCCACAAAACCACCATCCTCCTTCTTGAGGGTATGCAGCTTATTTCTTAAGAAAAAAATATTTACCAAGGATTTGACCTGATAAACCTCACCCAACTTCTTCTAGAAATATGAAACATTGACTTCTTCGTTTACATTCAAGAATATGGAATTTTCCATATAAAGTCCAATGAGACTCTTCACCTTTATTTCTATTTCATCCTAGTCTTCTTGTGACATAAGAGTAAGTTTGGATCCAAACCTTACAACCTATAGATATTTATCCATGAGAATATCCTCCATCATTAGGGTCTATGACTTCTTTCTTAGGAAAAGTTTATTTATGAGGGATTTGGCCTAATAAACCTTACCCAACTTCTTCTAGAAATTGATAGCATTGGCTTCTTGATGTACATTAAAAAATATGGAGTTGTTAGATAGAGTTTAATGAGACCATTCACTTTTATATCCATTTTGTACCAATATTTTGTGATATAGCTTACAAGTTTGGATCTAGATAATGCATTCCATAGATATTTATACATGAGCATATCCTCCATCTTGAGCTTCCAAATTTAAAATTTTGTTCTTGAGAACTCCATTTTATCCTTAATGTGCTTGTCATTTTTCCAACAACAAAATCTCCTTCTATGAAAGCTCCCACCAATCAAAGATTAGTACAACAAATCCTTCACCATAACACCTAGAATCTAAGGTAATTAGGTTCTAATACTAAATAAAAGTAAGTAGAGGTGCATATTACATTTTTTACACTAATTCATGATAGGAGTTATGTGCAAATAAATTAAATCTTTGTAATTACAAGGAAGATTACATAAAAAATAGTATACCATAATACAATGATTTAATTATGGAAAACATTTTCAAGAGAAAAAATTTAGACATCAAGCCCATTCAATTAATAATTTTTTAATCAAATATTACAACACTTGCAGAGTCTAAGCCTCTACATGAGTATCACCAACAAGGTATCTGGAGTAGTATACTAATACTTGCAAAACTCACTATCAAAACCTCCATCTCAAGAATCTAATAAATAGGGGAAGTGATATATGAAATTATCAAATGGTATTTATGAAACCATGAGCTAAAAACACTCAAATATGACACCCAAATGCCTAGTTAAAAATCTGATACCCAAATCCCAAGATAAGTCCATAAGTTAAAAATATCATATTCCTTCCACCTACCATAAGCTTGTTATAATCCACCCACCAACTTGGGTTGTTCATTTTTTATCCATTATCTCCACTCAAATATACCTTATGAAATGTCATAACATGCCTCATAAATTGGTTAATAAGTGTAACTCCCTCTTACAACTCATAAAGAATTGGTTGATTTGGTTTCTAGGAAGTTAGATAAAATAAGATCTTATGTTAAGAAAACCAGGGTTACTCAAAAGGAAAATAATAGCTCAGAAAAATAACAAAAGAAAGCAGTCCCTCAAAAAGAAAAGAAAAAGGTCATAGTCAAAAGAATAAAAGGTCTCTTTGATGATAAGGATGAACCTACCAAAGTCACAAGAAAGGAATCCAAAGACCATTCCAGTGCTATTGTTGAAAAGGATTGGTTACAAGAATTAGGTATTGTAGAACCAATCAATAAGCTTGTTTTTGCAAAACAAGAAAAAGAATCAGATGAAGAATCTTCCCAGAATATGTTTGTAGAATTAGAGGTTACTAAATCAGAAAAAATTTGGTGTTGAATCTATAAGACTAATGGTAGACCACATGGTTAAACTCCCAGAAGATGAAGAGTGGGAAAACATTGTTAGAATATATTCAGAAGAAAATATTTTTGAACAAAAATATTTGACCCATAACTCCCATCCAAAGACACTTAGGCCTAATGCAACAAATGGATATATTTTAAATATTGATGAGTTGCTAGATCTATATGATGCAATTTGTGTATGGTATGATGACATTAGAACACAATGGAATGGTGGAAAAAATGTAAGTTATTTAGTAAGATTGTTTTTCAGGAAAACTCAAAGACTAGTGTGAAGGATTACTAGAACATGGATCACACTTTAATGGATGACTCAACTAGAATATCAACAGCAAAAGACCTAGATTTGGAAAGTGTTGATATCATACAAATAGGTTTTGAATATTTGAAATTCAAAATGATTAGAGAAAACAACCACAACCTATACAATGTCTCACTTCCTTGCAATCCTCACACCCATAACCTAGGGATGGGAATCCAAAACATATTTAAAAGGACCTCTCTTCCTTCTTTGAACAATCATTCAAGATGCATCATTTTCAAACTCAACTAATCATGGAGAGATTGGGATGTCCTCCTCATCCTAGGTCGCCTCATGTGATAATGAAAAAGATATTTTTGAGGAAGTTGAATGCAATGCAAAATCCAACAGCTAGCCCACCAATTGGGTAATGAGGCTAGACAACATAGGAGAAGCTCGCACTAGTTCTAATGAATTCCTTTCAAGGGTTAACGAGATAGTTAAGGCTTGAACCTCCAAGTTGCAATTCAATGTGAAATATCAAAAATCCAAATCAAAAGACTTTCAATTATCATAATTAATGCCATTCATTGTCAAGACTTGCCTAACTGAAAAATTATAAAATGTTTTGAAAGTAACATGGCTACTTTAAAAACCTTTGAAAGCTTCACATATGATTGTTGATCTAGAGAAGCAAAAAAAAATCATAACCTTTCTAGCAAAATTTGGGCTTATGTTTGAAGAGTTACTCATCATTGATAATTTCATTGAGAGTTGGGTGAGTCTTTCTAAAATATGAGGATTGGGATCCTAATCCAAATCTAAAGAGTGTTTTATGCACTAATAATTACCAAGCAAAGATAGATAATTGTGGTTCCTCTTGGTGGTGGACCACAACATATCATCATTTTTTGTGTTATGATGATATATTTTCTCACATGTAGCTAGCCACATAGATGTTAAGCTCTACCAATAGATATGTGGTTGATAAAAATGCAAAGAAGTGGCATTTATGTCATGTGGAGTTAATGGAAAGGGATGAGTGCACAACAACTATAATGAAGCCCAAGGTTTTCTCTTATTATTAAAGGTGAGAGATGCCATTCAGGGGACTAGTGTCAAATGCAAGGCTAGCAATAATCTTCATCATTCAGAATAGGTCTCTCAAACAAGTGGTCAAAGATGATTAGGTTTAAATTATTTACAAGTTGAAATTCACAAGAAGGTTAACTTGAAGGTGGTGACCATGCTTATTTCCAACCTTCTAGCCTTTGTGAACGATAAGCTAATGGTGAGGACTTTGGATGCAAGCTTTTCAATGGCAAGAATTCAAAGGGAATCTACATGTGACTCAATGAGATGTCACTTCAAGACCCTTCTCCCTGCCAAGAAAATAAGCTCATTGAGATGTCACATTTAGCTATCAAATTCCTTCTATTGGGAGCAAGGGCAACATAGCTAGAGAGATGAATGGGGTTGTAGGCCCATCCAAATGGAGTAAGGAAATGGTCCCATGGAGGGAGGCTTTCAAAAATATCTCAACAGGTATTGTTGAAAAATTTTAAGAGCTTCATAAGTAGGAAGTCCCATAGATTTTATAATGATGGGAAAACTTAAAATTTAAAGCTTCTAAATTTTCATTATTATTTTTTAGCAACAACCAATGCTAATCTATAGTTTAAACTACAACTATATAGCTAAATTTAAAAATTATTGGCATAATTTGAAAAATGTATAGATAAATGACATCTCACAACAAAATTTTAGGAAGTTGGTGGGGGTCACTTTCAACTCTACCCGTTAAAATATAAAATATAAAAAAGAAGGGGCTCCTATTTTCTTGCACAAGATTCTAATTTATCTTATAGCATAATTTTCTTCTTCTCATAAGATCATCTCTCCATAAAAATAATTATTGTAACAAGCTTATGAAACTTCCTAAATGTGGCTTCCTCTTTGTTCTATTCTTTTTGCTTTTGGTTTACAATATACGTGTAGTTTACGATATCCGTGATCTACTTTTGTATGTGGATGAATCTTCTATGTGATGGGTTCCTTGACATACTTATGCAAGGACTTTCAATGGGAATAAACTCTCTATAAGCAGAACATGGTTGCAAATATAAAAATAGTAATGTAATCTTTGATGAAAGTTAAATGGCAAGGGACCCATATCCCTTAGTTTAACAACATAGATAAATTTGGAAGATGTTTATACATTATTTCATATATTAGATTTTTCCTTCGTAAATAAAGCTAAATTTACATCTTATTTTTTAAAATCATTGAACAATTCTCAATCTTTTATTTGTATAAAGTTGTCTTCTAGACTTCATTAAATGATTTAATAATAGTTCATTAGATCTATAATTATTGGAGTAAATTTGATGATAATATTTATCTTTTGCAACAAATGATAATGTGCATAATCTTAATAAAAGGAAATTGTATACATTAGATTAATCAATTATATGTAGCATTAGAACTACATGGGGCATTAATGCGTCAAGAGGCAGTAATGAAAATTTTGAGATCAAATTATTGATTGCTAAATATGATGTTAATGTCCAACCTATGAGATCAAATTATTGATTGCTAAATATGATGTTAATGTCCAACCTATTCATAGACAGGGGACTTGTAAATTGAGCCATAATATATTGTCAGAACATTATATGAAAACTCAAATAACCCCACCTAATCCATAAATATATATATATATATGTTATAGTGGAGTTTGACAGTACTCAAGAATGTCATGTGAAGATGCATCTCCCTGTGGCATTCTTATTGTGCTCTAACATCTACCTCACAGGACACGACTCTTAAGAAAACAGCTCTCCAAATAATCCATTTACAAAAGCGACAATTAGCATTTTTTCCTGCCTCATGTAAGTTCCTTGGGACTTTAAAGCTTGTCACCAATCTAATATGATCGCTATGAGAAAATGAAGTCTGGAAAAGAAGTTGCTAAAAAGAAAGATAAGTCTTTGGAGTTGCAATAACTGATATAAGCTATAAAACTTATCTTATACCCATTTCTATTTATATTGCATGTTTCTTTAATTGATACTATATTTTTCATTGCATATTCACATCAAAGTATCAAATACTCCTACAGAAATACAGTTCTCTTCCTATTAAAGATAATATATGCATAATTTTAAATGACTAAATTTATTGCTTCATATTCCACTGCTTTAATGGAAATATATCAACAACAATATTGATGACTATTAAAAAAATTGGTCATTATTTAAAAACTTATTTTATCTATTTAATATTTTTCATATTGGAGCATATCAACTGAATAGGAATGCCATGATCACAGATGCTACAGCTTGCATACCTTAAATATATCTATTTGAAAAGTGCTGAAAGATATCAGTCTGAGGCAACTATCATACCAATGTGACAAATCCAGCATAGTTACCTCAAAATTGATCTCTTGGGCAGTCTTTAGATAAATATATTTAAAATATGAATATCTGAGCTAGGATATACCATAAAGAAGTTCAGCATCAATTTAATAGTTTCATATAACCCTTTAACTGGAAATGGTATTCACAAAATTGAAAAATCCTATCATTAAGACTATGCAAAAGTTTTTTACTCCTTCAATTAAAGTTCTACCCAATACATATGATGCAACATTGTACTAGTTTTACGTTGAGAAATATAGCAGTCTGTTACAAGAGTCTACTAAACTTTGTAATTTTGTGCGGCCATAAATTGCCAAGTTTGGCTTAGAATCCAGTTTAAGCAGTTAAACAAAGGCCACTAGACATTTTGAAAAACGCAAGGAGGAGAACAAAGGGAGTGCAAAGACAAATGCCTTAAAATATTAACATTTGATTTAACAAAGATAGTAATACAGTATCAGTTACCACTATTTACATCATTTTATAACAAGTTTAAAAAATCAGCCAGCCAGAACTTGGTACACTAAGTATCCAACACATATTGTCCATAACAGCAAGCATCGTCTTATGCCAAAGTCTGCATTGAAGTACTGTCATGTTTGTCAGCTGCCCAACTGAACACTTTTGACAACTTCAAGGAATTGGCATTTAATTGAAATGTATAATTCTCAATTCCTATTTATTTGTATTGACTGCATTTCAACAAGCACAATTTTCTGTTAATTACCAAGACCTCTATTGAGCTGAAGTAATCATCTTTTATTTTCTGATGAATGATCTGATGCATCATCATCGTCATGCATCATCATCGTCTTCCAGATCACTAAAGGAAACATCTTCATCGTTTCCCAATTGCGTGTCATTTCTTTTAGGTGCTTCATTTTCATCTGCTTCTTCTTGCAGCCAGTCTTCTACCTCTTGATCTTCATCATCATGTTTCAGATCTGACTGATTTGAAGGCCCTGCCACCACATCCTTACTCTGAACAGATAACTCCTCAGTTAGAGTTGTCTGACTAGATTTTTCTCTCACACTAGACAGTTGATCTCCCTCAACATTATTAGCTGTTACTGATGTTGTAGTTGCAGGTGATACAGACTCTATGGACTCTGCCTTTTCATGGTTGTTTGTAATTGGTAACAAGTGTTCATTTTCCAGCTTTTGAGGAACCAGTGGACTACTTCCTTCTGCAGTATCCAAACCTTTTTCAAAATTACTTGATTCAGTCATACTTCTTCTCTGGAACTCCTGTGAAAGCAAGGCTCTGGCCTCCAATATCTGTGAAGCTCAAGATATAAGCATTAGAAGGTTCAGTTAATATTTTTTCATCTAATGAGGCTATAAAATCTACTTGCCAAACTGCCAAAGTTATTTGGGCGAGCATTGGAAACACAAATGAGCATATAGATTAATGCAAAAAAATAATTTCTGAACATGCATTAATTTTCTGTTTGAATCAAATTCTTCAGAATCCTGTTTCATAATACTTTCAAGAAAACCTTGCAAGGCTAAGCGTCTTGCTCCTAAGAACATAAGCAAACAGGAAAAATTATTGGATTGGAAAATGAAATGCAATCCTGGACAATAAAGTTGGCATAACCTACTCACACCCATGCTTTTGAAAACATTTAACTTCCATACTTTGGGAAATATTGAGGCTCAGAAAATCGTATTATGAGAGTTGGATTTCAAGGAAAAGCAGAAAAACTCAATTCAACTTCCATTCCAGAAGAAACATAAAGGTTTCAATCTGGTTTGTTTTTCTTGACAAAGCGTGAATACAAATTACAGCTTTTCAGAATTTATCATTTAAAGCAATTTTCTTTCCCATTTCTAGAATTTGCAAATATATCATATGCTATTAGACCCTATCATCAAATAGTTTTTAATAAAAAATCATTATTGCAGAAAAAGAATTAGGAGACAAAATTCAGCCTTGATTTGTTTAAAATTTATAAGCATGCTAATGAAATGCAAAATAGTTAAACCAATATCCCTACAATACAACTAGCATTTCCTTGGCTGGAACTCTGCTCCTACAGGAATATGTTAAGTTCAAACTTTGCTATAACCTGTAGGAAATATCAGAACATATGCCTTGGAAGATCAAACAGAACCATTGATATACATGCTAGACTGATTGTGTAAGAGAACTTTGTGGTCAAGACTCAAAACAAAATTAAAAGATAACAAATATAAAAAATACTTACCGGGGGTGTTGAAAGAAGAAGTGTGTCTTCCTTGCTAAGTCGAGGGTGTATGAGGACAAAGTATATCATCCAGAATCGGTTTTCACTCATATAACCTGGACAAAGATCAATCCTTAGGGCAGCTAAACTTGGGACGTGACGTTCAACACCCAGAGCATGCTCCTGCTGAACATCAGACATATCAAAATCTGCACACAGAATATCAGCTTCAGCGGCCACTTACAAATCATAGTATACAGGTATTGAGGAAAAAGAGAAGAAGGAATCATCCACATCTTCAGGTTCACGAGGTTCTTCTAAATACTAAATACTTTAGAATGGCAAAAGGAATAACATATTCTAAGTTATGTAACACAAAAGTTAAATACTTCAGCAACATATGTGATTTTCCAAGCCTTTTCTCATGACATCTTGGTAAGGTAATGTAAACAATAATTTCTCATTTCACTTCACAATAATTTGACTACTTCGGAAACATAAATTTTTAATGCAGTTCTTGTGTTTCCAACCACTGCTTCTATTTCTTTCAGTTTCTATTAACTAAGTGATAATATATGCTAATTTCATTTATATCTCATATTTAATTTTTATAAAGAAAATATTGATTTCTTTACGTAATGAATGTAGTTTCTTCATTTCAAATTGCAATTCATTTGAAGATATCTAGTTGATATGAATAATAATGAAATTAGCATTAAGCTTTGTTTACTAGTTGGTCAGCCTCAGCACTACTTCTATAACATACGAAACTTCAATCAACCAACCTTCTTTTTAAGATCTAGGAGAACTCTATCATCAACGAAGTAAAAGATGAGACTAGATAGCAATCACATTCAGAAGATAAGTATGCAGAAGAAAATAATAAATCAAAACAGTATGGGATGAGCCTTAAAAAGCAATTGCATCTGAAACATCAATGTGTACAAGAAAACAATTAAGTAAAAGAACTGACATTACCCTGTGTCGTAAAACCTGAAATCACCAAATATCAATTGTCTAACAAGATCCAAGGTCCCATGGGTGAAACTGGGTGGTCAGACTGAGCAATTGCTCAATGAAGACCTTGTCAGACAGAGTATATGTCTTGGAGATGGAGACCTGATAGGAAGTGTTTCCCTGTGCAGGAGATGTGTTTAGCAGGAAAAAGACATCCCTGGTACAGAAAATAAAAGGCAAAATATATTGAAGTAAATAAAATAAACAAACGCCCAAATTGTCAAAGGCCCCATCTAAGCAATTTTTACTCATTCAAGCAAAGAAAAGAGTAGAAAATTTTAAGATCAGGCACAACATGCCAGCAGGATTTTGAAGGAAAATAAAGCAATACTAAAAAGCAATTGTAAATTTGGTCCAGCAAGCAGGATAAGTTTAAGTAAGCATCAAATTCATTTATTGGTTCATGCATGCATTAAACCTCATTGGGTATTCATTACCCAGTTTTGTTAAACTGCAAGGCGACATTTATATCATGAACTACTTGTCCACAGGACCCATGTATAAATTCAAACTTTAAAATTGAATGAATTGGCATGTAGAGAAAATGTATGAGCTAGGGAATTTAATAAAAGACACCATGAGAATCTAGAAAATTAATAAAACAACCAAAGCAATATATTACTATAGTCCAAGGGAGGACCTTATTCTAATTTGACATCATTAAAAAATTTCGATCTAAGTTTGTAAAATTATGCAACTGTACTTTTGAATATTTAAATAAGAAACAACTGAAGCTTCTAAGCTTTTATTTTTCAAAATCAAACAGCCCGACCAAACATTATGCAAGTTTAATAATATAAGGTAAAGTAGACTAATAGGCGTATAAAACCATCTTATGCGAATAAGGGAATTTTATGCTTCACTTTATATATATAGTTCAAATTAATACCTCTTTCAATTTTCATGCTTTGGCAAAGCTTACAGTAAATCAAGCATTTTCAATCCATCTGAGCAATCAACCATAATCAATGGACCTGAGTAGAAAAGGCCCGGATTCTGATCTGCAAAAGATATTAATGTGAAGCATGGCGCAATAGATGGCATCCAATTTGGACTGCTACAAACCTCAATGTACAAGGCCAGGTGCAAGTCCTCTGTGAATTTGGACCCTGGTTATGATATCGAAGCCAGACAAGGTGTGCACTCACCATGGTTAAAAAGGAGACAATTTATCAAAAAACAAACCCATTTCATAATTAGAAGCACAAAGTAACAATCTATCTGCCCGAAGGAAAGGTAAGCTACTCGGTGAGGAGAACGGCTTAACCGACTAAAGGGAGAGTAAGCACCTTATAGAGAGCCAAAGGCCAGGGAGATGAACATAGCCAAAGGCTTACCTGACCTAAGGGAGGTTGACCACTGAAAACCCATTTTAAGCAATGTTCAAATTATCCACAAAACACTTGCAGTATTGAGTTACATATGGCATCCAATTTGGGAAGCCGAATACCCAAACGGACAAGGCTAGGTGCAAGTCTTGCCTAACTTGACAAAGTAGATAGACCATGGCTGTGACGTCTAACCCCAGAGGATCCCCAATTGTCCTAATTAATAAAAAGGGGTCATTTTCAATTAAGATATACCAGCACAAGTACCTGTCGTATAAACCCCAGGGTCAGAACCTGGAAGACATATGTAGTATCGAGTGTCATGCTGCATACACAATCTGAAGTGCAGATAGCTCTCAATTTGGCATCTAACCCAAAGATATGCCCTTGCCGTGTCTTAAGAAAGAACAATTTAAGCTTATTATTTCTGAAATAAGAAACCAACACAATGCGCCCATTCTAAACAGATAATTCAGATAATTTTTCAAAGATTTCACAAACAAACTTACCATCTCCATCTTCTCTGTCCAAGGGAAAATCCAACCAAGTTCCGGGATGCTGCGCCACATCAGCTGCAAAGCCGAGAACTTCTTCCGTCAAACCCACAACCCTATCTTCATCCCCCTCGTTCAATTTCCCCAAATTTGAACTCAGAAAGCTCGACGCAAGCCTTGAAATTTCACTAATGCTGGCTGAAAAATTCACAGGCTTAGGAGGCCCACTAGTTTTATCCTCGGATTCAAATTGAGACTCATCTTGATCCGTTGCGAGGCTCTGTATGACAGAGGAGATACGCGAGAAGCCCGTTTTGAACCGCCCGGAGATATCAGTTTGAAATCGATCAGGGACATCATTGTCTTCGGGCGACGGGTCTTCAGCGACCTTAACGGAGGGAGGAGGCGCTATGAAGTGGGCGACGCCCCAAAATTGGCGTTT
Organism: Sequoia sempervirens; assembly: GCA_007258455.2. NCBI lineage: Eukaryota > Viridiplantae > Streptophyta > Pinopsida > Cupressales > Cupressaceae > Sequoia > Sequoia sempervirens. The sequence continues at coordinate 162,110,526 of VDFB02353493.1, read as the reverse complement.
GAGGGTATTTGTGAGCTCTGAAAGATCTTCCTTCACTCCACTGCCGGTAGATGAAGGGTTTTCTTCCTTTGCCTCGTGTGGGTCATCCCCATCGTTGTGGATGTTGTGTGTCTGTTCGTTTTGCTCTTGAAATGGGGCAGCGAGGGATCGAACAAGCCACGACATCAGAAAACGAAATTTCACTTCTTTCGATTCTCAACAACAATAAGCACTGCAGAAAGCGTGATGCGTATTATTTTCCTTTTTTTCTTGTGGATTTGCCTCTCGAATATGTACAAAGCTTGCTTGGAATCGTATGTATATCCCGGGTATGGTGGTTCTCCTGCTTATTTTATCTCTATTTTTGACAACGTAGCTAGGGGAGGGTGTACCAGTCATCCATTAAGTACAAATTCTCTTAGAAGCAGTTTCAGAACTGATTTTTATAAAACAAAAAAATTTCATGAGATGAAGAAAACTGTTACTTTTATGAGAGGAAACAAATGTTACAGACTTTATTGGAGCTCTGACTTTTGAGTTCTCCAATTTCCAACAAGTATTTTAGGGTTTCCTATTTTTCATAAAAAAATTGTCTCTATAGCTTTTATATATATATATAACACATATATTCATACTATATATAATTAGTAAAAGTAGTTAAAATATCTTTTATTTTTAAATAAATTGAGTCATTACATTTAAGAATACCAATTATCATATACACTCCAAGAATATTCTTTGAGTGACAAGATGGACATGCATGTAGTTTAATGATCATAATACAAATATGTATGAAGAATAGTTGTTGTCTTCACTTGTGTAGAATTTTTTATGATATGATGTCATTAGAATGCATTCGATTACATGTGAATATGAAGAATAGTTATTGTCTTCACATGTGGGATTTTTTACTACGTGATATCATTAAAATGTATTAGACTACATGTGAATTTTTTAACATAAAATGCTGTTAAAAAATTGATGGGACCACCAAACTTCTTTAAGATTATGGGTTGTGTTTTCTTGTTTGCAAATTCATGAGACACATGATTAAAGGCTCCTACAATTTTCAATACATGCTAAGAAATATTAGGTAGTCCCTCTCCTTAGGACCATAACCTAAGATATTTGAGGCGAATAGGATTGACATTCAATTTCTTCATGATTTTGACAATATGGATTTCAATACTCTAATTTAGTTTAGCGAGACTATTGATATAGACGAACCCTTACTCAACATAGTTGTAAGGACAAAGATATTCATATTTATGTAACTCAATTATATCTATAAAAAAATATAGCTTATGTGGTTAGAGTTCAATTAGGGAGAATGTTGTTATCTTCTTATGTAGCAAAAAATAAATAGTGAGAATGTTGTGCTTATAAAGAATTTATTACAATCTAATTTTTGTTAGGTGCATAAGATTTGATTTTTATGTGATTTTGTCAAAATAAATTGCACCATTTGAGATTTGCAAGCTAAATAGAAGAAAGAAAGAAAAAATAAAAATAAAAATTGTAAGCCACCAATAAAACAAATTACTCTCATTGCAACATACTTGCTAAATAGGTAAAACAATAGTATAGGAGTAAATTTTCCAAATCCAACAATGAAAATCATTCCTACCAAAAAGCATAGAAATCAAATGAGGAAATAATATAAAGATGAGGCATAAACCAAACTTGTTTTTATCTCAAATGACTTTGCTTCTTGGATCAAGCTAAAATAAAGTGCACCCAATGCTCCACTTGACTTGCACTTTTGATGTGGTTGTTGGATGGAATGTGATTTCTTATGATAGCAACATGATGTTATGAGTAAGTTGAATTGGATAGAGGATAGGACAACATGTAGTTAGGATGATAGAAGATGATTAAAATGAAAGTAAAGGTCATCATTTGTAGATTTTCTAAGAGAAAAACCAAGTGCTAGAATGCAATGTCTAATTGATGACTTGGATTGAATGAGAGTGAGGGCGTGAGAATGGCATGTGTCATAGGTGTAAGATCTAGGTGTGTGAGCACATGTGTGAGCACACACGTAGGGAGGCTCATGAATGTGACAAGTGAGAGAGGTAGGGTGGATACCTTATGACATGTGTAAGAGGTATGATGGCTTCACATGTGTGAGTAGGGGGTAGGGTAGGTATGTTAGGACACTTGTCAAGTGATGGTAAGTTTAGATCTTGATCTATGTAGATGAATTTAATGGTTAGGATTAAATGGACAATGATTGAGGGTGAGGTGGAATTAAATATTAGTAAAAATGGTAATGAAGGTTAATTAGCCTAAATCAATTAATTAAGTAGGTACTAATTAATTGATCTAGTTGGAGGATTTGGGGAATAAGGTATAGACTTAATTAAATAAATGTAGCTAAGGGTGAGGGAAAAAGGTAAATGATGGATTAAATAAATAATAAATATTTATTTAATTGGCTAGAATGGGGTAAAGTCAAGTGTGGTTTGGTATGGACAAATTTAGGTGTCTACACTACCATCACGACCTACAATCGAAATGGGTAATAAAATAGTTTAGGATTAATTTTTTTAAATATGTTGAGGAAATTGATTCCTAATTGGAACCTACAAGTTGAACGAATTAAAAAATAGTTTACCTATAAATTTTCCAACCCCATTGTACTATACAAATTGAATAGGTAATGAAACAACCTTTACCTACAACAAAAAATGTATTCTCTAAAGAAGTTGTGTTTCCTAAGATTGTTTAAGTATAGCTTAAGAATAAATTTTCCAAAGTTCTATTCATTTAATTTAAAGCAGTTAAGTAGGGACTTTAAACTTGCTAATTGAGACTCTTAATCTATAGAGACTCAAATTTTAGTCCTTTTAATTTAAATCTGGTAATAAATGTAAAAGCAAAGGTATTTTTTTATGTCACCATGAAGTAAGGTACCAAATTGGTGTATGAGATTTGTCTTATATAAGAATTTGACAACGAAATTATTTTCCCATTTATCTTGTATATCATTTATATACAATTGTTTCCCCTCTATATTCAACAAGTATGTTGTTTTTTCATTTCTCTTACAAGATATTTTCTAAGGTGTAAAATTGTACCTCAAGATTTAAAAAAGAGATTATTTTTCTATTTATTATACATTGTTCAACAAGTTGTATAATTGTACACCCTTTAATTAAACACATAATCTTTGATATAACATACACATACTTTTATCATAAAACCAATTTAAATTATATTTTAATTTAACAAATTTCAAATTTAAATTTTTGTTTGATGATATGCATTCTTAATTTATTAATTTATCAATTCTAGTATAAATTCTTAAAATTTTAATATATAAATTAAATATTCTTTAATTTATATCAATATATTTATATTTAAATTATAAAATAAAATATTAATTAAATATTTAAATTAAAAAGTGGGAGGTTGGGTGGGCTCCCCCTCCCTCCTTTCTTTATCTCATCTCTGCATTGACGTGTTAGGAGGGCCAGCTGGGAGTTGAGGTGGCAGAAAGGAAAGGGTCAAGGGGGACGCAGAAGAGTGTGACTAGGAGGCTAGTCGCGTTATGGAGGTGACAATTCTCTTCCCAAAGCTCAAGGATGTCGTAGGCATCATTTCCTGGAGGCCGCTTAATACGAATTAAATGCAGCACGTGTGGAGGGAAGTCATTAGCAAGGATGGCGGCGGGCTAGTACATGGCAGTAATTGAACTGTAAATTTTAAGTGGGCAATTTATCTCCTTAATCTCATTCATCTGTGTTGTTTATACTGGTTAGTGGCGATTTTAGTGGTGGACTCTATTTGTTCTGGCGGTGGTGTTCATGGCGAAGCGTTCTCGCTTTGTCATTGAAGTCTCTGTGGATGGCGTGGCGAAGTTTGGGGCGAACACGCCAATCTCTCTAAAATCTTCGATTAGACGAGCCTCCTTCAAAGAAGTAAAAGACCAAAGGCTGAAGCGGATTCTCACAAACAAGGACTCACTAGTTTTGGTGGTGACAAAAATGATCCTGGGAGCTGGTCATTTGGCTAACAAGGAGTTCGGCAAGGACAATCTTCACATCTCTTCTCAGTTTTTGGCCTCTCTTTTGGACAACGGTGAGTCTAAGGTCGAGGCCAAACTGTTGTTGGTTAAGATGTTTTGCAAGGATCTGGTGGGTGGTGTAAATGAGGTGTTGAGTTTTGTTGTGGAGGGCAGAGGTGTTCCAAGGTCGAGTGACTTTGTAGCTATTTGAGGTTCGGATGAGGTCGTAAAGTTATTCCCATTCCTTCTTGACTTGAATGGTCTGGCGTTGAGCAGACATAGGATGGTGGCGACGGTGGCCATCGAATTCCTGAAGAAATTCTTCGGCTTGATGGCCGCGGGTGGTTCAAGTGGGTAAAAGTCTTTGAAGATTTTCTATTTTTAATAACTTTATGTGAATTCCTTTATGTAGATGTTGGTTCTGGTAGTCTTTAGAGTTTATCTCTATGGTCCAATGGCATTTTCCAGTCTCGGGGTTTATAATTTTGGTCTATTAATGGCCATTTTGTGAATTTTGGGTGCTTAGGACTTGTCTATTCATGGTCGGGGCCGAATCTTTCTAGCCTTTTGGGTTGGTAGATGGCTTTGGTGGCAGGGTGGTGGATTCTGGAAGGAGGGGTTACCTATTTTTGGTTGGTTGGGTCTTGTTTTGGCCGTCTTCGGGGTGGTTTTTTGGTATAGGTGGTTGGGTTGGGTTTGCTGATAATTAATGGCAGAAGCTTTTCCTGCATTTGCAGACGGTTGTAATCCTTTTATCTAATATATAAATCAAACTTGCGTATCAAAAAAATATATATTTAAATTAAAAATCCAATCAAACCCAAAAAAACCATCTAGATATATACTAAGTATCACATAATAAGTAGAGAAAAACACTTATGAATTTACCCTCATAAAACTGACAAAAATCTTAATTAGAATGAGAGTATAACACATGTCACATAGTGTTAAGTACCTACCTTGATAGTTATTGATATAGCAATAGCAAGTTGTTAGTATTCAGTAGTGGGATAGTTAAATGGTTGATAATCCAAGTCCTAAGTCTAAGTCTGCATACGTGGCTTGGGGCCCTGTCTTTTGGTAAGCAAACTTTTTTTTAAAATATTGTGCACATGGTTAAATAAATCACTTAAGTGCAAAGAGCTTGGTTCACATAGGACATGTGTGAAACAATTAGCACAACACACACCTTCTTCGCAATGTGTTCCTTATCCTCTTGCAGGTAATAAGAATGCAACAATAGTGCTTATAAAGTTTGGACATGTGTTGTTATAATATTGCAGTGCATTGTCTCTTCAGAGTGCAATTTCATGAAGTGTGTGCATAATAAAAATATGTTTAGAAGAAGCATAGTGCTCCAATCAAGACTCAACACTTGTCTCCATGTCATTCATTTGGCAGCATGTTCCTGTTCACAAAGGGCATAGGTAAAGGGTGTTAGGGTTGTTATATCACAATAAGGATAAGTGTTAAAATATTATTGTTGTGGATTTTCCCTATGCATCGTAATTTTGGTTCTGATTCGTTAATACTTTGTCCCAAGTATTTGAAATCCAAAATTTTAAGTATGAGCCCCTTTATGTAACTTTTGACCCTTCTTTTCCTAGGCACACTATTTTTTAAAAATTATTATGCACATGCTAAAATAAAATGACTTAAGTGCTAAATAGCCTGGCTCGCTTATAGTGCATGTCATCTTCGTAGTGCATTTATTTACCTCTAGCACATAGCTAGTGTAGCATCGTAAATTGTCACCCTTGCCAATTTCACACTATGTTTTGCTCCCCTTTAAGTTATTGGACCTAATTAAGCTTCTAATTTCCAAAAATATGCATTCCATAGCTTATTTTAAATATTTTTTGACAAATTGCAAGCATAAAATAAATGCTCCCATTTAATACTTTGTCCCTGACACTTTAAACCCTCAAAAATAGTGTGCCTATGTCCCCCTATTTTGGCTCCAAATTCAAATATTTCGATGTTGGTACATTTTATTATTTGAAATTTAAATATTTAAAGTCAACTGTCGAGATTTAATTTTTGATAAATTAGAATAATAGCCTATAAATACCTAGTTAATGCACCATTTGAACATTAAGTGGAATCAACTAGCAAGAGGTGAACATTAAGAGCAATTACTATTATCAAGAGCATTCAAGAGCAAGTCAAGAGTAGCCATTAAAGATTCATTGTAGCAATTTAAGATCCAACATCATGTCAAACTTTATGTGAGTTTGTTTATGTTCATTATTTTGTGAAGGCTAACCCTTGTTGCAGGTCTCCAAAGCATTCAAGAAAATCAAGCAAGCAAGATCCAGGATCCTTGAGGTGATGTGGATGACTTTAATCCTTCAAGGAAGCCATTAAAGGGTGGTGAGTTCCAACACTTTGTGATTTCATCATTCCTTCCTATCATTTATCCATTTATCATTGGCATTGCCATTGTGGAAGTGGAAATGCTAACATAGGGTTTGACCAAGGTAAGCCCCTAAAATGGCACAACATTTCTTCTCTTTGTGAATGTGTAGATCTCAGGTTGAAGAGGAATGAAAGGAATCTTGAAGATACTTTATTTATTATTGCATTTGAAACCCTAGACCTTGACAACTCACAAAAACTCAATTAAAAAAATATCCAACAACAATTCGACAAGTTTGTAGATAGGAAATGGAAGGGCAGATCCAACATCAAAGGATTGTGAAAGTAGATCTAAAAAATACCTAGTAGGATATTGGCACCCTCGGAGGAAATGTCCTGACAGATCAAGTTGAAATTTGTACAATAGGTGCACAATGTACTCCCCTTTCTATTTTTGTTGTCCACTTTTCTCTGTAATATCTTAGATTTGGTGTTTTTGTGTTAAAGTGGTTATTTGCATCCATAGGTCAATTAGATCATTACATTTCATTATTAGTACATTTCCATATTTTCTTAAGGGATGGTTGACTCACCTATCGGGCTATAAGTCAACCTCATGCCTTGTCCAAATCTATCAATTTCCCTCACTCCATCTTTTCATTTCCATCTTTACACACAGGATCCCCTCCTTATAATTTCGTAAAATTTGGGGAAGGTGTCAAACCCTAAGGTGAAAACTCAAAGGGTTCCCTTTCCCTATGTTTCATTTTGGTGAAATTGACCTGCTAACATTATATACCTTCTAAAAATTCACCCTAGATCTAGGTTTTGCTTTGCATTTCTCATTTAGGGTTTAATTTTTGCATCAGAAAAAGACATAAAATACAAAATATTGCATCATAGATTGTAATAGGGTTTATTTCAATTATTTTAGCTCAAATCTACATCAAATTGCACTCATTAGGTCATAAAATTATGAAATTGTGCACTACATGCATTTAGGTATCTCACATCTAGGTCAAAAAAGTAAAAAAATTACATAGTTTTGTGTCAAAATTGCATATAATCATCATTTTCAAAATATTGCATCTTGGAACTAGTCAATTATTGCATCTTGCATCTGAAAATTGCATTCAAAATTTGTCATTCATTTGCATACTTACATTTTCCATTTCCATAGTCATAAAATCAGTAAAATCTGGAAAAATATTCACTGTCAAATCTATTTTCACACAAAATTGGGAACATTAAGCAATAACAAACACACTCACACTTTGAATTTCTAGTCACCCTATCTAGGAAATAGGTGCAATGGGCGCCTCTATCCTGCATTTTGTGGCTAAAAATTGAAGCAACTCTTTGTTTATGTGTTCTTTGTTGGATTCTGCTGTCTAAATTCTATTTTCACATTTCAAAATTGTCATTTATTTTCAACATTGTTGCATGCTTGCATTCTCAAGTTCACAATCCTAAAATTGAGAAAAAAAATGGAAAATAATTCTCTGCGAGACCTATTTACACATAAGCAAAGAAACTTTAAACAGTATAATAAACAATAAAACTTTTAAGTTTCCAAAAACCTGCTTGGGACATAGGCACCCTTGGCGCCACTATCCTACCCTTTTTGGCTCAGATTTCTACGACAGTAATTTCTCAGAATTCTCCATCTGGATGTTGTCTGTTTTCCAGTCACCTATTACATAATATTTTTAACCTTAGTAAAATCATCATGTCATTAGGATGGCTCAATGTTTTGCTATGTTTTTTACCTCTTTGAAATATTTGGTGGATGTTTCAAGTTGTGTGTTTGGCAATGACCCTAATTCTGATAATGATATTCATGAGACATCATCTCCTATTACAAGTATTTTTGATGTCCTAGGTCAAGATGAAGAGAGCATGCATGAGTTCATACAAAATTCCTTACGTAACCTTAAGACTAATGCAACCTTTTAGCCCTCAATGAAATGGCCTACTACCCCATACTAGTAATTTCTTGCCATTCCACCTCTTGAAACATTTACTTTGTTACATTCACAAATTGAATCACAAGTCATAACTCACACAACATGCATGGAGATACCTACCAATAACAATCACAAGGAAAAAACATCTCCATCATAGAGCATAAAGTTACAAACACACCCATTAACTTGGAACAAACTTATGGGCAAGACTTTAGAATCTTAAAAAAACAAGAATGTGATATGGAGAATGAACATGAAATCCATCCCATTTTGGAACAAACACCATCTAAAGATACTAAAGGACTAGGTTACCAAAATCCTCCACCTTTGCACCAAGCATTTGTTTCGCCAACCAATAAAAAAAAGTCCACAGTCCTCTTAAGAAGTTACCTTTCTTGCATCCTATAACCACTTGAGATTGAAAGAGCCTTAGAAACACTTCCGAAACTAGGAAAAATTAAATTTCCACCCATTCGTGATCAAGGAGATAAGAAAGGAAAGAGTACAAATATGTCTTACTGTGTATATCATAGAGCACCTAGACATCTTACTGATGAATGTCGTGCATTAAAGAAGAAATTACTTGAGAATTTGATCCTTATGGGGATCAAATTGAACGTATAATATGTTAACATTCATTTTCCTTGCTCCTTACCATGTGGTAGTTGTAGTGTCACAACATGCTCACTATCATCCATGAGGGTATAAACTAGGCTTTATGCAATCATATTTAATTTTGCAAGGAGTAGCATATCATAAATTTGGCTCACCTTTGTCCTTACAATTGGGGGGAAAGGGGTTAGGTAGCCTTGTCCTACATGCATTCCTTCTAGTAAGGCATCCCTCTTTATCTCCTTAAAACACTAATGTAGCAAGTACACTAACATTTTAAGCGAGGACATATAGTCCCCTGCTCATTGTTTGCATGTGGAATAGTCCCTTCTTAGTGATGATAACATACATCTCCTAGGAAGTGTGACCTTGTTAATCAAAATGTGGCCTTCTTGATATATGATTAGTGTCTCCTTTGTGGTGATATTAGGCTTTATATCCCTCAATATGATGTTCCCCTTGGTGGTAATGTTATGGATAATATTCAGGCCCAAGGTGTGAATTTATTTATCCATGGCTTTTCCTCTCTTGGTGGTGATGTCATGAGCTATATTCCCTAAGGTGTGACCTTTTGTATATTGAGAAAAGCCCCTTTGTTATTATCTCTTGTGGTGGTGTTGATATAACATCCCTTGAGTTTTTAGCCTTATCATATTGTCGTGCACCCTCTGAGGTGAGTTTTGTGCACCCCCTGAGATGTGAGTTTTACTTGAGGTGAGTTTATGCACCCTTAGGTGAGTTTTATGCATCCCCTATGAGTTTTGTACCCCTAAGACGTTAAACTTACCCCTTTTTAACATGGCCACCTAGCATAAAACACCTTGCTTGCCAATGGATCCATTTGTTTCATGAGTGATGTGCATAACACAACTTTCAGTCCTCATGTGAGCTAACATTTATTTGATGAATGGTTTGGTATTTGAGACAATTTAAGATTGGGATCTCTTTACCTTACCAAATAAAATCTTTTAGTACTAATCTTGTGTTTTGTTGTGTGTCTTCTTTCTATTTGCACTGTGTCTCAATCTTGTTTGTTTTTATTTTGTTGTCATATTTATGTTCCATCATGTCAAGTGTTTTCATCGTGTATGCTTTGTGTTTTTCGTCATGTATGTTTGCACGTATGTTGTATCAACCATATCATACATGTGTGTTCTTTTGTGCTTATGTTGGTTTTCCATGGGATCTTGGATCTCGGGGATTGATCACCTCCCTTGATCCTTAATCTTCCTATCTCTTCAACATTAATACATTTGAACCCCTCTTGACATATATTTTTCTACTTTAGTGTGATTCTAAGCATAAGTTCATACTCTCACTAAAGTGTAGGCTAAATGTAGCGTCGTAAATTGTCACCCTTGACAATTTCACACTATGTTTTGGTCCCCTTTAAGTTATTGGACCAAATTAAGCTCCTAATTTCCAAAATTATGCATTCCACAACTTATTTTAAATATTTTACAACAATTCGCAAGCACACAACAAATGCTCTCATTTAATATTTTGTCCTAAAAACTTTAAACCCTCAAAAATAGGGTTGGGACACTAGTTCCTAGGACACCTATGTCCCCCAATTTTGGCTCCAAATTCAAATATGTTAGTGTCAACATTTTATTATTTAAAATTAAAATATTTAAAGTTGGTTGTCGAGATTTAATTTTTGGGAAATTGGAATAATATAATATAAATACCTAGTTATTGCATCATTTCAAATCTAACAAGAGCAATCTATAAAGCATTAAGGAGAAATTATAATCAAGCAATTATCAAGAGCATCCAAGAGAAATTCAAGAGATATTTATTGTAGCAATTCAAGATCCAACATCGTGTCAAAGTTTATGTGAGTTTTTTCATGTTCATTATTTTGTGAAGGCTAACCTCTGTTGTAGGTCTCCAAAGCATTCAAGCATTCAAGAAAATCAAGCAAGCAAGATCCAAGATCCTTGAAGTGATGTGTATGAATCCATTCCTTCAAGGAAGCCATTGAAGGGTGGTGAGTTGTAGCACTTTTTGGTTTCATCATTCCTTCCTATTATTTATCCATTTGTCATTGATTGTCATTGTGCTAGTGGAAACACTAACACAGGTTTGCAAAGCCCTAAAATGGCACAACATTTCTTCTCTTTGTGAATGTGCAGATCTCAAGTTGAAAGAGGATTAAAAGGAAGCTTGAAGACACTTTATTCATTGTTGCATTTGAAACCTTGTGCCTTGACAACTCACAAAAACTCAATTACAAAAATATCTGATAATGATCCGACAAGTTTGTAGACGGGAAACAAAAGTGTAGATCTGACATTAGAGGACTACAAAAACAAATCTAAAAAATACCTAGTAGGATAGTGGCACCCCCGAAGAAAACGTCTCGACAAATCAGGCTAAAAATTTATATTGTAGGTGCACAATGTCCTCCCCTTTCTATTTATGATGTCCAATTTTTTTTGTGATATCTCATATTTGTCGTTTTTGTTTTAAAGCGGTGATTTGCATCATTAAGTCAATTAGATCATTGCATTTCATTATTAGGACATTTCTAGATTTGGTTAAGGGTTGGTTGACTCACCTTTTAGGCTATAAGTCAACCTCATACCTTATCCAAATCCATCCATACCTCATTCCATCTTTGCATTTCTATCTTTACACACAAGATCCCCTCCTTACAATTCCATGAATTTAGGGAAAGGTGTCAAACCCTAAGGTAAAAACCAAAAGGTTTCCCTTTCCTGTTTCTGTAATTAAAGTCTAAATCTAACAAAAGGAATACTTGTTTTGGGCCAAACTTTTGAATTCAAAGTCTAATTATTTTGTATTGTAGATTTGTGTCAAAGGATCATGCATCTTGGAGCCATTAGGTAGTTGGATCCTTTAATAATTGGTATAAATTTGGATTCTAGAACCTTTTTCAACCCATTTGAAACAATTAAAAGGAAAAAGAATAACTGATACTAATAGAAAACACATCACCTAGTGAGAAACTTAGTGTGTCCCACAAATATTGCTTGTGTTTTATCCACATCAAATGGATACATTAGAATTTTAATAGCTTGCTAATTTGGGAAGGTCTTCCTACTTCATGGGAGAATATAATGACTTATGTTTGGGAACAAAGATGTACATGAATACACATTCCTTTGCATTTTAAGAACATCTCTCTCTATTATTGACATTTTACAAGTGTGTATTTATTCAATTAAAGACTAATTTTATTTTATAATTGTTTAACTTTCTATCCTACATAATAAAGCGAATTATATAATTTAATATAATATTGTGCCATGCACCTATCTCTCTTTTGTTTCTATCATTATATGTGCATCAATTATTATGCTACTAAAATTGGCATTCTTTAATTAGATTCTTGAACCCTAACCTATGTCACTAAACAAGGACTTTTGTGGTGCTTCCCACAAGACCTATCACTCAACAACCCCATTGTCCTATTGTCCCTATCCTAGGTCAACGACATATCATCCTCCTAAAACAAGAACACATCCACCAATTAATCTTTGACAAAAAATCTTAAATAAAAAATATAATATACTTTAATTTATTTTCTTTACAATTAAGATAAATCAATTCTTATCGTTCAATTAAACTATACTCCTTTTAGAAAAGGACCCTTTGCTAAAACAATAGTAAAACTCTTTCTTTCCCAAAAGTTTCACAACCTGCAGCTTCCTGTCATTTTATGGAGTCACATCTTACCAACAACCTTCAAAAACTTGAGTCAGCAATGGTGATCAAGTCACAACCATCTAGATGCCGAGCAAGGTCAAGAAGAAAGTGACAAAATAAGAACAAAGCCGGCCCTGATAACACACTAAAAAACTAACATTGACTCAGAACTTTATAAGAGATTAACTGCAAATGAAAGCCATACAAATGCAGTGGTTATACTAAGTTCATGCAGGTTAAACAAATATGTGTTACATTAATTGTGGGTGTTACTGGCCATTTCCCAGACAACATTATCGTGTAAAAGAGACGGCCAAATCTGGGAAACCCAAGCAAAGCAAAAAGAACGTGGAGAAGAAAGGAACGTTGGAGAAGAAAGAAACGTTGAAGAAGAAAAAGTATTGGTGGATTGTATAGTCACAATTAACATTTAATACTTTGAAAGATTTATTTAATAGAAGTTTGTCTTAATAGATGAGCCATAAATTTGTGATAGAAAAGCTTGTGGAAAATATTTTTCTTGTATTGATAGTGGGAGTATTTGTTATTATGAATCCAGTGGGATTATGGGTTATTTTCTCCGTGTAAAATGTTTTAAAGCCATGAACAGAAGTGTTAAATTGAATTTGGAAATTATTTGTTGTATGTTATCTTATTAAATAGTTTTTGATATATGGCCTCATTAGAAATTAGAAAGTAGAAGACTGCCTTGTTCTTGTTCTCGTTTATGCAGTACAATTTTTTTCAAAAAAATGAGTTATTTATTGAGAATCCTGGTTTAGTTTTTTTGACGTAAACTCATATTTGTTTCTGAGTTCTCTATGTTATAGTTAGTATCACTCTGGAAAACTTTTTGGTTAGTAATTTAATAAAAGTTTGGGATTCATATGAAAATCAAAATCTTGTGTGTGTTCTATTCAGGAATAAACATGTTTGTGATCATAGATCTGTTATGTACCTTACACTTTTATTATAAAATATATAGACTTTTGTTTATTTGATTTATCTTATATTTTCTTATGTTTTTATGATATTTAAGAGTTACGGGTATTTATAAATATCATGGTAGGGTTGTTGGTATGTCACAACTAGACAAGTTCTACTTGGTTAATCCATGGAAATAGCTGCACAAAATTGAAAACAACAGTCTTTAGGTATGAATATGTTCTTGAGGATGCTTGTTTTGGTACAAATTCTTTCTAATACTCCAATTGAAGTGTGTAGTGCATCTGATATGCAAATATATCTGAAATTGTGGATGTCTAAAATCAATGCATCGAATATTTTTAAATAAAGGGTATAATGACACATCACACAAATTTATATTTAGTTGGCCTAAAGAGGGAAGAGTATAGGTGGGAGTTGGTCTGTAATGCCCAAATATTATGCCAAGGGTGTTAATGGACAAATATTAGACCAATTTTAATTTTTTACATTAAAAATTTAATGCAAACATGTCAAATGCACACTTATGCATTCAACATGTCACAATACAATACAATGAAACTCAAGGAATATGACATCAATACATAAAGTATGATCGCAATAGTAGAAGACAACACTATCACAAGATGACATCTTCAATGATAAGATTTTTCTCTACTCGACACTAGGCTACTTGACCATTACACCACCTCTCACAAACAAGTAAGAATGGAAGGGAACATATCACCATTTTTTGTTTAAATAAAACCTTAAAAACCATATTATCCTAGGATTCAACCCTAGGTATAACCAAATATTAAAAATAATATAGAATTGACAATCAAACCATAAGATCACTCAACCATGAGATAAAATGGTAGGGATATCCACTATCTCACCTTAGCTATACAAGAGGCTAGTTGTTTTCACTCAAGGGCATAATCATGACACTAATATAGTAATAAACATAAAAGTGCAATAGACTTCAACAAACCAAGTTGAAGAGAGGAAGGATGAAACCCTAAGGTTCAATTGTCCTTGTGTAATTCTTTTAAAAATGTCATCAACTATCATTATTAGTCATTGGCACCTTTTAGAAGATTTCATCTCCCTTACCATCATTGCATTCAGCTTATAAAATAGATTTCTACCATTAATAGATAGGTGCTCACCCCTTTTGGTAGAATTAACAAACTAGAGTTGTGTTGTCTAGACACAACTCAAGCTTGGCATGAATTAATTAGTATAGACACCTAAAATTGTATGACTGTATCACACATTTCAATTTCACCTTTTAACATCATTTTCCTCATTATCACCTAATTCTTTATTTTAATTAAATAATTTTCAATTATTTGGTAAAATTCACTATTTTCCTCTATATTAATTGAATAATTAACGTAATTTGATTAATTAATCATTTTTCACCATTTCTTACTAATATCCCCTTGATTAAATAATCTTGAATTATTTAATTAAATCTATTTTTCCTTCAATCCCACTTGATTAAATAATTTCTAATTATTTAATTAAAAATCCTAATTTCATCTCATCCTCACAATTAAATAATTTTCTTAATTATTTATTTCCCTAATTTTTTTCTAACTTGCACAAAGAATATTCTTTTTTCAAAATATTTTTTCCCTCAAGAATATCTAAATGGCATATTCCCTCCAAAAGGAATATTCCATAATTCAAATTCAAATTTAAAATTGAATAAGATATTTTCCCTTCAAAATATCTTCAACCAATTTTCCATGAAAATAGGGGTATTTTGGGCTCTCATTCAATTTCATCTCTTGATCTCCTTGATTTCCTCTTGACCGTTGATCTTGGAATTTAATCTTGATCGTTGATCAAATATCTACAAATCTATAAAACAAGCCTTCATCTTCACAAAATTAATTCACAATCTTAATCATTGAGTAATTATCATAAGCATTCATCTTTGAGCATCATATCATGTGAGTCAAATCAAGATCATCTATCAATCATCAATCCTAGCTTTTGCAATCATAGGTTATGCTTAATAGAGAAACCCACATACATTTGGAGCATAATCCCCCATTGGAATTAAAGGTTTGCATGTCTTTCTTGGTTCAATTATTTTGAATTATAGTTTCATTTCTTTTAATTGAATCCTTTATGACATTGTTTGCTAATTTCATTGAGTATGGGCTTCTATGAGTAATATTTGATGAATTTTTAGTGTTTTTTACTCTAATGGATTAATTCATGCTTTATACAACTAACCCATATTTCCCCTATGAAATTTTGGCACACCCAGTGGGACCCACGTCCCAAGATTAACATTTTTTCACAATTTTGAAGACCTACATGTTATAGAAGCATGTTTGCATCAATGTGACATGTTTGTTTTTCATGCAACGATACCTTTATCATAACTCAATGCATATGAAAAATATAGTGCCACTTTTTCTCTTCTATGACACATTTTTTTGACTGGTTTTCTTTGTTTTGTCGACAATTTTTTTACGACGTGTTAGACTATCGTTTGATGCATTTTCATAACTTGATGCTTCTATCTTCTATTAAAATGTTGCTTCTTTTATTTTGATACATTTGTTTGATAGTTTTTCTTTGTTCTATCTACAAGTTTTTCTTACAACGACGTGTTTGACTGGCTTTTGACACTTTTTTCAGAACATGGCGCTTATGTCTTTTGCTATAGCGACACATTTTCCTGTTTTAGGGGATTGCAAAATCTTTTGAATTATTTCATTTTCTAACCCTAATGTGGGCCTATTTTCATAAGCTAATATCTGTGTAGCATGTGGAATACATTGGGAAAAGACAAATTGAAAAAACTACCAACCTTTGGTTTTGTAGGGTTTTGTTAATTTAGGTTCAAATTTCATTTGGTGTTCTAAAATTAACCCAAAAATTTCACATTTCTTTTGGTGCTTAAAAAGAACCTACAACTTATGCATTTTAATTTGGGTATAAAATTGAACAAACAACTTGCACTTTTTTTTTGGTGTTTTAAAATTGAACCCACATTTTTGAATTTGGTGCACTAAAAAGAATTTTATGTTGTATTTGGTCTAGGTTAGTGGTTTTGTATGGTCTTTCCTTGCACTTCATGCAATCTTGGGAATCAAAAACACCATTAACTTACAATCTTTGTTTGTACACCTGAGGTGTAACTATCTACATATTCTCTCCCCTCATGACTCCTAAGAATGATCTTGGGTATCAGAAACAATGTCATTACCCTTTATTTCAAGTAGGATGCCTGCTTGGGGATTATTCCCTCAAGTTCGACCTCAACCATGTTTTTGGGTGGGGTATATAAAAGGGGGAGAATGAAATTTGTACCCCAAGGTGTGGCCCACATCCTTCAAGCCAATTCTGACGACCCTTGGTCCACCAAGATGTGTATAGGTGATGAGAAGAGGGGAGACCCCCTTTGAGTCACGCATAATGGACAGGCTCACTATTCACCAATCCCCCACTATGAATCTTGTACTTGTCTAGTATCCTTTTTAAGAATGATGAAACATACAATATCATGCATGAAATGACTCGCCATGTACTTCCCCTTGTTGAGGTGATCAATATTCCTTGATTAAGACCTTGTCCTTTTTAAGGTGAGAGGTGTGAAGGTGGTGCACGACCTTCGTATACTCAAGTCTCCCATTCATTTTGGAGGTATTTTCTCTCGAAAGTGGGCTTATTCCAAGTTAATACGCCCAATCTAATGACTAGCTAGGTTGTGTATCTATGGTGTGTCTTTATTGTTCAAATATTTGTGACACCAATTAGAGTGATCTTGTTGAAGAAGACACACAAAATCTATCCAAAAATCCTTTGAGTTAGTCCTATATGTGATTCTTTTTTGTTTTTATCACTTGCCAGATCAAACAAAGATAAATTAATCCTTAAAAATTTTAAAACCCTAGATGTACTTAGGATCAAATTTCAAAACCCTATCTCTGAGTCAAATTGATGTGTTTGACTATCACCTTGTACCATTTTTGTATGCATCCTAACACATTTTATTTTTCAAATCAATGCTTTTGTATGCATATCAACACATCTATGCAACTTGGCACATGATTTTGTTAGAACAATTCTTTGTCAAAATCCTAAAAACCCTACAGTGATGCATTTGACTGTCACATAGTGATGTGTTTTCATGTAAATCTACGCAATTGAAAAGTATTTCCACGTCGGTCATGGGAAGTGAGTAATGTCTAACTATCATTTGATGTGTTTGAAAATTAGTGCTCTTGATTATCAATCAAAAAACAACAAAACCTTTAAAAATCTCATGTTCTTATTTTTCACTAGTGCCTATATAGGACCAGAGACCTGCATAGAATAGACTTGTAGTGGTCATCATCATAAAAAATAGAAACATACAACGCTTTATCATTCATTCACTTTGGATTCAGTAAGATCATATCAACACATCATCCCAACATTGGTCTAAGGCCACTTAGGTGTCATTACAAATCCAATCTTGAAATTAGTGAAACATGTCAACATCAGTCCACTATCAACATTAATTTCCATTTTATCCCTCCATGTGGTCATCACATCCTACTAGCTTCAATGACATAGCAACTATGGGTGTCCCTATGCAAGAGTGTGGCATGCTTTGTCACTTGTTTGATTTTAATCAATGTCAAACCTCACAAATCTATCAACCAAATAATCAAAACATAAATTCTCCAACAAGAACATCACAAACCAACAACGCCATCAAATGTGAGTACACTCCTTTAGGGGAGCCAATTGATTTCATGTTAAACAAGCTAGTCCAATCCAATTTTATCAATCTTCCAAAGTCACAAGGTGATTATGAAATTCAACTCAAACCCATATGGTACAATGACAATGTTTATTGTGAGTACCATAGAACAAAAGGTCATGAAACATCAAATTGCATAAGACTCAAGAACCTCATACAAGACCTTATTGATCAAGGTGTACTCACTATTGAGAATAATCTTTAAAATCTATCAAAAAATAATTACACTAACAATGTCTATACTTCACATAATGAGGAAGAATCTTTTCACAAGCATGATCAAAGTCATTCAACCGTGTATAGGAATGATCCATTTCAAGACATATTAATATCATTTGACCTCATGGTGGCACATATTGAAGAATATTACCCACAAAAGGCTTCCATCTCTATTTCAAATCTGTAACAACCTCCATAAATTTAAATTTAGAAATTACACATATTGCACATAATCAAGCATATAAAAGTGACACGTATCCAATATACAAAGAAAAGAGACAAGGAGTTATATTATTTTATTAAGTTTAGAGTACATATGCTGATAACATGGAAAAACATAAACATACTCCTTACAATAGACCACATGGTTGAGAACAAGATTACACAATGAACCATAATGTAGGACCTTCCTGATATGATTCTTTTGATATTTAACTCCTTTGACCACATGAAGGGAGAGAACATTGCTAGAGTGCGTTTCCACCCTACCATGAAGTGATTCACTTCCCTGAAATTCTTCCTAAAAGAAGAATTCCTAACCCAACATGAGGAAAACTAGCTATGCAAATTTGACTGGAGTAATGGAATTGTGAAGTGACATAATTACATCTAATGATATCATGATTTTCAAGCTCAATAAGGAATTATAAGATTATTAATTTTTTTTATAAATACTAAAATTATAACTATGTGCAATAGTATCATTAATTCAAACATTAAAACTATGCAATTAATGATGAAAATAAAAACTACTAGGATGATAACAATATTATAATTAAATTCTATAGAAAATAATGATTACTTGTTTACTATACAAAAATGATAAACATGATTAACATCTTAACAAGAAGACAATACATGACTATCACTTAAAATTTTATAACCAAAATAATAACTTGATAACTAAATGTAACACTAATACTATGTTAAAAACTACTTACTAAACAAATGATAACAAATTTATAGCTATACAAATTTTAGTCAAAACTTAAAAAATTCTTTAACTTTACCTATGGTTATACAAAATGATAACCATTCAATACAAATGATTATAATAATGATAGCTATATAATCCAAAGACTATCACTTACAATTTATGAGAAGGGATGAAAAATACAAATGAGCCGATGATAAAATAAAATACATAATCAAAGGGCACTAAAGTAGCACAAGATAGAAATGATAAACTGAGTAATTAAATTAGTTCAAGAAACCAAGCAATTTTATTTACTTTTTAAGAATGATTTCTTTCACTTCTACAAGGACTTTTTATCGAAAGGATATATTTGTATGCAAGGAAACTAACTGATAATATTTTTATAAGTTCATTCTATGTGTATTTATCCAAACCTAAGAAGTTCCTAGTTATCCTTATCTCAATCATATGAATGTTTAAAGGATGAAGTACAAGGGTTTGGTTGGTCTAAGATGCATTATAGTTATCAAATATTTACTTTGATTGAGTTTCCTATGTGTTGGTACCCTCATGCAATTTGCTGTTTATAATATATGTAAATAGATTTCACTTTAGTGAATTATGAAGGATATAGTGGTTAACCGAAAATGATGTTTATTTCTAAAATGCAATGTTAAATTTACTCATCTAATTAAGAAATTCTATGTTATTCAAGATTTGAAAATATTTATATTACAACAATCATAGCTATTTGATTTAGAAAATCGTCTAAAATAAAATAGCAAGATGGTGCATCTGGTTTAATTTAAGAACCAAAGGGAGAAAAGGAATATTTCAAGAAGAGGAAGAGAAAAGAAGAAAATTCTAGATTATCGGATACCAAAAAATGCTTGTCAAGAGTCAGTTCAAAGAAGGAAAGTAAAGGCAATTCAGGAAATTAAATCAAACAGAGTCACCCGGGATTTGTTTAGGCAACTCCTGGCAATGAATATGAAGTAGTGGATAAATGTCATAGAAATGACCGGATTGATAGACATAGTACCAAGTTACAAAAGATTCTCAGTTCTTTAATGTCCTTTCATACTTTCAAGCTTTGTTGCCCACAAAACTAGAATAGCTTATGGACAGTATGGACGAGAAAATTTACAATACCCTGCTTCGTTTTTTCTCCAAATAGACAATAAATTACTGGCAATATCAGTGGGTAACAATAAATCGTTGCAGCATCTCTATCAAAGAAAGACCCCCATGACAGTCACTGCTTACTGCTAAATAAATTCTAGAACTAGATAAATTTGATATTCACCAGGGGATTCTAAATATCAACAACCATGTACATGAGAGGAATTGATATTCTAGTTTGGGGATCACCCCCAACACTTGACACAATTTGCATAGTAGGTTCTAATAAAATAATCTTCAAAGTATCCAGATTGAAGGGCTCTATCTCACTGGTAAGTATTCTTATAGATCTCATGTCAAAACCCTTCAACCTATACCTTGGGAGCCAATGAACCCTAAAGTTGTTCCTATATTTTTGGTA
Source organism: Sequoia sempervirens (assembly GCA_007258455.2). Classification (NCBI taxonomy): domain Eukaryota; kingdom Viridiplantae; phylum Streptophyta; class Pinopsida; order Cupressales; family Cupressaceae; genus Sequoia; species Sequoia sempervirens. Next base: position 162,089,547 of record VDFB02353493.1, on the reverse strand, counting down.
TTTTTGTTTAATCAAGTCAAAATCAATAGCCTTGTTGGTAGCCAATTTCAGGATAAAGACCTTGGAGATGAAGGATTTATCAATTCTAATTGATTCCCCTCCATTTGTAGCCCTAATAACCTTGACATTTTCATTATAGTGGCTTGCAATGTGTTTGATCAAGTCTACATCCATGAATATGTTTGGGACCACCAATTTCCCTAGGTCATATGCCCATACATTTGAAATGGGAACCTTATAATTTTGTTGTCCATACCAGTGCACAAATAACTCCCATCCAATTTATAAGGTGGAAAAGTGAAAACCTAGGACTCCACCTTGTGATCACAAGGGCTTACTTTTCCACAATGGTGGTGTGGGGTGCCCTCTTATCATTAAATTCAAGATTGGTTAGGACAAGGTATTAACTTACAACTTGAAGGTGAGCCAACCAATCTTGGGATTTGAGTTTAAGGACTTGAAAATCAATTTTGTATGAAATGTAATGATATGACTATAAAATGATGCAAATAACCTATTATGATGCAAAAATAGTAGATCTGGAAAGTTACAGACAAATTCAAAGTTCAAAAATAGACTGACCAAATTTTTATGCACTTGGCATATGTATATGGAGCTAAATTTGAGGGACCAAGTTTCCTAGGGAAACTATGTCCTAGTAACTAAAACTAAAATTTGATTTCTTAGTCCTCTGGATCCCGATCAGGGCCTTCTTTCTTTTGTGTCTCATTATCGGACCTTTGTTGGGTGTTGAGATAACTGATTTTTCATATGTTGTCAAGTTGTAGGGTTTGAATGCAACAATGAATAAATGAACTTCAATCTTCCTGTAAAATTCTTCAAACCTACAACTTGCACATTCAAAGAGAGAGGAAGTGGTGTGCCATATAGGGTCTTACCTCAGTCAAACCCAGTGTTGGTGTTTCCACCTCCACAATGGCAATGTCAATGAAAGAGAACTTATCCTTTTGAGGGATAGATGCTAAATGACAAATGAAAGATGAATCAACAATGGATGCAACTCACCACTCAGATCTGATTCCTTGAAGGACTTAAGTCATACAAATATCCTCAAAGTTTGATTGTGAATTGGCTTGAATTGCTTGAAAGGACTACAAGGGTTAGTCCTCACAAATAAAATAATAACATAAACATGAAAAAACTCACATAAAACTTGACATGATGCTTCAATGTTGAAATGTTGCAATATATCTTCTCTTAACTACCTTTGAATTGATAATAATTGCTTTTGATCACCAATATTGCCAATAATTTCTTGTCTTTTCTAATTGGTGAAATGACTAGGTATTTAAATACATAATTACTATAATTTCTTGAAAATTAAATCCTGATAGTTGGCATTTGAAACTTTAAATTCAAATAATAAAATTCCAAATCCGACATATTAAATTTTGGAGGCAAAATAGGGGGACCAAGTTGCCTAGGGAAGCTTTGTCCTAGCCTTATTTTTTGGGGTGTAAAGTATCAGGAGACAAATATTAAATGTTTTCTTTGGTTTTACAAATGGGTTTTCTTGATAAATATCCAAATGGGCAATGGAATGCATAATTTAGGACATAATATGCACAATTAGGTCCATGCACTTAGGAGGGAGCAAAACATAGTGTGAAATTATCAAGGGTGACAATTTAGAATGCTATAGTTAGCCCCTACTTTAGTGAGAGTATGAACTTATGCTTAGACTCACACTAAAGTAGAAAATGTGTCGAGAGGGGTCCGATTGTCTAAATATTAAAGAGATAGGGTGACAATGAATGTAGGGGGAGTGCACAAGCCCATAGGATTCATGATCCTATGACAAGACAACATAAAGGTAAGGGAACACATATGTGTGTGATACAACAAGACAACACAAAGAATACATGGAGAAAACAAAAAAATAAAATAAGAGGGTATGTCAATCAAATACTATAAAGTTGTGTTATGCTAGGATTCATACCCAAGGCGTTCATGACCAATGGGCTAACAAAGTCTGATATTTTCTAGGTGAACCATGAACCAAAGGCACAATGGTCTAGTGAAGTCTGATATTCACTAGGTCTAATCGAAGGTAATTGGATTAGGTTCTTACTTAACAATTATAACATGATCAAATGATAAGAGTCAAGCAATTGGGTAAATTGTCTATCTCTCAGCCTAAACTAATAAGGAGTTGAACTTAGGGCTGCAACTTGTGGTTCAATGTTATTAACGATTTGATGTGTGTTTATCTTGATAAAGTTCTTGTTTTTCTTTTTATATGGCTGACTATTGTTTTGAGACATGAATTTAGAATGATCAGTAGGAGTCAATGAAGGTGTACCTTCATATTGACTAATCAAAATCTAATAGTCATGAAGAGCCATATACAAATGTGTGAAGGATGAATATTGCATCAACAATATCTTATCCCTAATGCTAGGTTTCAAATAATTTCCAATGAACACTCTTTGGACATTAACATTGGGAAGAGTGTAGTTGATTTTTGAATAAAGTAACTAATACTTCCCTATAAAGTCTGACACTTTTTCATTTTTTTCTTGTTTGCAATACACTAGATCAGTCAATATTATTTCAGGGCCTATGTTTGCTTGGAAATATTGTAGGAATGCATCAACCAATTCATTGAATGAATTTATAGAGTTGTTTGACAATAAGCAAAACCATTCCAAGGCCATTTCTTTCAATGATCTTGGAAAAAGTTTAGCTTGGAGCTTATCTTCAAAGATGAAGTCACTACATAATGTCGTATAAGCTGATGCATGCCTATTAGGATATCCTTTGCCATTGTACTTCTCAAATCTAAGAATTTATGTGTTTTATTGTATGGGTATTTTAAAGATTTCAATTGACAATGGGATCCTCTTAAAATATTGTGGTGGTTTTCTCATTTGATTTTGACTCAATGTTGAAATTTGTTTTTGAAGCAAGGTTACATTTTGCAACAATTGATTTATGACTAAATCATTACTTGGCATGTTTTTGGAATTTGGTGCATATGGTGGGATTTTCTAAATATTTTGTGGGACTACTATGTTGCGCATTTATGAGAGGTGACAAATATTGAGGTGTTACATGTGAAGTCATAAAACTATAAGTATTTCCACTAGAAAGCCCTAAGCTTGGAGTTATGCTATTAGTGTGTTGTATCGTTGAAGCTATAGTTGGAAATGTGAATGTAGGAATAGAAGGTATAGTTGTGGGGAGAGAAATTTGTTTTCCTCCTTAGCTTTTAGTGTATCCTAATGCTTGAGTGCAACTAGCTGTTGTAGTGATGTTAGCATCCATTATATGAGCTAGACTACACAAAACCTCTATTCCTCGAGCATCATTGATCAATTTTCTAAGGTTATCCACTATAGGAACCATTTTTCTTGATAAGGATTCGATGCTTAAGTAGTCTTGTAATCCCTCTAAGTCTTTTTCTAGTTGTTTCAATTTATCATCGGGTACATGGGAAACAATAGTCTCAACATCCATAAAAATTTTTGATTGTGAAGTTGTCATGGGTATAGTAGGATTAGGGATGTAGTCCAAAATGGGTTGGGTATTGAAAATACCTTGTGTGAAAAAGTTGGAAGACTCAAGATCCACAACGGATGTAACAACAATGTGGGATGCCATAAGTCTACAACTATGTCTCACTGAAGTATTGGAAATAGGACACCAAGTTGTGAAGCTAATATGAGTTTTAAAACACTAGGTGTGCCCACTATGAACACTAAATTACAAAACAATGACAATATTTAATAGATAGGAGAAAATAAATAGACAGAAAACACAAAGACAGTGATCCGATAAAAAATTGAACCAAAATTAGTTGGACAAGGGCGCCTAGGGTGACTATGTCCAACACAATTTTCTATAAATTTCAAAGTTTGAATTTCTATGATGTTGTTTTGAGGTTTCTGTTCTATGTGTGTATAGGTGTGACAATGAATATTTTTCTATAATTTGACCAATTTATGATTAAGTAATATAGAATGCAAGTGTGTAACACTTTTGAAAATGTTCAAGAAATAAAGGAGAATTTCAAATGCAATTTCCAAATCTAAAATGCAATTGACTGATCCTAATATGCAAATTTTGAAAATGATATTTTTATATCTTTTTGACACAAAATGATGCAATTTTTCACCTTTTGAACTATGTGCACAAGTTATCTAAATGGATATAATGAACACTTTCAAATTTGATTTCAGACTTAATGCATATTATAAATGCAATTTGAATGTAGATTTGACCTATAAAGAGTGAAATTAACCCAATTGCAACCTATGATAAAATATGTTATGCATTTTTTTTGGATTTTTATGGTTTTATGATGCAAAAATAAATGACTAAATGAACAGTGCAAAATAATGCAATACTAACCCTAGATCTAGGATGATATGCTTCAAATTTAAGAAGGTCTATAATGTTAATGTGTTGAGTTCACCAAAATGCTGAGGTGGAAAAGGGAAACCCTAGGACTCCACCTTGTGATTTCACAAGGGCTTACTTTTCCACAATGGTGGTGCAAGGAGCCTCTTATCATTAAATTCAAGATTGTCTAGGATAAAAGATTGACTTGCAACCTGAAAGGTGAGCCAACCAATCTTGGGATTTGAATTTAAGGACTTGGAAATGGATTTTGTATGAAATGCAATGATATGACTAGTAAATGATGCAAATAAAATATTATGATGCAAAAAGAATAGATCTAGAAAGTCACAGACAAATTTAGAGTTCAAAAAAAGATTGAGCAAAGTTTTGTGCACCTGGCATATGAATCTAGAGCTAAATTTGAGGGACCAAGTCACCTAGGGCAACTGTGTCCTAGTAACTGAAACTGAAATCTAATTTCATATTCCTTTGGAGCCTAATAGGGGCCTTTCTTTCGCGTCTCATTGTCAAATCTTCGTAGGGTGCTGAGATAACTAAGTTTCTGTATGTTGTCAATTTGTAGGGTTTGAATGCAATAATGAATAAATGAACTTCAATCTTCCTCTAAACTTCTTCAAGCCTATAACATGCACATTCAAAGAGAGAGGAAGTTTTGTGCCATATAGGGGCTTGCCTCAATCAAACCCCATGTTGGTGATTCCACCTCCACAATGGAAATGTCAATGAAATAGAGTTTATCCTTTTGAGGGTTAGAGGCTAAGTGATAAATGAATGATGAATCAACAATGGATGTAAGTCACCACTCATATCCGATTCCTTGAAGGACTGAAGTCATACAAATCTCCTCAAGGTTTGATTGCAAATTGGCTTGAATTGCATGAAAGACCTACAAGGGTTAGTCCTCATAAACAAAATGATAACATAAAAATGAACAAACTTACATAAAACTTGACATGATGCTTTAATATTGAAATGTTGTAATATATCTTCTCTTGAGTGCTCTTAACTTGATAATAATTTCTCTTGATCACCAATATTTCTAATATTCACTTGTTTTTCTAAATGGTGAAATGACTAGGTGTTTATGCACAATTATTCTAATTTATCAAAAATTAAATCCTAATAGTTGACATTTAACATTTGAAATTCAAATAATAAAATGACAACTCCAACATATTAAACTTTGGAGGTAAAATAGGGGGACCAAGTCACCTAGGGCGACTTTGTCCTAACCCTATTTTTCAGGGTGTAAAGTGTTGAGAGAAAAATATTAAATGTTTTTTTTTGGTTTTTCAAATGGGATTTCTTGATAAATATCCAAATGAGCCATGGAATACATAATTTGGGACAATAGATGCACAATTAGGTACATGTGCTTAGGAGGGAGCAAAACATAGTGTGAAATTGTTAAGGGTGACAATTTATGATGCTACACCAGTGAGAGGAAGCTTTGCATCCCTACATTCTTTGGTATTATCAACAAGACCTAATATTGTACTAGGACTATGGGCTCAGATAGCCTTTCATGTTGAACCAAGGATTTGGATAATGAGGTCCTCATCAAATGGTCTCTTTGAAGTAGAGCGTTGATCCTTTGAACGACTCATGGTTTTAATTCGGGTTAAAAACTAAGGTTTTCTATGTTTGGTTTTAGGGATTTGAAATATCATAAAGTAAACCAGGTCTACAAGTTTTAATCACGAACCCTAGGACTATAAATTTGATGAATTTCATGGACAAAGATATACTTTTTTTTTCACCTTTGAAAACCTTAATTCATCGTGAAAAGCACTAGAGATCTACAAATTCTCTCGCCAAATTCTTTAGATGCAAAATGAGTTAATTGCCAAGTTGAATTATGGCATTTATAGAAGAAATCACGATGAAAATCCTATAGAAATCCATCTTGTCCACCATTACCCTTAGTTCGCACGAGCCAGGAGCCTCCATCTAGCCATTTTCCAAGTTTGAATGCGGGTCGCCAATCTTTTGATGAAAGGACATATTTGACGATCATAAACGATTTGACTAGTTTGAAAATATTTGACACGTGTTGATAGTTTTTCAAGCAATAAATTTAATCCAAATGGGGTTAATTTACACGTCATCAAAGATGGACACCGAAAAAGACAACTTAAGAATAATTGACATCATTAGATAAGCAATGTGGTAGCTTTCTACAATTCCACAACTTGAAAATAGAACTACTATGAAGAGCTCACGGACTTGTAGAATCCTCTTGATATTAACTAGTTGCTCATTTGACCTGTTATTGGTGCGTAATCTCCTCTACTTTTACATTCTTTCATGATGGTACATATTATAGTTGTCCTTGAGTCTACTAATCAAATCTAAACACATTTTAGCATATAAATGAGGAATATAAACATTTTCCAAAGATCTTCATCTTTCCACCCTTTATTCTACCTTTGGTGTAGGAATTTAGTAGATCTACAACATGATGGTTCTTTCTTCAAAAAAGGAGATATATTGTGAGATGTAGGGGACCTGCTTCAACACTTGTCATAAGACTATCTACTCTGACATTCTTCACCTCATACAATATAGGGAAAGTTATTGTTGGGGGCTCTACCTTTCTCTCTCTTTAGATATACTCTTTTGTATGTGGGTACCTAAATAGCACTACTTATTAGGACTCATTATTTTGTAAGATGCACTTAAAGGGGGGTATTGGTGTAATATTTTATTGTACATTGTTTATTGAGTTTCATGAGGTAATATGCTTCATTCCTAAACAATTAATAATGATATTCATCATCTTTTATTGAAGTCAATTATGTGCCAGTATATGTCATCTTTGCCTCATCAACTACCACCACTATCTCTAATTGTTGAGTTAACTCCTTTCTTTTATGAAGTTAACTCAATCACTCTTGAACACTTGTCATTGTGGCTCATCCATCCAAGAAGTTATAAATAGTTGTATACATTCTTTTAATATAAGATAAGAAGACAATGAGAATGTCAATTTCCATTCACCCTAGTTTTATTCTATGATTCTCTATAAAAATCTAGTAGTAATTAGTATGATTGTTAGAAGTTTTGGATAGTTTTAAAGGTCTGTTCTAAAATCCTTCATGATATAACATAAAACAAATTGGTTTATACAATCTATTTTAAAATTCTATATGATATAACATAAATCAAACTTCGTTGTAAAAAATGAAATAAAAAACTGAAGTGGGTGTTTAGAGCTGGCCTCCATGATGTATGCTTTCTTTTACTTCTTCTTGCTTACAAAAATAAAATATAACAAATGCAAATAATAAATAATAAAATAAAATAATATATTTTATATTAGAAGAACACTTGTGAGCTCCATATAGACAATACGATAAATTAAAGGCAGGTGGGGTATGAAAGACGCGGCAAATTAGTTTAGCTGGCCAATGATAGGCATTTGGGGTCTGCAAATTAATTTAGCCGGCCTATGATTCTTCATGAATGGTAGCAGCCATACTCTAAAATCCAGCTGCTGAATGTGAGCTTATTAGTTGGCTGCATATAAAGAAATTGGAAAAAAATGGAAATATGAGATGATGAATGAAAAACCAATGAAAAGAGAAATCAAAAGAGAAAGTCGAAAATGGAATGAAAAGAAAAAGAATGAAAGGAATTTTTGAACGATTTAGATGTAATTTATTATGTGCTTAATTGTTCTAAAATTTTAATTTGAAAAAAAGGCTGTTGAACCTCTAATCATTTTATTTTTGTTCTTAATACTTCATGCAATCATTTATTTGGTAATTCTTCTTTGCAACTTCTTATGTAATATTAAGAGAGAATTTTCTTTTATGATTTATAAATAAAAATATCTATTTCAATGATGAGTTGGGACTATTAGCCATTATTCCATGAGATTAGAGAATGATCCAATAATTGCTATAAATTAAACATTCCTGAAATGATATGAAATGATTTTCTGGGTGCATTAGAAGATGAACTTCTGATTAATATTTGGGCTTCCTCTTCTCCAAAATATGCTACAAGGAGTACTTAGTAGAACCAAAACCACTGCTGAGCATCAGATCTTGAAGGGGTGTAGAAATGTTGGCAATCTGTTTCATTCTTGCAGCACCATCTGTAAAGAGATTATTGCAACTTCAGGGGATGATGTTGTTGCAGAGAGGGTTTTTAAGGTTATCCAAGGGAATGATTAGAGGATAAAATTTCTAATAGGAAGGACAATCATTCTATAAATCCTCACTCTATTCATGAGGGGGCTATGGGAGTTGTCCTTGTTTCTCTTGGGCCTTCTCCTTAGTTGAATCTATCTGCACAGTCTGGTGACGCAGTCACGGTAGGAGGGTCCTCAAAGAGAACAATTTGGACCATGCAACAAGAGTAACACAACAAAAGTAACACAAAATATGGAGGCAAATGCAAATGCAAATATTCTCATTAACAAAAATCTTAGTTACAATCAGCCGGCAACATCCGGGCTTACAAATTCAGCTCATAGGCCTAATATAACATGCTCAAATACAATATTCCAACATGCTCCTTAATGCAAGCTGAAATCTTACAAATTTGAATCTAAAACTATTCTTCTTATTCTTCACTACTCTTCTCAAGATCTATTACAAGCTTTATATCATATCCGCAGGTCCAAAAACATCCGCATCGGCCAAAGATTATTACAATCTCCAATGAAAGAAAATGTAACGTGCGCATGAATAGGTTGGCTTCAAATTTGAATTACTCGATCAACATGTGCATAAGATCAAGTGTGGACCTATCATGAAGGTCGGGGACACTCCACGAAACAATTAAAATCACACCATTCAGATCTGCAAGCTATGGGAACGATCCACGAATGATCAAACTAGTCGTTACGCCTGAAAATTATTCTAGTGCTGGTTCAAGAAACTGCCATCAAATCTGGAAGTGATAACTTGCCGGAAAAAGATTCAATTACGCTCAAATCTTGGAATAAAGAAAATAACATGTCCACAATGTAAACCAAGATCCACAGGGTCTGGTGAGCAAATATGATGAATCCATCAACATGAACTGAGCAAGAACATAATAAGAACAAAAACTGAAAGAAAATATTTTTGGTTGATGCAAGATTGCCAAGAACCAAGGATGCTCCTGCATCATACATCCGGGGTTAATGACAAGTGAGTCCCTCGCTTTGCTGGGGCTAAAGGAAAACCAAAACGGTCTACCTTAGCCTGAGAAATCCAAGAAGAATCCTCTACTGGTCTACCTTTCCATTTCACAAGATATTTTTTGTACTGTCCTCCACGAGTTTTCCTTCCATATCTGATATCCAGAATCTCCTCAATCTCATCTGACTGTTGTTCAGGAAACTGATTCCCCAATTTTGCTTTACTGTCCTCACTAAATTCCACTTCATGGTACTGATATAGATCTGCAATGTTAAATACAGGTGATATACCCATGCCATCCAGTAACTCTACTTCATAAGCATTTCCTAAATCAAATTTCTTCAAGATCTTACAAGGTCCAAATTTCCTTATCTTCAGCTTGTTGTATGTGCCAACTGGAAATATTTCCTTCCTCAAATATACCATCACTTCATCTCAAAATTTGAATTCCTTATGTCTCCTCTTTTCATCTCCTTTCTCCTTATACTTCTGGTTCATGTCTTCCAATTGTTGTTTCACTTGAGTGTGCACTTTCTTCATGTGTTCTGCAAATTCTTATGCTTTTTCACTCCTCTTATCTTCCATACTGATGTCTCTCGACTCTGATATACTTCTAGGGTGAACTCTAGTAACAATCTCAAAAGGTGTCTTTCATGTACTCCTGTTCACTGAATTATTGTAAGAAATTTTTTCTTGTGCAAGAACTAAATCCCAACTTCCAGTCTTCTCTCTAACCAAACATCTCAACAAATTTCCCAAACTCCTATTTACTACCTCTATCTGTCCATTTGTCTGTGGGTGAAACGTAGAACTAAACTTCAAATCTGTCTTCAACTTCTTCCAAAGGGTTCTCAAAAAATAACCAACAAACTTTACATCTCTATCTGAAACAATACTCCTAGGTAACCCATGCAATCTGACCATTTCCCTGAAAAAAAATTTGCTACATGTCCTGCATCGTTGTCTTCTTACAAGGTATGAAATGTGTCATCTTAGAAAATCTATCTACCACCAAAAATACATAATCATTACCTCATTGTGTCTTTGGTAAACCAAGTATGAAATCCATACTAATATCCTTCCAAGGTCTTTCTGGAACTATCAAAGGCTTATACAATCCAACATTCTGACTACTTCCTTTTGCAACTTGACAAACTTTGCAACTCTGCAAAAATTTCCTAACATCCTTATAAATCTGGGGCCAAAAATAATTCTCACTTACCAATGCTATTGTCTTATCAATTCCAAAATGTCGTGCTAATCCTCCACTATGCTTTTCTTTCACCAAGTTATCTCTCATTGAACTCCAGGGTATACACAACTGATTTCCTCTGAACAACATGTCCTCTTGAATGAAATAATCCAAACACTGACTTCTATCCTCCAAAATTAGTTCTTTACAAGCTCTCCAAGGTTCTACAAAATTCGGGTCTTCCTCATACAAGTTCTTCAACTCATCAAAGCCTATTACCTCCACTCCCATCTCTGTCAGTAAATTCCTTCTCCTACTCAAAGCATCAACAACTCTATTTGACTTTCCACTCCTATGTTTCAAAAAAAAAGTATAGCTCTGTAAGAATTCTACCCATCTCATGTGTCTCTGATTCAACTTACCTTGACTATTCAAATATTGCAATGTTTGATGATTTGTATACAACACAAACTCCTTCGGCAACAAATAATGTCTCCACTTCTTCAAGGCTCGAACTATGGCATAAAACTCTTGATCATACACTGAATATATTTTCTTAGCATCATTCAACTTCTCATTGAAATAAGCTACAAGTCTTCGTTCTTGACTCAATACTCCAATTGCATTTCCACTTGCATCACAGTCTACTTGAAATACCTTATTGAAATTTGGTAAAGCCAACACAGCTGCTCAGTCACCTTCTGCTTCAACAACTCAAAACTCTTGTTTGCTCTAGATGTCCATCTAAAATCCTTCCTATCTCCTCTCATTGTTTATGTCATAGGACTGCAAATAGAACTAAAATTCCTAATGAACTTTCGGTAGAAACTAGCTAATCCATGAAATGATCTTACCTCTCCAATGCTTTCCAGTGTAGGCCACTCAACAATTGCTCTTACCTTCTCAAGATCCATCTTCAATCCATCCACAAATATCACAAATCCCAGATATACCAATTCTTCCTTCATGAAACTACACTTCTTAATGTTTATCAACAACTGCTCTTCTCTCAACCTTTGCAAAACTCGTCTTATATGCAACAAATGTTCTTCTCTAGTCTTACTGAAAATCAAGATGTCATCCAAATAAACAATCATAAACTTACCCAAGAATTTCTTCAAAACCTCATACATCAACCTCGTGAAAGTACTTAGTGCATTTGTCAACCCAAAAGGAATTACCAACCACTTGTACAATCCTTCATTTGTCTTGAATGTTGTCTTCCACTCATCCCCTTCTCTGATTCTAATATGATGATATCCACTCTTCAAATCTATCTCTATAAAGTATTTAGCTCCACTCAAACAATCCATAATGTCATCCATCTAGGGCAAAGGAAATCTATCCTTCATTGTGATCTTGTTTATGGCTCTATAATTTGTACACATTCTCCATTCTCCATCCTTCTTAGGTGCCAACACAACAGGCACTACACAAGAACTTAAGCTTTCTTTAATCAAACCCTTCCTTAACAATTCATGCACTTTCCTATTCAATTCCTCATTCTCTGCGGGTGTCATCTGATGTGCTTCTTTATTAGGAAAACTAGCTCCAGGAATCAGATCCATGCAATGAATAATACTTCTCACAAGTGGTAATCCATCAGGTACATTATCTGAAATGATCTCCTCATATTCTGTCAGCAACTACTTTATCCCTTCTGGGTGTTCTTCTACATGCTTCAAATCTTCAGCTTTCTTATTAACTAAGGCATAACACACATTCTCATGTCTCAATCCATCAAGGAATCTCCTTCCATCAACTAGACAAACCCTAGCATTCGTACAAACCTCAACTTTAGGAACATCTTCCAATGGCAACAAAGTATACTTCATCCCATTAGCAACAATGATATATATATATATTCTTCTTTCCATCATGAATAGCCTATCTATCATACTACCAAGGCCTTCCCAACAAAACATGGCATATATCCATAGGCATGATATCACACAAAACTTCATCATGGTAATTTCCTATCTTCAATTTCACCAAACATTGTTCACTTACTAGAATCTTATGCTCCTCTTGTATCCATGCCATCTGATAGGGCTTCGGGTGTTTCAACCTTTCCAGCTTCAGTTTGGTCGCCATCTCTTCAGAAACCAGGTTCTTTGAAATTCCACTATCAACAATTACTTTGCATCATTTACCAACTACCTTGCATCTTGTCCGGAACAAATTATTTCTCTACTGTAACGGTTCCTGATCCAACTCACTTTGACATAATACTCTCCTATTCATCAACACTTCTCCATCTTCCGGTTTATTAGATGATCCAGCATGATCCTCCTCAACAAAGGCAGTTCTTCTATTGTTTTTTGTCTTCCTGCTTGTCTCTCCTTGATTGCATTCAAATGCTCTATGTCCTTCTCCACCACACTTATAACAAGTTCCCTTGAATACTCTTTTCTCCTATCCTCTATCATCTTTTCTATAACCTTCATTTCGGTAACCAACATATCCTCCTCTTTTGCAAGAGTTTCCATCACCTCTATGATATGAATTATCATTCTTACTGACTTCCTTATCTCTATTTGGATCTGCAAAGGATCCTCTTCCTCCAGCAAAAGTTCTTCCTCTTTCAAATCTTCCACCTCTTCCCCTTTGTCTCTGCTCATGTCTTTTATTCAACTTCTCTTTTGCCTTTAGGGCACATTGATATGCTTCTTCCACACTCTGCAACTTAATCAAACTGATCTCATCCTGTATAGATGACCTCAAACCATTCACATATCTAGCTACTTGTTCAACTTCATCCTCTGAATGTCCAAATCTGATATTCAACTTGTAGAACTCTTCAGTATACTCTGTCACACTTGATTCCTTCTGGTTCAAATTCTGCAATTTCCAGAACAAACTGATCTGATAATCTAGGGGCATAAACTTTGTTTTCAATTTATTCACCATCCGATCCTATGATTTTATCTTTTCTTTTCCTATTCTTCACCTATCTTTCTGCAAATGTTCCCACCAAAGGGATGCATGTCTTTTCAAATTTTTACAAGAAAATTTTACCTTCTTATCTTTAGTGGTACCTTCAAATTCAAAATACTTTTCCATCTCTGTAATCCAATCAAGCAATTCATATGAATCCAACTTACCACTACAATCCAGTGGATTGAAATGGGGTTTTGTGTTCACTCTAGTTAGGGCTCTTATGAACCTCTCTTCTCCCTAATCTAGGCCAAGTTGCTCTTCTCTTCCTCTTTCTTCTTGTACTTCTACCTCTTCATCACTCACATCATCAATTGGTCCACCTCTCCTCTGGGCCATTTCAACTGCATCTAATATGGAAGCAATTCCTCTCAACATCTCCATTAAAGCAGGGTCTGCATTTCCACAGGCTCCATTACCTCTAACATTTCTTCCTCCCGCCATCTTTACACAAGTGCTCTGCAGCTACAGGTCAGATCCTCAATCCACCACCCCACAACAAATTTTCAACATGACTCCACGAATTTTGATGACCTCACATGGATCAAATCTCACTCTGATACCAATCTGGCATAGTCATGGTAGGAGGGTCCTCAAAGAGAACAATTTGGACCATGCAGCAAGAGTAACACAACAGAAGCAACACAAAATATGGAGGAAAATGTGGATGCAAATATTCTCATTAACAAAAATATCAGTTACAATTAGCCAACAACATTCGGGCTTATAGATTTAGCTCATAGGCCTAATATAACATGCTCAAATAAAATATTCCAACATGCTCCTTAATGCGAGCTGAAATCTTACAAATTCAAATCTAAAAATTTATTCTTCTTATTCTTCACTACTCTTCTAAAGATCTATTACAAGCTTTATATCATATCCGCAGGTTCAGAAACATCCGCGTCAGCCAAAGATTATTACAATCTCCAATGAAAGAAAATGTAATGTGCACATGGATAAGTCTGCCTCAAATTTGAATTACTCCATCAACAGGTGCATAAGATGAAGTGTGGACCTATAATGAAGATTGGGGACACTCCATATAACAATTAAAATCACACCGTTTAGATCTGCAAGGTATGGGAATGATCCACAAATGATCAAACTAGCTGTTAGGCCTGAAAATTATTCTGATGTTGGTTCAAGAAATTACCATCAAATCCGGAAGCAATAACTTGCCGGAAAAATATCCAATTGCGCTCAAATCTTGGAATAAGGAAAACAAACATGTCTACGATGTAAACCAAGATCCATAGGGTCTGGTGAGCAAATATGACGAATCCACCAACATGAACTAAGCAAGAATAGAATAAGAACAAAAATTGAAAGAATTTTTTTTTGGTTGATGCAAGATTACCAAGAACCAAGGATGCTCTTGCATCATCTGGTTACCTCATCACTAAGCGGAATGTCAATGGGGGGACTAGTGCAAAATGCCATGGAGTTTATGGGGGTTAGATAGGAATAGTGTCTTCCTATCAAGAAACAAGGGAAATTATTTTTGGCCTTCTGATATAAGGTTGGTTAGAAATCACGGGTGGAGCTACTCAAGCTAAGAAGTCTGGAACTTAGGTTTTGTCTTGTTCTTTGGAACTAGTTCCGGACTATGAGGGCTTCCTTAGGGTCCCAAATTCTATGTTTGATAGATTTTCCTCTAGGGAAGTTATTAAAATCTAGTTCTAATATTGTTATTGTTAGAAGTTGGGCTCTGAAGAAATGGAAATTAAAAGGGCTGATTGAAATATATGCAACGAGTAAAGGTTTTTTCAAGATTCTAGTATTATGAGGATTGTGCTCCAAATTTTTCGAATGGCCCAAGGTTTTGGGTAGAATAGGGTTATTCTTAATGAAAAGAAAGAAATTGGCGAGGGAGGTTTGAACTTAGGAAGAATGTTAATCTAGTTTATATCTAGGGTAGGCTTTTAGGTTTATTTTCAGAATATTCAGAGGGTGTGGTTATGATGGAAATAGTGAAAATAATTGATAACTTATAATGTTTGATGCAGTTATTAAATCAAGGCAGCAAGTAGTTTGTGCAAGATTCTATGTAAATGTTAATGTGGACATGGTCTTGTCATATTCTATAATCTTGTTTTTGAAGTATGGCTAGTCAGTTCAAAGGATTGGATATGAGAACTCCTCTTTTGTTTGACAATTCTACCTCAAAACTCACCACTTTTCTAGATCATGACTAGATAAAAATCATGATAAATTATTATGGAGAAAAAAAGATACAAAAATTATAGTATTCTACAAAAGGATAAAAATAAGGCTAAGGACTCACGGTAGGAGGATTTAATAGGCGTAGGAAATAGAAAAAACTCAATGATAGAAAGGCCAGTAAAGGATGATGTCAAGTCTTGACAAGTGTTGAGACATAGAGAATTGTATTCATGTTATAGTTTCCCAAGGAAATATTGTTAATCCAAGAGAAAGTGGAGTTGTTAATTAGTAAAGGGGTAGGACCAAAAGAAGCAATGGGGGATTAGCCCAAGGAGGAGAATTTAATCTTGAGGAAAGGGAGGTTTCTAAAACATAGAAGTAGATGAGGAGGAAATCATCCGTTATACATATTGAGCCAATTGATGGAGCTTGTTAGGAGTTAAATTTGCATTTTCCTTTTGACTCAAGTCATTTCTTGTCTTTGTGGCTTAGCATTTTTCACCCTAGTTTATAATCGATCTGAGATATTTTCCATGGGTGGTCTTTTGCCAAATTTGTTAGCATAGTTGGGTAGAGCCTAAAAAATTAGGCTCAGTAGCTTTTTGACATTTGTTTGGTTCACTTGGATTTTCTTGCTTTGTGGGAAAAATGTGCCCATTTGATTTTGTGGGATTTTTCATGTGAACCATCTTACTTCTAATTACCAATGAATTTTCCACATGTCTGATTGTCGATTGAATTCTCACAAACATAGTTAACTTCAATAATCAACTATGTAATTTTTTGTGGGTGGATGGAATCCAAGTTCTTGTATCTGCCCTTACTGATGTCATGTTGCTTTGTGGACTTCTCCCATTCATTTGAACTTTCACTACAAGGGTGAGTGTAGGATCATGATGGGCCAAACAATGGTGATAGGAAAAAAATTCATTTTTACTTAGACAAAATCGTAAAATGAATGTTTGAACTTTTACTTGCTTCGAATACAAATTACATTAATAGATGTCCTACAACTTATTTGGCATTTAAAGAACCAAATTGTGACTCCATCAAAATGATATTTTTTTCACATCATATACTCTTAGGCACTTAAAGAACCGAATTGTGACTCCTCTATCGAAATGGGATTTTTTTCACAACATATACTCTTAGGCACCAAAACTTAAACACATCTCAACAATCATTCAAAATCCATGGTAAGGAATAAATCCAGCCCAAAACAAGCACTCCAAATGAAAAGTTGAGCTCTACATTAACTTCAAGTAGTTGGGTGGGAAAATGATGCCATGAATGTTGATACATGAAATCAAATATGTGCAAAGTCTTTCTGCCCATATACATTCACGAGGTTGCCAAGTAGACCATGGTTGTTGAAAGATTGCATTAATGACATCAAACTTTGCTAAGGAGTAGGTGAGATACAATCGTAGAGAAAAACTATTAAAATTTAGATGCTTTGACACCATCAATCAAATGAAGCTTTGTGGGTTTAAGGGTCCATTTGGAACTAATGGAAAACATCCCATGTAATTTGGCACAAGATAACTTCATTAAAATACTCTAGCATCTTCTCATTTTCTTTTTTTAGCTTTTGCAAAACTTAGGCCCCTAGATGTAGGTCATTGGTCTTGATTTGGCTCTAGTGGAAGGTTGGACCATTCATCAACATATCTAGTTACCATCACAATCCTTGCAAGGTCTTGTTGACCTCCAGTTTTTTTGAAAAGTTTTACATTGCAGGAAACTCATCACGATCGGGATGAAGTGGGGAGCTGATAGCCATTGGGTCCTTGTGAGAAATTGGTCAAAAAATAAATTTCACTAACTTGGGAAAATAATCTATTCACATGAAAACACCCATAAAACATCCATATCTCTAACTTTTGATTTGTTGTGGAATTGACTCCCATTAGGTTTATGCAAGTTGGAGACTTGCTACTAAACTTTTATCCTTAAAATTAATTACTTATCTTTTGTGGCAAGTTATCTTCCAATTGCACTATGTGAACAAACCCATCTGAACCAGATGAAAGAACCTTACATATTATATATTATTATAAATTTATAAATTATTCATATAATTGTATAATAATATTATTATATATATTATTATTACATATAAATTATATTATTATTATTATTATTATTATTATTATAAAAAATTGCTTCCAAGGGGTATTTCTCATTATATTAATTTTATAAAAAATTGTTTACATATTCAATCATGTTATATTCTTGCCAGTGCTTTGCTTATGATTGTATATAGTGATGAGTCATGTGGTGAACTTTGTCATCCTGTCTATTTTAGTTGGAATGAAAAACCCTTGATTTGCAATGGTGAAGTCAAGGAAGGGTTGTAGATTCTTTTTAAAGAAACATTGGTGATATAGGTCTACAACTTCTATACCTTTTTGTTCTTCCTTACCATTTTGTAATCCACCATATCATAGAGGACAAAACTTTTTGGAAACTTGTTAAATGTTGAGATTGCAGGTATGGCTTCTCAAGCGTATTCTTCCTTCAACATATGATGTGCCATGAGTTTCCTGACCATTTCCTTCCTATAGGTCTTATTACCATAGACATAAACATGTCGATGAGTGTCCCATCAAGGATGTGGCCTATTTCAAGGTTCTTTGTTCCAATGACCATTTGTATGGCATTCCCTAGCGACAATTCTTCAATCTTGTAAAATCATTATAGTTACACAGAGAGGCTTTCCTATGCAAAAGGGAAGACACAACTCGGAACTAGAATTATATCCATCTTTGTCTTGTTTATCTTTGCTTTTGGTTTTATAGGTCAGTTTACATTCAACTCCATCACTTTGGTAGACCTGTAATTGCATGATGTGATCATATTCGATCTACCATTTCCTTGAAGCACTTTGAAATTTAGCATTAACATCCCACTTTTGTGTCAAGGACCTCAGTGTATTGTTCCTCTTGTGTTCTGTCTTAGTTTTATGTGTATGAACTTCCCACTAATCTTGTTCTAAGTGGTATTCCTACCATATTATTTCTTGTTTACAATGCTCATTAAGGTTATGTTTCTTTAGTTATCTTGTATCTTCTAGCACCTATATGCAATTCATCCTTAAGATTTTGTCTAGTTTGTTCCAATCCTCTATCTTCTCGGATATTTTCTTGCTCTCAGCCTACTCAATTTCTTGATTTAAAAGATAGTTGGTAGCTTGATTAGACTCTCGATAAACATGTTTAATTGTGTAATCACCCATCTTCTCAAAGCTAGCCAGTACTTGGTTCAGTTTTATTGTGAGCCTCCAATTAAGGATTCTTTTATTGATTATTTATTGCATCATAAGTAACGATTGTCCCTCAATGTCGATGGGTCTAATATTTTTTCCACACACAATGTGAGGCCTTCCCTTAATGCTTCAAATTTTGCACTATTTTTTGTTACTTCCTCTACTTAGATCACTCATTCCTAGCACAATCGACCATGTTTTTTTATTACATATGATGAAACCTACAATAGACACTCAAGTTTCCACACAAAGCTCCATCAAAATTGAGGTTCAATCGTCCACTCGATGATAGATGATATTTGGAATGTCTTTATTTGTCCACTCCATTTTGACACTTGGGTCATTGATTTGGGGCTTTCAGGAGGTGCTAAGTGGAAAGGATGTTGTTATCCCAATTTGAGAAGTGACACTTTTTCTTCCTATGTACTCTCACATTTTAATGTTCACCTATGGCGATCTCTATTTTTTTAATGAGTGATTTTATGTTCATGGCTTTGCCTCTAAAATGTGTGAGTTATGCTACTTCCATACACACCATATTATTATGGCTAGAATGCATTTACATATGCCTCCCCATAGTAATTCGTTATGTAATTTCAACCATCTTTGAAATAGGGTTAATATTGATGATGGGAGATGTTTTTCCCATCCTAATTTCTAGAGAAAGAAACTCCACCATTACATTGTCATGTCATAATATAGAAGAATATGGTCTAGATTTCTTCATTTCCTTCACAAAATGGGCATCAATGAGGTCCAATGATTTTTTTTGCAGCCTATCTTTTATTAGTATTCGTTGATGTAGGTCTTCCCAAGCCAAAGCCCCGGCCTTGGGAAGTACATTTGTGCCTCAACACAAGTTCGATGGACATTCATGTGCTTGGGATTCAATATTCTATATTTTATACCCTATTTTAGTTGTGTATTTTCTTAATTTGGTGTTGCTCAAAAGTAGTGCATCCTCCTTGTCAGCTAATAAAGTAATTCTTGAAGATAATGCTACGAAAAATAGAAGTGAAAAACCTTCAAACTTAAAATATTACAACATAAATTAGTTGCAAAGAAATACAAAAATAAATAAATGGAATAATAGAATAATAGACAAGATGCAAATTTATGTGGTAAAACCTTAACAATATGCCAAGGAAACATCCACATGACAAAGAACGGTATTATTATTGCTCAAAGAAATTGATTACAATCTTCACATAGATGCTACTCTTCAATTACAATTCATTACAATAATTTAGCCTTTAAGGCTACAAGATATATATAATATCTTCAACTTGTGTCAAACTTAGAAAAAACCAGCTTTGTTTTTATTGTTTTATTTTTATCCTTTTGTTTTAAATCTTTATTTTTTCCAAAGATAAGATTACTCTTTATTTCTATTCTTTATTGTTGTCATATCCAACAATCTCCACCTTGACAACAATTTACCTGATACTTTCCCATGTCCATGCCCATTCATCACCTTTTCTGCAAGCCAAGAGAAGTCAAACACCCCTTCAACTTCTCTAACCGTATTGGTTGTGTAAACATATCTACACAATTTTATAGTGTATGAACTTTCTCAAGAGCTACTCCACCTCCATCAATAACTTGTGATTATAAAATGGTATTTAATCACAATATGCTTAGTCCAACTATGATAACCTAAATTTTTAGTTAGATGTATAGCACTTTGACTATCAAAAAATATAACCACCTTTTCTTACACTTTTCCAAACACACACAAAATACCCTTCAACCAAATTTCCTCTTTGCATGCATGTGAGACAACCATATACTCTGCCTCAATAGTGGATAGAGAAATTGTTTCTTGAAGCTTTGACATCCAACAAATAGGTCACAAGAGTAAAGACATATAATGTAGATCTCATTTTGTCCAAATCACGTAAAAAAATTGAATCAACATAACCACAAACTGAACCACTACAATCATCAAAGGTGATACAATAATAACTTGTGCCTCTAAGATGTACTGAAGTACCCATTTCACTATTTTCAAATGCTATTTACCTAGATTTTCCATGTATGAAATATTTGGTCTTGTACATACCATCATATACATTAAACTTCCTACTGCATTAGCATATGGTACATGAGACATATAATCCTTTTCTTCTTTATTACTAGGACATAAACTTGAAGAAAGCTTAAAATGAGAAGCTAAAGGGATATTTATTTTTTTCACATTCATCATACCGAATTTGATGAGGATCTTCTCCACATACTTCTATTGTGATAACCAAATCTTACCACGTTCCTTGTCTTTGTGTATTTCCATGCCTAAAATTTGTTTTGTTGAGCTCCTAGATCCTTCATATCAAAAGTCCTAGCCATTTGAGACTTTAACCCATTGATCTCAACTATTATTTTTCTTGCTACAAGCATATCGTCAACATGTAACACCAAGATAATGAATAAACCATTTTTCAAACTTTTAAAGTAAACACAATCATCATACTCACTCCTTGTAAAATTTTGGCTTACCATGAAGGAATCAAAAAATTTGTACCATTGCCTGGGATACTACTTCAGACCATACAATGACTTTTTGAGTTTGCAAAAAAAAATCTATTGTGATCTTGAACAAACCCTTCTGGATTTTCCTTATATATCTCCTCATCCAAATCTCCATGTAGAAATGTTGTTTTAACATCTAAGTCATATAGATTTTTAACTTCTACTATGTTTAATTTTATGAGAGGAGATGTATCAAATACTACATCTATGCTAATAATGACTTTGTCGGTAATAGGATCCCACAATCTGTATCCCTTAATTACATCACCATAACCAACAAAGAGATATTTCATGGATTTGGGATCTAATTTAGAATGTTGATATTTTGAAATAAGAGCATATGCATCACAATAACAAAAAAATAGATTTGAATTATCACAAGAATGACATGTCCATAACTCTTCAGAAATCTTACAATCTATTGCAACTGATGGTGATTGATTTACCAGATAACAAGCTATAGAGACTTCTTTTTTCCCACAACTCTTGCTGCAACTTGGTATTACTAAGCAATGTCCTTGCTCTCTCTAGAAGAGTCTTATTCATATGTTCAACAACACCATTTTACTGAGGAGTGTAAATAGTGGTTTTATACCTTTCGATCCCAACTTCCTTACAATAATTTTTGAATTCCAAAAATGTGAACTCGTTGTAGAGTCTAAGTTAATGTTTTGTAAACTTGGTGAAAATCACTCAATTCAGAGGGTTAATAAACTGAACAATCCACTTGACATTGCTTAAGACTACATTAGATTATCGACCAAGGAGCGTAAGCTTATGATGGTGCAACAAGATATATGCCTTCATAGACTCAAACTACTCAAACTAACGTACTAAAGTTATTCTAGTTGCTAGAAACTCATAAAAACTATAAAACAACAAAAGTAAAACTGAACCTTAGTTGCTATGGGTACCTATAGTAACGACTGTAACTGAACTAGTTCTAATGAAAGTAAACTTAAAACCTGATTAAGATTATTGCAATATCTAAACTATCCTCTAGATTATTATTAATAGCTATTCCATGCATGTTCCTAGGCATCACTTGTAATAAATAGGAAATAGATTCTACAATTCACAAGTAACAATAAACTAATATTAACTATTAACATAAATGAATAACTGAAAGAAAGAGTGGATAACAATACCTTGAGTGGCCTGCTCAAGTAACTATTCCCACTTAACTGAGCACAATCTAACTAGTATATCTCACACATCTCATGAACTAAACTTCATTTATTGTATAAAGTAAAGGATTACAAAAACTCTCACAAACTGGATTTAACCATTCTATAGATTCATGTTTCAA
This sequence comes from Sequoia sempervirens, assembly GCA_007258455.2. NCBI lineage: Eukaryota > Viridiplantae > Streptophyta > Pinopsida > Cupressales > Cupressaceae > Sequoia > Sequoia sempervirens. The sequence continues at coordinate 162,066,625 of VDFB02353493.1, read as the reverse complement.
CTAGAAAATAATAGATAGTACAAACTTTGCAAAAAATTCAACCAACTAAACTATGGACTCAACCATCAGTTATATACAAACTGAGGGAGTCTTTATTGAAAGTAACAACTAAAATCGAAATCATTAATTCCACTTCCAAATATCTAGAACATGGTTTTAAGATCTGGACTTATTCAATCTATAACTGAAAAGAAAGAGAATCCTAAAAAGAATAGAATTCTGACAAATAGATTTCATTAAGTTATGTGTCCATCTGTCAAAGTTCCAAATTAAAGAACTCTTCTTTAGTGTTTATTAACTATCATGACAATGCGTGCTCTATCTTCATGAATTCCTTCAACCAATAACCACCACGTTCAACTATTCCTGTAGCATTCCCTGTTCTTGGTATTCAACATTCCTTTTGCTACGGGTTCATCCCGCAATAGCTATGAATCATGGTTCCTCTTTTTGCTGCAAATAGGTTAGTTCCACAAAATATGTACATAAGGATAACCATAAGATTCAAACATAACTTTCCATCAAAATTTCCATGCACATATTCATATAAACCACTTAATGTTAATATATTAAACTATAATTCCATCATCATACTTTTAGGTCTTAGGTTTGTATAATAGATACAAAAAGGATAATATAATATGGACTATAGTCAGGAAGTATGTTCAAAAGGTATCCCAAAGTCTGATAAAACCAACAGAAAGTAAACTATTATTCAGACCTATCATTTCCCCCCAACTTAAATTTTTTCTTGTCCTCAAGCAAAAATACTAAGGACCTTGATTATTCTGCAGAGAGGTTTTCTTGAGGTACATAACTGTACTAATGCCCTAATCCTATTGAAGAGGGAAACCTTGATATGTTGAAAGTCTCCTCATTTGGATAGCTTCTTCCCTCAACAATTCATCACCCTTATTTCCAGTCCAATGTGGAATTGGACAAAGGAGAATGGGTGGCTGAAATGTAAGGGGTATCCAATGAACTCCTTTGTTAATACTGATTGCCATGTATTTTTGGACCCTCTAGAGCATAGTAGTAAAGTTATATACATAATGTGGCTCCTTTTTCTACAATTCAGGAGTTAGTTCATTCCACCAGTTTTGTACATAATTATAACACTGTTGTACAATTCCTACAACTAGCATTTTCATCCTTTCATAGTCTTCTTTCTTGAGTTTCATTATTATCTTACCAAATCCCTTATGCCTAAGAAGTCTTATCAACTCATCAATAATTGGCTTTGAATCCTTAGTCGCTTTCCTCATTGGAAGTGCAATAGATTTTTCTTTTTCATCATATTCTTCCATGATTTATCCTCTAAGTTGTTAATTCTTGTAATAAGAGGCAAGGGCTCTAACTTGAAGATCCCCAACAAACATTAAGGGGTTTCATTTTGTATCATCAGGATTCACATAATTGTGCAAATAGAATTCACACAATTGATCCTGGTCCTCTATTTTGAAAGCTTTAAAAATGTCAAGAAACTCATTTGGTTGACTCATAGCAATTGACTGTTTACTAACTAGTCTATTAAACTGGAAAGAAAAATACCTCTCCTATAGAAATAATGCATAAGTTCTGGGCGGAGGCCTGCATTTCACAATTTGTGTAGCTTTATCTGCTACTTCTTCTAGTCAGACTGCTAGCTTATTCAATTCCATATCCTTCTTTTCCAATTCCTGTATATATTTTTCCTTTTCCTTATATTTAAAATTTCCCTTTTTCAAATTTTTTGGTTACACTCCACAATTGGTAACCCAGAGAAAAAGTTGTGTGATAACTAGGAGCCTTAAGAGAACGGGGCTTTTCACTTGGAACAACAAGTTCCTCACTCCCTGTCTTAGTATCAACCAATTTTTCCAGTAAATCCAACTTAGGACCATGACCATACAATTGCAATTTTTCCCTCATTTCTTTTATTTTAACTTCTCTCTCTTTGTCCTTATGTTCATAGTTTTTCACCAACTCCTCTAGATGTTTAATTCTTTCCATTGCTTCTTGGAGTTCTTACCTTACATTCCTTTCTTCAAGATAAGCTTCTTCTCCACCTTCAAACTATTCATTCCCTCCTTCATATTCACCATATATGGGGCTATTTGGAGCTTCTCTTCTTAATTTCTTTGCAATAAATGGATCCTCTGACTCAGAATCAAAAGTCATTATTTTACGCCTTCTTTTCATAGGTGCATTCATATCACCAAGGACATTCTCACCTAGTTCGGAGTCAAACTCCACAACTGTCACATTTTCTTCTTGTTGTTCCTGTAGACACCTAAATTTGGACACTTAATTTATCCAAATTTATCCCTTTTCATCTAAACATCCCCTTATCCGCATTAATTAAGTAATATCACTATTATTTAATTAATACCTCTAAAGTTTCTTCTAATCCCTAAAGTATCTAGTTAAATAATTAAATGCCTTCCCCCTTTATCAAATGAATTAAATAAATATGACATTTATTTAATTCCTCACATGTCACATCCCTTTCTTAATCCCAATTATTCTCCTAATCCTTGATTAGGATGTGTCACATCCTCCAACTTTTGCAATTTGACCTCTAATCTCTCTTAGCCACCTAACCCTCCTCTAATCCTTCATTAACTAGTCTAATCAACCTCTCAAAAAAATTTTAATTCCTTTTATCCTTCCAAGGAATATTAAATTCCTTTTTCTCTTCTCCATGTGATCTTTGACTTGTCACATCAAGTCACATGTGAACTCTTCCTAATTTCCCACTTGCCTCTAATATGTCATTAATTTGTCTAATTAGGTACTTGCACAACTTTAATCACTTAATTAGGTCAATCTAATTTCCATGTCATTTATGGAATGTGTCCTAAGCCAACCCTATTAAAGGATTTCTCCTTTTGGAGAAGGCACCCCTTTCCCCATGTGAATTTTTAATTCACATTTAATCCCCCAATGCATCTCAAAGAATTTCAAATTCTTTCTCTCATTCCCATGTGGATATTTGAGGAATTTTTAATTCCTCACATGTCCTCTCACCCACATGGAGACAAGGACCTCCTTTATGAGGAGATCTTGTCCAAATCCCAAGGTACTATGTAGGACCTCCATGTCATGTACTCTCCTTCAAACTCATGTCCACATCATCTTTCTCAAGCCACTTCACATGCCACATGTCAAGATGTGAGGGCTTGTGAGTTCTCAACTCACCATAGCCCTACATCTTGGCCATGTTGGTTTAATCTCAACCATCCATTTCCATAGAGAATTCAAAATTCTCTATAAATACCCCCTCTTTTCTTTCATTTTAGAAAGAGATCATTGTTCTAGCCAAACTCTTGCAAATTTTTCTCTTGAGCCATACTTAGCCAAATACTTGCATTTGCATCCACCTTCACCCATTTTTCCATCCATCTCACAATCCACACTTGCATCTTTTGCCATCAAAGGAGAATACAACATCGAAGATCGAAGGGCCAACCCAAGGACAACTCAACAAGGTAAAAGGTTCCATTTTGTTTTGTTAAGTTAAGCATTTTCCCAATCTTGAGGTGTAGGATGTTTATAGTTGTTGTTTGCACTCTTTTGTTTGCTACTCATTTTCTAACAATTATTTTCGCCCGTTCACAGTTCCTGTTGGTGTCGATTTTCCTGGAGCTATTCTTTGTTCTCCTTTTCTCCCTCAAGTTCAATTGTACCTTCCTTTGCAATATGTTGTTGCCTAATCCTACCAGAACGTTTGGGCGTAAGTACCTTTGCCTCAATTTTCTTCTTCTCCTTTTTAGCAATCTTTCTCTTTTCTTGAGCAACCCTCTTTCCTTTTGGATCCTCTTCTTTTGGTTTAGAGGGTGTGGAAGTAGTGGACACACTACTTCTCTTTCTTTTAGACTACCGTGACTTTGAAGAAGAAGGTAACTCTTCATTTTTAGATGGCCCTAATTTTGGTTCTTCAGATTTTGCATGTTCACTTTGGATGCGGGTAGGTGAGGCCATAGGTGAATTGTGAGGGTTTTTACTTCTAGGCTCATTCTGGGGTTCATCTTGAATTCCCATATTTTCAAGCATTACCAGCAAACTGTTGATATCATTACACTCCTCAACCCTAAAATCTTTCCACCTTACTTGTGGGAACTGAATCCTCAGACTTCAACAATGGCGGGAAAGAGAAGTATTAGATTATCTTCTTTGATAATCTGAAGCCATTCTTTTCAACAACTGGTATAAGAAGTTAGGTACATTGACTATCTTGTTATGCCTAAGATGAGTTAATAACTTGAAATGGACGGTATACAATATATTTTTCCTCCCATCACATGTAATATATCTAACAATATAAGAAGCACACCTTGCCCATAACCAGTGGAGAGACATTCTTTTCCTACCTTGTGCTGAGGAATCAAATTCCTCGCCTCTTATGCAGAACTCTTCCTGAGTAGTGGCTACATCAGCCCGAGCTAGAAATTTTGCTCCCATCCTTGGCAATCCAGTTACTTGGGCAATAGCATCCTTCAAAGCATCTTGTTGTCCCTGATTTTTGACATGCAAAAATCAAAGATAACCCATCAAAATTTTAACATTTTTAGGCCTTAAGGCACGTTTTATGAGGTGCAAAGGTTAGAAAATTTTAGTTTTGGGTCTATAGTCCTTTTGGCTAACATTTTTCACTCACTCGTCTGTTTTCGTGAAATTCTGAGTCATTTTTAGTGTGCTTTTGGTCAATTTCGGGTTTTTTTGTCATCACTACAAGTAGGGAATTTAGTTTCTTATTACAAGTCAATAATAGGAACTTTTTATCTCCATTGCAAGTGTTTTTGCTTTTAATTTCCTCTTTTAAAAGTCTTTTTAGGAACTTTTTGTATAAATTGTAAGTGTAGGAACTTTTTAAGTTCTTTGCAAGTTACTTTTTCACTTAAGTTACTTGCAGTCACTAGAAAAAGTTCCAATTTTCACTTAAGTTACTTGCAGTCACTAGAAAAAGTTCTAATTTTCGCTTAAGTTACTTGCAGTCACTAGAAAAAGTTTTAATTTTCACTTAAGTCACTTGCAGTCACTTGAAAAAGGTCTGATTGCATATGAGTTAACTTGCATTTAGTCCTCAAAAGCCCGATTGCTCTTTAAAGTCACTTGTAATGAGCTCAAAAAGGTCTGATTTCATGAAAATTAACTTGTAAAGTGCCTTGAAAAACCCGATTTGAGTTTTTAATCTTGTAATGTGTCATAAAAAACCCGATTTCTGAAAAATGAACTTGTAATGGCCTTTTGAAAACCCAATTTCTCTTGTTGCAGGTATGTTCCTTTTTATTTTTGTTGTTTCTCTTCATTTTAATGTCTTTAATCTCTGAATTTTTGGGACGCCATTGTGTGAATTTGAGTTTGCATTTGATAGAAATGCTCTTTGGATGAAAAATGTGTTTTCCTCTTCTAATAAAAGCGTTCTTTGCTGAAAACATTTTTCTTCATATGCAAAATGTGTTTTGCCTTGTCTTTCATACGCCATTCATTTCTCCTTCTATCTCATACGCCTTTCTTTCATATAAACATGTTTTTATTTCCAGAATTCCTTCATTTGATAAAAACGCATTTTCATCTGTCTTGCATTTCAAAAAATGTTTTTATAAAAACATCTTTCCTTTCATGCGCCTTCATCTTCATTACTAAAAACACGTTTTTATTGTTTTCATTTCATAATGCCTTTCATTGTTCAAAATTCCTTCATTCTCCAAAACGTGTTTTGTTGCTATTAGTTCAAAACGTTATTCACATTCCTTTCTATGTAAAAAACGTGTTTCCATTCTCCTTTCTTTCAAAAATACCATTTATTCCTATCTTCTCATTCACCCATCATATCCTTTTACCTTTCATTCACTATTCATTTACATTCATTCATTCCATTTCCATGTCAACTACTTCTCCATAATTCCATTTTTTCGTTTTCTTAAAAAGAAGAAAGAATAAAATTATGCCCTAGAAGCAAATCGGGTTTTTGCCCACTCATTGCAAGTAGGAAGTTTTAATAAAGGATGCAAGTTAAAAGTTTTCAAATTTTACTTGCAATGGCTTCCAAAAATCCCTATTTCACTCTTTACTTGCTGTCAGCCTTCCAAAACCCGAAATTCACTTGTGAGCCCATTTTTGCATCAATTTATCCCTTCCCTTGTCAGTCTTGTTTGCACACATGATCTATCAAACCAACAAATCAAGGCATGGGCATTGTTTTATAACAAATTTCATCTTGAATAAGGTGTTATGGGTTCTTCATCAATGAACAAAAGAAGAAGAGATACAACAATAATTCTTGAAGCAGCCTGAAGGTCAATAATCCTCATGAAGCCATCTAGGGACAAAGTGAATTAACCATGGAAAAAGAACGCAATGAAGAGAAGAACTTCCTTCCTAAAGAAATGGTATTACTCCAAGCCTGTGATGAGGTTGAAGTTCACCAAGGACACAACTATCATTAAGAATACAAATTCTCGTTCCAAGTTCGAGATGTCTTCACCAATCCTGAATACTTCAAGTTCTAAAATCCTGAAGCAACATCAAGATCATCGCAAATGAAGGATGATGTAGTTAGAGTCGTGTCTTGGACACTTAGAATAATTTCAATTATGCATTTGTAATTTTGTTTTGAAAAATTACATGTAAAGTCAAAAATTGTAGTGGCAAGTGACCATGCTACTCGCATTATTGAAGATTGTAATTACATGTAATCAAGTTACAAGTCAAAATAATTTAGGACTGTAATTTGGAATAAGCCAATTGCAAGTAGTTGGTGGTTGAGATAATTTCTCAAGTTAGTTGGGATCCTCCCACCTTTTTCTCATGACCTCTCTCCTATAAATACTTGAGGGGGTCCTTTGTAATGGTGAATCTTTTGGCAATGCAACAAAATTCTGCCAATTTGTGTATGCATTCTAAGACTTTGAGTTTAGATGTAAATCAGATTGCAATCAATAAAGAAAAAAAATTGCTTCCAAACTTTGTGTTGGTATAGATTGTGATGTGACGACATTATCTGGAATTGATTGTGAGTTTTGTGGTGTTATACAAGAGAGATTTAAACTCAATCTTGCAGACTTTGAGCTGCAAATTGTGTTTAAAGTTTTAGATTAGTTTTTAGATTTGGTAACTTGCAGACTTTGTGTTGCTTTTATTTTCTATGTTTGTGCATTAAAAGTACATCATGTAGTTATATTTTGAGCTACTACATATTATACTTGGTTACTAGAAAATCATCTAAAAATGGTTGATAGGAGAGTAAGTTGTCAAAGAATTTGTGCTTTCAATTTGTCTTCTCATCCCGGAGGAGCAACAGAGGACTTTGTGCCTTTTATGGAAACTTTGTTTCTTTATTTGTTTACTTCATAAATCATTTATGCTTTCAGCTGTGATTCTTTTTTGAAACAAGAGAAAAGAATAAGTGTATTTTTTGGAAAAAGAGAACAAGACAGAGTTTCACCCAGATTTAGAATAGATTTATAGTTAGAGTTTATTTCTGAATTGTTAAAATAGAAAGCAAAGGGGGAGCCTTCCCTTTGAAAATAGGAGAGTTTATCTCACACACTGTGGCTGAAACCACAATTTTGCATATCCTCAAGGTACACAAAATTTTCAACCAACACATCTATAGAAAATCCTTTTACCACAAATTCGTCATACTGAAGAGTTTCTGCAAATGTCCTTGTTAAATCATCACTAAACTCTGTCAACTTCAGGAAATAATCAAGCCATCCAACCCTTGTAAATATAGGAAGAATAACTGCATCCTCCAGAATTTGTTGATGAGTTGTCGGTTCTCTCCTAATAACATCTCCTCCCATCTTAGTTCACTTACTGCTCAGAATACCAAATCAACTCAAATGCTCAACTCAGTCTCTGCCTACCACCCTCAACTGTACTTATGACTTCAAAAACCTCAATTTCTAAATGTATACTTGCTACCACACCAAACTATAACCTCAATTTCCTCTTCAAATTTAGCTCAAACAAAAACCAAGCTAAGGTTCTTTCAAATTTGACAAGGTTTCAAGTTCTTTTGGGAATTACAAAAATGGCAGCAACAGAAATAGCAATAAAGAAATAACTCAAGGCTTTGCATGCCACAATTACATTAATTTAATTTGGGGTGGCTAACCCAAAAAATGTGGCGAAAAGACAGTTTAAGTGTGCCCCGCCCAACTAAAATGTGAAGTGACCTCACTTCATGGTGGTGATTTGGAGGTGAAAGAAACGTGATTTGATGGAATTAAAGAATTTAATAATTCACATATGTGGAAATGAAAGTTAAAGTGCATAAAATTTTTAAAGAAAGTTTGCATAATCATAATAGTTTAAGTACACTTGTGCGAAAATAACCACCCATGGCGTGTGAAAATTGAAAGAATATATACTGCGATGGATTTGATGGTATGGATATTAAATGCAAGGTAATGAGTATCTCAGATGGCTAGCAGATACAGTTAGATAGGTGTAAGCAAATGATGTGATCAGGAAAAAGGTTGGACATGGATGTGGGCAATAAAATAATTATGCCGCGATATTTAGGTGAAATAGGCAGGTATTTATGGAAATGAGTACTAATAACATCACAATAAATACGACACCAAATGAATAAAATATTCTTTCTAGCCTCCTGAAGTGTGCTACGGGCTCCTGCAGTGAAATTTCCCAAACATATCATACATAGTGTGAAGCTATAGGTCCCTACAGCATCAAGTCCCTTGTAAAGATAGTTGTAGTGTTATCATAACTGTGCAGTGTGTGCAAATTTATTGTGATGTGTGTGCATGTGGTAAAGCATTTGAAAAATTAGGTCAAGGTAACCTTAGGGGTTGAGTTATGTAACTCAACCAGCACTGGGTTATTAAATGTGCTTGGAATGTCCCTTAAAATAGATGTAGGACTCAGGGAATCATATTTTTTTTTAGTCTCACTATGAGCACCATATTGTTGTATAAGCGAAAAGATGAAGTCATCATGTTGCATTGGATTCTTCTATAACTTGAATCTGTGTCCATTGACAAGAAGGGAGAAGCAGACTGCATCAATGGTATGCAATTGGATTGCTCCATTTGGATAAACCTTACTAATTTCATAAGGGCCTAGCCACCTAGAATAAAATATTCCCTTGAAATCCTTATATCGTGAATCATACAGCAGACCCCAATCTCCTTCCTTAAATTATTTTGTCTTGATAAACTGATCATGCCACTTTATGCATTGTTCTTGCATCACTTTTGTATGATGAATTGCTTCCATCCAAATTTGATCCAACCCATTCAAGGAGTGCAACCTTTCCTTTTGTGCCTTTGTTAAATATATGCCTAAGTCCACTGCTATCCTGAGAGACTTATACTCAAATTCTATAGGTAGTACTGTTGTTTTGCCATAAACTAGCTCATGTGGAGTAAACCCTGTTGTTTTCCATGCAGTCATGTATGCCTAGACAACTTCTGGTAATCTGGATACCTAATCTCTTCTATGTAGTTGCACTGTCTTTGTCAATATATTTTCAATCTCCCTGTTGGTAACCTCAACCTATCCATTAGCTTGGGGATGATATGGGGTAGAATTCTTGTGCCTAATCTGATATTCTTCCATCAACTTTGCAACAAGGTCTGATGTGAATTGTGGCCCTTGATCAGTCACTATTTCTTTTGGCACACCATATCTAGTGAAGATATCCTCATATAAAAACTTTGCAACATTTCCATCCTTGGCAAACTGCAATGCCTTTACTTCAACCCATTTGGTTAAGTAATCAGTGCATACCAATATGTATTCTTTATTATTTGAACTAGGAGAGATAGGTCCAATAAAATATATTCCCCATTTGTCAAAATGAGCTAAAGCCATTTGGGGTTGTAAGGTCATTTCATCAGATTTGGTAGGTCTTCCCATCCTCTGGTAGTGGTCACAACTTCTAGTATATTTAACAGAGTCCTTATGTAATTTTTCCCAATAATATCTTGTTGTTAAAATCTTGAAAGTTGTACTTTTGGCTGCAAAATGTCCACCACAAGGTTCATCATGGCATGATTTCATTATATCAAACACTTCATCCTCCTGAATACACCTTCTCATAATATTATCTAGACCAATGTAAAACAAAAATCAAAAAATCCATGAATAAGGGAAGCACTTATGAACTAAATTCCTTTTCTCTCTTGGAGAAAAGTAACTTGGGATCTATCTTGGCACTAAATAGTTTGCTATGTCAGCATACCATGGTGTGTGCAAATTTAGAGCAAATAAATGCTCATCAGGAAAGGAATCATCAACAACTCCCTCTGATGATTGAGTAGGAAATATGGACAAGAAATCAGCAACCACATTAGCCCTTCCATGCTTGTCAACAATGGTTATGTCAAATTCTTGCAGCAATAATAACCATCTTACAAGTCTACCACCTACCACTAGTTTGTTCATCAGGTACCTAATAGTTGTATGATTTGTATGTATGAACACCTAATAACTAGTTATATAATGTTTGAGCTTGTTAATAGCATAGACAACTACAAGCATTTCTTTTTTTGTTACAGTGTAGTTCAATTATGGTCCTTGGAGGTTCTTATTGATATAATAGATTGCATATTCCTTAGTTCCTTCCTTTTTCCCTAGGACTGCTCCAATTGAAAAGTTAGATGCATCAGTATGGATATGAAATGGAAATGTCTAGTTCGGCCCTCTAAGAACTAGTGCATGTGTTAAATTTGTCTTTGATTTTTCAAATGAACTCGGATAGCCCTTAGTCCAATCAAATTCATAATCCTTTGTTAACAAAGTGAACAAAGGTGCAACAATCTTACTCAAATCTTATATAAACCGCATGTAGTAACATGCATGTCCCAGGAAACTTTTGACATCCTTTTGTTTTTGTGGTACAGGTAGATTAGATATAATTTCAATTTTCTTTGGATCAACCTGTATGCCTTAACTAGATATAAAGTGTCCTAACACAATGCCTTGTGTCATCATCATGAAACACTTTCCATTGCTAAGAGATAAATTGTGTCCCTTGCATCTTTTTAACACTTTCTCCAAGTTACTCAGAGCTTACTCATAGGTTTCACCATAAGTGGTGAAATCGTCCATGTATATCTCCATACAGTTATGTGCAAAATCAAAAAATATGATAAGTATTGCATGTTGAAAGGTAGCTGGAGCATTACACAATCCAAAAGGTAGAACATAATACATATAAGTTCCCCAGGGGAAGGTGAATGTGGTCTTATCCTAATCTGTTGGTGTAATCTTGATCTGGTTGTAACCACTGAAACCATCAAAAAATGAAAAATAGTTCTTTCCAGCCAAAGAATCAAGAACCTTGTCAATAAATGGAAATGGAAAATGATCCTTCCTTGTAGCAGTATTTAATTCCCTGTAATCAATGCAAATTCTCCATTTCCCTCCTTTCTTGGGAACTATAACCAACAGTGAAACCCATTCACTATCTGAAATCAGGTATATAAAACCGAAATCTAAGAGCTTTTGAAGTTCATCTTTTACAATATCCCTTAGAGTTGGATTCATGTGCCTTCGAGGGTGTTTGATTGGTCTGTAACCTTCATTAATATAAATCCTATGCATGCAGATATCAGGATCAATACATCTCATATCATTATAATCCCATGCATATGCAGCTGAGTGTGCCTACAACATTGACTGCAGAGAGTTTTGTTGTTCTTCAGTCAAGGCATTATTAATATTCAACATCCTTCCTCACAGAATTTCCAACTCCTTTGATAACTCTTGAACTAATGATAGATCAAGGCTTGGTATAATTGGCAAAGATTAATGAGGAAGTAGTGAATGAAATAATTGAGATATATCTTCAGTAGAATCAGTAGGTACAATACTTTGCAAGGGGTTTTGGAGACATATGAGACAATCATGTTGTTGAGAGCTCCTTCCACAATTATTTTGTATAATATGAGCGATGAGCTCATCTTCATCTTGGTCATCTAGCAAAGGGTTGCGCTCAATAGTCATCAATGTCTGAAGAGAGTAGCTATCTTCCTCTTCTTTGCCCAAATTGGTCCAAATGGAATGCTCCATGTCTGCATATGGCTGAGTAGGTGGATAAAGAACCAAGTTCTTGGTTATTGTCCCATTGTATATAATCATCTTACCATATCTACATCCTATGAAGGAATCAATTGTTGCTAACCAAGGCCTACCTAGGATGAGTGGGTAACCTGCAAGATTAACTTTAGGTTGCAATACTATGAAGTCTGCAAGGTATTTCCATGAATCCAATGCAATAACTATATCTTCAATAATTCATTCAGGTTTAATTGTGGATCTATCAGCTAATTGCAAAACAGTTTGTGTAGGCCTGAGGTTGATCAACTGAAGCAACTGCATTGTTACATTTTCCATTGCATTGATAGTTGCTCCCAAGTCTATCAAAGTGTTCTTAATGAGAGTCCCATTGATCTTGACATCCACAACTCGACTACTAGGGTCAGTATACTTAGGGACTATAATATTTCCCAACATGATGTCTACAAAATTCCCCAAAACATGAAATGTTTGTGGATCTTTCTTCTTTATGCCCGGCTTCTTAAGATAGAGATCTCTCATTGTCTTAGTGTAGATGGGAATATCTTTGATAGCCTAGATAAGTGGAATTTTGATGTTAACATCTTTCAATTTCCCTAAAAGGTCAGTCTCAGCTTGTGTGTGATGCTTTTACAGAGCTAGGCATTCAGGAAATGGTGGCTTAAGATTTGAAGTGGTTTGGGGTAGTTGGTTTTTCCCAGGCTCCAAAGGTGGTTTATCAGAAGCCTCAACTATAGGTTCCTCATCCTCCACTTCTATAATTTGGGGAGATGAAGGCCCAACAATTTTATTTCCTAATCTGAGATGGAAATCACTCAGCTCTACCTCATAAGTGGGGTATTGCATAGCTTCGTTAGTATAATCTTGTTGAATAGGCTTAGTGTTAGGGTTAGGTGTAGGTTAGGCAAGTATTTGTGATGGTTTAGGTGGATGAGATTGAGTATTTTATGGAGGCATCAGAGCTTGTTGTTGTGGTGGAAGCAGTGGTAGCATAGGCTACTGGTAATTCATATTGGGTTACTACCATTGTTGGCCTTTCTGCCACTGAGGTTGCCATTGATTCTACTGATTTGGACATTGTGGATTATAATTGGAAATCCAAAAGTTTTGTTGTGGCCATGGGTTTGGTTGTTGGTTCCAATTTGGTTGGGTTTGTGGCCATTGTTGAGGAGTCTACCACTGGTTTGGATTTTTTTTCCAGGGCTGATTGTTCCAAGCAAAAAAAAATTGATTGCCAAAAGGGAAAGATGGATTAAAACTAAGGGGGTCTGGTGGCATACCTTGTCTTTTTTGCGATGGACTCCTTTGTGCTATATAGAATTTTTTTCCATCATCTCCTTCCATTGGCTGGAAATCTAGTTTTTCAACCTTTTCTTGTTGGATACTGGCCACTCTTTTACACTTACAATTGGCCTTCCTCTGTCTACAGTTAGGACAATACTCAGTGACCATGGCTTCTACTTCCTCCTGCTTCTTAATATGAAGTGTGTCCAGTTGTGTTGCTAGATGACTGATTATGTCCTGCTTCATGTTGGACAATAAATTATGAATTTCAACCTTAGAATCCCCATTAGAGGACTTACTTGTGATGGATGACCTCTCCCCTCTTGGTTTCCTGGAAAGAGACCTGGAATAATTTCTATAGACTTTTAAAATTTCTTCAAATGGTCCTTTAGAAATTTCTCCTCCCCCAATAAGGTTGAGGGCGTCCATACTGACTTCATTAACCCCCCTTAAAAATACCAACTTAAGGGATTCCTCTAACAACTTATGTTGGGGGTTTTTCTTCAAAGCAAACTGAAACCTCTCAATATAATCTTCTAGTGGCTCATCCTCCTTTTGAGACATTGAGAAAATGTCATCTCTTCTTTGGTCTAATCCTCTGCAATAGTCCTTGTACTTCTCCAAAAACTTTGTCTTCATAGTCTCCCACTTTGGGACATCTCTGCCAAGCCCCATAAACCATCTGAGGGCAGCATCTTTTAGAGTAGTCGGAAAGAGTTTGAGTCGGTGTGCATCAGTAGTGTAATCATTGTTAGTTTATAGACTAGAAATGTAAATAAGAAGAAATAGAAAACACACAAATCAAGAACACATCATTTTACCCTAGGAAAACCCTCCTCGAGGGAGAAAAACCTAGAAAAATATATCTCTTATATATTCAAGCATAAGAGCAAAAATCTTCTTACAATAATCAGGCCTTAAGCAGGGGCGAACCTCTTACAATAATATATATGTATAACTCCTTGAATGAATGATGATGCCTCTTCAAGGAATCAATCTGCTTCTAAGACATGTGAATTTGTTGCTAAGTCGTGTGAATTTTCTGCTAAGTGTGAATTGGAATAAGAATGAATTGATGTTCAAATGATGTGAAATCACTCTCCTTATATACAAGGTTTAGGTGGCCTCGTCTCTAGGTTGGCCTCTTAGAGAAATAAAAAATATGAAACATAACTTGTAAGACAAGGCCAACCTACCTTAAGAATTATTTATTTTATTTTTAATTAGGATAAAAATATCTCCCGATGCTACAAACACTAACACTCCCTCTTAGCTAGGGAGGTATTTTTATGGATATCCATGTCATGGAGTCTCTCAACATGACACTCACAATGGCTACACCCATTTTTGGAAAAGAGTTCATCACGGAGTCTCTCAACGTGATGTCGTCGTGGAGTCTCTCAACATGATGTCCACCATGGCTACTCCCATGTGTGGAAAGAAACACATGTACAAGTGTCCATCACAGAGTCTCTCAACGTGATGTCATCATGGAGTCTCTCAACATGACGTCCACCATGGCTACTCCCATGTGTAGAAAAAACACAAGTACAAAGGGTTCATCACAGAGTCTCTCCACATGACGTCTCATCTCAGTCTCAGAGATGAACAAGGGATCACACCTCATATTTCTCCATCTTAGATAAATATACACTACAAGGGCTTTCACCTCATATTTCTCTATCTCAGAGAAATATACACTACAAGGGCTTTCACCTCATATTTCTCTGTCTCAGAGAAATATACACCTCAGGGGCTTTCACCTCATATTTCTCCATCTCAGAGAAATATACACTACACAAATCTTCATGATGATGTGACTCCTCTGAAGCTCCAATTAATTGCATCAACCTTCTGAACTCCTCTTCCAAGATTTCCTACAATGCTTTCCTTAGAGGAATGGTTTCCAATGCACACCTCTAGTACTATAGAGATTTCAGGACTTTCCTCCTCGACCTCATCCCAGATCACCCTATTTTGAACAGGTTTGTAGAGCTACCAATGTCAAATGCAGATTGACTGTCTTGTGCAATTTTTTTCTCTACAACTAAAGAGGCTTTCCAAGGAATTTAACACTTGGAATTGCATCACTGCAACCCACTTAGCTGACACCTTCACTGAGTCGCAAAAACTCCCTCTTGATCCCTGCCTCAGAGATTGCAAAGAAATCCTCTAGAAGTGAACTCCCCTCCATTGACCTATCTCAAAACCTTAATCCTTTTCCTGGACAAGCTCTCAACTTGTGCCTTGAATTCTTTGAATTTAACTCCCTCTGAATGTCATTTCCTCCTCTTCGAAGAAGCTGATCGCAAATTCTCCATCCAAGGCTGACCCAACCTTGTGCCCTCGAGTGAAGAATCAAGAGAGTTATGGACCACCCGCTCAGACCCAAGGTTACAAGCAATGTTACCATGTTTGTTCATTTCTTTAGCGGGCATGACTTCCTCACAGGATGCGTCAAGCTCTTTCTCCCCTTGAATTCCTTATGCAATCTCTCATCATCCTTATGCTCCTTGATCCGTCCTGGAAGCATTTTAGAGAGATTAATAATAGTTCATAGAATTAAACTATCTCGAAGAGAAATATCAATACTAGAAGCATACATGATTCACTATTCCAATGTTATTGCATGAATTATTATTAACTACATAAAAATTCATGGTCATTATTCAAAGTATAAAAATACTTATCTCTTTATTACAAATATCAATTAGTGATGCCTTTCAAATTTTGAACTCCATAACTTTCCCTCCGATGTATTCTTCACACACAACCATCACCAAATGACAATATACACTCAACAATCGTCACAACTCCATTCTTTAAAACATTGTGTAATTATCTCAAAAGACTGCTATAGAAAAACTAGCACACATGCAAGAAAGACTCACACAGCTTCTCCTTCATACTCACTCATAGTTCTAGAGTTATAGACTTTTAATTCAAGGAGTCTTTTAATCCAATGATCTTTGTAGTGAAACACGTTGCTGGAAACATCAGAATGAGACATGTAGGGGGTTGCATCTTCATTCATTTTGATCTCTTCTGCAAGACCAAACGCTGGTATTCCAAGGCCAATATATATTTATCTATAATCCAATCAGACACTCATCAGAAACAATTTTAAACCAATATGACTAAAGATTCCATGAAGTGAGACTCTTTCCAAACTGTCAATACCTCCCTTGCAACAATGATGCGAATAGTATTGTCCTGTCCAAACCCTTGTGTAGATTTGATGTCAATCCCATGTGATCACAACAACCAAGCTTCTAATTCCTTCTTTGTTAATTTTTCCAGATGGGAGAGAGGGAGGAAAATATCTCCAAGGATGCTAACTTCTACTGCTTACACAAATCTGATCAGGTCTTGTCTTAAACCTGCTCTAATACCATGTTAGTTTATAGACCAGAAATGTAAAAAAGCAGAAATAGAAAACACACAGATCAAGAACACATCATTTTACCTTGGGAAAACCCTCCTTCTCGAGGGAGAAAAACCCAACAAAATATATCTCTTATATATTAAAGCATAAGAGCATAAATATGCTTACAATAATCAGGCCTTAAGCAGGGTTGAACCTCTTACAATAATATATATTTATAACTCCTTCTTGAATGAATAATGATGCCTCTTCAAGGAATCGATCTACTTCTAAGACATGTGAATATGCTGCTAAGTCATGTGAATTTTTTGCTAAGTGTGAATTGGAATAAGAATGAATTGATGTTCAAATGATGTGAAATCACTCTCCTTATATACAAGGTTTAGGCAGCCTCTTCTCTAGGTCGGCCTCTTAGAGAAATAAAAAAATATGAAATATAACTTGTAAGACAAGGCCGACCTTCCTTAAGAATTATTTATTTGATTTTTAATTAGGAGAAAAATATCTCTTGATGCTACAAACACCAACAATCATAACTTCTGCACAGAACATCAAACTCAAAGATGAAAGTATCTGGATCCTCTGTTACCAAGCCAAAAAATACTAGTAATGTTGATGGTGGTATATTCTTCAACACAGTGGCTCTAGCTTGATCAATAATAGGGAGCTCAAAGGTTCCATGCTTTGGGTCATCTGGTGGTGTGTCCCTCATTGTTTGGAAGAGCCCTTTTGTAGGTGCGAAAGATGATGATGATGAAGATGTAAGAGCAATGTCTACTCTTTCAACAATCTCTATAGTATATTCAAGAAAACCACCAGTATCTTCTCTATCTTGAATGTTTGAAGGGATGAATCTTCCTTGGTTATCTCTTCACCTCCACATATGGTAAATTTAACTTTGTATGGCCATGACCTTGCACAATGTTAGTAGCTTGATGTTGAAAAAGGCAGTTTCTAATAGTCCTAATACTTAAGAAGAGAAATTTAACTATGAAAACTACAAAAATGGATCTATGAAGTTAGCACCATCCCTAACAATGGCACCAAAAATGTAGAGTCTAAGTTAATGTTTTGTAAACTTGGTGAAAGTCACTCGGTTCAAAGGGTTAACAAACCGAACAGTCCACTTGACATTGCTTAAGACTACATTAGATTATCGACCAAGGAGCGTAAGCTTATGATGGTGCAACAAGATATATGCCTTCATGGACTCAAACTACTCAAAATAACCTACTAAAGTTATTCTAGTTGCTAGAAACTCATGAAAACTATAAAATAGTGAAAGTAAAACTAAACCTTAGTTGCTACGGGTACCTACGGTAATGACTATAACTGAACTACTTCTAATGAAAGTAAACTGAAAACCTGATTAAGGTTACTACAATATCTAAACTATCCTTTGGAGTATTATTAATAGCTATTCCATGCAGGTTCCTAGGCATCACTTGTAATAAATAGGAAATAGATTCTACAATTCACAAGTAATATTAAACTAATATTAACTATTAACAAAAATGAATAACTGAAAGAAAGAATGGAGAACAATACCTTGAGTGGCCTACTCAAGTAATTGTTCCCACTTAACTGAGCATAATCTAACTAGTAGATCTCACACATCTCATGAACTAAACGTCATTTGTTGCATAAAGTAAAGGATTACAAAAACTCTCACAAACTAGATTTAACCATTCTATAGATTCATGTTTCAACTAGAAAATAACAGATAGTACAAACTTTGCAAAACATTCAACCAACTAAACCATGGACTCAACCAGCAATTATATACAAACTGAGGGAGTCTTTATTGAAAGTAACAACTAAAATTGAAATCATTAATTCAACTTCCAGATATCTAGAACGTTGTTTTAATATTTGGACTTATTCAATCTATAACTGAAAAGAAAGAGAACCTAAAAAGAACATAATTCTGACAAACAGATTTCATTAAGTTATGCGTCCATCTGTCAAAGTTCCAAATCAAAGACCTCTTCTTCAATGTTTATTAACTATCATAACAATGCATGATCTATCTTCATGAATTCCTTTGACCAATCACCACCATGTTCAACTGTTCCTGCAACATCCCCTGTTCTTGGTATTCAACGTTCCTTTTTCTATGGGTTCATCCCACAGCAGTTGCACATCATGGTTCCTCCTTTTGCTACAAATAGGTTAGTTCCACAGAATATGTACACAAGGATAACGATCAGATTAAAACATAACTTTCCATCAACATTTCCATGCACATATTTATATAAAACACTTAATGCTAATATATTAAACTATAATTCCATCATCATACTTTTAGGTCTTAGCTCTGTATAATAGATACAAAAAGGATAATATAATATGGACTATAGTTAGGAAGTATGTTCAAAAGGTATCCCAAAGTCTGATAAAACAAACAAAAAATAAAAAATTGTTCGGACCTATCACTCGCCTCCATTATCTGTTCTTAAACACTCGATTGATCTACCAGTTCTCTTTTCAACCAAAACTCTAAACTGCTTAAATACACTAAACACATTAGTTTTTCTTTTAATAATATAGACCCACACCTTTCTAGAGGAGTCATCTATAAATGTCACAAAATATGATGATTGTCTAAAAGAAACTATAGGGGATGGTCCCCAAACATTTGAATGAATATAATCTAGAATACCCTTACTTGTACGACTACCTACTTTAAAATTATATCTAGATTGCTTCCCATAAACACAATGCTTGTGAAAATTCAAATTTGAATATTTTAAATTTGGAAGTAACTTACAGTTCAACAATACCTTCAACCCTTTCTCGCTCATAAGACCTAATTGGTGATGCCATAAATAAGTAGATTCATTTTCTTCCTTAGATACCACCGTTGCTTCATTTATTATTGTACTCCCTTCTAGCTTGTAAAGGTTTCTAATATTTGTAACCTTCATGACCACCAAAATTCCCTTGGCCACTTTCAGTGATCTACCTTGACTTGTAAATTTATAACCTCCAGAATCCAAAACTCCCAAGGAAATTAAATTATTTTTTAGTTCTAGTACATTTCTTACCTTTTTTAATGTCCTCACAATACGATCAAACATTTTAATCTTAATGCTCTCAATCCCAATAGTCTTACAAGAAATATTATTTCACATAAGAACAACACTACCATCAATAGCTTGGTAAGAAGAAAACCAATTCTTATGTGGACACATGTGATTACAAGCACTGGAATATAATAACCATTCTTCATGATAATGTAAGGAATTACAAACAAATAAAATTTCATCAATCATACCTAAACTTGTCTCAACCATATTTTCTTCCTTGTTGGAGTCATCATTGTCTTTTTCCCCTTCCAACAATCTTTCTTGAGATGCCCTAATTTATTGTAGTACCAACATTTTCCCTTACCATTTTTTCCTTTTGACTTAGATCTAGATGTACCTCTCAAATCTTCTCCTTTATTGTTGATCGACCCCTAACCACCATTACTTTTTGATGTGGAGGTTTCTATGTTATATTTTCTTCACACCTCTTTAGATGACAAAGTTCCCACAACAGAATCAAATTCAAGGGTGTAAGTTGTGCTAACGCTAATAGAAGTGACCAAGCGATTCCAAGATTGGGAAATGAACCCAATAATGTAATTGTATTGTCTTCATCTTCGAATTTTACATCCATACTAGCTAATTGACATGTAAGAGTTGAAAATATTTAAATGATCAACAATTTTTATACCTTCTTTCATTCACAAACTATACAACTACCTCTTCAAGTAGATCTGATTTGTCAAGGATTTTGTCATATAAAGACTCCATTTTACTCCATAAGCATGCATTTTTTTCCTCTCCAACAATATTGAAAAGAACATCATCTGCTAAACAGAATTGAATTGTGCTAGGAGCTCTTATATCAAGATCCTCCCAATCTTCATCAGTCATATTTGTAGATTTCTGACATTCCTACCAATGCTTTGTGCAATCCTTGTTGCACTAAAAAATCATGAATCTTGAGCTTTCATAGCTCAAAATTATTCTTCCCATTGAATTTCTCCACCTCGGACGTTTCATTTGAAACATTTTCCATTTGATTCTACAAAACAAACACCAAATCCTAACATAGACACTGCAAAATAACTACTCTAATACCACTTGTTATGGAAATGGAAGTGAAAGACCCACAAACATAAAATATTGTAGCATAAATTAGTTGCAACATAGAAGAAAATTAAATGGAATAATAGAATAATAGACGACACAAATTTACATTGTAAAACTTTAAGAATATGCTAAGGAAACATCCACAGGGAAAAGTATCGAGGCAAAGTATGGGTCCTTATGGCATAAAGCAAGGTTTGTTGTGAAGGGATATTCCCAAGTGGAGGGAATTGATTATGGGGATACTTTCTCTCCTATTGCTAAGCTGGCATCCATTTAGTTCTTGTTATCACTTGTGGCATCTCATGGATTTGAATTCGAGCAAGTAGATATGAAGACAAATTTCTTTAATGGTGATTTGGAGGAGAAAATTTATGTCATGTAGCCAAAGTATTTTATTGTGAAAGGAAAAGAGAACCTAGTGTGCAAGTTGAGAAAATATTTGTATGGTCTGAAGCAATCTCCTAGTATGTGGTACCATAAGTTTGACACCTATGTGTTGTCCTTAGGATTTCTGAGATCCAAATCTGACCGTTATGTCTATTATAAGATTGATAATGGTCACATTCTCATTATTTTCCTATATATGGATGATATTTTGTTTATTGGGAATGGCAAAAGTATGATTTCAGATTTGAAGTCTCAATTGTCATCACAGTTTGAGATGAAAGATTTGGGTCTAGCTAGGTATATTCTAGGGATTGAGATCATAAGAGATGGAGCTAATAGAAAGATTTTTTTAAGCCAGAGCAAGTATTTGAACTCTATCTTGGAGAGATTCAACATAACTACTTGCAGACAGTTAGTTGTTCCCATTATGCAAGGGACGAAGCTTTATGTGGAGAATTGTCTAAAATATCCAACCAATATGAAGGACATGAATATATTTCCTTATGCGAGTGTCGTTAGTAGCTTGATGTATGCTATGGTCTATACAAGGCCAGACATTACCAAGTAGTGGGAGTCCTTAGTCGATTTATGGCTATTTTTGGACGAGTGCACTGAAATGTGATAAAAGAGAGTGTTCAAGTACTTGTAGGGTACTTCTGAGTCTACCCTATGTTTTCATGGTTATCCTACCGGACCTCAACATTCAATGAGAATATGTGGTTATGTGGATTCAAATTTGGCATGTGACAGTGACAGTAGAAGATCCACCAATGGATATGGTTTCATGATGTTTGGTGATGCTATTAGTTGGATGAGTAAGCGACAAGTTGTAGTCGCTTTGTCCACTACTAAAGAAGAGTACATGGAAGCTACTCATGCTTGTAAAAAAGCCATTTAGCTTAAGAGACTATGTTCAAATATTGGTTTTTTTTTAGGATGGATTACTATATGTTGTGACAACTAGAGTACTGTATGTTTAGTGAAAAATCCTACTTTCCATGCTAGAACAAAGCACATTGATGTGCAGTTTCATTTTGTTCTAAATATGGTGGAAGATGAAAAGGTTATCTTAGAAAATTTGGACACTTTGGTGAATGTTGCAGATGCATTGATGAAGATAGTGAGCATAGAGAACTTCAGATGGTGTGTCGGTTCTATGGGCCTTGCGGCCTGAGCAGTGATACAGAGAATCCTATAAGGTCTTCGACAAGTGGGAGAATGTTAGGATTAAGGTGTCTCAACCTTGGTGAGCACCATAATTAATTTATTAATTAATTACCCTTAAGTTGCTAAATTTATTTATTAAATGCAATAATAATTGTTTTTGAATTGCTAAGTTACTTTGTGGGACCTAGCGGGGAGATGGCATCCTACATGTAAGGTATGAAATGCAAGATTGTGTCACATGTCACATGGGAACTCAATTAGGAAGGAAGCAAGCATTAAACCCTCTAGAATGGGTGCCATGTTGATACATGGAAATGTATTTTGGAAATAAGTATTGGTGGCATCCACTTGTGTGCTAATTTATCTCTTTGAAAAAGTGGAGGCAAGGAAAGGTGAAACTTGTCATCTAGGGTATCATTTGAGCATTGAAAATTGTAAAAACCTCAAGGAGGAGTGCCCTTATGCCATGTGGCAAATTTTTGATTTGTTGACTAAAGCTTGAAGAGGAAACTTGCTTAAATGAGATTGAGTTTTCACTCAAAGTGACTAGGAGTTGTGGGTGAGTTATATTTTGGTAATAAATTAAATTTTCTCTATGGGGTGCCTAGCATGTGAGGTTGCTTGATTTTTGGAGCTGCAAGCCTTGCATGTGCTTGCATGTTGTTACATGTACGTGCATGTTTGATAGGTTGCTAATCGGGTCACTTGGACCTCGTGCATGTTGTCGATTTAAATTTGCATGCATGCAGGAGACTGGGGGATTGACACATAGAAAAAATCAACACCCATGTATGACAAGGATATATATTGATGCCTTGTGTATTTATTATTGTAATGTGATTGTAATATCTATATGATGTTATGTTGTCGGATTCACTTTAGAATTGTATCACAGTGAATCAACACCTGCAAGAACATAAACTCTAATTATTGTGTAATTTCCATATTACTATACTATAATTGATTTGTTCTTTGGTGTGTGGGTTTTTTTCCGAAAGGGTTCTCCCAAATACAATTTTGTGTTGTGTGTTGAATGCTTTAAATCTAAAAATAACTAATTGAATGTGAAATCTTAAAGGTTAACTATAAAAGTAAAGATTTGAAACAAAATTTTGTAACCTCTTCCTTGATTGATTTGCATTACCTGGAAGTGTTTTTGCACTTAGCTTTCCTTTCAAAAATTACAAAAGCATTATTCTGACAGCAAAAGCATCATTGTAACATAGAGGCGAGATTCTCCAATTGAACCTAAAATTTTGTCTAAGGTTATGGACGAATCAGACCATTTTGATGACTAATTTGGATTTTTTTTTTCAAGCAAGAGATATCACACAGTAGAGAATAGCATGTAAAATTGACTCCAATGTATATTTTGGTTGATTGTCACGAGTCTTTTCAATGAAAGGTCACTATATGGTGATTACAGGTCTTGACAAGAAAACACTTCAAAAAGCATAGCCTATCTAGTATTAGAAAGGTGTATTCATTACAAGAATGAAGGTGTTGTCATTGATGTCAACTGGTCAATTGGTTATCAATTGGTTACTATTGTCATTGGTGTCATGGATCTATAAATTATTGGTTGTATATGTTGAGGATATTGAGAAAATTGTAATGAAGAAAGATCGCAGGTGTTTTGTGGTTGCTCCGGGTTTTGCTGCAAGATTTTCCTCTATGTTTGTGTGGTTCAAATATGTTGATCATGGTTGTTGGAAGCTACTATATCCAAATTTTTGGCTTTTGGTTCATTGTACAATGCGAGTTATGTTCACCAATTGTGAACTGTGGTTTTCTGTGTTTCTGGTTGAGGTCCAGGAGAAATGTTGTTGGTTCGAATTTCCTTTTGGTTGTATTATGACTTGTGGTTCTAGAGTTAAGTTGTTATGATCGTGCTGAAGATAATTTTGGTGTCTGGAAGGATTTGATCATGCTAAGGGTTGTGTGTGCTTAATTGTTCTATGTGTTTTACACTGGTTTGCTCAACCTTGTGTTGAACACTAAATTTGAAGTTGATGAAGCGTGTTGGGATCTACTTGGGTCCTCATCGAGTGTGTGTTTGGGTTGCCCTCATTCTAATTCCACCATAGGATGTTTTGGAATCGACCTAATTTGAATTTAATGATGGATGGACGACTTTGGATATGTTTCAAAGTTGAAGATGGTATAAATACAAGATGAGTTAGTGGTGAAAGATGTACAAGAGATAAGTGCAAAGAAATAGAGAAGATAGATGTGAAATAGATGTGAATCCGTTTGTGTGTGATGTGAGTGTGGCAGATCAGTGCAAAGTCTAAATGTTGAGTTTTCGGATGTAGTGAGCTGAAGGTGTACTCTATCATTCATGCATGTCTGCAAGTGATTGAGTAAATTGTGGTGGAAATCTCTATTGCATTGAACTTTTCTTCTCTCTATAACTTATCTCTTCTATCTTCTTTGAATCTATGTGGCAGTGATCCCTCCGACTGGTTAACCTTGTTGGACAATGAGTTATGATCCAGGCAGTGAGTCCTTGTTTTGGTAGTGAGCCTTTTTCTCTGGTAGTGAGCCTTTGTAATCAATTGTGATATTCTCTATAGTGTGAGTTAATCCTCACCGTGGTTTTTCCCTCATTGGGTTTTCCACATAAAATTGGTGTTACTGTGTTTGTGTGATGGTTTTTCAGTTCCTGCACTTGCACTTAATGTTTAATCATTTTAGCAGAGTTAAGAATTGTGATTGATCTAAGTTCCTGTGAATGTTTTAAAAGTTAAATTTGCTACAACTTATTCACCCCCCTCTCAATTGTCTTGTTCACCAATATTGACTTAGTAGAGGCCCACCATCCAAACTGTAATACCTTCGAATGAATAACTAGGGTATGTTAAGGTCATGTACCACCTTAACACCCCTAACCTTGAAAGGATGAGGTCCTAACAAGGAATATACATCACCTCAACAAGAGAAGAGTACGTGGTGAGTAACTTTGAGCATGATAATGTACCACGCACCCTACTAAGCCAATGGTTGATGGTCTTAAAAGCTTATAAAATACAATGCTCGTAGTGTTTCCATGAACAGTGATCTCATCTAAGGATTCCCAAGTCAAGGGGGGTCTCCCCTCTTCTCTTCACCTATACACGTCTCATCGGATTGAGGTTCATGAGGCTTGGCTTAAAGGATGTTGGACACACCTTGAGGTACAACTTTTATTCTCCCCCCTTTATATACCCCACCGGTAAATGTGGTTGAGGTCATCCTTGAGGTAATGAATCCCCAAGCAGGCCTCCTGCAAAATTAAACAGAGATACTAGTTATAGACACCTAAAAATGTCCTAATTTTATCACATATCCTAATTTCGCTTCCTAACACCATTTCTCACATAATTCACCTAATTCCTCTATTTGATTAAATAATGTCCAATTATTTAGTTAAATTCACCATTTTCTTCTGTTAATTGAGTAATTAATTTTATTGGATTAATTGATCACCTTCATTACTAATTTTCTTCCCTTTTGATTAATTAATGTCAAATTATTTAATTAAATATCATTCACCCTCTTTGATTAAACAATTTGTAATTGTTTAATTAAAGTTTCTAATGCCTCAACTTGCATAATTAAATGATTTTCTAAATTATTTAATTAACTAATTTTTCTCCAATCATTAAAAGAATATTCCCATGGAATATTCCCTTTTCAAATTCAAATATATCCCTTCAAATGGAAATATCTCCCGTATGCTTTCTAAAATCAAGGGATTTGTTGATCTCTCAAGCATTATGGACCCTTGCTTAAGTCCTTGATCCATGATGCCATTATGAATTATCAACCCTTGATCCATGTCTTCATCTCCAATTCAATTTCCTCCATTGATTAGCATTTTGAATCCTCACCATTGATTAAATTCAAAAATCTATAAATACTTCCTATTTTACATGATTATTCATTCACAACCATTGAAAGCACCCTTACTCTACTAAAATTACTACTCACCTTTGAGCTTTTAAGCATTTGTGGATCACCATTATCAACCAATTCTCAAGCTTTCGCATCAACCTCAACAATGGATAAGGCAATTTGAGTAATCCAACATCCAACCATCACTTAAGTTGCGCTTAATCCACAATGGGATTCTTGGTTTACACTCTTAGTTTCATTGGTTTCAATTTGATGTTTAATTGCTTTAAACATGAATATTTCTTAAGGTTGTAAGCTAATTTAATTGAATATGGCACTTAATTGATCAATAGCTTGCTTGATTTTAGTTTAATTTAGTTGTGTTTGATCATGCTAGTTAACTATATGACACTAGTGTTTTTTATTCTCAAACATGCATGTAGCGCAAGAGAAGAGCATACTTTGCTAGTATTCCTTGGGTGTACAAAACATGTGCAAACTAGTGTTGTTTTTTATCTCCAAGATATGTAGCACAAGGAGAGAGCATACACACCAATAGTCTACCAAACATGGTAACCAAGTTCTTTAATTAAACTCAAATTTGTACTAATCTAGAAATCAGAGCATTAAAGATTGTTTTCCCTACATCATATACATCAATAGTTTGTTTATTTTTTCTTCTTCCAATGTTCACCAAAGGTTGCACAGATGTGTTATTCTCAAAAGATCAAGCACATGTTAGGGTTAGGGTAAAAATTCAAAAGATAGAATCAAATGTACCTCTGTAATAATCATAAGTGTTGTAAAAATATCAAAAGTGTCGATATACCTCAAAAGTGTCACTGTAATTGTGCAAAAACATCTAATTATGTCAAAAGCAACGAGTTATATCAAACATGTCACTGTAATTATCAGAAGTGTCTATAATCTGCACTCATAAAAAACTCAATCTGTCATAAGCATCAGAATTTATCATAAGCATCATTGTGTAGATCAATAGCATCGATTATTATCAAACACGCCACTCTACAAATTTAAAAGCATTAATCAACTTTAAACGTGTCACTATAACTTGTAGCTTCTCAAAAACCCAATTGAACATTAGATCAAGGACGTGGGTCCCACCGGGCGTGCCAAAATGTGTAATGTGAATAATGGGTAATGAATTAGAAAATAAATTAAGCCATTAGGGTTAGAAACTACCAAACACCTAGAACCAAATGATCAAATTAGACCCATTAACAAATGAAGTTGAATGTAATGCTTTAAATGAAATAAACCCAAATCAAGATGTGGATTGCTCAATTATGCATAACCCATTTTGAGAAAGCTTGTTGATGATGTTGATGAAGCTTGATGATAAAGATCTTGATTCACAATGATAACTCAAATGCTCAATTGAATGCTCAAAGATGATCAATATTCTTGAAAGATTGTGAATTCTAATTCGAATTGAGGAGAAGGCTTATCTTATAGATTTTTAGAAGATATGATCAACAATGGAGATTGGAGGATGAAGATCAATGGGGGAGATCAAATCAAGAGATCAATGGTCAAGACTGAATGAGAGGTTTAGTTAATTGAACTCCATCCCTTGACATAAGGAAGATATTTAAGATATTTTATGGAGGGAAGATATTTTTAAAATGAAATATTTTATTTTTGAAAATAGAATATGTCATGTGCAAGTTGGATGAAAATTAGTTAATTAAATAATTAATAAATTATTTAATTAGGTGGGATGAGAGGCAATTAAGATTTTTAATTAAATAATTAAAAATTATTTAATTAGGTGGGTTTGAAGAAAATTAAGAATAAATTAAATAATTGAAATTATTTAATTAATATGGAAGGGGCAATTTGGATTTAATTAAATAATTCAAAATTATTTAATTAAGGTGAATTAGAGGGAAAATGATGAATTAATCAAATAATATTAATTATTCAATTAATAGAAGAAAATAGTGAATTTAATCAAACAGTTAGAAATTATTTAATTAAAATTGATGAATTAAGAGATAATGAGGAAAATGATGGAAAATGGCAAATTATGAATGTGTGATGCATTTAGACAATTTTAGGTATCTACACACAAGATTGGTGAAAATATTGTCATTGATGTCAAAGTAGCAATGCCATTGATGTTGAAGAATGCAAGGTGTAAATTGCTTAAATAAAGGATTGGAAATGGATGTCTTTGATGTCTTTGTGC
This sequence comes from Sequoia sempervirens, assembly GCA_007258455.2. Taxonomy (NCBI): domain Eukaryota; kingdom Viridiplantae; phylum Streptophyta; class Pinopsida; order Cupressales; family Cupressaceae; genus Sequoia; species Sequoia sempervirens. The sequence continues at coordinate 162,038,139 of VDFB02353493.1, read as the reverse complement.
AAATTTTATACTTGATTTGAAGCAACTATTATACTTGATTTGAAGCAGGTCTTATAGTAGATTTGGAGCAAACAATATCATCACATTGGAGTGATTCATATTAGCATATTGGAGTGGCATATTTAAGGTGATTTGAATCAATTTTATAAGGCGATTTGAAGCAAATACATAAGACAATTTTGAGCAGAGATATAAGGTCAAATTGGTGATCATGTTTGAATTTTAAATTAGATTTAAACTTAGTTATACAAGTCGACCTCCTTCCTTGAGACAATTTGAAGGTTTACAAATAAATACTATGTTGTCTGACCTAATGGGAATTAAAGATTTAAACTTGGATCTTTAATTGGGCCAATTTATCCTTTGGCACCAATATTTGAAGATTCAAATTTAAATGTTAATGAAGAGGCTAACCTCTTGTGTTTGATGTCTTAACAAATTCAAACCAATACATTTTCAAAGTGGCCAACCATATATATGATGCACTCCTCACATGAGGACAAAAACATCCCACATAAAGACAAATTTTGTCTTGTATAAATGGAGGAATCGAAAGGTGCAATTAGTGTGGGATAAGGAAGAGTTGCATTTGCTAACAAGAGTTCATGCCAAGAGGTGCAATTGAGGTTGTAATGAAGAATTGCATCTTAAACCAAGAGTTGTATTCCTTCATGGGTTTGTTGTTTGTCAAGTGCATATAAAAAGCTATTTGTGATGTATGGTGGAAAGTGTGAGTGTGAGGAATAAAAGAAGATCAGAAAAATGCATTCAGATGTGCATATGAGGAATTAGAAGAAGATTATTAGAAGAGTGTTCATGCAAATATAAAGGAGAAGATTGTGTAGTTATAGAAAAAGGAATTTATGGCAAATGTATAGAAAAGAAGATAAGCAAAATTGAAAAGGGAACTTGCTGATTTGAATGCAATTGTTCAATATCCATTGAAGAGGACATTCACAAGAAGATAGTGCTCCTGTTGAGTAGAAGGTTGTTGCCTTCACAAGAGATTGGTGTCTCTTACTGGGTTGGTGCTTAGTTGTGGGGATTGGTGTCTCCAGTGGGTTAGTGCCTACAAATTCTACAAGTGGGGATTGGTGTCTCCAGTGGGTTAGTGCTCACAAATTGTACAAGAGGGGATTGGTGTCTCCCATAGGTTGGTTCCTACAAAGCTTGTAAAATAAATTTATATAGAAGCAATTTTTTGTCATGGTTTTCTCCCATAAGGGTTTCCACGTAAATCCAGTGCTCATCTTGTGTTGCATAATTGTTAGATCTTATGCAAATGATATTGTGCAATTGACAATATTGTGGTTGCTAGTTTGAAAAAGTAAAAGTTTGTCTTGTATTGATTCGTCCCCCCTCTCAATATAAATGTGTTCTTCAAGTAGCTCCAAAAATGAAACAAAAAAGTAAATAGAGATGGTTTGAAGATCATATGACACTCAAGTGAACCACTATTAAAGATTCAAGAATCACATCCAATAATGTTACAACTTAACAAGAATATACCACATTCCAATGCATCCAAGAATACCACAAGCTAGAAGGATATCTACAAAGAATGTTGTTTGTCAATATGCTAAGAGGATGTTGAAAATGGTTTTTATGTCTCAAACTACACTTACATGTATTTGCTTAAAAGTCTCCCAGGTAATCAGTACTTGTATCTTTTGTATACATTGATGTATTCAATGCATGTATGCTTTAAAAAATTGGCTTCAATGCTTATGTTATCAACTAAGGTCTTGTGGTTTGTTTAGAGAGATAGGAATAATGAATTGTTTCAAGGTAAACAAAGATGACTTTCTAAATTAAGTTGTGAAGTCACCTCGACGATTATTTCATAGGTCGTTGTGTTACTTGGCATCTTCAAGGATGATTTCTACGAGTTGATGAACAATGGAATCATGGATCTTTGAACCTAAATAAAAATGATATAAAACATATTGAATGGTGGCTTGACTTCAAGGATGAAGAATAAGCAAAAGTTAAACAAATTGTCAAAGCTATAATATTTATCCCAATTCCTCCAAGGTATTTGAGAAACATGTGAAAGTAGAGCTAGATGAATGGTGTGATGATAAAATGGCTGAAAACATTGAAAAATGGTTTGTTGAACATTTCATAGACCATAACGTAGGGCTTTCACTTTGGATTAGGAACAACTTGAAGCTAAGGATGCTTCTAATTCAAGGTTTGTAACCAATAAAAATATTGTGGATGTTAAATAGACTTTCTTATGTGTGTTGGTGGTTACTTAAGAATTTTATACACTATTACATAAAAACATGCGATTCTAAAAGTGATAGTATGTAATTGTGCCCCTAATTATGTATAGTGCAAGCAACTAATTTGTATGTTTTTTATGTCTTGGAATTGTTTGTAGCTTGCAGCTATTTTATTGCACTCTCTTGGACCAACTATTTTGTAATATATAAATAAACAAAAAAAAAAAGCATTTGGCTTTAATTCAAATTTTGTACCTTATAATTGGTTGTAGTAATTTTTCATCATTAAAACATGTAAAGTCTTAACCAACAAGACTGTAGTTTTCATATCCTACAACCACTAGAAATGTAGAAAGCATGCTTCTTAAAGCATCTTATGAAACCATTTATGTGAATCTTATAAGATTATATATTACGTATATATTAGGAGGCAATCAGAACTACAATTGATAGAAACCCAATTTCATGTAATTTGATCAATCTTCTAATTATATTCATAAAATTTATTTGATGGATGTATGAATCTAGGTGGGAATATACTACTATGGATGAAATTCAAGACTACAAGTTAGAAGAATAGTCAAATCATTCATACTCCTTTGGTGAGCTTCCATCATTTCTTACAAGCATATTAAGTAGACAACAAACAAAATGACACTTCCAATTATGTGGATGGACCTCTATACCTTGTTCTGATGCAACAAATTGGCATCAAGACTATATTTTGATGCAATTTTAATTACCAAATATGGCATAAAGTTAGGTTGGGGGGTATGCCATTTCTTGAGAAACATCTCACCCTAGACTCAAAAAAAACGTAGCAAGAAAACCAAAGCATTGGTGAATGAAGAGAGCATAAATTGAAGCCACAAAATGAGCCAACATGGAATGCATAAACTTTTAAAACACATACTAATGAGATGGTGAGAGGAAGTTCTCGGTGACCATTGGGAATGGCCTCACCCAAGGTATATAAATCCAAAACATCCAAGGGAGGGATTTGCAATATATTTATTTATTAGTGCTAAGGGCAAGTGACATTGTCAATCAGCCTAGAACAACTTCATCCATTCCCATCTTTAGCAAGTAGATTGGTGGGGTGTAGGCTACGCAATAAGAGTGGGCATAAGAGAGGAATCTTCCCTCTTGAACTATGCTATTAATTCTCAAACTAGATGTAAATCTTTTTGAAAGCCCCTAGAATAAAAATCTGAAAAATCTTTTCTACCATCAATCTCTCAATGCCACTTGCAGCTACTAGTTTGAAACCTTTAAACGCTGATACAACTTCTCCTTCGTTATTGGTTCTCATAAGGAAATTAACACGTGCAATTCAGATGAGAGAACCATTGCAATTGTGAAAGATGCATCCAAGTGCTAACAATGGGATTGTTCCTAAATTGTTCATCAAAACTCAACTTGAACCAACTTGGAGGGGAACAGCCATTTCGTTAATTTTCAATTGAGATTTACTTTTAGAGATCTCTTCTCATTAATGGGGTCCAACCTAATTAAAGGTTGAATATGATCAATGTGTTAATCACAAATTGAAGGATTCTTGTTAGCTTTAACAGCAAAAGTGAACATCACCTTTATAATAAATATTCCTATTCTAACTACAACCCTCTCCCAAAACAAGCTACATTTCCTTTCCAACCATATAGTCCTTACCAAAAGTGAAAGGATCACATTATAAATAAAGAAAAACAAAGATTTGGGATACACGCACGACCATGACAGAATATCTTGATGAAAAATTATAGGGGAGGCCCCAACTAACTGTCATCTTTGAAGTAGCCAAAACCATAACATGTAAGCAAATGAATAATAAAAGAGAAGATGATGAGCATTCTTCTCCTATTCCAAGGAGATTGCTCATCCCAATGGCCCACAAGATCTATTTTCCTAGTCTATCCGAGTTTAGGGTTGTCTTCTACAGCAAACCTAGGAAAGGCCCCTGGTTTTGGTAGGTTATCTATGCCAACTATTGGATGGTCAATCTAGTTTTGAGGCATATTGATTTGCCCTCGCATATCCTATGTTGACACTATATGTACCTAGTTTTGCAAGACTTATTCTACCCTATATTGGTTGATTCTTATTAAGGATAGAGGATAAAATATCTATCTGAATCTTTGGATGAGGTACTGCTCAAATCTTTCCATTAATGGGTTCCCAACCATCAGTATAAACTATTTGCTAGTAATCTTGAACCATATCACCCCATGCTGCTGAAAGAGCATCCTAGGTCTCCACAAAATCTGTCATCGTTCATTAATGATTTAAACCTGAACCAAGGGTCGCATCAAAATTTAGCTTTACCACCATTTTCAAGATCTCATGTAAGACAATTGGTAACAAAGGGTTTGCATTTGATCATGAAATTGTAAATGTGACACCCTATTTGGTTCATCAAAGTGTGGTATTTCTTGCAAAGGATTGCACTCCATAGCACCTTGAGATATTCATATATCGTACATATAAGCTTGGCATCCTACACCCTATCATGAAAAAATACGAAAAATTTCTCCATTTCAGAGTATAGTGGATGCTTTCTCAAAGACCCCCTGCCACAACAAATTCTTCATGCTCATGCTGATGTAGCTGATGACCAAATGGGGGGCTTGCATGATAGAAAATGGGTAATGTGCATGCTTTCTCATGTAACATTGATTTGAGAAAGTTAATTCCTATTGCTAGGTTGGGCCACCTACCCTTCCATGAGGCTACTCTACCCTTTGAATCTGTCTACCATGCCCTTCCAAAGAAAAGACTTATCTGCTCCAATTAAAAGAAAATAATCCAATTTTGAAACCCAAAATGTCTTCAAGTTGGATTGTAACCAAAAATGTTCATTGAAGAACAAATAACACATTTATTGGAATTGATCTTTTGCCCAGATGTAATGGATTCTCCATCACGGATCTTCTTTTAGATTTAAAATTCCTTCTATTCAGTTGCCTCAAACAATTACCTGTCATCAACAAAATAAAAAACAGAACAGATTCACTTCCCTAGTCACCAATAAAACTTTTACATCCCTGGCATTTTTTGTTGAATATAGCGATCTACCTAATACTTCTTCCATCATCACAAAAAGATAATGCAATAAAGATTCAATTCAGTATTTATCCTTGGTACATGATGATGACCAATTTACTACAGAATGGTGCTTTCTTTGTATTTCAATCCTAGAGTTGCATCCTTACAAATATTTTTTAAACCAAAACAGACCTTACAACTCTAATGAATTATTCTTCCACTACCACAATTCATAGTCCATTTTTTATGGTAATTTCATAGCATATAGGAGTAATAATCCAAGATAGAGTTCAATAATACAAATCCACAATGAAATGCAAGTCCATTGAGGTTCTTTATAACCTCTTTACTGGCCAAGTATATGTTCATTCAGATCAATAGATTTCTCCAATTTGAATGCCATAATTGAAAACTGTTGCCCCTATTCAAAGTCCTCTATTTTACCCAGAAATCAAAGCAATGTGTAGAATTGGTCAATGAACTGGTGTATGATTCTCACTTTGCAAACCCTTGTTATGGCTGTTAACTCCTACAATGCAATGAACTGAAATTATAGGCTACATTAAGAAAGGTAATCAATTCGCCCCACCTGCACTACTCAAATTATCAACTTGATTTTGGAATGTAAGTGATCACCCTGAATAGGGATTAGTGTGTGATTCTTTCACTTTAGTGTGTATTCCAAATTTGGGTAGATTTGGAAGTTTTGATTTCCTTTGAGCTTGGTCCTGAGGTCAAAATCCAAGGGTGCAAAATTTGAACAAAATGAAAAGTAATTGGCATATAGGTTGGTCTTGACATAAGAAATAATAGTTAATGTCCACATATATGCCAATTTTCAGTTTTTCTTGTTAGGAGCTCCAGGACTATTGAAGAACACTCTTGTTTATTGATGTTTTCTAATTGATTGTAGTTTTCAAGGGGTATAATTCCAAATTTTTATATATTTGAATATTTAGTTAGCAGATTCTTAATTAGTTCCGCATCAAAACAATTGATTTCACTGTCCCATATGTACATATACATATATAAAAATATATGTAATACATTGTACAATATTTGTCAAAGGATAGAAAAACACCATGTTTGCCTTTTCCAGATAGCACAAATGACCAGCCTCCCCAGTTAAACTGCCAAGGTCTAAGGGGTGATGCTTACACCAAATTCCCATTGGTCTTGCACCTGGCCTCATCGCTTTTTGGGTGTCAGCCCTTCTGAACCAACTGTCACTTGACTATTATTGTAGATTTGGTCCCATTTATTGAAACAACAGACAGTTATTCTGTGAATGCTAAGAAATATTCAATGTTTAACTCTCCAACCGAAAAGATTCAATCAGATGCAGAATAAGGATATTCATTAGTAACTAGCAATATGGTACAAAAGATAGCAGGCTTTGCTACTTATTCTGCCTGCTTAGGAGACACTTACTGTACATCTTACTCAAGTTATTTCAAGACCGACCCAGTCTTCCTTACACATAAAAGACTTGGCCTACATTTAAAAGGCTTTCATGAGGAATATTAAAAATGACACTATTTTCCCTGCATATCCTTCTAAGGAAAGCATAGATATAATCAACTGCAACTTTCTTAATGAGACTAGATTCCCTCCTTGCTCTTACAACAGTATTTCCAAGGATATGTACCACCCCAGCATCCCTGCACTCTGTTAAAAACTGCAACTCATCTTTGTATGTTGGATGTTGAGGAGCACTATAGCTAACATGGTGACCTGGTTGTTGTAGTGGAGAAGATCTTTCAGAGATAATTGAATCATTGGATGAATCTGCTGATACCATGCCTAAAGAGATTGAATTTTCATTTGCTATGCAGAGAATAGGAGCATTTTGAGACTGCTGCTGTGACCCACATAGGCTGTACTCAGAATCTGAGAAACTTTCCATCAGTGACTCATTCCTGATAAATTGGGACAGGGCATCCAAGAGCATTTTCTCAAAGTTGTCATCTTTCTTATGCAGGTCTTTGTAACCATACCTTGCAATGCATCTGAACATGTGGAACTCCTTGGGGCCAATGCGTCTTACAAGGAAACGTTCTTCTTGAGGAACAGTATTTACTGGCAAATACTTCACACAGACAAATACAACCACAGAGTGTATTGCAGGAAGATGAGTAACAAAATGAGAGAAGATGTGTGGCACTCCATTTGCAAGCTCTGTATATACAAGGCCAACCCCTGGAACTCTAACCAAACCAAGGCTTGGACCTAAACCCAGAATCCATGCCATGGAAACCTTGCTCTCCATTTCAAATTCATATCTTTTCAGTGTACCATAATGCCAGACGTACATGATTATGAGGAATACACATGCAATCACAAGTGGAGCCCAACCTCCTTGGTCCACTTTGAATAAAACAGCTGAGAAGTATACAAGCTCCACAAACAAGAAAAACCCACAAAATATGAACACTAGCAGCCAGTTACTCCGCCACACTATTAACATGATAAGAGCCATCAAAAGTGTTGTCACCAGCATAACACCTACAACTGCAGTACCTGTTTGTAAGCAACCCAATTGCTCGTTAAAATCATGAGTATCATAGTCTTCACAAAAATTCTTTGCCAGAATACACATTCAAATACAGAATCATTCCAAAAACTCTGCTTGGACATTTAATACTGCACAAATTAGGACCAAGGTAACTTTTCCAAAATATTCACCATAAGCTGTACATTAAGTTATTAGACTCACCAATATATGCCTGTATAAATAGTAAATCCTATATTTTCCCTTCCATAATTAGTTTATTAGACACACTGCTATACAACACTAACAAAAAAGTTTCTACCTATTCAAATTTTGCCTGATATGGGGGGGAAGTTGTCCTGAAATTTTCCTAATCTTATCATGTTCTTGATCAGGAACTCATCTGAAACTGCATTTCTCTTCATTTTGAAAGTTGGTATTTTTCAACTCTAGAAGGCTTGAGCTGCTCAGATCAGATGGATTATGGGTTCTTAAGGCACATTCTAAGCATATATTATAATATGTATGTATGTACACATGAATATGTTCCATGATGTTTCCAAGACGGGGACAACCAAGGACTGCAGGATGCATTTCTGGGACGGTAAGGGATTGGAGGCCTTTTCTAGGGGACGGCAGGGGATGTCGATAAAAAAATATAGAAAATTTCAATTATTCATATAAAAGGCATTCATCATATTTATTATGGAACCATATTACATAAAATTAGAGCTGAATTGAGAATTCACTTGAGAGGCAACACACAAATTAACAAAATTTAAATGCTTTCACTGTCAATGTTAGGAGGTGAACTTTATAGTTAATAGTCTTAGAAATGTTCGCTAGCGTCCCAACTGTTTACATAGTGGGTTAAGCATCAGCTTGTGTCTGTGTGCTCCAGCCCTAACAGAAATATAGCTTCCAATTGCAACTATAATATTTCCTATCAGGCTCGATTGATAATATATTATTATTGGTTTTACTTAAAGATGGATCCATTAGAAGGATCTGAAATGTTTGGACAGAAAAATTCCTAAATAGTTGACTCCAAAAGCCTCTTAACATCGCAGAACACTGTAAAAAAGACAACCTGAAAACTAAAAAATAATTATCTATTATCTGTAGTCATTTCTAATCTAGTGTGAACTTCCAGTTTGTCCCATTTTTATTCTTTGCTAACATGCATGATTGTAGAAAAAAACTATATAAAGCTAATCATTGCAGGTATAGACTTATATTTCCATTTTTTCTTCAGTGACTGCAAACTAGCTGAATCACAAGTGCATGCTCACAATGGGAATTTCATACAATGACTATTTATGAAATCATTCGCTCATTATTGGTAATATGTGACAATATGCATCTGATATTTTAACTTGTGGTTTCAAAAGGTCACTTCTCGATAATCCAATTTCCTAGTGCATGTAACACCAAATTTACATAAATGATCTTGCAGCAAGACTATAAACAACCAGCAAATTGTTGTTAATGCAGCAGGAAATCAGACTTGTAAGGGAAGGCATGCCAGGGATGGCAGGTCCAATAGGCATGCCGCATGATGGTATGAGAAACTCTGAAATCCTGAAATTTGCAAAGTGGAATTTTTGGGAAGGAAAGTTGGCAATTGAGGAAAGGATGCATGGATGACCAAACCTAGAATCTCGGATTTCAAGGAAAATGGACTTAGAGAGGAAAATCGGACTTGTCAAGGAAGGCATTGTTGTTGTTTTATTCAGAAATGCAAATTAACAGAAAATTCAACACAGTGAACAAAGAACACAGAATTTATCCTGGGAAAACCCTCCTAGAGGGAGAAAAACCCAGCCAAAATATCTCTCTTATATATTGAATTTAAAGGAGCAGAAATCTGCTTACAATCTTGGCCACACACAAGGCCAATATAATACAATAAAGAATCGCACCTCACTTAGATGCAAATACACAATTATATGATCTCTCCTTAATGTCGATCTGCTTTATGCAATAATATGATCTGTTGTAGATGCACGAACTCCTTGATAAGTGCGAATGTCTCTTTAGAATAAAATCGATGATCAAATGAATGAGCATCTCCTTCCATATATACAAAGTAAGGTGCCTCTTCACAGGCAAGGCGACTCTTCACAAGGGTCGGCCTCATTCAAGAACCAAGGCGACTTTTCATCTTGGGTCGGCCTTTAAAATAATATTTATATATCATTTATTATTTCGATTTTGAGAGAAGGATATCTCCCGCAGCTAAAACATCAATAGGCATGCCAAGGATGACAAGTCCGACAAGCATAGCAGTATGAGAAACTCTGAAATCCCGAATTTGCAAAGTGGAATTTTTGGGAAAGATAGTTGGCAGTTGAGGAAAGGATGCATGGATGATCAAACCCAAAATCTCGAATTTCAAGGAAAACAGGCTTAGAGGGGAAAATCGGAATTTTCAAGGAAGGCATGCCATGGATGACAAGTCTGACAGGCATGACAATATGAGAGACTTTGAAATCCCAAAATTTGCAAAGTGGAATTTTTGGGAAGGAAAGTTGGCAATTGAGGAAAGGAGGCATGGATGATCAAACCCAAAATCTCAAATTTCAAGGAAAATGGGCTCAGAGGGGAAAATCGGACTTGTTAGGGAAGGCATGCCAGGGATGACAAGTCTGCCAGGCATGATGGTATGAGAAACTTCGAAATCCCAAAATATTCAAAGTGGCTTGAAGAAAAGCAAAAATTATAAGGCATTGACCAGAAAAGCACCCTATAACAAATTTTACTAAGGATATTTGATAAACATACTTTGAATGAATACCCTTAGACAATTGCTCAACATAGGGAACCTAACTGAAAACTTCTCAGACCTGTTATTAACAAAGGGTGGATAGGGTCAAATACACAACTTAAGGAGCACAACAAAGAAAAAAGTAGACACATAAAATTGAGGTACCAACAACCTCTACTACTATAGATGAGTCAATCCTCTAGTTCACTACTCTTTTGGGACACTTGTCATCCTAACTTGTACATGCCAAAAGTCTATATATTGTAGTCCATGTTCTTTATTCTATACATTGATCCATGAATATAGATATTTGAATGTTGCTATTCCCATCTTGTTTGCATTTGAATTAGTGTCATTTTGTTGTTATTGTTCCTAGGGACATTTACTATTGCAAGTTTTTTATTAAATCTAACATGGTATTGGAGCAAGGCAGCTTTGCAAAATAATTCAATCTAGGATATTGTCTTTAGCTTCTTTCACCTATAGGGTTTATATTTCTAAATTGGATATTTTTCAAATCACTCATTTTAGGAGGTATTCATGGAAATAAATAGATTGTTCCATTGCATTTAGAAAAGTCAAGTTAGCTAGAATAGGCTTTTGTTTCATCCCCATCAAACATCATGAAATCAATTTTGCAAAATTTTATCTATATGGTTTGAATTCGCATTTTGCATTCAGCTTACTTTTCGGTGTGCTTTGGCACAAAAAGGACCGTGCCATTGCATCCACAATGACCAAAAACTACAAATCAACTATCCATATTACAAATTTGAAGCAAGACAACCAGAGGTAATAAAAATTGCAAGTCAAGGTCATACACTTGCCTACACAAATCTAACACAATTTTTTTTAGAACTTTACTAGTCTTCGTAATTTGAACATTGTAAAAATAAAATTTAAAAAGCAATGAATTTTTTAATAGAGCTAAAGCACATACAGCAAAAGGGTGCCTTGTACCTATCGTGGACAAGGCTATTGGGGCTAGGACCCATGCAAAGCTATCACCAACCTACAACTTCTAGCAACTAAAGCTAACTCCGACACCCATTGCTCACATCCAGTAGCCTTTTATATTTTCTTTGACGTCTGCTATAGCAACAATCCACCAAACCCTAAGTCTATGCCACCAACACGAGCTCTACTACCCAATGGCCCCCACGTCACTTCTTCATCGCCCGAGTGACCCCAAGGCCTCACTGATGCCACCACCACTATTGCTCATGCACTACTTGTCCACAATCTCACTAGTGGTGCCACCTTCTAGCCATCAAACTAATGTTGGCTTGCTACCAAGGGCAAAGACCCCACCAATGCACCTTTTAGTGTGATAGGAAAATTTTGGTAGGCCTTTTCTTGGCCAAACAGATACTTTTGGGTGCATTCATTTTTCTGAAATGGACCAGAATTTCACTTACTTCACAGTGATGTAATTTTTTTTTTCACACAATGCTTGCTTTTCAAAAAACTTTGTTTCTTAGAGATTTAAATATATTTTTCTTGCTTTTGCAAACTTCAAACACCTATGACTTTCACATACAAACTCCAATCAAGAAGCCATTTTTTGAAAGTGCAGAATTTTCCAAGCACTACACATTGGTGCCATTTATTTGATCTAATTTTGTTCCAAGACTATACTTTCAACTTTCTCTCACATTCTTGAATTTGTAAAACAACTAGAAAATATAAAAAGTATTGTAATCCCACTAAATTATTAAATGCCACATCTTGTACTTAATAAGGGTGTCATAATTGAGCTAATCTGCGGGGAGGGGTGGAGGTGTTAATACAAAAACACTAATCTTATAAAGTGTCTGTTACCCATTTTTCACCTATGGGCTCAATCGGGCTGGGTAACCCATGGTTTGAGAGGTTCTCGAAGACCAAAAGGAGGAACACTTGCATCAGGATCACGTTTTTCTAAATTGTTTGCTCCTTGTGCAGATGAGGGAGGAAAATGATGTTTTAATTTTGCATGTGGATTAAATGTGGCTCCCAAGAGGGTTGAGCCCAGCGTGCAGGTCTTCAGTTTAAGGGTGGGTTTTCTTTTTTATGTTTTGCCTTGTCTTTTCCTTTTCGGTTTTGCTTTCTTCTTGCCTTTTCCTCATTCTGTTGGGGGCGGACCCGGGTCTGGATCCGAACTTTGAACTTTTCCAAAGTTCCGGTTCCTGTTTCCGTTCCGGTTCTGACCCCGGTCCCGCTCTTTCTTCTTTCTTTTCTTCGTGGCCGATGTTCTGCCTTGTCTCCTCCTTGGTTTCCCCTTATGTTTTTCCCCTTTTTTCTTTATCCCTCGTGTTTTGTCTGGGGCTGGATCGGAATGGAATCCGAACTTGAAACTTCGGTGAAGTTTCAGGTCCGGATTTGGTTCCGGTTCCGGTTCCGCTCGCCCTTTGTTTTGCCCCCGTTCCGGATCGATCTCGGTTCCGCCTCTTGAGTTTTGCCTTGTGCGCCTTTGTGCTCTGGTTCCGTCCCGGTTCCGCTGGCCTTTTTCCTTTTTTGTTTTTTCGGGGGATGCTTTTTCCCGTTTGTCTTTTCCCTTCTCGGCCTTTTTCCTTCGCCTTCTTTTGAGTTTTGTCGGGGGTGGGACCGGGCCGGAATCCGAATCTGAAACTTGAAGAAAGTTTCAGGGGAAGATTTGGTCCCGATCCCGGTTCCGCCGGGATTCATCTGTTTTTGCTTCCGCCCCCTTTCTCACTCCAGTCCCAGTTTGGTTCTCATCCCGACTCCGACTCCGCCAAAATGTCCAAGTTCGGGGAGAGTGAAGGAGTTCGCCGTGAGGTCTCTCCGACCCGATGAGGTCTTGCCGATGGCTTTGTGTGAGATCGATATAACTTTGGCCGCTCGCCATGAGGTCTTGCCGACCGTCGGGTGTCTTGCCGAATGAATTGACATGTCGGCGTGACTCTAACCGCCCGCTGTGACTTCTCCCCGACATCTAAGGTCTTGCGATAGCGATCAGCTTGCCCATGAAGAGGAATATCGGTCTAACTCCTGTGGCTCGATGAGAGGTCCCGCCGACAGTCCTAGGCTATGCCGATAGCCACTATATGATGTGCTTGCATCAAGGAAGCGTGATTGACCTCTCACCCAACGTGTGATTCTGCAAAGCAACCTTTGACTGTCGAGAATGCGCGGCGTGAGTCGGCTCGTTGGAGTAATGGCGCTAAATCTAGTAGGTAGATCTGGTGTTGTCCCTCGGAGATGGTTGACCAGAAAGGTCGTGAGTCACGATGACGGCTGGAGGAGCGAAGAGGCATTAATGGCCATGTCGCAGAGCATTCAAGACGACTCTGACGGAATCTTAATGGCAGACTCGGAGGCTGCAAGTTAATAGCGACGGCTGTAAAAGATCTGAAGGCCATGCCCAGTAACGAGCTTCCACCAACATAAGCAGGGTATGCGCATTTAATGCTCATCGACTTCATTCCGAAGCACTTCCAGGACCGACGTGTCCAGGCGCCGACTAATTTTGAAAACCCTAATGCAGGGGGCCGACACTCTTTTGTATATATGGCATTCTTTCCTTTTTGTAAAGTAGTTCTTGGTTAGGAGACTGCAAAAAGAGCATTATTCAGACTTTGTAACTCATATTTTTCATATACTACAGATCTATAACACAAACACTCCTGATTTTCTCAATAGAAGGTTATTTCCTTCACAGATTCTTTTTGTTGTTTTAGTATTACTTGTGAGTTGCATGATAAAATCCCAGGTAATCCTCTATTTTATCAGATTCCTTCAGTACCGGATGCAAAGAATATAATGTCATAAAGCTGGTTTATGTTAGTGATCTCTTTCTACCGCATTTATATATGTGAAAACATCTTGTTTTCCTTGTGTTAAGCATTAGAACAGTCGGAACCTTTACATAGACTCATTTTTATAAGCATAAATCTCTGTATTGTGAGATTGTTTAGTTCTATTGAGATTTTCTGAGAGTTTTCTGCAGTATTGCCACATGTTTATCCTTGGTGCATCACCTGTTAGTGATAGGTCTTAATTTCAAGTATATCTTTCTTACTCTTTTCCTTCATCATTCTTTATTTTCCTCAAAACATCTTAAGGGGAACCAGCCCATAATCTGGAGGTCCACTTCATTCCCAGGTCACCCACAACCTCAAAGTGTTCCCATGTGTCAATAGGTTGCTATAGTTGATAACTTAGCAAGGGTGCGAACTTTATTTGACAACAGTGTCATCAAATGTACTTGTTTTGGGGAAGTAGGTTATACACGGGTATTTTGTAATCATGAACTAAGATAAAGTTATGCTATAGGGGGGTTGCAAACATGTTTCTAGGCATTTCATTTCACTCTTTTATTGTCACCCTAGACAAAAGAAACTATATGTCCTAGAAAGACGGGATAAAGAATCACTACCTTAAGTAGGATCTATTACCATACCTCCATGGACTTGTTCTTGAAAAAAGTGACAATGAATAGAAACATGCTTGGTTAAACTACAACAAGGAGGTCTACAAACTAATATATCATACAATTTCTAAGAACATCCTGCATCACATAGAGCACAATAATTGCCCTATCATTGACATGACCATAATTAGGTAGTTGTATGGTGATCTTGAGCCTCCAATGGATTGTGATGTTCCCTTAGAGAACTTTAATTGTAACAACAACTAATCCTCCTCATTCCCCATCTACATTCGTTCATACTTTCACCACTAATGTGAGCCATTTGTGGGATATGCAATGTATTCATTTGGAATGCATTAAAATTCCAACACCTCCAAAAACTTCACGACTTGTTCATACTCATGCATCTAATGTGGACATTTTGTGGAATGAGCAATATAATCACATGACATGTGCAGTGATTCCACCTCTTGCTGACACTACAGAGTTCCAAGTCACTTCATCAAGAGCTTCTGGTACTTTTTCACAGTAGGATATATTGTGGAATGAGTAGTGTAGTCACATGACATGCACTGAGATTACACCTTCACTTATTGCTTCTACAAAGTTCAAAGATGCTTCACCAAGGAGTTCCAATGATTCTTGTAGCAATACAGTTCATGGGATGAGTAGTGTGGCCACATTGCATGCACAAAGATTCCACATTCATATAATACTTGACCTTACATTGTATTACTCTTTAATCACTCCTAATTGTACTACGCTTAATAAAGCTAGCATTTAGCCTTCTCAACAACAATGTTTGTGTATCAATATATGCCATAGCTTACCATAGGACATTTCATTCAAAGTACTTTATTACCCTAAATCTTTGTGATGGATGCGATTGTAGAATTTGAAACTGTTAAATCACTCTAGAGAGTATGGAAAATGTCAAGGAGAATTGTCAACATCAAACTGAATGTTGCCACAAGGCAGCCATATATAAGCAAAATAGACTTCTGATTTCAACAGATTGATCCACTGACAGATACTCTGTAATTTTTATTTTTATTTTAACTTCTAGCCAAATGATAACAATTTGTTTTAAGATGAACAAGTTGTTTGTCACACACTTTTCAGTATTAACCATAAAAATTCCAACCTTAAAGGAAAAAGGTCGACTTTGTTTTTGTTGCCCTACAATGCACCAGGCCATCAAATTAATAATATGTTCTCAACCAATTCAAATAATCTAAACTGAATTATCATTTTATCTTCACTTTGGAAGAGTATAAAAAAAAATATAAGGAAAGCCCTTATAAAAGAGTTACTATGCCACAATATATTGCATTTGTTACAAATGGGGAAGAGAAAAAATTTCCACTATTTGGAGGAGGTGATAGTTTTTGTGTTTTTCATTGTTCCGAGAGGAGAAGTAGGTCTGTGTTGGATTTGGATAAGGAAGATGAAGTAGCTTTTTAGGGTGGGTGTTTCACAGGTTGAGTTGGCAATTTTTCAACATATAGGTACTTGTGTAAATTTCACCGTTTTCTTTTTTGGCACTAAACATCCATTACCCTATTTGGTAATCACATGGATGGATAATTGGACTTCTTTAAAATATTATAATTAACAAAAACACAAGGATTGCCATGTATTTTTAAAATACTATTATTTTTTGTGTACATGTTTTTTAACTGTATTTTTATTTTTTGTAATGCTACTAGTCATTAATGACATTTATGATTTATGTGAAGGGCTGGCAAAGGCAAATTTTAATAATCTCAACCATGCCTATTGACACATCATGGTGGAGAAAGTAGACTAGCAAATTCATCTA
>VDFB02353493.1:162008606-162021397 GCA_007258455.2 Sequoia sempervirens | reverse complement strand
CATTTCGTTAATTTTCAATTGAGATTTACTTTTAGAGATCTCTTCTCATTAATGGGGTCCAACCTAATTAAAGGTTGAATATGATCAATGTGTTAATCACAAATTGAAGGATTCTTGTTAGCTTTAACAGCAAAAGTGAACATCACCTTTATAATAAATATTCCTATTCTAACTACAACCCTCTCCCAAAACAAGCTACATTTCCTTTCCAACCATATAGTCCTTACCAAAAGTGAAAGGATCACATTATAAATAAAGAAAAACAAAGATTTGGGATACACGCACGACCATGACAGAATATCTTGATGAAAAATTATAGGGGAGGCCCCAACTAACTGTCATCTTTGAAGTAGCCAAAACCATAACATGTAAGCAAATGAATAATAAAAGAGAAGATGATGAGCATTCTTCTCCTATTCCAAGGAGATTGCTCATCCCAATGGCCCACAAGATCTATTTTCCTAGTCTATCCGAGTTTAGGGTTGTCTTCTACAGCAAACCTAGGAAAGGCCCCTGGTTTTGGTAGGTTATCTATGCCAACTATTGGATGGTCAATCTAGTTTTGAGGCATATTGATTTGCCCTCGCATATCCTATGTTGACACTATATGTACCTAGTTTTGCAAGACTTATTCTACCCTATATTGGTTGATTCTTATTAAGGATAGAGGATAAAATATCTATCTGAATCTTTGGATGAGGTACTGCTCAAATCTTTCCATTAATGGGTTCCCAACCATCAGTATAAACTATTTGCTAGTAATCTTGAACCATATCACCCCATGCTGCTGAAAGAGCATCCTAGGTCTCCACAAAATCTGTCATCGTTCATTAATGATTTAAACCTGAACCAAGGGTCGCATCAAAATTTAGCTTTACCACCATTTTCAAGATCTCATGTAAGACAATTGGTAACAAAGGGTTTGCATTTGATCATGAAATTGTACATGTGAGACCCTATTTGGTTCATCAAAGTGTGGTATTTCTTGCAAAGGATTGCACTCCATAGCACCTTGAGATATTCATATATCGTACATATAAGCTTGGCATCCTACACCCTATCATGAAAAAATACGAAAAATTTCTCCATTTCAGAGTATAGTGGATGCTTTCTCAAAGACCCCCTGCCACAACAAATTCTTCATGCTCATGCTGATGTAGCTGATGACCAAATGGGGGGCTTGCATGATAGAAAATGGGTAAATGTGCATGCTTTCTCATGTAACATTGATTTGAGAAAGTTAATTCCTATTGCTAGGTTGGGCCACCTACCCTTCCATGAGGCTACTCTACCCTTTGAATCTGTCTACCATGCCCTTCCAAAGAAAAGACTTATCTGCTCCAATTAAAAGAAAATAATCCAATTTTGAAACCCAAAATGTCTTCAAGTTGGATTGTAACCAAAAATGTTCATTGAAGAACAAATAACACATTTATTGGAATTGATCTTTTGCCCAGATGTAATGGATTCTCCATCACGGATCTTCTTTTAGATTTAAAATTCCTTCTATTCAGTTGCCTCAAACAATTACCTGTCATCAACAAAATAAAAAACAGAACAGATTCACTTCCCTAGTCACCAATAAAACTTTTACATCCCTGGCATTTTTTGTTGAATATAGCGATCTACCTAATACTTCTTCCATCATCACAAAAAGATAATGCAATAAAGATTCAATTCAGTATTTATCCTTGGTACATGATGATGACCAATTTACTACAGAATGGTGCTTTCTTTGTATTTCAATCCTAGAGTTGCATCCTTACAAATATTTTTTAAACCAAAACAGACCTTACAACTCTAATGAATTATTCTTCCACTACCACAATTCATAGTCCATTTTTTATGGTAATTTCATAGCATATAGGAGTAATAATCCAAGATAGAGTTCAATAATACAAATCCACAATGAAATGCAAGTCCATTGAGGTTCTTTATAACCTCTTTACTGGCCAAGTATATGTTCATTCAGAAAAATAGATTTCTCCAATTTGAATGCCATAATTGAAAACTGTTGCCCCTATTCAAAGTCCTCTATTTTACCCAGAAATCAAAGCAATGTGTAGAATTGGTCAATGAACTGGTGTATGATTCTCACTTTGCAAACCCTTGTTATGGCTGTTAACTCCTACAATGCAATGAACTGAAATTATAGGCTACATTAAGAAAGGTAATCAATTCGCCCCACCTGCACTACTCAAATTATCAACTTGATTTTGGAATGTAAGTGATCACCCTGAATAGGGATTAGTGTGTGATTCTTTCACTTTAGTGTGCATTCCAAATTTGGGTAGATTTGGAAGTTTTGATTTCCTTTGAGCTTGGTCCTGAGGTCAAAATCCAAGGGTGCAAAATTTCAACAAAATGAAAAGTAATTGGCATATAGGTTGGTCTTGACATAAGAAATAAGAGTTAATGTCCACATATATGCCAATTTCCAGTTTTTCTTGTTAGGAGCTCCAGGACTATTGAAGAACACTCTTGTTTATTGATGTTTTCTAATTGATTGTAGTTTTCAAGGGGTATAATTCCAAATTTTTATATATTTGAATATTTAGTTAGCAGATTCTTAATTAGTTCCGCATCAAAACAATTGATTTCACTGTCCCATATGTACATATTGTCATATACATATATAAAAATATATGTAATACATTGTACAATATTTGTCAAAGGCTTGAAAAACACCATGTTTGCCTTTTCCAGATAGCACAAATGACCAGCCTCCCCAGTTAAACTGCCAAGGTCTAAGGGGTGATGCTTACACCAAATTCCCATTGGTCTTGCACCTGGCCTCATCGCTTTTTGGGTGTCAGCCCTTCTGAACCCACTGTCACTTGACTATTATTGTAGATTTGGTCCCATTTATTGAAACAACAGACAGTTATTCTGTGAATGCTAAGAAATATTCAATGTTTAACTCTCCAACCGAAAAGATTCAATCAGATGCAGAATAAGGATATTCATTAGTAACTAGCAATATGGTACAAAAGATAGCAGGCTTTGCTACTTATTCTGCCTGCTTAGGAGACACTTACTGTACATCTTACTCAAGTTATTTCAAGACCGACCCAGTCTTCCTTACACATAAAAGACTTGGCCTACATTTAAAAGGCTTTCATGAGGAATATTAAAAATGACACTATTTTCCCTGCATATCCTTCTAAGGAAAGCATAGATATAATCAACTGCAACTTTCTTAATGAGACTAGATTCCCTCCTTGCTCTTACAACAGTATTTCCAAGGATATGTACCACCCCAGCATCCCTGCACTCTGTTAAAAACTGCAACTCATCTTTGTATGTTGGATGTTGAGGAGCACTATAGCTAACATGGTGACCTGGTTGTTGTAGTGGAGAAGATCTTTCAGAGATAATTGAATCATTGGATGAATCTGCTGATACCATGCCTAAAGAGATTGAATTTTCATTTGCTATGCAGAGAATAGGAGCATTTTGAGACTGCTGCTGTGACCCACATAGGCTGTACTCAGAATCTGAGAAACTTTCCATCAGTGACTCATTCCTGATAAATTGGGACAGGGCATCCAAGAGCATTTTCTCAAAGTTGTCATCTTTCTTATGCAGGTCTTTGTAACCATACCTTGCAATGCATCTGAACATGTGGAACTCCTTGGGGCCAATGCGTCTTACAAGGAAACGTTCTTCTTGAGGAACAGTATTTACTGGCAAATACTTCACACAGACAAATACAACCACAGAGTGTATTGCAGGAAGATGAGTAACAAAATGAGAGAAGATGTGTGGGACTCCATTTGCAAGCTCTGTATATACAAGGCCAACCCCTGGAACTCTAACCAAACCAAGGCTTGGACCTAAACCCAGAATCCATGCCATGGAAACCTTGCTCTCCATTTCAAATTCATATCTTTTCAGTGTACCATAATGCCAGACGTACATGATTATGAGGAATACACATGCAATCACAAGTGGAGCCCAACCTCCTTGGTCCACTTTGAATAAAACAGCTGAGAAGTATACAAGCTCCACAAACAAGAAAAACCCACAAAATATGAACACTAGCAGCCAGTTACTTCGCCACACTATTAACATGATAAGAGCCATCAAAAGTGTTGTCACCAGCATAACACCTACAACTGCAGTACCTGTTTGTAAGCAACCCAATTGCTCGTTAAAATCATGAGTATCATAGTCTTCACAAAAATTCTTTGCCAGAATACACATTCAAATACAGAATCATTCCAAAAACTCTGCTTGGACATTTAATACTGCACAAATTAGGACCAAGGTAACTTTTCCAAAATATTCACCATAAGCTGTACATTAAGTTATTAGACTCACCAATATATGCCTGTATAAATAGTAAATCCTATATTTTCCCTTCCATAATTAGTTTATTAGACACACTGCTATACAACACTAACAAAAAAGTTTCTACCTATTCAAATTTTGCCTGATATGGGGGGGAAGTTGTCCTGAAATTTTCCTAATCTTATCATGTTCTTGATCAGGAACTCATCTGAAACTGAATTTCTCTTCATTTTGAAAGTTGGTATTTTTCAACTCTAGAAGGCTTGAGCTGCTCAGATCAGATGGATTATGGGTTCTTAAGGCACATTCCAAGCATATATTATAATATGTATGTATGTACACATGAATATGTTCCATGATGTTTCCAAGACGGTGACAATCGAGGACTGCAGGATGCATTTCTGGGACGGTAAGGGATCGGAGGCCTTTTCTAGGGGACGGCAGGGGACGTCGATAAAAAAATATAGAAAATTTCAATTATTCATATAAAAGGCATTCATCATATTTATTATGGAACCATATTACATAAAATTAGAGCTGAATTGAGAATTCACTTGAGAGGCAACACACAAATTAACAAAATTTAAATGCTTTCACTGTCAATGTTAGGAGGTGAACTTTATAGTTAATAGTCTTAGAAATGTTTGCTAGCGTCCCAACTGTTTACATAGTGGGTTAAGCATCAGCTTGTGTCTGTGTGCTCCAGCCCTAACAGAAATATAGCTTCCAATTGCAACTATAATATTTCCTATCAGGCTCGATTGATAATATATTATTATTGGTTTTACTTAAAGATGGATCCATTAGAAGGATCTGAAATGTTTGGACAGAAAAATTCCTAAATGGTTGACTCCAAAAGCCTCTTAACATCGCAGAACACTGTAAAAAAGACAACCTGAAAACTAAAAAATAATTATCTATTATCTGTAGTCATTTCTAATCTAGTGTGAACTTCCAGTTTGTCCCATTTTTATTCTTTGCTAACATGCATGATTGTAGAAAAAAACTATATAAAGCTAATCATTGCAGGTATAGACTTATATTTCCATTTTTTCTTCAGTGACTGCAAACTAGCTGAATCACAAGTGCATGCTCACAATGGGAATTTCATACAATGACTATTTATGAAATCATTCGCTCATTATTGGTAATATGTGACAATATGCATCTGATATTTTAACTTGTGGTTTCAAAAGGTCACTTCTCGATAATCCAATTTCCTAGTGCATGTAACACCAAATTTACATAAATGATCTTGCAGCAAGACTATAAACAACCAGCAAATTGTTGTTAATGCAGCAGGAAATCAGACTTGTAAGGGAAGGCATGCCAGGGATGGCAGGTCCAATAGGCATGCCGCATGATGGTATGAGAAACTCTGAAATCCCGAAATTTGCAAAGTGGAATTTTTGGGAAGGAAAGTTGGCAATTGAGGAAAGGATGCATGGATGACCAAACCTAGAATCTCGGATTTCAAGGAAAATGGACTTAGAGAGGAAAATCGGACTTGTCAAGGAAGGCATTGTTGTTGTTTTATTCAGAAATGCAAATTAACAGAAAATTCAACACAGTGAACAAAGAACACAGAATTTATCCTGGGAAAACCCTCCTAGAGGGAGAAAAACCCAGCCAAAATATCTCTCTTATATATTGAATTTAAAGGAGCAGAAATCTGCTTACAATCTTGGCCACACACAAGGCCAATATAATACAATAAAGAATCGCACCTCACTTAGATGCAAATACACAATTATATGATCTCTCCTTAATGTCAATTTGCTTTATGCAATAATATGATCTGCTGTAGATGCACGAACTCCTTGATAAGTGCGAATGTCTCTTTAGAATAAAATCGATGATCAAATGAATGAGCATCTCCTTCCATATATACAAAGTAAGGTGCCTCTTCACAGCAAGGCGACTCTTCACAAGGGTCGGCCTCATTCAAGAACCAAGGCGACTTTTCATCTTGGGTCGGCCTTTAAAATAATATTTATATATCATTTATTATTTCGATTTTGAGAGAAGGATATCTCCCGCAGCTAAAACATCAATAGGCATGCCAAGGATGACAAGTCCGACAAGCATAGCAGTATGAGAAACTCTGAAATCCTGAATTTGCAAAGTGGAATTTTTGGGAAAGATAGTTGGCAGTTGAGGAAAGGATGCATGGATGATCAAACCCAAAATCTCGAATTTCAAGGAAAACAGGCTTAGAGGGGAAAATCGGAATTTTCAAGGAAGGCATGCCATGGATGACAAAGTCTGACAGGCATGACAATATGAGAGACTTTGAAATCCCAAAATTTGCAAAGTGGAATTTTTGGGAAGGAAAGTTGGCAATTGAGGAAAGGAAGCATGGATGATCAAACCCAAAATCTCAAATTTCAAGGAAAATGGGCTCAGAGGGGAAAATCGGACTTGTTAGGGAAGGCATGCCAGGGATGACAAGTCTGCCAGGCATGATGGTATGAGAAACTTCGAAATCCCAAAATATTCAAAGTGGCTTGAAGAAAAGCAAAAATTATAAGGCATTGACCAGAAAAGCACCCTATAACAAATTTTACTAAGGATATTTGATAAACATACTTTGAATGAATACCCTTAGACAATTGCTCAACATAGGGAACCTAACTGAAAACTTCTCAGACCTGTTATTAACAAAGGGTGGATAGGGTCAAATACACAACTTAAGGAGCACAACAAAGAAAAAAGTAGACACATAAAATTGAGGTACCAACAACCTCTACTACTATAGATGAGTCAATCCTCTAGTTCACTACTCTTTTGGGACACTTGTCATCCTAACTTGTACATGCCAAAAGTCTATATATTGTAGTCCATGTTCTTTATTCTATACATTGATCCATGAATATAGATATTTGAATGTTGCTATTCCCATCTTGTTTGCATTTGAATTAGTGTCATTTTGTTGTTATTGTTCCTAGGGACATTTACTATTGCAAGTTTTTTATTAAATCTAACATGGTATTGGAGCAAGGCAGCTTTGCAAAATAATTCAATCTAGGATATTGTCTTTAGCTTCTTTCACCTATAGGGTTTATATTTCTAAATTGGATATTTTTCAAATCACTCATTTTAGGAGGTATTCATGGAAATAAATAGATTGTTCCATTGCATTTAGAAAAGTCAAGTTAGCTAGAATAGGCTTTTGTTTCATCCCCATCAAACATCATGAAATCAATTTTGCAAAATTTTATCTATATGGTTTGAATTCGCATTTTGCATTCAGCTTACTTTTCGGTGTGCTTTGGCACAAAAAGGACCGTGCCATTGCATCCACAATGACCAAAAACTACAAATCAACTATCCATATTACAAATTTGAAGCAAGACAACCAGAGGTAATAAAAATTGCAAGTCAAGGTCATACACTTGCCTACACAAATCTAACACAATTTTTTTTAGAACTTTACTAGTCTTCGTAATTTGAACATTGTAAAAATAAAATTTAAAAAGCAATGAATTTTTTAATAGAGCTAAAGCACATACAGCAAAAGGGTGCCTTGTACCTATCGTGGACAAGGCTATTGGGGCTAGGACCCATGCAAAGCTATCACCAACCTACAACTTCTAGCAACTAAAGCTAACTCCGACACCCATTGCTCACATCCAGTAGCCTTTTATATTTTCTTTGACGTCTGCTATAGCAACAATCCACCAAACCCTAAGTCTATGCCACCAACACGAGCTCTACTACCCAATGGCCCCCACGTCACTTCTTCATCGCCCGAGTGACCCCAAGGCCTCACTGATGCCACCACCACTATTGCTCATGCACTACTTGTCCACAATCTCACTAGTGGTGCCACCTTCTAGCCATCAAACTAATGTTGGCTTGCTACCAAGGGCAAAGACCCCACCAATGCACCTTTTAGTGTGATAGGAAAATTTTGGTAGGCCTTTTCTTGGCCAAACAGATACTTTTGGGTGCATTCATTTTTCTGAAATGGACCAGAATTTCACTTACTTCACAGTGATGTAATTTTTTTTTTCACACAATGCTTGCTTTTCAAAAAACTTTGTTTCTTAGAGATTTAAATATATTTTTCTTGCTTTTGCAAACTTCAAACACCTATGACTTTCACATACAAACTCCAATCAAGAAGCCATTTTTTGAAAGTGCAGAATTTTCCAAGCACTACACATTGGTGCCATTTATTTGATCTAATTTTGTTCCAAGACTATACTTTCAACTTTCTCTCACATTCTTGAATTTGTAAAACAACTAGAAAATATAAAAAGTATTGTAATCCCACTAAATTATTAAATGCCACATCTTGTACTTAATAAGGGTGTCATAATTGAGCTAATCTGCGGGGAGGGGTGGAGGTGTTAATACAAAAACACTAATCTTATAAAGTGTCTGTTACCCATTTTTCACCTATGGGCTCAATCGGGCTGGGTAACCCATGGTTTGAGAGGTTCTCGAAGACCAAAAGGAGGAACACTTGCATCAGGATCACGTTTTTCTAAATTGTTTGCTCCTTGTGCAGATGAGGGAGGAAAATGATGTTTTAATTTTGCATGTGGATTAAATGTGGCTCCCAAGAGGGTTGAGCCCAGCGTGCAGGTCTTCAGTTTAAGGGTGGGTTTTCTTTTTTATGTTTTGCCTTGTCTTTTCCTTTTCGGTTTTGCTTTCTTCTTGCCTTTTCCTCATTCTGTTGGGGGCGGACCCGGGTCTGGATCCGAACTTTGAACTTTTCCAAAGTTCCGGTTCCTGTTTCCGTTCCGGTTCTGACCCCGGTCCCGCTCTTTCTTCTTTCTTTTCTTCGTGGCCGATGTTCTGCCTTGTCTCCTCCTTGGTTTCCCCTTATGTTTTTCCCCTTTTTTCTTTATCCCTCGTGTTTTGTCTGGGGCTGGATCGGAATGGAATCCGAACTTGAAACTTCGGTGAAGTTTCAGGTCCGGATTTGGTTCCGGTTCCGGTTCCGCTCGCCCTTTGTTTTGCCCCCGTTCCGGATCCGATCTCGGTTCCGCCTCTTGAGTTTTGCCTTGTGCGCCTTTGTGCTCTGGTTCCGTCCCGGTTCCGCTGGCCTTTTTCCTTTTTTGTTTTTTCGGGGGATGCTTTTTCCCGTTTGTCTTTTCCCTTCTCGGCCTTTTTCCTTCGCCTTCTTTTGAGTTTTGTCGGGGGTGGGACCGGGCCGGAATCCGAATCTGAAACTTGAAGAAAGTTTCAGGGGAAGATTTGGTCCCGATCCCGGTTCCGCCGGGATTCATCTGTTTTTGCTTCCGCCCCCTTTCTCACTCCAGTCCCAGTTTGGTTCTCATCCCGACTCCGACTCCGCCAAAATGTCCAAGTTCGGGGAGAGTGAAGGAGTTCGCCGTGAGGTCTCTCCGACCCGATGAGGTCTTGCCGATGGCTTTGTGTGAGATCGATATAACTTTGGCCGCTCGCCATGAGGTCTTGCCGACCGTCGGGTGTCTTGCCGAATGAATTGACATGTCGGCGTGACTCTAACCGCCCGCTGTGACTTCTCCCCGACATCTAAGGTCTTGCGATAGCGATCAGCTTGCCCATGAAGAGGAATATCGGTCTAACTCCTGTGGCTCGATGAGAGGTCCCGCCGACAGTCCTAGGCTATGCCGATAGCCACTATATGATGTGCTTGCATCAAGGAAGCGTGATTGACCTCTCACCCAACGTGTGATTCTGCAAAGCAACCTTTGACTGTCGAGAATGCGCGGCGTGAGTCGGCTCGTTAAGGTAATAAGCTAAATCGGCCGTGAATGCAGTGTTGTCCCTCGAGATGGTTGACCGGAAGGTCGTGAGTCCGGTAGGAGGGCCGAAGGCATTAATATGGCCATGTCGCCTTGAGCATTCAAAGGCGACTCGTGAATCTTAATAAGCGGAGCTTCGAGGCTGCACAAGTTAATACTTGGCAATTTGTAAAAGATCTGAAGCCGTACCCGATAGCGAGCTTCACTGCTTACTAAGCGGGGTATCGCATTTTAATGCTCATCGACTTCATTCCGAAGCACTTCCAGGACCGACGTGTCCAGGCGCCGACTAATTTTGAAAACCCTAATGCAGGGGGCCGACACTCTTTTGTATATATGGCATTCTTTCCTTTTTGTAAAGTAGTTCTTGGTTAGGAGACTGCAAAAAGAGCATTATTCAGACTTTGTAACTCATATTTTTCATATACTACAGATCTATAACACAAACACTCCTGATTTTCTCAATAGAAGGTTATTTCCTTCACAGATTCTTTTTGTTGTTTTAGTATTACTTGTGAGTTGCATGATAAAATCCCAGGTAATCCTCTATTTTATCAGATTCCTTCAGTACCGGATGCAAAGAATATAATGTCATAAAGCTGGTTTATGTTAGTGATCTCTTTCTACCGCATTTATATATGTGAAAACATCTTGTTTTCCTTGTGTTAAGCATTAGAACAGTCGGAACCTTTACATAGACTCATTTTTATAAGCATAAATCTCTGTATTGTGAGATTGTTTAGTTCTATTGAGATTTTCTGAGAGTTTTCTGCAGTATTGCCACATGTTTATCCTTGGTGCATCACCTGTTAGTGATAGGTCTTAATTTCAAGTATATCTTTCTTACTCTTTTCCTTCATCATTCTTTATTTTCCTCAAAACATCTTAAGGGGAACCAGCCCATAATCTGGAGGTCCACTTCATTCCCAGGTCACCCACAACCTCAAAGTGTTCCCATGTGTCAATAGGTTGCTATAGTTGATAACTTAGCAAGGGTGCGAACTTTATTTGACAACAGTGTCATCAAATGTACTTGTTTTGGGGAAGTAGGTTATACACGGGTATTTTGTAATCATGAACTAAGATAAAGTTATGCTATAGGGGGGTTGCAAACATGTTTCTAGGCATTTCATTTCACTCTTTTATTGTCACCCTAGACAAAAGAAACTATATGTCCTAGAAAGACGGGATAAAGAATCACTACCTTAAGTAGGATCTATTACCATACCTCCATGGACTTGTTCTTGAAAAAAGTGACAATGAATAGAAACATGCTTGGTTAAACTACAACAAGGAGGTCTACAAACTAATATATCATACAATTTCTAAGAACATCCTGCATCACATAGAGCACAATAATTGCCCTATCATTGACATGACCATAATTAGGTAGTTGTATGGTGATCTTGAGCCTCCAATGGATTGTGATGTTCCCTTAGAGAACTTTAATTGTAACAACAACTAATCCTCCTCATTCCCCATCTACATTCGTTCATACTTTCACCACTAATGTGAGCCATTTGTGGGATATGCAATGTATTCATTTGGAATGCATTAAAATTCCAACACCTCCAAAAACTTCACGACTTGTTCATACTCATGCATCTAATGTGGACATTTTGTGGAATGAGCAATATAATCACATGACATGTGCAGTGATTCCACCTCTTGCTGACACTACAGAGTTCCAAGTCACTTCATCAAGAGCTTCTGGTACTTTTTCACAGTAGGATATATTGTGGAATGAGTAGTGTAGTCACATGACATGCACTGAGATTACACCTTCACTTATTGCTTCTACAAAGTTCAAAGATGCTTCACCAAGGAGTTCCAATGATTCTTGTAGCAATACAGTTCATGGGATGAGTAGTGTGGCCACATTGCATGCACAAAGATTCCACACATTCATATAATACTTGACCTTACATTGTATTACTCTTTAATCACTCCTAATTGTACTACGCTTAATAAAGCTAGCATTTAGCCTTCTCAACAACAATGTTTGTGTATCAATATATGCCATAGCTTACCATAGGACATTTCATTCAAAGTACTTTATTACCCTAAATCTTTGTGATGGATGCGATTGTAGAATTTGAAACTGTTAAATCACTCTAGAGAGTATGGAAAATGTCAAGGAGAATTGTCAACATCAAACTGAATGTTGCCACAAGGCAGCCATATATAAGCAAAATAGACTTCTGATTTCAACAGATTGATCCACTGACAGATACTCTGTAATTTTTATTTTTATTTTAACTTCTAGCCAAATGATAACAATTTGTTTTAAGATGAACAAGTTGTTTGTCACACACTTTTCAGTATTAACCATAAAAATTCCAACCTTAAAGGAAAAAGGTCGACTTTGTTTTTGTTGCCCTACAATGCACCAGGCCATCAAATTAATAATATGTTCTCAACCAATTCAAATAATCTAAACTGAATTATCATTTTATCTTCACTTTGGAAGAGTATTCAAAAAAATATAAGGAAAGCCCTTATAAAAGAGTTACTATGCCACAATATATTGCATTTGTTACAAATGGGGAAGAGAAAAAATTTCCACTATTTGGAGGAGGTGATAGTTTTTGTGTTTTTCATTGTTCCAAGAGGAGAAGTAGGTCTGTGTTGGATTTGGATAAGGAAGATGAAGTAGCTTTTTAGGGTGGGTGTTTCACAGGTTGAGTTGGCAATTTTTCAACATATAGGTACTTGTGTAAATTTCACCGTTTTCTTTTTTGGCACTAAACATCCATT
>VDFB02353493.1:161972743-162008506 GCA_007258455.2 Sequoia sempervirens | reverse complement strand
AGAGAGAGAGAGAGAGAGAGAGAGAGAGAGAGAGGAAACCTTTAGAAAATCAACATCTTCAAAATACGAGCATGTTTTGAAGAAGTTGAGATATAGTCATTTTGTATAGAAAGACAAAAAATGCTCATGTTATAATGCAAGTGTGTTCTGGCTTGCTCTAAAAATGATAAAAAATTCAACACACCTATGATCCAAGCCCAAATGCTCTATTATTCTCTTGGTTATGTGTGTGTTTCAAAAAAAAAGACCTTTTTGATGTTGTTGGGAAGTGCACATTTTATTTTTTCACATTCTACCACCTTTGTATGAACTTTCCACCACCTTTTTATGGTTTTCAAACATAGGAAGGAGGAAATAATAGATTTTTCACATCAAATTTGATATATATAAATTCAAGACTCAAATTTTGTAGTGTTGCAATGTTAATAGTGATTGAATTGTAGGAATTTAACATTATACATTGGTTATTTGTATTGTTGTTAGTAATTCTATTTGAGTGATATACAATTGGTGTTGAAAAGGAAGAAAGCTTGTGAAAAACTCAAATTTCTAAGGAGTTTGATTCAAGAAGAAAAAAGACTACATAATTGGGTAGTTCCTCCATGTGAATCTCCATTTTTTAGGTATGTCAAGTCTTTACACATTTTCTTTACATTTTCCTTAATTCTATTATGTTTCTTTATCATCCCTTATCATACATGCTTAATACAATGCTTTGATTTTGTTATTATGAATATTCCATGTTCATCAAAAAATAAAATTCTCATTATATCCTTAGCCCCTCTTGGCACATTTTAAACTGCACAATTCTTTACACTTGCCAATTACATTTCAAAACACATCTCTTTGAGGCATTTTGTTAAACAATTGACCTGCCTTGTGTATGCTTCCACATTTTGTATACACATTTACGAGAGTAGTTATAACTATGTAATATAATACACCATTTCTCATTCCTTTTTTATGGATGTGCATACCCCTTTCCAAAACTTCCATTTTGGTATAGGCATGGGGGATGTTGGAAAATGCTTTGGAATTTGGTTTTACACCTAGAAATTGCATTTGCTTGAAAATTTCTAAAGCCTTTTCAACAAATCCATTTTGTGCATATCCTACAGTCATTGTATTCCATGATGACATATCTCATTTAGGCATTTTGTCAAAAAATTCATGTACCTTGTCTATACATGTCTACCGAAGAATTTTATCAAACATGTTAGACAAGGAAATGAGTTGTTTGAAAAAATGCCTCAAAGAAATGTGGTCTCATGGTGATGGAATACCATTCCATCACCATGAGACCTCATTTATTTGAGGATTTTTTTCAAACAAATCACTATCTTTTCTATGCTACCACATTTTCCATACATGTCTACCAAAGCATTTTTCCATTTTGTGCATATCCTGCAATCATTGCAGTCCATGAGGACATATCTCATTGAGGAATTTTATCAAATAGTGCATGTTCCTTGTCTATGCATCTACATTTTGCATGTTTCTACTAAGGAAATTTCAACCATAACACTAATGAAAATCCCCCTTTTTTGTCTTTTGATAGATGTCATACCCCATTCCAAGGTCCCCATTACAAGGCAGTGAACTCACTAGCTTGTCAATATGGTAGAATTGACAAGGTAGTGAGTTGTTTGAAAAAAACTCATAGAAATGGGGTCTCACGGTGATGAGCATCGCCATGAGACCCCATTTCTATGAGGCATTTTTTCAAACAACTCACTACCTTGTCTATGCTACGACATTGACAAGGTAGTGAGCGATTTTAAAAAATGCCTCATAGAAATGGTGTCTCATGGTGATGTGCATCACATACCCCATTTCTATGAGGCATTTTTTCAAACAGCTCACTACCTTTTCAATTCTGTCGCATTGAAAGCTAGTGAGCTCACTCACTACCTTGTCTATGCTACCACATTTTTCATACATGTCTACCAAAACATCTTGTCAAAAAATTCACATGCCTTGTCCATGCTTCCATTTTGTGCCTATCTTGCAATCATGGCATTCCACAAGACACCGTGATACCCCATTTCTACTAGACATTTTTTCAAATAGCTCACTACCTTGTCTATGCTACCACATTGACAAGGTAGTGAGTTGTTTGAAAAAATGCCTCATAGAAATGGGGTCTCACAGCGATGCACATCACCATGATAAACCATTTCTATGAGGAATTTTTTCAAATAGCTCACTACCTTGTCAATTCTACCACATTGGCAAGCTAGTGAGATCACTCACTACCTTGTCTATGCTACCACATTTTGCATACATGTCTACCAAAATATTTTGTCAAACAATTCACATGCCTTTGCCATGCTTCCATTTTGTGCCTATCTTGTAATCATAGCATTCCACGAGATGACATTTCTTTAAGGCATTCCATCAAAAGATTCATGTGAGCTCAGTATATGCTAGAAATACTTCAAAAAAAATTAGCCTTGTCTACTAAGGAAATTGCAACCATAATACTCATGAAAATCCCCCCTTTTGTGTTTTGATAGATGTCATACCCCATTCTAAGGTCCCCATTACAAGGTAGTGAGCTCACTACCTTTTCAATTCTACCGCATTGACAAGGTAGTGAGCTCACTACCTTGTCAATGTGATACAATTGACAAGGTACATCATCGTGAGACCCATTTCTATGAGGCATTTTTTCAAACAACTCACTACCTTGTCAATTCTACCGCATTGACAAGCTAGTGAGCTCACTACCTTGTCTATGCTACCACATTGACAAGGTAGTGAGCTATTTGAAAAAATGCCTCAGAAATGGGGTCTCACAGTGATATACATCACCGTGAGACCCCATTTCTATGAGGTATTTTTTCAAACAACTCACTGCCTTGTCAATTCTACTGTATTTACAAGCTAGTGAGCTCGCTCACTACCTTGTCTATGCTACCACATTTTGCATACATGTCTACCAAAAAAATTTGTCAAAAAATTCACATGCCTTGTCCATACTTCCACATTTCTCATACATTGCTTCCAAGGGAGTTACAATTATAACATTTGACAAAAATTTCCCTTTCTTTCAATGTTTTGATTGATGCCCATACCTTGTTTCAAAGTTAGGATGTTAACAAAAGTTGTGAAATTTTGATTTATAGTCAAGCCAATTGTATTTTCTTGAAAGTTTGTAATGTCTTTTAAAGAATCCATTTTGTGCCTATCTTGCAATCATGGCATTCCATGAGACCACATTTATTTAAGTAATTCCATCAAAAAATTCATGTGAGCTTTGTCTATGCTAGAAATACTTAAAAAAAAATTAGCTTTCCATTTTCCTTGTGTTCTTATTGCACTTGTTTATTCATCATGGTTGAGTGACATTTACTCTTCTACAGGATGATTGTAAGTGTTTTGTATGAAGGGTTGAATGCCATATATTTCATTTATTTATATGGATTCATTTTTTAGGAACTAATATTTGTCTCTTTATCATGCGATAGATAAAATTATTTGTCATGCCAAGGAAATGATCAAGGATTAAACCAACATAGGAAGAGATAGAAGCTTATAATGCAAAGAAAGAAACATGTATGAGGGAAAATTGTGAGAAGAAGAAATTGGAAACAATTGATGAAGACATGCCAATTGAAGAGGAACCTCAACCATCAAGAAGAGATATGGAATTGGAGGCACAAAGGGAACAAATGTGAAACCTTCGTGATAAGAGAGATTTGAATACCATAGTTGGAGACACACCCTCTACCGCAAGTGAATATGTAGGGATGCCCTCTATCGCAAGTGAATATGGAGAGACACCATCTATTGCATCTCAAGTTAAGAGGACATCATCACTCACATTTGAGGAAGGAGGTACACCATCATTCCCATCTCAACCTCAAGGTACGCCATCTATTCCATCCTCAATTGAAGGTATGCCATCTATCCCATCTCATTTAAATATTGAAGAAATTCCTAATTATGTTGAGATGAATTTACCTTTGAGAACACCACCTAGAATTTTGCATAGAAATCCAAAGTTTCTGATTAATAATGATGAGAATATTTTGCAACCAATGGAAGGTAAGATTCCAAAATGCATATGTAAAAAAATGACTCAAATAAATGGGGTGTCATGGTGATGTATATCACCTTGAGACCCCATTTCTTTGAAGCATTTTTTCAAACATCTCACTACCTTGTCAATGTGGTAGCATTGGAAAGGTAGTGAGCTCAATACCTTGTCAATATGGATGCATTGACAAGGTACTAAGTATTTTATGAAAAAATGCCTCAAAGAAATGGGGTCTCATGGTGATGTACATCACCATGAGACCCCATTTCTTTGAGGAACTTTTTCTTGCAGTTCTCACTACCTTTTCAATGCATCCACATTGACCATGAGGACATCTCTCATTGAGTATTTTTTCAAACATTTCATGTTCCTTCACTATGCATCCACATTTCACATGTTTCTACTAAGGAAATTGCAATCATAACACTCATGAAAATCCACCCTTTTATATTTTGATAGATGTCATACCCCATTCCAAGGTCCCATTGTTGGTATGGCTAAAAGCCTAAAACATGTGCTTTCGACCAAACTATGGATGCATGGAAAAAATCTATCAAAGTATAATAGTAAGAAAAGGCATAGACAAGGTATTGAGTTGTTTGAAAAAAATGCCTTGAAGAAATGTGGTCTCATGGTGATGTCCATCACCATGAGACCACATTTCTTTGAGGCATTTTTTCAAATAGCTCGTTGCCTTGTCTATGCTACTACATTGTCCATACATTTTCCATTTTGGGCGCATCCTACAATAATTCCAATATTTATGGGTAGATTGAAAAATGAACAAATGAAGTCAAATACTCTTGAACTTAAGACTTTTGTGGAGAAAATACAACTGAAAATAGATGATAAGGAAGAAGCAATATGCAATATAAGTGAAAAAAAGGAGAATCGATGCAGTGGACACCTCAAAGTCTTATTTATAAAGATAGAGAAGTTATATAAAGAACTTGTTAAAAGAAAAATTTGCATTCTATAATCAGAAAGTCACTTCCAAAGATGATAACAATAGTTGCAGATGCAAAGGCAATAGTTGGAAGTGTTGAAATTGAAGCAAAACAACTGAAGACTAAAATTAACCACTTACAAAAGGAACTAAAAGACAAGAAGAATATTTTATTGTCAATGAAAAGGAGGTTAGTTTGCTCTAAAAACACTTGAAAAAGAAGCAAACCAAATTGAATGAGATACATAATGTATTCAATGAAGAGATTCTTCCTGCTCTCGAGAAGTTGAGGAAGGTGCGTGTGTAGATATTCTTTGTTCGTCATACAACCAAAGATATTGTTCCAACATGTCCATATGGGTGGGTCTATGCTAGGAAAGGTCCTATTTCACACCCAAACAAACCCTAAGCCACATTCTATTGGCAAAGTCTCTTAAGAGACCAAAGTGCAAAAGGCAACAAACTTCAACAAGTGATTACTCAAAAATTGTGGCACTTGGAAACATTTTTTCTGAGGCGACAAGATCATGTAGGGCCCCTCTACAATAATCTCTCTCATTTTTTGATAGCTCCAAGTTGTTTTCCCATGGTTAATAGATTTCAATTGATGGAAAACGAGTCAGTTGCATGTAGTGTAAAGTTGGAAAGTGGTGTAACTTTCGTTATGTTTGTCATACAACAAAATCAACTATTCCAAAACATTCATATGGGTGGTTTTATGCTAATCAAGGTCCTATTTTGCACCCAAACATGCCGAAATAGTCTGAGCCACATTCTAGCGGTGAAGTCTCTTAAGAGACCAAAGTGCAAAAGGGAAGAAAACTTTGATGAGAAATTACTTGGAAACCATGGTACTTGGAAATATTTTTTCTGAGGCCACGAGATCACATAGGGCCCCTCTACAATGACCTCTCTCAATTTTTGATAGCTCCAAGTCGTTTGCCAATGGTGACAAAATTTCAATTAATGGAAAACGAGTCAGTTGCATGTAGTGTAAAGTTGGAAAGTGGTGTAACTTTCGTTATGTTCATCATACAACCAAACCTATTCCAGCACATTCAAGTGGGTGGTTTTATCCTAGGAAAGGTCCTCTTTTGCACCCAAACATTCCAAAATGGTTCGAGCCACATTCTACCAGTGAAGTCTCTTAAGAGACCAAAGTGCAAAAGGGCAGCAAACTTCGACGAGTGATTACTCAAAAATTGTGGCACTTGGAAACATTTTTTCTAAGGCTATGATATCATGTAGGGCCCCTCTACAATAATATCTCTTAGTTTTTGATAGTTCCAAGTTGTTTTCCTATGGTGAACAGATTTTAGTTGATAGAAAAAAGGTTAGTTGCATGTAGTGACAAGTTGGAAAGTGTTGTAACTTCTGTTTTGTTCTTCATACAACCAAACTGACTATTCCAATATGTTCGTATGGGTGGGTTTATGCTAGGAAAGGTCATCTTTTGTACCCAAACACGTCAAAATAGTTTGAGCCACATTGTACCGATGAAGTCTCTTAAGAGACCAAAGTGAAAAAGTGCAGAAAACTTCAACGAGTGATTACTCAAAAAATGTGGGACTTGGGAACATTCTGTATGAGGATACATGATCACATAGGGCCCCTCTACAACAACCTCTCTCAATTTTTGATAGTTCCAAGTTTTTTTCCCGTGGTGAACAAATTTCAATTGATGGAAAACAAGTCAGTTGCATGTAGTGTAAAGTTGCAAGGTAGGCTACTTTTTGTTTTGTTCTTTGTGGGGCCAAACAATTAGTGCCAACATGTCTGGGTGGGCACATCTATGCTAGGCATGGTCACCTCACTTTGTTATAAAAGGTTTGTAGTATTTCCTATTCAAAGGGTCACAACTTTTCGCCTTTGAAAAGTCACAACAAAATTCATATCATCACTATTTGTGAGAACCTAAATTGATTAATTTGAAACATTTTAGATATGCTTGGGGAAAAGGAAATTCTTGAACTTTTAGTTGGTTCTATTTTTGTCATGCACAAGCTATTTATTGACTATTATAAGAATGCAATTTTAATTTTTAAAGTTGCATTCTTCTAATTATTAGGTTTGAATTCATGTTTAGAAATAGGATGAATATCTATGAATTTTGTTGTTGGGAAGGTTTATTTGTGGTCTCTTAATCTCAAATAATCAATTCCCTTATGATCTTTAATAAGATTTTGTGCCTTGAGTTTTTGTTTGTGAGACTTAGTTGTTACTTTCCATTTTCTTTTGTCAATAGTTTTATGATGTTTTATTTATCTACGTAATACATGAATCATGAAGCATACAAGATCATGGTAGCATGAAGCATGAAGCTTACACATGAATTTCCTCTGTGAAGCACATGAAGCATGAATCATGAAGCATTATTATATTCATATGAATGATTTAATGTTCAATAATATTATAGGAGAATAATGTTCAAACTTTATTATATATTTATAAAATTTTATAGAAAAGAAGAGTGCATGGGTAACACTTGGATTTTAAATATTTGAAGTAAACCATCTACAAATATCTATTGAAGCATGGATTTATAATGCAAATATGGACACCATCAATAAAAAAGATGTGTATTAACCAAATAGCCATGTAGGCATACATCAATATATGTCGGTATAAGTATAAAATATATACAAAATAACCATATAGGCTTACAAGAATGTCATATAGGCATACAATTTCAAGTATATGTAATACAAAATATGTCAAAATTCCATATAGGCATACAACAAAGGACCCCAATCAAAAGTCATTGCCCTCCTAGTGAATGAAACAAACAGGTGGCCATTGTTGGTCAAGTGGATGGCGATGTGTATGACACTCATTTACTTTGAACTCGAGGGTTGATCCTCCTAGGGTTTAGTTCCTCATCAATCTTTATCTATTACAATAACAAGTAAAGACATTAATATATATAAATTATATTATAAAAAATGATATATTTAACAAAATAATCACTGATCGTCAATAGAAAATCTCTCTCCTCAAGTGAAAGATTCACATGCTCATGTTGTGGCATGCCCAAGTCCTATAGAAACCATACAAATAGAAATTAAACTACAAATCAATAATCATTTGATTTTTCACTAACTAACAACAATAACAATGAAAGTAATTTGAAGTTTACTAATCTGCCTCATACCCCCATGAGAGGCATTGAGTTGTCTATTACAAAAGATACACCTTTCTCCATTACCCTATCAACATCTGGAGGTGTTTCTACTTCCATCATCTGAAAATAAAACAACAAGTTATTCAATCACGAAAAGTAGAATAGTGATGCAGGTCATGGCTTATAATGTATAAGATAATTAAAAAAAAATTGAGTGCTTATTGAACTATATATTTCTTAATATTATGCTTACTATTTTCCCTATCCATGGCTTGTTCAAAAACACTTGTTTTAGGCTTTTATCCATAGCAGCAAGGCAGTGAACAATTTGATAAAATGCTTTGGTAGACAAGTACAAAAATGTGGTAGCATAGAGAAGGAAGCGAAATGTTTGAAAAAATGTGGTCTCATGGTGATGGAATTCCATGAAAAAATTGTTTGTCATGGCATTCCATCACCATGCGATCACATTTATTTGAGGCATTTTTTTCAAAAATTTCATTACCTTCTCTATGCTATTATGTTGGGATGGGGTGGATAGTATAGTGTGGTCTTGGTTATAAGATGGAGGGGGGTCATGACATGAAGAGGGACATGATTGGAAGAGGATCATTAGATGGGGTGGAAGGTGTACTTTGAGACCACATTTTGATAGTGATCATACAATGGAGTGGAAGAGGTACTTTGATCTGGACACAAAAGGATGTCTTTAGATGAAGTGGGGGAGAGCGGATTGTGAGAGGGGGATTAAGGGATATCTTTCTCTTGATATGGAAAGATATAATTAGATTATATGGAAGGTATATGTTTTTCTTGATTGGAAATGGAATCATGAGATGGAAGGGGATCATATTATGGAGAAGGGTTTCTTTGATCTTTATATGGAGGGGAATCTATGTTAGCATGCTTTGGATTAGGAGATGGACATAGTTCATTTGATATGGATGGTGTGATGAGGGATAAAGGTTTTATAGACTCTTCAACTTGGATAGATGCATTGATAGGGGATTCATTTAATATTTAATGTATTAGAGTTTATCTTGATGTGGGGGTGAAGAAGGTGGATGCATGATATGAGAAGTTTGCACCACTTTTTTTTTGCATGGGGAAACAACCACCTTTGCAAATAGTCCTTGGAGGAATTTATTATGAGAGACATGGGATGAATTTTCTTGGTAATAGTGGGGTGATGTGGATTTTAAGGATGTGGGATATGAACAAGTGGAATGAGAGGTGGAAGCTTCCATAGATTGGTAAATTGAGGATGACGATGAGGACCTCAAGAAAAAGGATTTGGAGGGGAATTTTGGCTAAAGGATTGGTTTTTGTTGCCAAAGGAAGGGGAAGGATAAGCAAGAGGAGATGGAGATGGATTTGGATTGGATGAAGGTAGGGAGGATGGAAGCTTAGCACCGATGCTAAGGATACATCTAAGCACAACATCCTTATAATTATGGAAGTAGTAGGTGAGGATACAATTAGTGGTGGTGGATGGGGATGATATGGATGGGAATTGAGGGGAGCTTTGGATGGGGGAATTGTGGAAAATTGGAACATTTTTTCTATTGAAAATGGATTCAAGGTGATCCACGATGCTCTCATTGTCATCATTGGGATTGTATTCAGGTTAGTCAAAAAGGATATCCTCATCATCATCGATATGGTTGGGGTTGGTTGGAAAGGATGAAGTTGGATTAGAATAGATTAGGTTGGATGGAGGATAGATTAGATGGTTAGACATGGTGGAGGATTGATTGGAAGAAAGATTGGTATTGATTTTGGACGAGGATGGAAATTAGGATTGTGGATTAGAAATGAACTTGGGGATTGGAAGAATAGGATCTAAGGATGAAGATGGAGGATGGGATTATATTTGGGGATCAAATCCAAGACCTTAAAATTATTTGATTTGATTAAAGAGGATTATCTATTCTTAAGGTAGTGAGTTGTTTGAAAAAATACCTCAAATAATTGCGGTCTCATAGTGATGGAATGACATTCCATCACCATGAGAACACATTTCTTTGAGGCATTTTTTCAAACAACTCGCTGCTTTATATATGCTATTGCTTACTATTATACTTTGATCAATTTTTTCCAAGAATCCATAGTTTGTTGGAAAGCACTTGTTTTAGGCTTTTAGCCATAGCAACAAGGAAGTGAACTATTTGATAAAATTATTTGGTAGACATGTATGGAAAATGTGGTAGCATAGGCAAGGTACTGAGTTGTTTGAAAAAATGCCTCAAAGAAATGTGTTCTCATGGTGATGTCCATCACCATGAGACCACATTTCTTTGAGGTGTTTTTCAAATAGCCTATTTCCTTGTCTATGTTATTGCTTACTATTATGCTTTGATAGGTTTTTTCCAAGCATCCATAGCATAGACAAGGAAGTGAACTATTTGCAAAAATGCCTCAATAAAATGTGGTCTCATGGAATTCCATGACAAGCAAATGCAATTGGCAGCTGCTCCTAGTTATTAGTTATGATATGTGAAGTAATTGCATCACTGCTTATGTTGACTTTCTAAAAACTATATTGTAATTGAAATTTTATCATCTATCAACATCTAGTTATTAGTTATGCAATGTGAAGTAGTGCTTCGAGTTTGAAAGATTTGAAATGAAATGTAATCAATGATATGAATATAAACTACACAAATGTATTAAGTACAATTCATTAGTTAAACTCTTTATTCTATTACCTGAGTGAAGGTTTGAACTCCACTGCCACTGGGAGGTGTTTTCATGAAATCTCCAATATTAACCTATTCAACATCCAAAATTAGATATTAGAGTATCATTCATATAACAATGTTCACATGTAATATTTATAATTATTTACTAGTTACATACCTCGATAGTAGATGTCATGGAGTTAAAAGGAGGTGGAGGGCAAGTGAAAATAGATGAACATTATGACCTTGAAAAATTATTACAATCATTAAACTAAATTAGTTAATCTTGCATCTCAAAAATGAAATTTAATAAATTCAATTCAATGAACATGCTAACATTTACCTGAGTATCGAGGTCGAAAGCATCACTCAATATGACATGTGTCATCGCCAACTGGTCAGCTACAGATGTAGACTATGCACCAACCTCTAGACTATCTGTGGGGTCATATGTACAGGTGGACCTGCAAGCCTAACAAATATGGGGTGGAACCATACCCCTCAAAGTCTCCCCTAGCTCACATTGTATTGTAGGACTCACACGCTCAATGATGCTCATTACTCTCCTTCACGATGGAAGGGATAGCAACGTGCTCATAAGCCAATCTAGCAAGTGCTCATCTCACTGGCACTGAGGATCAAGATGTGCACCTAGTCTATCCTATGTCAAACCACCACCTCTCCCCTAGAAGTCCTACATATCAAAATAGTTAGGGATTTTCTTGAGGACAAACTTGTAGTAGAGTTTTCTCAAGAAATATTGGGGGACCTCATTATTTTTGCATGGAGGATGGTCAAAAATCATCCACCACCTCTTCCAAAAATTGTCCTTTATCCCTTGGTGGTTGCACAAATGGATAGGAAACCTCTTGCTTGTAAGGTCAAGAGGATGATTTGTACGTGGGTTAGTGAATAATGAACACAAGTCATATTTTGTATTTTTTTTCACTTTTTACTTGTTTATAGGATAGTTTATTTGCATAAAAATCTTTGTACTCCCACCTCATATCTTCCCAACCACTTAATTGCTTGCTAATTTCATCTACATGTGTTAACATAGCTTGAAGTGAATTTGTGAGCGTGGTTCTTTCTGAGGTTGAACTTATAGGATTGTTCAACCTCATAATTAACTCCTCAATTTATTTTTTGTTGTTTTCAATTTCCCCCATTAAATTTTGTTGAGTTCTAGGGGAATTGTTGGAGGAGTTTGTTGTTGTGTTTGTTCATTAGGATTTTTTTGGTGTGCTTGTTCATGAGCAGAAGGATTTTGAGGAGGAGAATCGGGTGGATTTTCAACTCCTAAAAATTAAAGAAATTAACATAAAAAACATATTAAATCTACCTATTTAACAACAAATTCACAAAAAAATAAAAATAAAAGCTTACTCCTTGGAGCTCCTTGTCACTGTGGCGACATTCTAGCAAAGAAATAGAAAATATTCGGTGAATAAATTGATGAATTTGGGGTCTCCACAATGTGAGTGTGCCTTGGAAGTGTTTGCAAGCCGTGGATGAAGGAAATATGACAATCTAAAAATGATTTGGATTTTCATTTTTTTTCTTATAACAACTCATAACGTGCTCTTCTTATAACGTGAGTGTGTTATAATGCACTTGCATTATGGCTTTTCAATTTTTTTTTAAAAAGTTGGCCACTTTTTGGCCTCCCAACTTTTTGCACCCGCCCTATGCAAATGTATGAATAATGAATGACAAATTTTGAATGCAATTTTCATATGCAAGATGCAATAATTGACTAAATCCAAAATGAAAACTTGTGAGAATGATTATTTGATGCAATTTTGACACAAAACTATGCAATTTTTCACTTTTTTGACCTAAATGAAAGATGCCTAAATGCATGCAATGCACAATTTCAGAATTTATGACCTAATAAATGCAATTTGAATATAGATCTAAGCTAAAATGATTGAAATAAACCCTTTTGCAATATATGATGCAATATGAATGCAATATTTTGTATTTTTACGTCTTTTATGATGGAAAAATGAAACCCTAAATGAAAAATGAAAAGCAATGATATGCAAAACATAGATCTAGGGTGAATTATAGAAAATTTTAGAAGGTATATAATGTTAATGGGTCAGGTTCACCAAAATGAAATGTGGGGAAAGTGAACCCTTTTGTTTTTTTTAGGGTTTGACAACCTCCAAATTTCATAGAATTGTAAGGAGGGGATCTTGTGCGTAAAGATGGAAATGCAAAGATGGAATAAGGGATGGATGGATTTGGACAAGGTATGAGTTTGAATTACAACCTAATAGGTGAGTCAACTAACCCTTAACCAAATCTGGAAATTTCCTACTAATGAAATGCAATTATCTAATTGACTTAATGATGCAAATAACCACTTTATCATAGAAACAATAGATCTGAGATATCACATAGAAAATTAGACAACATAAATAGAAAAGGGAGGACACTATGCACTTGTGATAAAAATATTAGCTTGATTTTTTAGGACATTTCCTCTAGGGGCTCCACTCTCCTACTAGGTATTTTTCAAATTTATATTCGTAGTCCTTTGATGTCGGATCTGCACTTTCATTTAAAATCTATGAACTTGTGGGATCATTGTCAGATATTTCTGTAATTGAGCTTTCATGATTTGTCAAGGCCTAGGGTTTTTAATGCAACAATGAATAAAGTTTCTTCAAGTTTCCTTTCAATCTTCTTCAACCTGAGATCTACACATTCACAAAGAGAAGAAATGTTGTGCCATTTTAGGGGCTTATCTTGGTCAAACCTTGTGTTAGTGTTTCCACTTCCACAATGGCGATGTCAATAATAATGGATAAATGATAGGAAGGAATGATGAAATCATAAAGTGCTACAACTCATCACCCTTCAATGGATTCCTTGAAGGACTAAAGTCATACACATCACTTCAAGGATCTTGGATCTTGCTTGCTTGATTTTCTCGAATGCTTGAATGCTTTGGAGACCTACATCAAAGCTTAGCCTTCATAAAACAATGAACATGAACAAACTCACATAAACCTTGACATGATGTTGGATCTTGAATTGTTTTTAATAAATCTCTAATGGTTGCTCTTGACTTTCTCTTAAATGCTCTTGATAATTGTTTGATCATAAGTTCTCCTTAATGGTTTATAGATTGCTCTTGTTAGATTTCAAATGATGCAATAACTAGGTATTTATATGCTATTATTTAATTTCCCAAAAATTAAATCCCTGCAATTGACTTTAAATATTTGAATTTCAAATAATAAAATGTCTACACCGACATATTTGAATTTGGAGCCAAAATAGGGGGGCATAGGTGCTCTAGTTTCCAGTGTCTTGACCCTATTTTTGAGGGTTTAAAGTTTTTAGGACAAAGCATTAAATGCTCGAGAATTTTTTTATGCTTGTAAATTGTCAGAAAATATTTTTTAAAAATTATGGAATGTATAATTTTGGAAATTAGGAGCTTAATTAGGTCCAATAACTTAAAGGGGAGAAAAACCATGATTTTTTTAGTGGCTAATATTCACCAATTGGCTAATAGTTTGAGCATTAATGCAACTTGAATTGCCACATTTTTACAAAATTTTATTTGTCTTATATAATTTGCCAAAGGATTTATTTTGTTATACTTTTTAACTCAAAAAATTGCCACATTATTCAATACATGATTAGATCAAATTCACCTAAATTTTATAAGTTATAATAGAAATCTATATTAATTATCCAATAGTGTATCATAATTATTAGTTGATTTAGGTCCATATTTCCAATCAATTGATTTATAATATAATCTAATGGCCCTCACTATTTTTGGTGAGGTAAAATCTATC
Organism: Sequoia sempervirens; assembly: GCA_007258455.2. NCBI lineage: Eukaryota > Viridiplantae > Streptophyta > Pinopsida > Cupressales > Cupressaceae > Sequoia > Sequoia sempervirens. Next base: position 161,993,895 of record VDFB02353493.1, on the reverse strand, counting down.
TGTGATTTGTAATTCTTTTGGGGCTCGAAATAGCTTTTGGATTGTTGATTTTCTAATATCAATGGTCCAAAAGCATTTTTAGGCCTCATTAGAATTACAGATCATGGTTACATTTTAACTCATGAAATATAATGAGTGTTGTTATATTATATTTCAAATTAATGGTGGAAAGTAAAAATTATAGTCTACCCTTAAACCCATCAATAATTTCCACCCTTGGGCCCCTAATTTTCCATAAGAATTATTTTTTTAGATTGGAAGGGTTCGCCATCAAAATTAAATAATTTTCCTTTTATTTTCTAAGATTCGCCAATATTTTCTATAAAATTGTATTGATGTAAAAAATCACCAAGAAAATTAATATATTTTTCAAAAAAAGGAAATTTTCGCCAATAGAAATTAATATTTTTTCTCCAAAAATGAAAAGATTCACCAAGATTTTATATCTTTTTTTGAGGGGGTTTCTTAAAGTTATCACTAAGAAACTTAACATATTGTGAAATTGTCAAGGGTGGCAATTTATGATGCTACATTACATAAGAAATTCATAATTAAAGTGACTTTGAGAGTAAAAACATGTATATTTATCTTAGCTACTGAACTCCCATATAAATTTTGAGTTGAAAAATTGCTTAAGTTATAGTCACACAACTTATAATATAATGGGAGTAGCAAGTTGTGATACAACCCTCTATAACTAATTGTGACAAGAATACAATTATAATACCTTAAATAAGCATACAATAATAACATGTGTGTCAACCATTCTCTATATGTGTAATGGGGGTAAGTGCATGGATTTGTGACACAAAAAAGGCTCTTAAGATGCCACTTTTTTTCTAAAATCAATAAAATCTTATTTGCATGAGAAAATGAAGATAGCTACGCTCAAAATTTCAAGATGCAGCAAGAACAAGAGTTTAAGTGCTCTGAGTCTAGTTTCTAAGATACTAATTCTTTTTGAAATTAATGAAAATAAAGGATCTCAAAAAGGGGGGGCAAAATAGGTCATGTTTTTATCAAAAATATAGCATATAGCATATGAGGGCCCCCCCTTTTTAATTAAATATTTTTAGAATTTCAAAAATCCAAACAGTGAGAAATTAGCTAACACCATGTAGTTTATCCTCGTTCTTTCAGCTAATTTTCTTAGTGAATATATAATATTTTATGAATTTTTGAAGTGGATCCTGAAAAGCTAAAATTTGAGCATGCTCCCCCATAGTTTTTTTGAAAACTAATCGAAAATTGAATTTTTTTTCATCACGTGTAGAATGGAGTCTAGTTTTTAAAAAATTAATTTGTTTCACGATTCAATGAATGAGTAAAAATCTATCCTAAAACTAGCACATGTTGGTTTTTGACAAAAAATAGAGGCAATAACAAGAGAAGTTATGGATGAAAACCTTAACTTAATCAAAATGTAAAAATAATTATACATTTAGATAGCTAAGAGAGAGCCTAACATTATCACATTTTTTTAATAAACATGCATTGAAAGACGTGCAAATGTGACGGTGAGCACGACCAAAAATGCATGAAATTTTGTTACCCTTTCAAAAAATCACATCTTTTGCATGAAATGGTTGTCCAAACCTTTGGGTCATATGCCCAATGCAAAATCCAACCCATCGGGTTGGTATTTCCCAATGTAGCCCATTTGGTGAGCACCAAATTTGGTGCTTGCCAAATTTCATTCACGAGTTTTGGAATGCATTTTTCTAAACTCCTTCATTTTCTCTTTCTCTGCTAGGGAAACTATATACATGAAATAAACATTTACATATGGACATTTAATTTCTTATACTTGAAGTTATATTTCATGTATATAGTTTCAGGATGTTTGAGAGTGGTTTCAGATCTCTAGGATTTATAATGCAAATTCTAGTTTTTGGAAGATTTTAAAAAAATTCAGACTTAGTCAAATTTCAGTAATCAATATGTCAAATTTCAATAATCGGGAGGTCAAAACTCAATAATTAGGTCATTTACATATGGAAATTTACTTTCTTATACTTTAAGTTATATTTCATGTATATACTTTTCAAGATGTTTGAGAGTGGCTTCAGATCTCTAGGAGTAATAATGCAAATTCTAGTTTTTGGAAGATTTTAAAATTTTCAGATAGTCAAATTTTAGTAATCAGCATGTTAAATTTCAGTAATCAGGAGGTCAAATTTCATCTTTCTCTCTCTATCTCACTCATTTTCATCTCATATTCTCTAGACCTCTCTCTCTCTCACTATCTCCATCTCTTTATTTGACACTCTCTCCCTTGAGCTCAAGAACTACGCCTCTACATGTCTATCTCTCTCTCCTTTCCTCTCTAATATTTATCTCCTTCCATCTCTAATATCTATCTCCCTCCCTCCCTCCCTCCTTCCCTCTCTACATTTCTTTATCTCCCCTCCCTCTCCTTCTATATATATATATATATCTACTCTCTATATCACCTCTCTCTATCCCTACCTATCCCTCCCTCCCTCTCCCTCCCCCTCCCCTCTTTCTCTCTCTCTGCTTCCCTCTCTACTCTCTATCTCACCATTCTCTCTCTCCTTCCCTCTCTAGCTCTCTCTATCTCAGCTCTCTCTCCTTCCCTCCCTCCCTCTCTAATTTTCTCTATCTCCCCCTCTCTCTCCTTTCCTTTCTACTTCTCTCTATCTCACCTCTCTTTCGCCCCCTCTCTCTCCCTCTCCCTCTTCCTTTCACCCACCTTTTCTCTCTACTTCTCGCTATCTAACCTATCCCTCTATACCTCTTTCTCTCTCCCCCTCCTTCCCTCTCAATCTCTCCACCTTCCTCCTTACCTCTCTACTTCTCTCTACATCACACATCTCTATCACCTATCTTACTTCTCTTCTCTCTTTTTCTTTTCTATTCACCTCTCTCTCCCTACTTATCCCTCCTCCTCTCTCTTCTCTCTCTCTCTTCTCTCTCTCCTCCCTACCTCTTCCTCGCCTCTCCTTCCCTCTATACTTCTCTTTATCTCCTCCTCCCTCTATCTACCTCCCTCTCTCTATTTTTTCTCACTTCTCTCTCCATTGCTACCTCTCCCTCTATCTCTCCTTTCATATCTACTTCACTCTACCTAGTTGTCCCTCTATACCTATTTCTCTCTCCCTCCCTGCCTCCTCTCTCTCAATATCTCCACCTTCTTCCCTCTCTACTTCTCTCTCTATCACCTCTCTCTATCTCTCTCCTTCCCTCTCTACTCTCTCTATCTCTCCCTCCCTCCCCCTCATTCTATCTCTCCTCTCTCCCTCTCCCTCTTTCTATCTCTCATCACCCTCTCTCTACCTACCTCTCTCTCTCCTTCTATCTATCTCATTTATCCATCTTTACCTATCCCTCCCTCCTCTCTCTCTTCCTTCCACCAAAATTCACTCTTTGCATCTCTCTATCTAACTTACCCCTATATACCTCTTTCTCTCTCCCTCTCTCTTTCCCTCTCTCAATATCTCTACCTTCCTCCTTATGTCTCTACTCTCTATCACCTCTCTCTCTCCCCCTTCCCTCTCTACTTTCTTTCTCTCTATCTCATCTCTCTCTCCCTAAATATCCCTCCCTCCCTCCTCTCTCTCTATCTCACCTCTCTCTCCCTCCCTCCCTACCTCTTCTTCCCTCTCTCCTCCCCTCTCTACTTCTCTGTATCTCCCCCTCCCTCTCCTTACCTACCTCTCTCTCTATTTCTCTCCCTAGAGAGATAGAGAGAAGTATAGAGGGGAGGAGAGTGAGAGAGAAAGAGGGTGAAGGAGGGAGAGAAAGAGAGAGAGAGAGAGGAGAGAGTGAGATAAATAGGGGTAGATGGGGTAGAGAGAGGGGGAGAGATATAGAGAGGGAGAGAGAGGTGAGATAGGTAGAGTAGAGAGGGAAGAGGAGAGGGAAGGAGAGGGAGAGAGAGGGAGAGAGAGGTGATAGAGAGATGTGATAGAGATATAAGTAGAGATGGAAGAAGGAAGGTGGAGATATTGAGAGAGGTAAGAAGGGATGGAGGGAGAGAGAAAGAGGTAAAGGGAGGGAGAGGAGAGATAGAGAGTAGAGAGTGAAAGAGGTAGGGAGGAGACACAGTTGATATATAGAGCGATGGAGGGAGAGGTGGGTAAAGAGAGGGAGAGGGGAGATAAAGATAAATAGAGAGGGAAGGAGATGTAGAGAGAGATGATATAGAGAGAGAAGTAGATAGTGGAGGGATGGAGGGAGAGGAAAGGAGGAGATAGAGGTGGGTGTGTTTGAGAGGGAGAGATAGTGAGAGGAGAGAAAGTTAGGGGAGAGAGGAAGGGGGAGAGAGAGAAAGAGAATAGAGATGCAAGGAGGAGAGATATAGATTAGATAGGGAAGGAGAGAGTAAGAGAGAAAGAGGGGGAAGGGAGAGAGAGGTAGAGAGGTAGGTGTGTAGGAGTGAGGGAGATGTAGGTAGCGTGGGATGGAGAGAGAGTGGTGGATAGAGAGTACAAAGGTAAGTGAGAGAATGATAAAGAGAGAGATAAAAGAGAGAGAGGGAGGTTGGAGGAGGTGGGAGGTAGAAAGGATAGGTGATATAGAGAGGGAAGACAGGAAAGAGAGAGGGAGAGAGAGAGAGAGAGATGGGGGTAGAGGAAGGAGAGGAGAGATAAGAGGGAAAGAGGTAGGCAAAGGAGACATAAGAGATAGAGAGGATGGAGAGAGAGAGAGCGGGATGGAGGAGAGAGTGCAGGTATAGAGAGGGAAAGAGAGAGGAGAGATAGAGAGCAGGAGAGGGAGGGAGGGAGGGAGAGGTAGGGAGGAGATAGAGGTGTGTGTGTGTGTGTGTGTGTGTGTGTGTGTGTGTGTGTGAGAGAGAGAGAGAGAGAGAGAGAGAGAGAGAGAGAGAGAGAGAGAGAGAGAGAGAGAGAGAGAGAGAGAGAGAGAGAGAGAGAGAGAATGGTGAGATAGAGAAAAGGAGAAATTGAGAGAAAAAGAGGGGGGAGGGAGGGAGGGACAATAGTGAGAGAGACTAAGAGGAGATACAAAAAGAAGGGGAGGGAGGGTGAAGTTGAGAGAGGGAGGGAGGGATAGTTATGGATAGATATAGAGGTTTGTGTGAGAGAGAGAGAGAGATAGAGAGAGTGGTGAGATAGAGAGGAGAGAGTGAGAGGGAGGGAGGGAGAATTATGAGATAGAGAGGAGAGAGTTATAGAGAAAGAGGGGGAAGAGAGGGATAGAGAGTGAGAGAGAGATGTAGGTAGAGGGAGGGAGAGGATAGATAGAGAGTAGAGAGGGAAAGAGGTAGGGAGGGAGACATAGGTGAGATACAAAGTGATGGAGGGAGAGGTAGGTAAAGAGAGAGAGGGGAGATAAATATAAGTAGAGAGGGAAGGAGATGTAGAGAGAGAAGAGATAGAGAGAAGTAGAGAGGGGAGGGAGGGAAGTAGATGTAGGGAGGAGATAGAGGGGTGTGTGAGAGAGAGAGGAGGGAGAGAGGGAGGAAGGGAGAGAGAGGGAGTGGAGAGATAGAGAGTAGAGAGGAGAGAGTGAGAGAGAAAGATTATACAACTTGTTGACTACTAAAATTTGACCTCCTAATTACTAAAATTTGACATGCTGATTACTAAAATTTGACTAAGTCTGAAATTTTTAAGATCTTTCAAAAACTAGAATCTGCATTATAACTCCTAGAGATTCGAAACCACTCTCAAACATCTTGAACTATATACATGAAATATAACTTAAAGTATAATAAAGTAAATGTCCATATGTAAATGTCAAAGTAAATTTGGAGAAAGAGTTCACAAAAATTCATTGCAAAATTCAATCCATTTGGTGAGTGCCAAATTTGGCGCTCTCCAGATTTCATGAGCGCAATATGGCTTGTTACAGTTTTTTTTGCAATTTGGTACCATTTTTGTGTCACATATTGGTGCACACACCCATGGCTAATGGATAAGCACATAAGATATCATACATACTACCATGTTTTTATGTCTCACACAAAGCACACTAAATTATTTTCCCTCTATTATGATGTGCATACCACAATATATAGGCTACTACCTAATCATGCATATGTTTATTTACATGCATGAATACCTTTCTCTTAATATGTTATTATAATCATAATTATATGATAATCATTATATTATACTAAATGATTAAGCATATATAATAATATATGTGTTTTAACCCTAACACCATTTGAAATATTCATAGAACCATGCATATCATTCTAGTTACAAAATTCTTTCTCATAATTAATTTTAATTCACATGTATCCTAATTTAAATACATCGTGTCCCAAAATACAATATATGTACATGATTATCCCTAATTATGTGCATGTGTGCATAGTGATCCTCATGTTCTCTATCTATAGCTAGGTATTATTTGTGGCACATATAAAATGGGTATGGATTTTGATTCTAATGTTATCTAACTATAATAATGTGTTATAACCTTATAATAGTGAATACATAAAAATAAAATGAATGGGAAAAAACATCAAAAATATATTAAATATTATATCCCCAAAATTCAATCAAAATAATAATATTCATGCACTAACATCACATCTTTCAAAATATTATTCTCATACACTTTGTGCCAATATACAAAGTTTGATGCCAGGCACTCCATATTTTTCAACACTAATGAGTTAAAAACATAAAAATATTCTAGTTCAAATAATCTATATTTATTACTACAAGACACTTGAAAAAACTATATGAAATACGCTGAAATTCTCATATTTTATAAAATAATAAGATGATTATTTCACATTATTTCTTATGATTTATCTTATTTCAATTTAATAACTACTCATATTTAATGAAATGATAGGATTAATCCACTTTACTTAGAATGAGTTCAATTTATAATTTTTATTTAACAAATTTTTAATTTCATATAAAATTTTCAAATGTGATATTGTAATCAATCTAAATTATTTGAAATAGTTCATGTAAAATCGCATTATTAGTAGATTCCAAGTGTTGTGATTGTGCCTTGAGTAGACCAAAAACCTATATATGCACCACAAAATCATTGGATGTCATCTCCACTTGTACATGCAACTTTACATTAACTAATGTAAGTACAATGATGTTTACCTTTCTCTTCAAGGCTATGTCTCGTAGAAAAACTATGTTTTGTGTATTGAACATATCTAACTCTATATCCATAAAATAAATTCATAGATAATATCATACTAGAGTGCATGAAATTTAACATTAAATTATGCAAGCATGGGGATTAGCCATTATAACTATCCTACATATGCAATTGTTGGTGCATATTTATTTTATTACATTTAGTTAGTATTTTGTTACAACAATGTACACTTAGGATAATCTTACTTAAGTAGCTAGTTGCTCTAGTAGGTGATATCTCTAGTGCATATAAGTAGGCATATAATTAGGGAGTTGATATTAATTTAATAAAAAAATATTTATAATTGTCTATTTTGGTGGAAACTTGCACAATGCATGTGTATTATCTCCATTATCTCACATTAATTATGCATTTACATTATTTTTTTAGAGTCTACCTTATTATTTTTCACCTAAATAATTTTTGGTGAACCCGACTCATTCAACATTGCAATTTTCTGATTTTTAGAGTCTCTCATTGCATCTTAAGTTAAAATGATTTGGTGCAAAATAAGGTAGACCCAAATGCATGAGCAATATGATGGACCACTTATTTTTCAAGGACCAAATCACTTCAATTTATGTAAAATGAGATGCTAATAACAATCAGAAATGCAACCTAACTATTATAGAAACTATGAGGGATGTTTTAAGAACATAAAAAGTTGTGTACCTGACCAGAAAGTTGTTTTTGAGCTATGGAGAACTCATTCGCCTTCAGTGGTGAGTGGATCCTTTTAGGGTTTCAAAAAATTGATTTCAGGATCCTATACCTTGATGTTTGCACTCTTAAATTCCTTGTTATCAAGTTTTAGAAGGCAATACTCAATTTTGTAGAGTCTTTCCATGATCTTGCACTTTGACTGACAACTTTTGCAACTTTGACAATTTTGCTCCAAATCTTGCTCAACTTGATCTTCAACCTATAAACCTGCAATAACACACTCAAGGGAAAGGAAACTTGTTGATTTTTTAGTGAATGGTGGTTTTCCTCAGTCAAACCCCTTGTAGGTAATTAAACCAAATGATGAAATGAAGCATGAAACATGAAATGCAATTGATATCACCTTGGATGATGTCTTGTGAAACAAATCTGCAAACTATCATGTAGTGGCCATGAAGAATTTAGATATAGGATCCTTGAGAATGATGTGAACAATAGTTTCAAATATATCTTCAATGCTACATCCACCTCTTTAGCACAACAACATGAATGCATGCATCAAACCCTTGAAATGAAGATATGATCTTGAATTGCTGCAATAAACCTTTGAAATCTGCCTTGAGATGCATTGAAAATTCCTTTGAAATACTCTATAATGCTCTTGTGAAGTATTAGGATTCTCTCATAAAATTTCTAGGAGAAACAATGTGAATTAACCCCTTATTTATACTAAATTAGGAGATTAACCTCGAAATTCAAAGAACTAAGGCCGACACTAGATCTGGAAAGAAAGATAATTAAATTCTGACTAGAACTAAGGCCGACACCAGATCCTGTACTTTGATGTCTGCACTCTTAAATTCCATTTAAGGTTCTGGAAGGCAGTACTCAATTCTGTAGAGCTCTTTCTGTGATCTTGCACTTTGAATGACAAATTTTGCAACTTTGACAATTTTGCTCCAAATCTTGCTCAACTTGATCTTCAACGTGTAAACCTGCAATAACACACTCAAGGGAAAGAAAAATTATTGATTTGTTAGTGAATGGTGGTTTTCCTCAGTTAAACCCCTTGTAGGTAATTAAACCAAATGATGAAATGAAGCATGAAATGTGAAATATGCAATTGATATCACCTTGGATAATGTCTTGTGAAACAAATTTGCAAACTATCATGTAGTTGCCATGAAGAATGTAGATCTAGAATCCTTGAGAATGATGTGAACAATAGTTGCAAATAGATCTTCAATGCTACATCCACCTCTTTAGCTCAACAACATGAATGCATGCATCAAACCCTTGAAATGATTATATGATCTTGAATTTCTGCAATAAACCTTTGAAATCTACCTTGAGATGCCTTGAAAATGCCTTTGAAATTCTCTATAATGCTCTTACGAAGTATTAGGATGCTCTCATAAAATTTTTAGAAAAATAATGTGAATTAACCCCTTATTTATACTAAATTAGGAGATTAACCTCAAAATTCAAAGAACTAAGGTCAACACCAAATCTGGAAAGAAAGATAATTATATTCCTTCCAGAATGAATTTCAAAAATAAGGGTCTCATTAAGGGAGGACCCATTCACCACCAAAGGCGAATGGCTCTTGGATAAGTTTCCAGGGCCGAGCTTCAGGGGACTGAAAGAAGGAAAAAAACCCATTCCATATCAACTAAGAAAGGGGGGGGCTGTTAAGGGAGGACTCATTCACCATCAAGGGTGAATGGGTCCTGGCTCAACTTACTAGGACCAAATTTTTCCCAATGAAATAATTTGTTATTTAATTTATGATTGTTGGGATAGATCTTTGAGAGGTGTCAAAATTAAGGCCTAAAAGGGGGGTTAATAGCTCCAATTAACCACAATGAATTAGGACCACCTAGATAAGTGTGAAAGTGCTTCAAAACAATTTACAACACTTAAACAAGGTAGACATTATGTATATTTTTATTGAAAAGGGGCCCATTAGGCTTAATTAAGCAAATAAGTCCTAGAAAAGCATGAAAGTGTGTTACAACACTTTACAACACCTTTGCAAAGGACCACTTAAGGCATGTTTTAGTTAAATAAAGGTCTTAGAATAGTGTGAATATGTACAACACATTACAACACCACTCCAAGACACCATTAGTTCAACTTTAATGTCAATTATCCAAACAAGCAAGGAAAGGGCTACTTTTTCTGTTACTACATTTTTCCCCCACTTTAGTGAGAGGATGACCCCATGTCAAACTCACACTAAAGTAATCTTGATAGGTTCCATAGGCTCAGTCCAAAAGTAATCTAGTGAAAAATACCCTTTTTTTAAGGCCAGATGGAATCTGCTATGATGCATAGTGAGGATGTCATTGACAAATGGAAACTTTAGACATTTATGCACAACCAAAAGGTATGGAATTCATGGAGAAAATTCATGGATAGCCTAGCTTCACATGAAATTGATCTAATTGTGGGATGATGGAGAATGAAACTGTTAATGTTTTTGGTCCCATTTTCAAAGGGAGATCTATCGAGCTTATCGTAGGGCAAGAAAATCCATTATGTGTCTTGATCCATAATTTTGGGTTGTCATATGTATCTTGATATAGCTCATACACATATAAGAATTCTTCTATGATCACATTCTCTCCACAAACGGGATCAATCAATATCCCATTAGTGGGCTTATTAATGATTGAGCTAGCTATGTAAAGAGGACCATCAGGTGCACATTTAGGTATGTCCTTTTGTGAGAAATCAATGTCAAGAGGTTGTTTAGTTAGGCCCTTACAAGGTCTAGCTTCGATAAATGCTATCACATCATTCGTGGGATGTTGTTCAATGGTATTCATATTGTCATCATTCGTATCAATATTCATCACATCAGTCTTCATTTCACTAGCTTTGACAAATGAAATATTGTGCTTAGGAATGGGATTTGTAAATACTTGTAAATTTTAATTAGGAGGAGCTACAAAATTATTACCTTGATCATTCACACCTCCAATTAGTAAATGATTAGAATCAATAAGGTATTGCACAATATGTTTAAGACGCTTATAGTATTATGTACTATTTCCATTTGTTTGATGGTAATGACAATAAGAATTTTTTCAAAAGCCTTTAGGAAATGGTATAGTAGGATCATGTTCTCTAATAGGAGGTAAGGTAAGCATTTTTTGGTCAATAAGCTACCACATGATATTGTGAAGGGTATCGGGTAAAGAAGTGAACTCTCTCTCCATCCCCAAAAGGAGTTGTTTTTATAGCAGCCACTTGATTGTTGTTTTGTTGACTTGTTTGAGGACGATTTAATTGAAAAAAGCCCCCTTTTTTTTTTGAATGGTTGATAATTGTTTTGAGTTGTGGATTCAAAATTTTCAGGACGACTAGGGGAATTTTTCACATCACGACTACCAGTCGAGTTTTGATGGTCACGAAGGGCTATGCATCACTCTATGAAGGATGGAAACCTCAACATTTCAAGTTTTCTTAAGAGTTTATCTTGTAAGTTTGCAATGAACATTCTTTGAAGTTCAACATTAGGACTTAATGTTCACTTGTGAATAGAGTGTTTGATATCTTCCTATGAAATCGATCACTTTCTCATCCTCTTTTTGTTTTCATGTCGTTAAATTAGCAAGGGTCATTTGGGACCCATGTGAATATGGGAGTGGTTATAAAAGGCATCAATCAGTTCATTGAATGAACCAATTTAATTGTTCGGTAAAGACGAGAACCACTCTAAGGCATTATCTTTCAAGGATCTAGGGAATAGCTTAGCCAAAAGTTTATCCTCGAAGATGAAATCACTACACAAGGTTTTGAAGGTAGAAACATGGCTTACATGATCTTCTTTCCCACCATATTTCTCAAATCAGGGTACCTCTATTCCTTGTGGAATTTGTGCTCTTAATATGTTAAGGGAAAACGAGGTGGACTTGATGTATTGCAAAGGTTGACCATTATTGTTTTGTTGTAATGTTTCCACTTGTTGTGGAAGGGATGTCATGGTTTGCAAAAGTGAATTAATGAGAGGGTCATTTTGGTTATAGGGTTGAGGGGAGTAAGGTGGTGTAGTGTATGTATGTGGAGGGCTAGTGAATTGTAGGCTGGTGGAGTTGGATTGTTGTGAAATTATTGTATTTGAAGGCACAAAGGTGGAAGAAATTATCGTGGGAATACCTATGGAAGTGTATACAATGCTAGTAGGTATGAGTGTTGTGGTTGGTTCAATGGTAGTTGTGGGTTGGAAGGTTGTTGTAGGTTGAAAAGTTGTTGTGGGTTGGAATGTTGTTGTAGGTTGTGTACTAGTGTATGTAGGGATGAACATTGCTATTGTGGAGGACGAAATTGGAATTCCACCTTGACTTTGAGTAGACCCCAAAGCTTGAGTGGAAGTGGTAATGGTAGGGACAGTGTTGGTAATGTTAAGGACATTGGTTGTAGGAGTGGAAGTCATGGATAATGAAGTATGCAAACTATGAGCCATGGAGGGTTGATTCTCAACACTATTAGAAAGAGAGTTAGAGCACCCAAGATCCACGACAAGTGAGATATCGTTGGATGACATGAGCCTTGAACTACGTCTTATAATAGTATTGCGAATAGGACACCAATTTGTAAAGCTCATACATGTTTTACAAACCTAATGTGCAAACCCTAGAATGGCAAAGGGACAATGCAATAACCTAGAATGAAATGCAATTTTCAGAATCTAAGCAATGAAATTTACTTATTAAGCAATGAAATAAGCTGAAAATGAAATGTTTTGATGCAATTTTGAACTTTTAAAAATGCACTAAAATGAAGCAATTTAAGGTAAATGCAAAAAAATGGATGAAACAACAAATCAAGAAACTAAAACAACAAGATAACAACACCATATAGAAGCTAAAAACTGAGATTTTAATGTTCTGGAAATGTAGATTTGTAGCTAACAGGGACTTATTCACCAGTAAGGGAAAATGGGTCCTCGTTAGGTGTTTTTGGGATGTTTCAGTAGATTTCAAAGCCAATTTTAATGCCTTTTCAAATGCTAGAAGGTACAGATCAGACCTGATTAGGGACTTATTCGCTAACTTAAAGGTGAATGGGTCTTAGTTAGGTATTTTAAAACTATTTTTTAATGATTTGCAAGATCTCAGATATATCTTTCAATTCCAGATTTGACGCAGTGAAATGCATCTTCAAATTTTCCAGAAATTCAATGCAAAAATGCAATGAAAAAATGAAATGCAATACCTAGGTTGAAATGCGATTTTGTTTTGATTTTCAAATTCAATTGAATGAGACCTAAATGAGATGCAAAATGACTAATTTTTTTTTATAATTTCCAGATTTAAGAAGTGCAAAACAATGCAAATCTAAACCCTATATGATATGCAATATTTCAATGCAAAAGAAGAAGCTCTAATTCAATGCAAATCTAAATGTAATGAATGCAAGATTTTAACTTAAGATGACTCTAAAAATCAGAAAATTATAATGTTGAATGAGTTGGGTTCACCAAAAATGATTTGGTGGAATAAGGTAGACCCAAATGCATGAGCAATATGATGGACCACTTATTTTTCAAGGTCCAAATCACTTCAAATTATGTAAAATGAGATGATAATAACAATTAGAAATGCAACCTAATTGTTATAGCAACTATGAGGGATGTTTTTAGAGCATAAAAATCTATGTACCTAACAAAAAAGTTGTTGTTTTTGAGCTATGGAGGACTCATTCGCCTTTAGTGGCGAATGGGTCCTTTTAGGGTTTCAGAAAAATGATTTCAAGATCTTGTACCTTGATGTATACACTCTTAAATTCCATGTTATCAAGTTTTGGAAGGCACTACTCAATTTTGTAGAGCTCTTTTCATGATCTTGCACTTTGAATGACAACTTTTGCAACTTTGCAACTTTGACAATTTTGCTCCAAATCTTCCTCAACTTGATATTCAACCTGTAAACCTACAATAACACACTCAAGGGCAAGAAAACTTATTGATTTGTTAGTGAATGGGGGTTTTCCTTAGTTAAACCCCTTGTAGTTGGTAATTAAACCAAATGATGAAATGAAGCATGAAATGTGAAATATGCAATTGATATCACCTTGGATAATGTCTTGTGAAACAAATCTGAAAACTAGCATGTAGTTTCCATGAAGAATGTAGATCTATGATCCTTGAGAATGATGTGAACAATAGTTGCAATTAGATCTTCAATGCTACATCCACCTCTTTAGCTCAACAACATGAATGCATGCATCAAACCCTTGAAATGATGATATGATCTTGAATTTCTGCAATAAACCTTTGAAATCTACCTTGAGATGCCTTGAAAATTCCTTTGAAATGCTCTATAATGCTCTTGTGAAGTATTAGGATGCTCTCATAAAAATTTCAGGAAAAAACAATGCGAATTAACCCCTTTATTTATACTAAATTAGGAGATTAACCCCGAAATTCAAAGAACTAAGGCCGACACCAAATATGGAAAGAAAGATAATTATATTCCTACCAGAATGAAATTCAAAAATAAAGGTCTCATTAAGGGAGGACCCATTCACCACCAAAGACGAATGGGTCCTAGATAAGTTTCTAGGACCAAGCTTCAGGGGACTGAAAGAAGGCCAAAAACCCATTCCAAATCAACTAAGAAAGGGAGGACCCATTCACCATCAAGGGTGAATGGGTCCTAGCTCAACTTACTAGGACCATTTTTTTTCCAATGAAATAATTTGTTATTTAATTTATGATTCTCGGGATAGATCTTTGGGAGGTGTCAAAATTAAGGCCTAAAAAGGGGGTTAATAAATCCAATTAACCACGGTGAATTAGGACCACCTAGATAAGTGTGAAAGTGCTTCCAAACACTTTAGAACACTTAAAAAAGGTACACATTATGTATATTTTTATTGAAAAGGGGCCCATTAGGCTTAATTAAGCAAATAAGTCCTAGAAAAGCATGAAAGTGTGTTACAACACTTTACAACACCTTTACAAAGGACCAATTAAGGCATGTTTTAGTTAAATAAAGGTCATAGAATAGTTTGAATGTGTACAACACATTACAACACCACTCCAGGACACCATTAGTTCAGCTTTAATGTCAATTATCCAAACAAGCAAGGAAAAGGCTACTTTTTCCGTTACTACACCTACATTTGCAATTGTTGGTGCATATTTATTTTATTACATTTAGTTAGTATTTTGTTACAACAATGTACACTTAGGATAATCTTACTTAAGTAGGTTACAACAATGTACACTTAGGATAATCTTACTTAAGTAGCTAGTTGCTCTAGTGGGTGATATCTCTAGTGCATATAAGTAGGCATATAATTAGGGATTGATATGAATTTAATAAAAAATATTTATAATTTTCTATTTTGGTGAAAACTTGCACAATGCATGTGTATTATCTCTATTATCCCACATTAATTGTCCATTCACATCTCTTCGTTGCATATTAAAATAAATTCCCAACTCTATCTGTCATATGTGAAATCCTTTTTTTACTTAAATCTTATAAATTATAGTTGCATCCTTAATCTAATAGAATGATCTTGTGTTGCATCTTCAATCGTTAGTTGTCATGTGTAATTTAGCTTTTGTGGCTTGATCATGTCATCAAAATTATATGTTTATTTTTCTTATTAAAAAGTGTTACATTTTATTATAACAATAATTTTACCCTTCCATAATCTTACATGAAATCAAATTTTATTTATGATTTAATGCTTTATAATCTCCATTGAGGGCTGACATATTCATGTGCTACATCATTTTTTTGGTTTGTCTAGTGAATGGTAGAGTAGCTCATAGAGGACACCATTATGTCTAGAGGATATTTTATTGTTTGTTTTACCTTTCATTTAATCTATATTTACCTTTAAATTTTTTATTTGTAATATTTTTAGGGATATTTTCTTATGGTTATTCATATGTATCTCAAATTTTGAAGCATTTTGGGTGAAATCTAACCTTATCATTTCTTTTAGTGAACCTCAAATATCTATAATCATCTATTTAATTATTTGTTTATTTTTAAATTCTCTAAAGGCCTCTACAAAAAATTCCTATTCCTTATTTTTCATACAATCCACCCCTTATCTTAGCATCCTTGGAAGAATATTTTACTAGAATCGCTATTTGCATAGTAGATTAGGTTAGAGTTACTCCAAAGGTCATGTCAAGAATCTTTCATTGGGTCGCTATTTTTTGGTGTAAGGTATCCTAATGTCATAGGTTGTGCCTTTATTCCTATGTCTATATTAAGAATTTAACTCGTAGCAATTTAAAATTGGTAATTGAGCCATCACTTGTTAGATTTGGATTTTAAACCCTAACAAATATTAGGATTCTCTCTCCAACCCTCAAAGCTCCTACACCCATCCAATGTTGATTTTATTTTGAATTGGAAGAAAAGATTGTATGTATCAATGAGGTTTTTAGGCAATAAAAATGGAGATAGGTTCATGTCCACTTGGTTATTGTTAAGTGGAAGTTGTATAGGAGAAGTGGACATTGAAATAATAGAGCATGCAATAATTGTGAGGAATATGTTACCATTAATTGATATGGTGAAAATGTAAAATGTATTATACAAGTGATGGTGGGAATATAATATGCCATGATTAGGTAGGACAAACATAAACACATGATTTTCTAGAGAACCTATGGGTACAATCAAACTATATTGAGTGATTTTGTAGACTCGATATTTAGCAAGCTTGTTTATAAACTAGACAATGAGGTGTATTTAACTAATTTTTTATCATCTATCTGTCAATAATATGCTAACAAGTGTCATGTATATATGATGCACTTTACATTTGGCTAATATTTTTTATATTGCATATCTATATGGTGCTAGTTTATATACATGACCATTTAGAATAGTCATGGCCATTTATCAAACAATATGGATTTGAACTATATTTATTAGTGCAAGCGCATGTGTTGTCCATGTGTAGTCCATGCATAATGAAAAAAGATTGCTAGAAATTGCAATCTTATAATTTAAGCTGATGTATAAAACTTTTGAAGTTATATAGTATAATTAAAGTGTACACATGTGGGTGTCTCTATGTTGTATTACATAGAGTTATTGGTTATGATTCTTGTAAATGTGTGTGAATCCATTTCTTTAGAGTATTTAATTCACATGCAAATCATAATATAATAGATTATTATGTGCACAAGGAGAGAAATTGTTACATGATATAAACTTATGTTGAGTCAATATGTAGGAACATGAATTACATAGAGTTTTGCATAGATCACTCACCTTCTCTCATAAATAAATGGTCTTTTTTTTTAAGAAAAAGTGGTCAAGCCACTATATTATATTATTTTTAGTTAATATATACAAAACCCTTATTCAATAGAGCATATCGGCAAGAAAGAATCAAGAAGAAACCCTCCTGTTATAACCCAAAAAGTTACATAATTTGGATACAAAGCCCAAATAATTACATAGATACAACACATATCATCCCTCTATGCTTTGATACAACGACATTCTATACCATGTATATTTTGCTGACATAATACATTTACAATGTTGCACCATTTGAAACCAAGAGTGAGGATTTGTGAAAACATTTCATAATCCTCATTTTAAAAAAGCACCCAAAATATCCTTCAGATTCTGCTTCCATTAGCATGCTAACCAGTAAATACATCCTTGCTAGCCATTCCCCGCGTCCTTAGTCATATTATATTTTGGACAAAATTGAGACCAAAAAAAGAAAAGATATTAAATATCATAATATCTCAATCTCCATCAGATCTAATTTCTCGTATTCACCATGAAATTCATCTAACCTGATAGTAAGCTACTCATTTTCCTCAACCAGTAACAATTGAGAAGTGTAGACATACTAAGACTCACCAACTTGCATTTCACCAGAGTTATGAACTCCCATTTGAAGAAAATTTGACTTAAGCTCAACACCCTCAGCCTCAGCCAAAGGTTCACCATTAAGATTGAAATGATTAGCAACTTGTACTCCAAACAACTGAAAGTGAGTAACCCCAGAATGTGCATTTACCTCTGCCATTTCCTAGGAAAAACCACTTTCTGCTTCAGATTCATTTTCACCCACAACCTAATTCGAATTGTTCTCATTTGACTATATTTGTGCTTGGAAAGAAACAAACAAGGGTAAAACATGATCATGTGTAAGTAGCACCAAAATGGCATGTACTTTTACTTTTACCTTATCAAAAAAATTGGTGCAAACTCACGAGCATAATTTTTTAGTGCATTTAACATAAAACTTGAATTTTGATATGACAGAGTCTTATTGATAGCAATATATAACTTTTGAAACTCTCCCTTATGAAGAAGAAAATGTCTAGGGAACAATCCTCCTACATACCCATTCCCTTTCCATAAATCATACCTTTGACAGGCTTTATGAAGAATATCATTTTGTATATAAACCTCATTCACAACTTTACCTGTGATAAACTCCACCAAACTGAAGTCTTGTAACATGTCCATAAGATTTGATATAAAAATGGATAGAAATTGAGAAGGATAGATTAACCTTTTTGCTTCCAGCTCCAAAATTTCCTTTCCTATAGCCCTTTTGATGTGTTTTATGAAAATTGTGCAATGATATTTAAAAACCAAATGCTTTTCTGCATCTCTAAATTCTTTTGATACCACACTAATACATTTGACTGCAAAATACGACGAAACTGTCTGACGAAATATGTAAAATTCGATGTTCGTCGGGTGCTTGTAAAATTTGATGTGTAATTTCCATTTTTTTGAAAGTTTATCCCCGACGTTCGTCGAAATTTTGATGAACCTGGGGTTCGTCGAAATGTCGGCTATTATTTTCATCGAATTTTTGACAAACATGAAAAATTAAAAAAAATCAAATTGTGGCCAACATAAAGAAAAGTGAGTTCGCGCTTGATTTATTGCGACAGTGTTTTGCTCTACTTGAGACAGTTTGTGGAGAACTAAGGACGATTTTCTTGGGAAAAATCAGAAAAATTCAAGAAGATGTCTCCAGGTTGAGGGTAGTCATTATCTTTTTGCAGAATTCAGTTGTGAAGTCAGATTTGTAGTTCCAAGTTTGAAAATCATATTTTAAAGCAACATCTCATCAGATTTCCATTTTAGAGGTTAAGGGTTTTGAGAATTTCATGTCCAGATTTTGTTGTGTGGAATCACCATAAGATCACAACGGAGGAACAGATTCTTGTGACTGTAATTATGTGATCCATAACTGTATTGGTCATGTGGCACAGTTGTGCTATAAAAAATACAGGATGCATTCATGTGACCCAAGTTTAATGTGGCTATGTTGTGATAGAAATGGAGGCACTCATATAATGTAGTTAATTCAGGTTGTATAATGTAGGTGTCAATCATCATTGGGTGCATTCAGGTTGTCCCAAGTTTAACAGGATAGGATGTAATTATAGCATGATCGAAGAGTGATTACCTCTTGCTGCAATAAAGAGCCTATAACTCTGGTTGATATGCAGAGTGGTTGTGTTATATCAATTATGTAGTGCATTCAAGCACAACCCATGTTTAATGGGCTATTCTAGAGAGTGATCAAGATTTTCTAAACCTTATGAATGTTACTTGACATATATTTGCATAATCTCAAATTCCTTCAGAGGCTTTTGAAGTATCAATGTATCCTATATAGAGTTTAGAATGATTTCTTTTAATTAAAAAAATAAATAAATGATGTATTTCCCTGTAATTAGATAATGTGGAGATCTCCTAAATCTGCCCCAGCACACTATCCTCTTTGGCACTGTATTCATTACTCCAACTACTAGGTTTTGCATGTGACATCTTTAATATCTTCATGACCGTGGCTTTTAAATAGATCTCAGTCTTTGCTTTAATCCTTTTCATGGTAACCCTTGAGTTCCATAATCCACCTTCAATCTCTTCTAAGAACGTTGTCTTAAGCTAGACTGCATAGTATGCATATAAAGCGAGTCCTTCATACCTGCCATTGTTCCAAACCACCACTCACTGCCTTGCTTAAAATGTTGCCTCCATAAGCACAATAGCATGTTTTAAAATCATGGTTGCCAGTGATTGACCATTAAGCTCACCACTTTCATCATGAAGATACAATGATATTTTTGTCTTCAAACTCAAGGCATTATGGAAGATAACATTGTGAATTGTTTGTTGTGTATGATTGATTTTCTTGCACATTTACTTCTTTTCTAACTTCCTTTAAGACTGGGTATTGCACCTCGCTTGCAATCTCAAACAGCTCACTCACTATCACTTGAAGATTCCTTTCATGAGCATCCTTCTATAAAATCAAACTATGCCCTATAGGCTGCCTACTTACTACAGGGGACTCATTGTTTCATGGTATTGTAGTTCTTAAGATCCTTCAAGCTTATTAACACTACTTCACAGTCCACAAGGTATTATTCACTATTCTCCCATCTTTGGTGAGTCTCAAAACAACTTGCTCAAACATGCAATCCACTACCTCCATTATACAATATTAATGGCTAAGAAGAATATTGAACCTATGATTACCACTATTACTTCATTTGGATAGTCATTCTCTAATTGCATTTTCCTTGTCTAACACTACCAAAGCATTTGAAAAACCCTTAAGGTCAGCAAGGGGGTAAGGAAACTCACTGTTAAAATCTCCACTTTACTATGCAAGGTTTGAGCTTTATTATCTTGTCATTGCTTAGCCTATTTTTGACTGTCACATCTCAAGTGACTGTCATTCTTCTTACCGTAGATTGCATTTACAAATGTCAGTAAGCTACATAGTGTGCTTGTTATTGGCTACAATCTTTAGATTGCAAGATGTTATTACCTACAATGTCTCAATCTTTCTAGTATAGCAATCTCACTAATCCACTATAGTTATTGTTTATGTTTCTACGGAGACCTAGGGTTTGTACCCTAATCATGCTATTACCAATGCTTCTGTTGTTTTTTGTTAGGGCTCTCTCAATGTTGGGGGGCCCTAAGGATAAGCTTCGTCATAAGAAGTGACACATTGCATGCTAACTAAAAGGATAAATCAGGTATTGACATTAGCAATGATGATTCTAACTTCGTTGCTCCATAGGAATGGGTCACTTGCTCTTACTAGCTCGCTACCTCCATTTTTGTAGGAATTTTGTGATCAAGTTCAATATTCTGATTTTAGGAGTCTTAACAGTTGGAAATCATAGTAAAATCAGAATTTAATAAGTTTTAGAATTAGCATTGTAAAGTGTTTTTTGGGGTCATAACTTCAGACTATCTTCTCTTTTGCAGGGGTGGTTGCATGCCAAATTTTTTTGGTGTAAAATATCGGAATTATTAGACTATGTTACCTGTCTATGAATAAAAATTATTGGAGTGTGAGTTTGATATTTTTTGAAGATCGAAATAGTCAAGCTT
>VDFB02353493.1:161917300-161972723 GCA_007258455.2 Sequoia sempervirens | reverse complement strand
TACTTAAATCTTATAAATTATAGTTGCATCCTTAATCTAATAGAATGATCTTGTGTTGCATCTTCAATCGTTAGTTGTCATGTGTAATTTAGCTTTTGTGGCTTGATCATGTCATCAAAATTATAGGTTTATTTGTCTTATTAAAAAGTGTTACATTTTATTATAACAATAATTTTACCATTCCATAATCTTACATGAAATCAAATTTTATTTATGATTTAATGCTTTATAATCTCTATTGAGGGCTGACATATTCATGTGCTACATCATTTTTTTGGTTTGTCTAGTGAATGGTGGAGTAGCTCATAGAGGACACCATTATGTCTAGAGGATATTTTATTGTTTGTTTTACCTTTCATTTAATCTATATTTACCTTTAAATTTTTTATTTGTAATATTTTTAGGGATATTTTCTTATGGTTATTCATATGTATCTCAAATTTTGAAGCATTTTTGGTGAAATCTAACCTTATCATTTCTTTTAGTGAACGTCAAATATCTATAATCATCTATTTAATTATTTGTTTATTTTTAAATTCTCTAAAGGCCTCTACAAAAAATTCCTATTCCTTATTTTTATACAATCCACACCTTATCTTAGCATCCTTGGAAGAATATTTGACTAGAATCGCTATTTGCATAGTAGATTAGGTTAGAGTTATTACAAAGGTCATGTCAAGAATCTTTTGTTGGGTCGCTATTTTTTGGTGTAAGGTATCCTAATGTCATAGGTTGTGCCTTTATTCCTATGTCTATATTAAGAATTTAACTCGTAGCAATTTAAAATTGGTAATTGAGACATCACTTGTTAGATTTGGATTTTAAACCCTAACAAATATTAGGATTCTCTCTCCAACCCTCAAAGCTCCTACACCCATCCAATGTTGATTTTATTCTGAATTGGAAGAAAAGATTGTATGTATCAATGAGGTTTTTAGGCAATAAAAATGGAGATAGGTTCATGTCCACTTGGTTATTGTTAAGTGGAAGTTGTATAGGAGAAGTGGACCATGAAATAATAGAGCATGCAATAATTGTGAGGAATATGTTACCATTAATTGATATGGTGAAAATGTAAAATGTATTATACAAGTGATGGTGGGAATATAATATGCCATGATTAGGTAGGACAAACATAAACACATGATTTTCTAGAGAACCTATGGGTACAATCAAACTATATTGAGTGATTTTGTAGACTCGATATTTAGCAAGCTTGTTTATAAACTAGACAATGAGGTGTATTTAACTAATTTTTTATCATCTATTTGTCAATAATATGCTAACAAGTGTCATGTATATATGATGCACTTTATATTTGGCTAATATTTTTTATATTGCATATCTATATGGTGCTAGTTTATATACATGACCATTTAGAATAGTCATGGCCATTTATCAAACAATATGGATTTGAACTATATTTATTAGTGCAGGCGCATGTGTTGTCCATGTGTAGTCCATGCATAATGAAAAAAGATTGCTAGAAATTGCAATCTTATAATTTAAGCTGATGTATAAAACTTTTGAAGTTATATAGTGTAATTAAAGTGTACACATGTGGGTGTCTCTATGTTGTATTACATAGAGTTATTGGTTATGATTCTTGTAAATGTGTGTGAATCCATTTCTTTAGAGTATTTAATTCACATGCAAAGCATAATATAATAGATTATTATGTGCACAAGGAGAGAAATTGTTACATGATATAAACTTATGTTGAGTCAATATGTAGGAACATGAATTACATAGAGTTTTGCATAGATCACTCACCTTCTCTCATAAAGAAATGGTCTTTTTTTTTAAGAAAAAGTGGTCAAGCCACTATATTATATTATTTTTAGTTAATATATACAAAACCCTTATTCAATAGGGCATATCGGCGGGAAAGAATCAGGAAGAAAACCTCTGGTTATAGCCCAAAAAGTTACATAATTTGGATACAAAGCCCAAATAATTACATAGATACAATACATATCATCCCTCTATGCTTTGATACAATGACATTCTATACCATGTACATTTTGTTGACATAATACATTTACAATGTTGCACCATTTGAAACCAAGAGTGAGGATTTCTTAAAACATTTCATAATCCTCATTTAAAAAAAGCACCCAAAATATCCTTCAGATTTTGCTTCCATTTGCATGCTAACCAGTAAATACATCCTTGCAAGCCATTCCTCGCGTCCTTAGTCATATTATATTTTGGACAAAATTGAGACAAAAAAAAAAAGATATTAAATATCATAATATCTCAATCTCCATCAGATCTAATTGCTCGTATTCACCATGAACTTCATCTAACCTGATAGTAAGCTACTCATTTTCCTCAACCAGTAACAATTGAGAAGTGTAGACATACTAAGACTCACCAACTTGCATTTTACCAGAATTATGAACTCCCATTTGAAGAAAATTTGACTTAAGCTCAACACCCTCAGCCTCAGCCAAAGGTTCATCATTAAGATTGAAATGATTAGCAACTTGCACTCCAAACAACTGAAAGTGAGTAACCCCAGATTGTGCATTTACCTCTGCCATTTCCTAGGAAAAACCACTTTCTGCTTCAGATTCATTTTCACCCACAACCTAATTCGAATTGTTCTCATTTGACTGTATTTGTGCTTGGAAAGAAACAGACAAGGGTAAAACATGATCATGTGTAAGTAGCACCAAAATAGCATGTACTTTTACTTTTACCTTATCAAAAAAAATTGGTGCAAACTCACAAGCATAATTTTTGAGTGCATTTAACATAAAACTTGAATTTTGATATGACAGAGTCTTATTGATAGCAATATATAACTTTTGAAACTCTGCCTTATGAAGAAGAAAATGTCTAGGGAAAAATCCTCCTACATACCCATTCCCTTTCCAGAAATCATACCTTTGACAGGCTTTATGAAGAATATCATTTTGTAAATAAACCTCATTCACAACTTTACCTGTGATAAACTCCACCAAATTGAAGTCTTGTAACATGTCCATAAGATTTGATATAAAAATGGATAGAAATTGAGAAGGATAGATTAACCTTTTTGCTTCCAGCTCCAAAATTTCCTTTCCTACAACCCTTTTGATGTGTTTTATGAAAATTGTGCAATGATCTTTAAAAACCAAATGCTTTTCTACATCTCTAAATTCTTCTGATACTAGCAATTCCCAGTCATTGGTTGGTATGAAAATTCTATAATTCCTTAGATAAAATTTCATTTGTCTTCTTGCACTCTCTGAACAGAAAAGCTTAGGAATACTAAGCTCACCACTGCTAGAGCTCGACGAAAACATATGCCTTGTTTCCAAGTCTTTCTTCCTGGCCTCAGCTTCATTTATGACATTTTGAACAACGAACATGATTAATTTATTTCTCATGCCTTTACTGGCATATATTTACAAATCTTGTGCAACTTGTACTCTTGTACCACAAGGAATTAGTTATCAAATTTTGAGAAATAACTTATAACTGAATTGTGATAAATTATAATGCATGGCTTTCACTAAGAAAAACAAAATTGTCTATATAGAACTTATCTAAATTTAGATCAAGTTTGTATAGCTTTTTTCAATCATTTCATAACAGATGATACCATTATGTTAAATTCATCCTCTCAACTCACACATTTTGAAATATTGTGCGATATCATATATTTGACACCTGTACACCTGCAAAGATCATAAATGTTAGAGCAATCCTATATCGTGCATTCCTTACGAGGATATCATCATAAGATTTGATTGCCATTGATGTATTAAAAGGCATATTCTTTCTACCTCACTTCCAAAAAACTGAGAAGCACATTTTGTAACAAAGTTCACACGTGACTATTGAAGCCCATCTGAATGTAAACAGGAACACATAACCTTGAAATAACACCAATGGTACCACATTGTACCACAAATTTAAAATACATGGTACTAGTATTTTAGCATTGGTGCCGACCCACCGTTGATTCATGTGTTGATGCAATATTTCATATTATACATATGGATACAATCATGGCACTTTCCTTTTTGATTTGTAGAGATCTAGACCTAACACACTTGTAATTGCCAATTACACGTGTGCTACTAGAACAATCAATATAATGATTTTTCCATATTTTATATAGATTTGTTCAGAGAAAATCATAACGCATATGTAATTATCAATTACACAAGCATTTCTAGAGCATCATTACCATAGTAGCAAATTCATATTCATATGCTTACATTTGTAACTGCCAATTACATATGCATAACGAGATCACCAATTATAATGCTTGTCTATTAATATTTTCCATAGTACATATATGATGAACTAAAAAAATTGCTAGTCATTAAAATCATTGCATGACTATGCCTATATTAGTTTACCCTTTCTTAAGCTCAAGACATCCTCATTATATGAGAAAATATTGATAAAACCCTCATCTTTTAATACTTAATTTTTTTAATATATATTGTCATATGGTTTTTGTGATTTGGGTATCTATAATTTTTTTCGTTATGACTAATAGAATAAAGAGGTATAGGTTGGATATTTTTTGTTCTTTTTTAGTGTGTGGGGGTATTCTAGTGCTTGGATGACCATCACAACTACTATTGTATGGTTCCACTTAGGATGTTTATCCCTCATAATCTGTGTATTTTTTCTTTAATATTTTCAATGTTTTTATTTATTTTTGTGTATGAAATGGTGGGTATTGCTACTTGGTTGCTAGTTATCTGTAGCCAAGTATTAGATGTGTTGTTTGTTCACCATCTCTATATTTTGACACCTATGGTTGTGTCTAGAAAGGTTTTAAGGGGTCCCCTTTCTTTTCCATTCAAATATGTTGTTGGAGCTAATGATTCCACAATCTTTGGTCATGAAAACACTATCAAGTTCTTGATGTAGGCTATGCATGATACAAAATATAATTAGAGGATTGAAAATTAACCCTAATCCACTATTTCCAACAAAAAATTGAGGATAAAACCTTTCTACTCATCAACCCTAACCTAATTGTTGATGATTTATTTTATTTTCTTAAGCATGCCAATAGGGTATGTGCACCAAGTTGTGACACAAAAAAGGTGTCACGTTCCCATTTTAAATGAAATTGCACGTTTGGCGAGAACCAAATTTTATGCTTTCCAAATGAGAAAAGCCAATAAAAAACTCGACTCAAAGACCCTCATTCTGTATTTTCACATTTTGAAGTGCTGCGTTTTTCCTCTTCTCAACCTGTGCTCGCCAAATAGAGTCCATTTTTTCACTTGAAGCTTGTGAATCTTTGTGAAGATGCCACCAAGACATCGCAAAGGTGAAAGAGGTATGTATTTCTAGTTTTTTAGTTTCAAATTTTAATTAAATTGTTGATTGAATTAGGTTTTTTTAATTAGATTTTCTTTTAATTTCTAGGAAGTGAATCTCCACCTATAGATATTGAAAATTTTCAATCACCTCCTCATGAAGACCCTCATGAACAAAAAAAACATCAAATTCCTCCCTCAATTTGTAGACATCCCGTAGGAACACAACAAAATATTCTAGAGCAAATAGAAAACAAAAAAAAATAGCTTAAAGAATTTATTGCAAGGTTAAATGATATTGTTGCAACACACCCTCATAGGAGCTCGGCCTTGCAAAATCTCTACAATCTATTGTATCTTATGTAGGATCAATGAGTGAACAACTTAATTTTTTTTCAAACAAGAGGGAGGAATTAAAATAATTTTATGCAACTAAACTTTCATATGTGCAAGTGAAGAAAGAGAAAATTACCAAATCTGACTTGTGTGCCCTTTTCACGTACCCAGGGACCAATCAACCTTTATCAGTTACATGGAGGAGGTTTCCCATCCATTGGGGCCACCATGAAAGAATAAAAAATAATTTTTGGGATAGGTGGTGGATGGTTTTTGACCAACCTCCATGCAATAACTATGAGGTCCTATAGTACTTTATGAGAAAACTCTATTGTGAGTTTGTCCTCAATAAGGTTCCAAATTATTTTGACTATCTAGATTTTTAGGGTAGAGGTAGGGGCTCCACACATGATAGAGTGGGGGATGACATAATCCGTAACTGGCACTAAGACCCTTAGCTAGACCTATGTTGGAGCATGTGACCATTCCTTCCATTGTGAAGGATAGTGCCAAGGTGGACATGTTGGACTCAATTAGCTCGCTAACTTAGAGCCTTGTACAGTATGTGAGGCCTCTAGTAGAGCCTGATGTGGGTGAATCTTCTAGGCCTAGAGTTCCAGTCCACTTTTGTGACTTTTATGGTACTATTTGCACATATGATCATGGGAGTGCTCAGGATGCAGCTACACAAGATACATCAGTTGCATAGCAAATGGCTATGATAGATGCCTTATTGAATGAAACCTTTGGCATTAATACTTAGGTAAATTTTAGCAAGTTCATTTAATTTTGTTTATTAAATTTCATTATGAAATGTAAGAATAACTAAATTAGTAGAATGAGTATGGTGAAGATTTAGGGTCAGAGTGTTGATGATATGTGCACTATTCCTGTAGACCCCTATTTATTTACATCATCGAGTCCATAGGTATGTAACCAGTATTAAAGAAATAATTATTACATGTGAATAGTTAAACCTTATATGAATGATTATCTCATAGCACACTTTGGATGTCAAACAGATTAGTGGTGGACCTTTGACATTGAAACCTCGCTCTTTTCATCATTGAACAACTTTCACTCAAGTAACCTTTATTCATTAATGGTGTTGTAAAACAATGTTAATTAGTTTTGGTAATTGAACAACATTTGTTGAACTTGGCTGATCCCACAAAGCTAGTTTACAATTTCTGGGA
Source organism: Sequoia sempervirens (assembly GCA_007258455.2). Lineage (NCBI taxonomy): Eukaryota > Viridiplantae > Streptophyta > Pinopsida > Cupressales > Cupressaceae > Sequoia > Sequoia sempervirens. Next base: position 161,965,912 of record VDFB02353493.1, on the reverse strand, counting down.
GGAACTAATTTTTGCTGAAATCACATATTTTTAGAAAATATAATGATTTAAGCCTTAAAAGGTTCCATTTAAAGAATTTCAATTGAAGATGGTTTGATCAAACTACCTTAAATCAAACCCCCGGATAACCTCAAGTTTTAATATACCATAAGAGAGTTCCTTACACCTATCAAAATTAACAAAGCTACTTAGATTTACTTCCTTTTGGGACTGAAATAAATTCATTAAAAAAAAATTATTTTTTTGCGGCATGTAGTCCTTTATAAGTTTCCAAAGTATAATTTTAAAGAATAATTATTATTATATTTATTCTTTTAGTTCTCGTGAATGTAGGTTTTCACCAATCAAGCTTCTATTCTACAGCAAGGGAAGAATAGTGATTATTAAAAAATATATATTAGTGCAATTGATAACAGTCCTGATCCAACAAAGAAAAAGAAAAAATTAACACATACAAAAAAAGTTATATGGTACTTGGCCACAAGGCTTACGTCTCTAACTATACCAATTTGAATTAAAACTGATTAAAGAAAAATATTCAATTAAACTATCTAACCAAGTGGGGAAGCACTAGATATCAAAGTTACAAATCTAAATTTGAAAGAATTAGAATTTTATCCTTCATGGAAAAAAGTTATGCTAGCTAGAGCATCAATTTCAAAATGCTGTTTTCAAAAACCAGTTTTCAGGGATGGAAAAGAAGTAATTTGATTCCAAAAATTTAAAAAAATATATTTAGAATCTATAGACAAAATTTCACGAAACTCTAGTTTGCATCATCTTCAAATTCCTCACGGTTTAGCCACTATAGGTGCCCGAAAGTGAAGATTTAGTTAAAAAAAATTATTTTAGTGTCCAGTTTGGCCAAAAATTATTTCATTTTTAGATGCTAAGATCAGATAGTCCTACCAATGTTTGTGGCACAATGGACCATAGAGTTGTTGTAGCAGTAGCAAGTTCTCATATTTTTACAAAGGTGTGTGGTAGATTAGTAAATTTTACATTATATTTTCTCTTTAATTGTTCTATTATTGAAAATTTTAAGGATATTCATATGTAGTTTAATTGCTATCTTGATACTTGCTACAGGGGCTTGTCACTCTAGATCGTGAACTTGCCGTTGTTGTGGATGAGTATGTTGATTATTTGTTTGAGGTAAGTGATTATTCTATTATATGTCATTCCACAATTCAATTTTTATATATTAATCTGTGTACTTTTTATTGTACCAGTTGGAACTCCAAAGAACTGAAGAGAGGAGGACGAGTGAGCACATTTGAAAGGAAACAACATCACATGCATCTCCATCCAACTGACAGTTGAAGGTAGCTCACGATCTATTTTCTTCCCCTAGTGGGAAATGACTATGTATTACGGTCCTTTGTTGCATTCCTACATGACATTTTTTAACATATTTTTTGTACTAAAAAGGTTACAATGACTAGAAAAGTGAAAATATTGAACAAGAAACCACTCTCATACATCTGTGTTTAGACTTAAACTATTTTTCATGCAAAATCTAAATAAAAAAAAAAAAGGTTAGAATTACTAGAAAAATGGAAAAATTGAACTAGAAACTAGTCCCACACCCATGTTTAGACTTGCTCTTTTCCATGCCAAATCTAAACAAAACAAAATGTTAGGATTACTAGAAAGTTGAAAACATTAACAATGAATTGGCTTTGACCTAAGTTCATAAAAAAATTCAACATATGAAGACCTTCACAAATGGATATCACAATTATTTTCTAATAGTATTTCAAAATCTATAAGACATTCAATTTATTGGAGATCTTTACACAATGTGAGAATTGAGATACGTATGTTGATTCCTTTTATAGAGATAATTGGATTGCATAGATATTGACATCTCAAGTACTTTATTTTTAGGGGTAAGTTTAAGATTCTACATATTATTCTATATATATTACCATTAGCATAACCATTGCACCTCCTTCTAGTGCAAGTGCTAGTATTTATGAATGAAGAGAAAATATAATTTGTTATAGTATTTTTTAGTTTTATTGGATAAAATTTATTAATAAAACAATTAATTTAAATAGTTAACTAAAGTTAACTAAATATATTAGAATCATAAATATTACTTTGGTAAAATTAAATATAAAGCATGAAAATTATTTACCTATGGAAATTATGATGAAGAATTAAATTTAGTATTGTATAATTAGAGTTGTTCATTACATAAATTTGTATGTTCTTGGAGTATCTCAAATCTTGTGTAGTCTTAAAATTTAATGTAAGTTGATTTGAGAAATTTGAGTTACTTCTATAGTCCATTTATCAAATGGCTACATTTTTAAAGTTTTAAGTTGAATGATCAATTGTTACCACACAAAGTCATATTGGTGTAATTGTTTTAAGGCAAGGAATATCTAAGAAAGACATAAGCCTAGCACCAAGTGTCTAAGGGAAGAACCATGCATTATTAAGGTATGGCAACCAAGATTTGTTGGTGCCATAATACTAATAGAAAGGGCCGCCACTATGTGTGGCACCATTCATTGTCAATGCAGCCAACAAAGCATGCAAGATGTGACTTAACAAGAGTTATAGTAGTTTACTCGATAATTGAACATTATTTGACCCTTTTTAAATTGCCCAATTTATATTTTGTCTCTATGCTTTCTTTTTTATGTTTGAACATTGGCTTTTGATCACCAAATAGCCATAACTCAAATGATATCTTATAAACTATGTGGTGAATGGATATTAGATTTTCATCTTGATTCACTAGTGGTAAATAAGTGTAAGTCTCAACTAAATAAATGAAGTAATCAACTTGCTTTTAACTTTTTCCATTTATCTATTTGGATAACTTCCTATTGGTCTAGTGCTAAGCATCAAGAATTCTTTGGCATAAGAGCAAAAACATTGGTTCCTGCATGGGTCCACTTCATTGAGATTATAAAGATTTTATATTATTAATGCTTATTTAAGATTACAAATCTAAGGACAAGAGAATGTGACAAAAGGAACAAAGCCGGCTAACAAACAAACGTTAATTCCAATTAGGACCTATGAAGTTTACAAAGGATGAATTACAAATGCAGTGGTTAAACCAAGTTGATGCAGATTAAAGCAAAGATGTGTTACGTTACTTGTGGTTGTTACTGGCCATTTCGCAAACTCAAGAAGAAGAAATCTGGCAAAACTAAGCAGAGCAGCATGAACGCAAAGAAGAAAAAGTATTGGTGGGTTGTGTAGTAAAAATTACAATTTGATAGTTGAAAGATTTATTAATTTCTTCTCTGGTTCATATTTCTTGAACAGAGGTTTGTCTTAACAGATGACCCACAAATTTCTGATAGACAAGCTTGTGGAAAACATTTTTTATGTTATTGATCGTCTGGTTATGGATCCAATGGGATTCTTTGTTATTTGCTGCTTCTGTTAAATGATTTAAAGCTATGAATACAACTATTATTTGTTAATTGCTTCTTGTGCTATGTCATCTCACATGAGTTGATACAGTACAATCTTTTTCTTACGAGTTCTTTACTGAAAATCATGGTTTAATTTTGATGTAAACTCAAATTTACAAATATTTGTCTCTGAGTTCTTTATAATAGGTTAGCAAAATGTTTTGTTTAGTATCTTACAAAGAAAGATTATAGTGTGATTACTGGATGGAGATAATTTTTAACATTCTTATATTTGGTTTTTGGTCAAATTGGGTCTATCTGCACCTCCCAAAAAGATTTGGTAATTGCCATGGTGTTTCTCATTTATTTCATTACAGTTATGCTACTTAATATGGAAGAATTATAGGTTTTCTCTTACGGAGAATTTTCCTCCCCCATATTCGTAGATTGAAAAAAGTCCATTCGCCTTCTACAGGAAATTAAATTTTCTTTGAAGCTTAGTTTAGGTCAATAAAACCTATACATATAGGTCTAAATAATTTAGAGCAATTAATGATATTAATTAGGTTTGAATATTTAAACAAGTTTAATTTTAAATTAAGAAATTAAATATGAAGGAGGGTGGTATTTGATTTTATAATAAGATTCAAATGAATATTCTAAATTTGCGATGTTTTAAATTGAGAGTAATTAATAACAGTTTGTTATACATCTTTGAATCAAAATATTATGTTTGTTTTGTGTAAGGATTCACACGTCAATGATCATAGATTTATCATGTACTTGTGAAATCTACAAACTTCTGTTTGTTTGATTCCTCTCAGATTTTTTTTTTTGTCTTCTTGATATTTGATGGTTGGTAGTATTTATAAATACTTTGATAAGACTATTGTATGCCAAAAAGGGGCATATTCTCCTTGATCAACTTGTGAAAATGTCTGTACAAAGTACAAAACAAAACTCTTCATATATGAATATCCTCCTAGTAATGCTTGTGTAGATCTAATTTCCTTTTAGTGTGCAAATTGAAGTGTACATATTGCAAATGATATTGTTGCAAATATAGCTCTCAAATCCTAGATTTTAAAGTTAGAAATAAACTGAAGCTACTAAAAACCCAAATTATAAAATAGAAACAATGAAGTTATTCTACCAAATAATACTAAAACTAAATTAGATTATTATAATTAGTTTCCACAAAGAGATATGCAAATGCTCAAGAACTAAAATAGTATCAAGAAAGCTCATAATAGCATGGATGAAAACAAGATAAAGGAGTGATTACATATGTAGAAAAGGGAGGAGGAAAATTAACTAATGACAAAAGTAATTCCCACAACCCAAAAATAGTAAAGAGTTACACTCATGAAAGATGCCATCTACCCTTATAATGACCCACTCACTAAAACTAAGCAAGATAAATAAATATATAGGAACACATAATAATATCCAATAAAAGGAAATAGAAAACTAAGATTGACATCCCCCTGAAGCGCAACTTAGATGGTTAAAAAATTGACCTTGACAAACCAAATTTGATAAGGTATCCATATACAAAATGATCCCTCTAATAGAATAATCCCTATACTTAATAAGAGTGATAGAAACCCACAAATAGAGGGAGAAAAGACCCCCAAAAAGTAGAGAAGAAAAGGAAGAACTAAGTTCCCCCAAAGAAGTAGCCTCTCACATCCCTTGTAAAGCTCATAAATTAAAAATATATTTTTTCTAAAGCCTGGTTTGATGAGGATTTCACCAATATACTTGGAATTTGGGTGGTATCCAAGGTTAATGACTTATCTATGTGTAAGATCCTAATTTTAATACATATACACCTTGATATGTTTGGCTTGTTGATGATGGATTGGGTTCCAAGAGATCAAGATAATACTCTAAGTATTATAAAATATTATAAATGGTCATCTGAACTTGATACCAAACTTAGTTAGAATGTGCTTATGCCAAATGACCTTAGTAGCAGTTCAATAATAACCCCATGATATATGGCCTTAGTGGAATATAGACCAATAGTAGATTATTTCTTACTCAACCAACATATAGGACCCAAACGAAGAAGAAGTAGTAACTTGTGTTAGATGCATGCAGGGCAACTAAGAGGGGGAGTGAATCAGATGTATACTTTAGAACATCAAAAACCCTCTTTAACATTCAGATCTGAATTACCCCTTAAACCCTTAACAACCATTAAACCCTTAACATGCATTAACAGAAAGTAAATATGTAAAACAATAATGCAAACACATCCAAACACATAAGAACACTAGATTTACGTGGAAAACCCAAGAAGGGAAAGACCACAGTGAGGATTATCTCACTAATATATGAATTACACCACTGAATACAATAAGGCTCATTGCCAAGGGCTCACTTCCCAGAATGATAAAGAAAGGCTCACTATCGGTGGCTCATTGCCAAAGGACTCACTATCTAGAAGAAAGAAGAATAGAAGAAGGGGTAGCTCACTACCAATTTGAACTAGTAACAATGCATCTCTCATAGGCTAAAAGTATATTTCCACTGAAGCATAAACAACTCATCAAATAGACTAAAATGTAGACACCTTCTTCTCACTACATCAAGAAGTCATAGGTATTAAGGCTCGCACTTAGATCATTAAACTTGATCACATTCACATGTTTCGCATCTCACTCTCTACTCTTAATCCACCCAATAATTCTCCTTGCATTTATACCCTTTGTAACCTAAAACAATCTCAATTAGGTTGACCTTAAGGAAACATATACACCTCAACTATGCAACATCAAATAGGTCAACACCAAACACTTCCACAATATAAAGAAGTGAAGCCAAACCATGCCACTTCTTAACTAGGACCCAAATCTACACTGACATGCTTCTCAACACTTCCTCAAACAAAAATTATCCTCCACAATTAATGCTAGCACACTAGGTCAGCCAAACCTACACTAACACTAACAAGTGACTCCAAACACACCTCTCAAGGTCTGAAAACATCTCATGGACCACATAGAAATATTCCAAAATATTCATGCAACATCTCATAACATTCCATATCATCATACTATTCACCACAACTACTGCAACCATCTGAAACTCAAGAACACCTTCATTCTATGCAACTAGACATAATGGAATAGACATCCAACACACCAAAAAACTATGTGGAACAACTCAGTACCTAAAAATTCAATGGAAGGTAGATACTAACAATATAAGCACGTTCCCATATCTGCAACACTAGAACCTTCACTGCGGAGCAATCTCATTTCTCCCAGACACCTTGTTTCACCAAACAAACATACTAGATCAAACACATTTTCCACTATAGTATGATCCATAACCTAAAACTCTAGATATGACACATCTAAACACCTATGATCATCATTTCTGAACTGCATAAGCATATATCTTCAATCATGAATAAATGTGGAGCAAAACACTAAACACCACTCTATCACACTAAACTCTCTTTTTTTCAAATTTTCTCAGAAGCACTTGGAAACCAAGTCAACTAACTTCATCAACAGCATTACTAACATTTTTGCAACACATCTACAACATCTGCAATATGCAACACTTTACAACTACAACAATCTCCCCAAACACAAGTTAGGCCAACAACCTCTGCAACTATACTAAAGTAGGACATCAATGACAACACTAGCATGTGTTGACATCAATACCAACACTTCCAAGCACATCACCAATACCAATAGTATCCCAACACTCTATTTATACAAGGAGTTGGCACCAATGACAACACCCAAGCAACTTACAAACAAATCAAGCTTCCAACATCTCCAAACTTCCAACAATCTCCCCTTTGTCATTGATGGAAACACTTGCTTTCTAAAAAACCATCAAAAATAAAAGCAACCAAGAACGATACTAAAATAAGCAGTACTCCCCCTGACCGGAACAACTCTTTACTCTTCATCCTCTCTCTTCACAAACTTCTCCTGCAACACCTGCATTCTAGATCACTCTCCTCCTTTGATCCTCAGATAATATTTTTCCATACTCTCCCCCTATGGTCTTTAGACCATATTCACTTCTGCAACTCTCTCCATTCTTTTTAGATTCTCTCTCCCTATGGTTATTCAACTGATTTAACTCTCTCCCCCTTTGGCATCAATGGAAAAGGGCCAAATCATCATTCTCTCTCCTTTGCACTTTCTTTTATGTATTGAATTCTTTTTCTCTCCCCCTTTGACAACATTCAAAGGGAAATACCTACATACACCTCTTGTAACACCAACAAGTAACCACACTCACTCTTTACTGCACACTCTAGCAACCACTCCTACCTGCTCCCCCCTAAGAGGTAGCCTTCAATATCTATCTAGGACCAAGATTGTATCTTGAAATGCTTCTCAGACAGATGCACACATTTATGCATCTAGTTGAAAGAAGCAAGGGCAATAACCTCTAACTTCTCCCAGAGATACTCAAAAGTATCTTTTGGAAGAGCCTTTGTGAAAATATCAACAACTTGATCTTTAGTAGGCACATACTCCAACTTCACCTCGTTCCCTGCAACTTTCTCTTTCAAGAAGTTATACTAGATTGAGATATGTTTTTTATTAGATTCTTTGAAATATTGATTGCACTTGTATTGTCACACATGATAGAAAAAGGTTCACCATATGAAACTTTGATATCCTTCATTGTTTTCTTCATCCACAACACCTATGTATACCATGATGTTGCTGCAATATATTCTTCTTCTATAGTAGATAATGAAACTAAATCTTTCTTCTTACTTAGCCATGAAACTAAACTACTTCCAAGAAAGAAAGCACCACCACTTGTACTTTTCATGGCATCTGCACATCTAGCCCAATCTGCCTTAGGATATCATAAACCATAATCTAGAGTTCCCTTCAAATATCTAAATATCCTCTTCATTGTTGCAACATGATCTTCTCTGGGATCTTGAAATCTAGCCACAAGACAAACTAAATGCATGATATTCAGTCTAGTAATAGTAAGGTACAACATTCCACCAATCATTGATATATACTTGCTCTAATCTGTCTTAGGAGATTCACCATTCTTTCTCAACTTACAACCAGTAAACATAGGAGTAAAACCCATATTATATTCATCCATTCCAAACTTCTTCAACATTTCCTTAACATACTGATATTGTGATATAAATATACCTTTCTTTGATTGACTAATCTGCAAACCAAGGAAGAAATTCATCTCCCCACACATTGACATCCCATATTCTTTTTACATTTCCTTTGTAAATCTTTTGCACATACCTTCATTTCCTTCAAAGATTATGTCATCAACATATACTACCACAATTAGGATTTTTTCTCCAACTTTGAAATACAGATTGCTATTTGCAGTACCTTTTCTGAATCTTTGCTAGAACAAGTACTTATCTAACCTTGTATACCAAGCAATAGGATCTTTGTTCAATCCATACAATGCTTTCTTCAATTTGCACACTATATTTATATCTTCTGACAACTAAAATCCTCTTGGTTTTTCAATGTATACTTATTCTTCCAGTTCACCATTCAATAATGCAGGCTTCACATCCATTTGATATACTTTGAAATTCTTATGTGCTGCAAAAGATAAAAACATACTGATAGCTTCCATCCTTCCAACAAGAGCAAAATTTTCCTCAAAGTCTATACCTTCAACCTGTGAGTAACCCTTACACACAAGTCTAGCCTTTTTCCTAACAATTTTTCCATCTTCATTTAGCTTGTTCCATAATACCCACGTAGTACCAATCGCATTCTCATTTGTGTGTCTTGGGACCAATTCCCAATTTAGATTCTTCTTTATATGTTCTAACTCTCCCTTCATTGCTTTGATCCAATTCTCATCTTTGCATGCCTCAGTCACTAGTTTTAGTTCCACCTCATAAATTAAACATAAATTTACTTGTTCCTCTGCTATAGTAGTTTTTCTTCTTGTCAGGACACCTTTTCTCTTATCTTCAATGATCTGATCTTCTAAATTATTCTTCTGCACATACTTAGGAGTCTTAAGATTCTTTTCTGGAGCTTCTTCCTCTTCAACTATCAACTCTTTTCCTTTGTCTTCAACATTTTCTTCTTCACTACAAGGGGATTCATCTGATTCATATTCTTCTATCAATACTGAAGTTTGATGTGGTTCTTCATCTACTTTAACACTTGCACTCTCAACAATATTCTTCAACCTTTTATTGCAACACAGGTTGGCCTTACTTCTTGTAGAGTATCCAAGGAAGATTCCTTCATCAGATCTTACATCAAACTCTCCTAAGTTTTCTTCATATTTTCTAATGTGGCATTTTCTTCCAAAACCTCTAAAATATTTCAGAATAGGAGGTTTACCATATCATAACTTATAGGCAGTATTTGAATAGTTTTCTCTTTCTTAACCTCTGTTAAGAATGTAGACTACGATATGAGTTTCTTCTCTGTAATAGACATCCAAAAGATTAGCTTCCTTCATCATTGTCCAAGCTACTTCCTAAACTTTTATGTTTTTCCTTTCCACAACTCCATTCTACTAAGGAGTTCTATGGGTAGATAAATACCTTATTATTCCATGATCTTCACAAAAACTGTTAAACGCATTTGAAGTAAACTCGCCACCTCTATCAGATCTAAAACATTTTTTTTTCATTCTCAACCATAGCCTTAAATGCTTAAACTTATCTAGAGCTTCTGATTTTTCTTTGAGAAATGTAACCCAAGCCATTCTAAAATAACCATCAATTAATAACATGAAATACCTATCACTAGATGAGCTTCTAATTCCGGTAGGTCTACATAGATCTATATGCACTAACTCCAAGGGACATGTGGTAGAATATTCCCTTGTCTTGAATCTTGTCTTTGTTTTCTTTCCCACTTGACATTCTTTGCATATTGCATTGATAAGCTTTGTAATCTTTGAAAAAATTCTCACAGCATCAATAGAAATTATCCTCACTAAGCTATCAAAATTAATGTGACCCATTCTTCAATGCCACAACCAACTTTCATTAGTTTGAGACATAAAGCACTTTACACCACTACCTTTGAGTTGATAGACATTACCTCTTGTCCTTGTTCCAATAGCGACCAAATTACCAGAGCTTCCTTTTCTAATTTCACAGCCACCATTCTAAAATAAAAAGTTATATCCTTTGCTACACATTTGTCCTACACTTAGAAGATTATGTCAGAGACCCTTGACATAAAGAACATCGTCTGTATTATGCTTGTTATCAAAACTAATTGAACCTTTTCCAAAGATCTTAGCAGATGTATCATCACCAAACATAACAAGACCACCATCATACTTTTCAAGCTTAACAAACTTACTCTTATCACCTGTCATATGATTTGACCAGATCCATTGTCAATTATCTAGTAATTCTTCTCCTCTCTAGCATGAAAAGCAGTCAACATAGTTCCTTCAATGTTATGAATTTTTTCTTAAGCATTTTCCTTCACACATCTTTCAATATTTGTAGAGTTAGTTCCAACATTTAAATCCATGAACAAGAATTCATCACTTCCTTCATCTGGATAATTTGATTCTTCATCATCAAATACACCATTATTCTTTTCAACATAATAACTCTACTTGAAAAATTTACCCTTATGATCCTTTTTTTTTTCATCAGTAACTTTGATTGGATATTTAGATGCATAATGACCTATCTTTACACAATTGAAACATTTGAAAGGTAGCTTACCTCTGTATTTTCTAGTAACCTTTTTCAATCTCACAAATTTTTCTTCCACCTCATCAAGATCATCTGGATCTAACCCATCATCCTTTTCCACTTTACAAACTTTGAAAGTGGATTCTTTGTTTGTAGCATCTTGACCAAACTCTTTCATTTAAAAAAAAGTTAAAGCACCAGACATCTAATCTCTAGAATAATTATCCAAATTTTGAGCTTCCTCAATAGTAGAAACTTTAGAACTATAAGCTTTAGGTAGAGTTCTTAATACCTTTTTCACAACTTCGCTTTCATCCAACTTTCCACCAAGACCATTGATGGCATTAACAATTTCATCAACTCTGAGCATGTAGGCAGTAATATCTTCATCTTCAAACATCCTTAGGGTTTCAAATTTGGCTTTCTAGTTTTGCATCTTTGTTTGTTTTACCTTGTCACCTCCTTCATAGATTCCTTCCAGCTTTGTCCAAATCTCTTTAGCAAACTTTAGACTTATCACCTTTCCAAGTTCAGAATCAGAAAGACCACTCAAGATTGCATTCCCTTCTTTGCCATTATTTTCATAACCCTTGATCTCATCATCACTTGTCAGACCATTTGCAAGCATATTATAACCTTTTTCAATAGACTGCCAAACTCCATCCAAGAGAAACCATAAAGGACTCCATCCTAGCTTTCTAGTAGGTAAAAAAAATTTCATCAAACAAAGGAGCTTTGACACCTTTCCTATGTGTCATCTGGATCTACCTCAAGTGATTAAGCTTCTTCCTAGGAACCACAGCTCTGATACCAATTGTTAGATGAACAGGACAACTAAGAGGGGGTGAATTAGTTCTATTATGCCAACAAATATTTTATTGTTTATATAGGGGAGGAAGATATAGAAGCCTCTATAATTCTTACCTCTTGTTCATCATCTCTATCACTAGGCTAGACCCTCTCTAGTGGAGGTAGTGCTTATTTTTCTCTCTTCCTTAAAGATGGAGTCATGGAGCTTTCTTGTGAGCTCTATGGTTTCTTTTTATAATTCTTACCTCTTGTTCATCATCTCTATCACTAGGCTAGACCCTCTCTATTGGAGGTAGTGCTTTTTTTCTCTCTTCCTCAAAGATGGAGTCATGGAGCTTTCTTGTGAGCTCTATGGTTTCTTGTTACATACTTCTTTCTTTGACTTGTTCATCATCCATTATGATATCTACCTATGTTTTGTCTAGAGCTCTCTTTCTTGTGCTAGTTGCTCCTTCTGTTTTATAGGTAGGTCAAGGTCACCTCTTCAATTTCTCTCTCTTATTTCTTCTTCCATTTTCAAGGATTTTTCTCTTTTCCTTGAGTGCAGAAATTATTGGTTCCAAGAAGACTTCAATGTCTTCCTCTAAGGTCTTATTATACTTTCTGATATATTTGATCAAGCATCTAATTATCCTTTCTTTGTTCTCATCACTGACTTCTCTATAAATTTTTAGTACTTGCGGTAGAATACCATGATGAATAATGGAATTTGTAGTTGTAGGGCATGTGCAGGATCACATGGAAAAAATGACTTTAAGTGGTAAAAAATTCAGAAAATCAGAGTTAGCAACTTGACATAAAAATTTGAATAAGTTATCTATATTATTTCAAAAATATGTAAGAATAGAATTTGTAGCAAATTGAATGTAGTTTCTAAACTACTAGGTTTATTTAAAAAAAAAAATCTATTTGGTGAAATTTTGAAATTTCAATGTAGTACTTCAATTTCAAGGAAAAATAAGAAGTAGGTGTTTGTCCCGACCCCCTAACCACAATAAAATGATAATATTTTTATAATATTTTAGATATAAGTAGAGGACTCATGTCCCAATGTGATGCATATTTTTTTAAATTTTTTCCAAGTAAATAATTAATTATGAATTTTTATTACAACTTTTAAAAAATATAAAACTTGTATATGTCCACCACCTTAACTTGGTCAAAACTTCATGAAATTCAATATATATTTTTTAATCCTATAGCATGTGAAGAATAGAATGTGACACATGTTTTGGATTAAAAAAATGTGATACTGTTTGAAAGCTATAGATGTTTTTCAATCAGCCTATCAATCATGACTTTAGTCGTAATTCAAATAGAAAATGAATAATAATAATTTATTAAATTCAAAGTAAAGCATAATTTATATTGGTGGAAAGATGAGAATCTCCTTTAAAAACCCTTTTTGTTTCATCAATTTTGGGTAAAATAAAGTCATCAGCCACATGGGCCATCATATCACTTACATATCGCCACTTTTTGGCCCATCATGATCCTGCACATACCCTGTACTAACATCAATTGCTAGGGTTTCTTGTTTTAGAAATTATTCTTATGAGATTTCTATAGTTTTTGCATTTTTTCTTCTGACTTAGAGGATTTTGAACCTCTTCAATTTCGTATCCCTCCTCCTCTTTGGCAATTTGAATTATTTTACTTTTCACCGATTGTTTTCTTTTTTCAATTTTCTTTCATTTCTCTACACCCATTTGTAGTATGGTCTTTGAGACCTCATGTACCTATAGAGTATAAATTTTCTATGAACATGAAGTAGGCCCTTAAAATTATGTACTAGTTTCCTCATGTAATCTCCCAAAACTTCTTTTATTTGGTGTTATTGTTTATGGGAGTGGTGTGAAAGAACAAGGTTGTAATGACCCTTTTGGTGGGATTCCCCACTATCTATGCAACTATTCCTTATTCTTTTTTGGTTTTTCCTCCATATTTTTCTTGTGTAAATTGTCCATAATTTCCCTCTATGTCCTAAATCTCTCTGCATTAGGTTCCTTTAGTTTGCTTAGTATTTTTGTTCCTCTACTTCTTTTTGTGTCACCTCATATGGGAGCTTGGGTATCTAATCTATTCTTGGTTCCACTACCTCCATGGATGTATAATCCTTGTCAACCAAGAAATTTATGTTTCTTATGTATTTTTTTATGAATCATAAGGGATTCGTTCTCTCACCTACCAATTTTGTGAATACTTTTAAAAAACCCCAACAGGAAGTGGTATGTCTCTTAGTCTTTTAATTGCAATGTATGGTGTTTTATTTGTGCCACTATTGTTAAGTTTTCTTACAATGATTTCCCTTTGAATATGGGAAATTCATTGAAAAAATAGGAAACTAAGAAAATGATTAGTGTACCATACCAAAAGTTATACCAAGATGTCTTTATCTTCTAGATATTCTCCATTAACTTCTCCCTTATCACTTCACATAGGTCAAAATATTTCCCTTCCACAACCATGATATGTAGTACAGATAGTTGTTATTGTGGCTCAGTCTTCTCATTTTTCATAGTAGACTTTGTAAGAAATGCCCATGGTGGTGTACCACACTGTAGGGTTTTTTGTTGCCTTTAAACTCATGTTATGTCCATTAGGTGTGGCACAATTCAACTTAGTTACTTGATCATTTTTTATAGGTTTCTTTGTTGATATATCCCCTACTATACTTAACCCTATTATGCCATGGATGGCTTCCTTTGTGGGTTTGTTCAGGTAAATGAATTCATCATGCACCCTACTCAAAATTATTCTTACCCAATCATGTTCATCATAGAAAGTGAGGTAATCCTTCCATATATCCAAGTTTTTCCATCCTACATCCTAGAATTCTTTTTGTTATGCACTCTGGTCTGAGGTAAGTAATGTCAAGTGTAGCTCTTCAAATTTGGTATGATTAATTTTTGCTATTGGATCATGGATATACTTTCTCACATATTTTATATACACCACATCTATTAGTATATTGGAAAATTTCCCATCTTTTTCCACCTCCATTGCCTTAAAGGGATACTTCTTATACTTTGTGAATGGTTTCTCAGAGATATCTATGAGAATTTATGTGGTCATCTTGTATTTTTAGATTGATGAGGTTTCTACAATGTAGAGCTTAGTTTATAGTTAGCTAGAGTGTTCAAGTTCAAAGTGAAAAATGAGTGAGTGAGCTAGGTCTTAAATAGGGTTATGCTTATCCAATTTTGCATTAATTATTTTTCCTATTAGGTTTTATGAGATTTTATAGTTGTTTCCCACCTTTACAATTAACAGTATGATTTTTTCATTTTATTGTCTTATAATACATAATGTACAAGGTATCAATATTTTCATTTATGTTCTCCATCCTCTTAGTTGGTGATAATGCTTAAGTCTTGCTCCATTCGCATATCTTGTTATATTATTTGCATGCATTTTTCTTAGTCTCACTATTTTGTATTTCGTAATCTCATGTATATAGTAAGGTCCTAGCCACCTTTCAGTTTTCCTTTATTTTTCAAAATTGATGTCATATGATAGGACTATATCACCTACTTTAAAAAATTTAAGCTAGAGGTTTCTTTCATGCCATTTTTGTTGTCTTTTTCATTCTAACTACTAGTTATACAGGGCTATAATCCTATTTTCATCTCTCCAATTATGATATCCTTTATGCCAATGATCCATCATCATCCAACTGCAAGGTAAGTTTGATACATAGATTAGGGATTATAAAGTTCTTAGGAATTGTGGCATTAGTCCCATAGACCATCCAAAATAATATGAATTTACCAGTTCTTTTATAAGATGTGTCGTAAGCCTATAGTACCATAGGTACCTTTATGTCCCAGTTTGATCTATTTCCATCACAAATTTTAGTTAATGTTGTTCCAATTATTTTGTTTAATGCTCCACTTGCACATTTTCTTGAGAATGGTATGGAGATATTTTATTATGTGTAATCATAAAGTTTTGTAATAATTTTGCAATCATTTTATTTATAAAGTGTTTGCCTTGATCACTTATGATACCTAAAAGACAACCATATATTGTGATTATATTTTCATACAAGAACCTTGTGGTAGTCCTTATGGTATAATCCCTTTTAGGTTTTGCTTCTTCCCAATTTGTTAGATATTCTACCCCTGTTGTAATGAATCTTTCTTTTCAATGCTTCATGAGAGGATCAATTAGACCAATAAAGTCTATTGCCCATTTCTCAAAGGGGATTTGTGCTAATATCAATTTCAAATTCATTTCATCTTTTGTGGTAGGTTTTCCTACCCTTTAAAGATATCACAACTCTTTATGTATTTTTTTGCATCCCTATAAAGAGTTGGCCAATAAATTCCATCTAAATTTACTCTTTTTGTTGTCTAGAGTCACTACAATTATGACCTTTGGCTATGCCCTCATGTGCTTCCCTTAATAGTGATTCCCTCTAATTTTCTTATACAATCTTTCTCAAGATTTCATATATTCTTAAGTGATGTAGCTCTCCTTATACCAATGTGTAAGGCATGGAATTTTGCATTAGTGACTGTTTATTTTGCAATGAAATATCTTTAGGGAGTTTTCCAATTGACAGTAGTATAGCAATATCATGTAATTCCTCTAGTACCACATTCACTTTAAATAAATGTGTGCCAAGGAGATCCTTTTGTTGATCCTCTAATTATTCTCTTTTTTCTATCTTGGATAGATAGTCAAGACCCTAGTTATTATTTCTAAGTTTTACCATTATTTTAAAGTCAAACTCCTAGAACAAGAGTATCCATTTGCATATCCAGCCTTGTATGACAAGGGTTTTTAGTTGATAGTTCAATGTTTCATGGTCTATGAAGAAATTAAAAGGGGTATATAGTAAATAATGTTTGAATTTTTGTAATGCATAAACCATGGATATTGCTTATTGTTCTATTGTGGTATAGTTCTTCTATGCTTTTGATAATTTATGTTGGAAATGCAATGGGATGATCATTGTGCCATTTGGGTTGAGCCAACACTACTCATATTTTTATTCCAAATAAATCCACATGATGTACATGAAATGGTATGTTCTTATCCGAAAAAATTAAGATAGGTGCTTCTACAATTGTTTGCTTTAATGTATCAAATACAATTTGAAAATCTTCATTCCACTCAATGTTCTTACCGGATTTATTTTTTAACAATTCCTCCAAGGGTGCAAAAATACCAACATAGCCTCTTTTAAATTTTTGATGATAACTAGTGTATCCCAAGAAGGTTTTAACTTCAATAGCAGTTTTAGGAGGTGATATTGTCATGATTAATGTGACTTTCAGAGGATTTGTGCCATCAATCCTTCTTTACATATTATGTGACCCAATAGTGTTCCAAAGGGTACCACAAACATACATTTCTTTTAAGTTCAATGATATATGCATGATTTTGCACCTATTTAACATCATTCTAAGCACTTTCCATGGTCTTTAACCAATCCATATATTGTCCAATCATCCAGATATACCTCCAAAAAGTTATGGATAAAATCCTTGAATTCATTTATTATGATTATGCTGAATAATGTAGGTGCATTTTTGAAGACAAATGGCATCAAATGTATGCATGTAGGATCCCCATTCTAATGCAAATTCAATTTGAAAATCTTCATTCCACTCAATGTTCTTACCAGATTTATTTTTTAACAATTCCTCCAAGGGTGTAAAAATACCAACATAGCCTCTTATAAATTTGTGATGATAACTAGTGCATTCCAAGAAGGTTTTAACTTCCAAAGAATTTTTAGGAGGTGGTAGTGTCATGATTAATGGGACTTTTAGAGGATCCACCATCAATCTTTTTTTACATATTATGTGACCCAATAGTGTTCCAAAGGGTACCAAAAACATACACTTCTTTAAGTTCAATGATATACATGCTTTTGCACCTATTTAACATCATTCTAAGCACTTTCCATGGTCTTTAACCAATCCATATATCTTCCAATCATCTAGATATACCTCCAAAAATTCATGGATAAAATCCTTGAATTCATTTATTATGATTATGTTGAATAATGTACGTGCATTTTTCAGGATAAATGAAATCATTGTATGCATGTAGGATCCCATTCTAATGCAAATGCAGTTTTGTGTTGGTTATCTTCCCTTATTTTAAATTGGTGATAGTTTTAAAACCCATTAGTAAATGAATATATCTCCTTAAGTTGGCAATTGATTCTAATATTTATTTTGTAAAGGGTGTGGGAAAAGGATTGTGTATACATGATTTAGTCAACTCCCTATAATCAACACGTATCCTTACTTCTCATGTCTTTTTATTTTGCAGTACCATGGGACTTATCCATTTAACATATAATTCCTATAGCAAGCATTTTGTATAGTTCTGATTTTATGTTCTTTTTCATATTTGGATTGAGTCTATAGGGCCTTTTCTTTAATGGTTTAACCCCTTCTTTTAGTTTTATTTTCATGAAACCTTCATCTTTTATCCCTTTTAAGTTTATGAATGTTCTAAAAAATAATTCTTTAAACTCTAATAGACTTTCTTCAACTTGTGCTACCAACTTTTCATCCCTATAGTCCCCTATCTTTGCAAGTTTAGGGTCCCCTTATTTAGCAATATTTTCCTATCTAAGATTAATTGGTCGGTTATAGTATTTTTCTTAGATTCAATAGATGATTTTAGTACCATCTCCTCTTGATTCACCTCTATATCCATGTTATATTTACCATCATTTTCTTGTTGTGTTATACATCTCCTTTCATAGCAATTTGTCTCCTTATCCATCCATTCAATATATTTACATATTCCTCCTTTTTGTGGGGGTGGGGAAGTAGGTTGTAGTACAACTACTTCATTTCTTATGTCAGGTTTGAATATTATTTCCTTCATTTTAAGTAGTTTGGTATGTATATGTTAATCATGATTGTAAAAATAAAAGGTATGCAAGAAGTCCATTTGGAGTTCTATCCAAGATTTTTTCTCTCCTCTTCTTTCTTGATTTATATACCAAGTCTAAGCAACCAATGAACTAATGTCCAGTAGGAGAGTTGGATGTATACTCTCTCATCATGTACTCATTTCTTACCTCTCAAGTTTTTATACAAATGTTTAAGTGATCTTGCAGCAAGATGTTACCATCATATTTAGGTATGCCAATATATTCTCCCTCTTCTAGTAAGTATCTTTTTTTAATTAGGATTTTAAATAACTATTATTTGGTAATTGTGTCTTTATGTGTATTGTGCTATCTCACAACATTACAAATGAGTGTGTGCTAGAGTATATCAAGCTTTAGATCCTCAATTTTAAAAATTTATTCTATCTATGCATTATATGTTAAGATGTCCCCTACCCTTGAATACTTTGGTAGTTTGATATGAGAGATTCTGTGTGAGATGTGATTTATTTGACAAGATATTTTAGGTACATGTTTATCAAGTTATCTTGGGTTTCTACAAACTTCCTTTGGTGCATTTTCTTTATCTGTAGTAGAATGCATAGTATTCTCCTGCATCCCCCTTATAATGTATATTCTTCTAAACCCAGCGATTCTCTGGGAGTGAAATTATAGTTCTTATTGCATCCATATATAGAAAACATCCTTGCTATCTATGTTATAGCCACTTCTCCCCACCTCTAATTCTCCTTCTCAATTGGGTTCCTCAAAGGTTTCACTCATAGGGAGTTTTAATATTGTATAAATATTTTTGTTATCAGTCATTGTATTCCTTCACATTTATTTCATATATATAAGATTCATCTTATTTGTTTCCTAGGGATGATGTGGACTATGTTGTTTTCATCTA
Organism: Sequoia sempervirens; assembly: GCA_007258455.2. Classification (NCBI taxonomy): domain Eukaryota; kingdom Viridiplantae; phylum Streptophyta; class Pinopsida; order Cupressales; family Cupressaceae; genus Sequoia; species Sequoia sempervirens. The sequence goes on along the minus strand of VDFB02353493.1, from coordinate 161,946,269 downwards.
CAAAAGATATTTCTTCCTATAATATACAATCCCATTTGTGTTAACAATCTATCTCGGTCCAAGTTCATTGAATGAATCAAAAAAATTCTTTACTATAACTACCTCAAAGTATACTAAATTTTCTTTACCCCTATGATTCTTACTTCTACATACCTCTAGGTCCCCATAGCTTTCATACCAATACCATCATATAAGCTAATATTATAGGGTGTATGTTCAACTTTAGGTCTCCCTAACTATTCACATACCCTTTTAGGGATCATGTTTATGTAATCTCATAAGTCCACCATCACATTTTTTAGTTTCATATGATTAATACTGGTAGTAATCATGATAGGTTTAATTTTCCACTTCTTTTCATTTTTACCTATTATTCTTATTTGTTGTACCTAAAGTTTGTATTTATTCTAGTATTTGCATAACTATTTTAATTTCTCTAGGATATTGTATTATTTTTTTATTTGTATAAGTTGCTATAGTATGAGCACTTCTTGTTCGAAAAATTAATTATTTTTCTTTACTTCTTTATGTTGTTTATTTGTGATTATTTTGTTGGTTTTTTCTATGATATGATCATATGATTTTATTTAGTGGGATGGAATTCTTCTTCATCTTCAATGGTTTCCTCCTTAGTGGTTATGTTAATTTAATTTGTTGTATTATTCCCCTATCTAGTGACCATAGTTTCCTTATTTTTTTATTGTGTTTTTATTTTGTGTTGACTTGATATTATCCTTCTAAACTGCTAGTCTTAGTTGTTTTGGAGTCATACTATTGTACTTTCTAACATCTTCAAGTTATCGCATGATTAGGTTCTTTTGGTACTACCCTCAAGAGTCTTGCTCCTGTAGAGGATTTTAGGCTTTATAATTTATCATTCTTAGAATACATTGATATATTCTTATAATATGTTTGTGCCTTATCATAATTAAAAATATCACATGATCAGTACTTTCATAAAACCCACATTATTTTTTCTTATCACCCCAAAATTTGCTAGAAAAGTGGCCTTATTTTTAGAAGTTAAAGAAAGTGGCATCTACCCTTCTCCTTCTCCCTCTATCTTGGACTCTATCTCCTTTGTATTGGCCTCTATCATCATATTACCCATAACTTTGTTGATTTTGTAAGGATTTTATATTTCTTTGGTTCTTCCACTTTGGCACCTTGTATCCATGGCCCTACAGATATAGTGGCCATTCCACCAATCCTTTCAAGTAATCCATTAATCTTTCATCATTCTAGTTCCATTGGTCTTGTTCCTCCCTTAGTCTAAATAGCTTAAATGGGAAATCCTTTGTTCCATGCTCATCCCATTCTCTACAAAGTCCACAATAGACTGAATTTATCTTTTTAGGTATTATTTTTAGATCTACCCTTAATGTATTTTCCTTATTTTCTCCTATTTCTTTTAGGAATTTATTTTGTAAATTTTCCTCTCTAGCACAATATATGCACCATATCTTGGGTCATTGTGGAGCAATATCTTGCTTTAATATAATTTATTTTCTTTGTCTCAATTGTTCAACTTCCATCCTTAATCTTTATAATTCTTTATTTTCCTTTTCTCTCATAGTTTTTCTCCAAGATTGGTTTTTTTATGTGGCATGCCAAAGTCACCAAATTTGGATATATATTGAATTTTCTCCAATCTAAGGCTACTCTAATCTCTAGTATAACTCCAGATATAAACCACTCTAATTTATTTTTTTTGGTTAAAGGTTCCTCTAACCTCCTTGTTACTTATTTGAGTCTTTTTTCAAACTCTATAATAGTTTCATCTTCTTTCTACATTAGTTCCCTTAGCTTACTTATCCCTTCAATAGGTAGTTTCGTGGATTCAAAGTTTTTCAGGAATTCTTTCTTTACTACATCCCATTCTTTATCATTTTTTGGATATCCTTTGCAATACCATTTAAAACAATCACTCCATAGGGTACCAAGGAAATCAAAAAGTTTGGTATTATCTTGGGTTATGTTATGTCTTTTCCAAATTTCTTCCAAAACAAAGATAAGTTTCACATCCTTGTTAGTGTCTTTTACAAAAATGGGTAGGTTCCTAGGGTTATTCATCTCTTCTTGTTATTCATGGTTACTATTTGTATCTCCCAAATTAATGTTAAAGTAAGTTCCCCAAGGTTGATTGATTATTTCTCCCAATCCTTCTTTTTAATTTCTCTTGATGATTTGATGGATTTTCTACTTCTTTTTCAAAAATTCTTCTTAAATTTAATGGCATAAAGGGTGACTCCTATTCCAAGGGTTGTATTTGTTCAAAATATATTTTTATCCTTAAAGATTTTCTTTCATTAGTAAATTGCATGTGATTAGTCAATGGCGACACTTCATTATTTATTGTCAAACTCAAAGGATATGATTTATTCTCTTATGTGTATTCTCCTTCTACACGTACTTTCAAAACCCTTCTACTCACCATTTCATCCAAATACTCTACATCAACTATTAAGGGTTGAAGATTATCTATAGGATTAACCATCAGTAACCAATCCTCATCTATTCGTGTTTGAACATTCATCCAATCCAAATAAGTAATGTGTATTTTTTTTATGAATAAAGGTGGTGTCATAATCTTCCTAACTTCTTGTTCCAAGTTCCTTCTAGTTCTTTCATACTTACTAATGTATCCCTCTAAATAATTTATAATTTAATTTATTTTTTCCATATTCAAACTTCTTATCTGTGGTTTCACATTCCTCATTTCCTTGGTTGTACCCACAATGGTGCACTTAGTAGCACCCTTAGTGGCGCACTTATCCTCTTTTCTCATATTTTCTACTAATTCCCTCCTGTCTTGTTCCCTTTCTTCCTTTTTTATCTCTTCCATATTCTTGTGGTACCTTTCTTTTCAATCCTCGATTTGTTTCAATCTTCTTTATTCATCATGCATCTCCATTGCTAATTTATTTCTTTAGATATTCTCTCTTGCCCTTTTGTTATCTCCTTTTGTCATAGGTATTTTTTTATCTAGGTTTCCATTAATCCTTAAATAACCCATGGTTATTTTTATTTTGAACAATCACATCCTTTCAATAAAATTTTTAAATCTATTCCCCCTTCCCATTTATCATCCCTTAAGGGTAGCATCCAAGAGTTTTCTTTGCAAGCTTAAAAAAAAATGTCACTTACTATCAATTTCTTTCTTTTCTTCCTCTACCACTTCTCCTTTTACTCTGTATTTTTCTTCATTGTTCTTTCTAGGTTCTTGGAAATCAAACCAATATTAGCAAGAGAAAGGAGGAAACATAGTCCAGATATTTGAACCCCAATATCCTTTATGTAGTCAGTTTATACCTGATAAGATACAATGAGAGAAAAGAGCAATTGTAGAAGGAAAACTATACTAACATGTATTCATTATTAACTTAACATCAAAAAGAAACATTCATCCACTTATAACACACATATATATCAATCCTTATATCTCTACACGTATATTATATTATATCAAATACAAAGGAAAGTCTTAGTATATGCCCTACATATATTTGCATTTCCTATATCTCTCTCCTTACATCTATTAGATACATACATTATCTCTGAAAGGTGGAAATTTTTTTTGCTTCCTCTCTTAGGGTTTAGGACCTAAAAGGGAAATTTTCACTAACTTTCACTCAAGAACAAACCCTTGAGATCTTAATGCAAAAGAGAAAGAGATATTTCAAGAGGGTTGTTCTAGGGGCTTAATATGATCTAATGAGGGGTTCACCGCCAAGTTTAAACTTGGAAAAGATAATGAAATGCAAGCTGAAATGAAAAACCCTAATTGAATGCAAAGTGACACTAAATGACATAGAAAAGTAAATGAAATGAAACAGAAAACTGAAGATAGTAAGGTGTGCACTTGGAAAACTAGAGATGGTTGAATCGAGATCTGAGTCACTGGAAATTCTTCTTTTTTAGTTGACTGGGACTCATTTGCCAAGCTAGGAGAATTACTCATATTTCTAGGAAACTATGAAGGAATAGGAATTTTCCAAAAGGGTATCCAAATCTAGAAAGTCCTAAAAATTGACTAGAATTGGGACGCATTCACCAGAAGTGGTGAATCAGTCCAGTTGGGCTTTTCTGAACCTTCAAAATCTTATCCTACTCTTCTCGGTATGGTTTTTCCTTCCTAATTGGTTTCCAGATCCAAATCTCCAAATTGCAACCTATAGGTCTTCTCCAAGGTTCTCCAAGGCTTGATGACAACTTTGACAACTTTGAATAATTTGCAACTTTTCTCCAATCTTGCTCCTTAGGAAATCTACAACCTAGACCTATAAATCACACACAAAGGAGAGGGGAAAATATTGGGGGGTTAGTGAATAGGGGTTTTCCTTGGGAAAACCCTATTTTGGAAATCAATCCCTGAAATGAAATAAAATAAGAATGGAGAATGATGAATGAACAAATAACAATGTTTCAACTCACAAAACCCTAGCAATAAGGTGCTACAAATATGCTTGTAATAGTTGCAATGGTTGCAATGGATGTAGACTTTGGCTCTTGCTTGAAGGAGATAGATCTTGAGTGTAATGCTTGCATGAATCACAAAATCCTACACCACAAGTGTTAGCTCTAAAACAACATGATGCATGAAATCCTTGACATGATGATTGATGCTTGAATAATGCTCTAAAAGGCTTGAAAATATACTCTTGAAGACACTTGAATGCTCTTGAATACTCTTGTGAACACTTGATTGCTTATTAGATGGATAGGTGAAAATATGAGTGAAAGAACCTTGTATTTATACTCAATTATGCAAGAATTCTCGAAATTACAACACTACAAGTCAATATCAAATCTAGGAGAGTAAAATCCTGCCAAAAAATTGAATTAATTTTAATTTTGGGTCACACGGGACTCATTCGCCCAAGATGGAAAATGAGTCCCATCTGGCATAATGTATGGGACCAAAAATCAAAAAATGCTTAGAAAGGTGTAAAAACAGGTTTGGGACCCAAAAATTTAGGCACAACCCATTCACCCAAGGTGGCAAATGAGTCCCAAATCACTAAATTTGGGCCACACAAGCCATAATCACGTGAATTATGATTGGGTACTGATTGGTGTCAGGGTTATCCTTGAAAAGATGCAATAAATGAGGCTTATGGATGCAAAATAGGGCCAATTAAAGCATAAGAGAGCCCAATTATTAATAAAAAATCCTAGAAAAGTGTGAAAGTGGGTCACAACACTTTACAACAGTTCAAATAAGGCAAGACTAATGTTTATTTTAATTAAAAAGGGGTTTATTATGTTCTGTTAAATAATAAAGCCTTAGAAAAGTGTGAAAGTGTGTTACAACACTTCACAACACTTTAGCAAGGTACAATTTAAATTCATTGGTTCACAAGGGCCCAAGACCTAATGTGAATTTGTCAACCACATTACAACACTAAATTGAGGCAACATGAAGCCCAATTTCACAAGGAGGGCCCAAACGAGTGTGAAAATGTCCCCGACGACATTTTTCGACACTACAATCTCTTAGAGAGATGTCACCCTTATGAGACACCTCTAGCTTGACCTCCCATGTCAGCCTTAGGTTCCGCAAATCATATGTGGTAGGATTTCTAGTATTGTTCTATTATCTTGGTAACAAGGAATTAGGAGAATGCAAGAAAAAGAAGGAATGCATCATCAGTACAAATGAAATCGAGTATAAAAAGGATTGGACATTGTTTGGTTGGCTTGATATGGCACATCAACATGTTTACACTTGGAAACTTATTTTGAAATTGTCTCCCCCTAGCTGCATGGATTGCACTCAATTTTGTTGGAGCTACTAAAGGGAATCCCAAGATTGCAATGGGGTTGTGTCTTCAAAAATGAGTATGGCCAACATCTCAATTAATGTATATAATTTTGGTGAAGACACTAACAACATGGTGAAGGCCAAGTCCTTAGACTAGGGATTGAGGACCACTATAAAAATTGGATGGAAAAGGATCCAAGTAGAAGGTGGTTCAAAGTTAGTCATTGATTTTATGTAGGGTAGTAAGTGTAATAGTTAAATTTTGGATAAAATTCTTTTAGAATCTAAGCTTTAGGTTGTAACACTCAACAAAATATCTTATAACCACATAAAAATAATAGGGAACTCCACTACAAATAAATTAAACAAATTTAGAGTGAGATTGAGAGATCGAGATGGTTGTATTCATCAGTGATGGAAGGATAATTTTACTACAAAGGTTTTGGACCTTATCTTCAAGGAAATTAGGGACCCATAGCCTAATAATGAGCATGATGGGAATAATATGAATGATGAGAATTATAAGAATTATATGATAGGGGCATGCTAGTTTCCATGAGTTAAGGGGGTGTTTTAATGGTGACAAATTATTATAATTAATAAAGTGAATTATGGCAATGGTTGCTACGTGGTATTTATTTTCTTTACGTGACATTCTTCTCGTCTTAGATCTTTTATCTTCTCTTCTTTCAATAGTGTTGTCCCCATGGGAGAGGAAATATAGGGGACAAGCTAGTGATGAGGGATGGCATTAAAGGAAGGTGAGAAAGGAAATTATAGAGATGCAAGGTGTCTAGGGAAGAAATATTGGATGATTTCTTAGCTTCTTTAGAAAAGGAGATTTGATAACTTAACATGTGGCTATGGGTCTTACATATATGGTAGTTGGAAAAATAACTTGATAAGGCTCCATGTGTTGCCATCCATTTGCTTGTAAAAATTTTGTTATTAGATCTTGGGCATACGCATGATTGTATGAAGGTGTTTTTTGTTTCCTATAGTTTAAGTTGCCCTATAATATTATCAAATGTAACCAAGACTATTTTTCTCTATAGTAACATTGAGCATGGTGGGAATTAAAGCAAGGTCTTCTTCAACTACCTCCTAAATAATCTGCATCCTTTGAAGCATTGGCATGTTTGTCTACAATGGGTCATGAGGGAGATTACAAAGTGTTTCAAGGTGTTTCTTCCCTACAAAGCTATTTCCACTAATTTTGACTATTGTTATATCAAAAAGTTGAGGAGGTTGTTAAAGTTAGTCTAGCTAATAAAAACATTTATTTAATAAATATACTATGGTTAATAGGGGCTCACTAAAGCCTACATAAAATATACTCTGGTTATTATAGTTTTTTTTTCCTGGCTTATTCTATGAATTCAAATAATATGATTTATATTTTAGAGGGGGAAGCTATTGCAATTTTCCTCCTCTCTTCTCATGCACGGGTGGGTTTTCGTCTATACTACTAGTTATAGTTTCATATTTTTAAAGAGTGGTAGGCATTAAGTTAGCATATATATGCTTGTGGTTGAAACCTCTTTAGCCTTTTGTAATGATAAATGTATGGAGATACTTGATTTTCATTTTGGTGTATGTCTATTACAATCTCCAGCTGTTGTGGCTCATAGATTTTAACGAGGCTTACTATCAAAAAAATTAATTAAAAGAAAAGAAAGTAACTTGTTGCTAAAATAATGGTCCAATATTGTTTTCAAGATCACAACCTCTAAGTTGGATGTCCTTTTGAGGAGTCATGTCATAGAAAAAACAATGGTAACAGTCAAACGTTTTATAGACTTTTGTTTTAATTTTGTTTGTACACGACTAGGTATCTTCATGGTAAGCTTCAGAACCAAGTCAAGGAACCCACCTGGATGGCGAATAAGGGCAAGAAGAATGTGACAAAAAGAACAAAGCCGGCTGTGATAACACGCTAACAAACAAACACTAATTCCAATCAGTACCTCTGAATTTGATAAAGGATGAACTACAAATGCAAGTGATCAGGTATACCAAGTTGCTGCAGATTAAAGCAAATATGTGTTACGTTAGATGTGGTTGTTACTGGCCAAGTTGCTGCAGACGACAACGTCGTGTAGTAATCGTGACGCCCAAATCTGGCAAAACTACGCAGAGCAACATGAATATGAAGAAGAAAAAGTATTGGTGGGTTGTGTAGTCACAATTACCATTTGATACTTGAAAGATTTATTGAATTCTTCTCTGGTTCATATTCCTTGAACAGAGGTTTGTCTTAACAGATGACCCACAAATTTGTAATAGACAAGCTTGTGGAAAATAATTTTATGTTATTGATCGTCTGATTATGGATCCAATGGGATTATTTGTTATTTGCTTCTTCTGTTAAATGTTTGAAAGCTATGAATACAATTTGGAAATAATGTCTAGTAGATTGTCTTATTAAATAAATTTCGATAGGAGTTCGGCAGATTTTCCAATTGTCGCTGTATTGATTGTATGATATATCGCCTCATTAGAAATTAGATAGTAGAAGACTGAACTACTGTGTTAACCATTATTTATCTACACTCGCGATCTTCTGCTATGTCATCTAAAATGGCTTGATTCAGTACAGTTTTTTTTTAAAAGTGGGTTTTTTATTGAAAATCCTGGTTTAATTTTTATGTAAACACAAATTTACAAGTATTTGTTTATGAGTTCTCTGTAATATTTTAAGTATCAGTCTGTAAAATGTTTTTGATTAAGTAAACAGGGATTTTGAAAGGGTCTTGATTCTTTTTACAGTACGAAAGATTTAGCAATAAAAACAGCAGGAATTAGTCTGCAAAATGTTTTAGTTATATTTAAAAAAAAAAAATTATAGCACGATAATTTTTAGCATGCTTAGATTTTGGTTCTTTCTTAAATGAGTAGCAAGTTAAGCGGATTTGATTTTGGGAGAAATTTCATAGTTAAGCACATTTGAATTGGAATAGTATAAGGATGAGTAACCTTCCAGCAAGTCCAATGTTTGACTTCCCCCTATGAACATCATCTAGATGTAATAAGTGCTAAGTAGACCATTTGTCACTATGAGAGATGGGTTCATGTGAACCACTACTTCTGGAATATGATTCAATAAATTTGATTCAAAAACTACACCATGAAATTCTGATAATAATATTTTAATTTGATATGCTGTGAAAAATACCTCCTACTTATCAATTCTCTCGACTATTCCAGAATTTACATTTCTTAGTTGAAGTGTGATATGTGGGTAATAGCTCATGTGGAATATTACATCAAATCCTGTGCGCAAGGTGCACAGTCACTAAGCAATTTTTATTTCGTTTGTTATCTCATATACATCTGAAGAAACCACATGCTTCGAAAATTGCACATTGAAATCATCCTTTAGAGCGACATCAATGTTAAGGTTGCTTTTGGATTGAACCTCAAAATGCCTACCTTACTTAGCCTTTGTCTATGAGCCATACCTAGCTTACGCAATTCAATAGCAATCGGGTGCCTAAATACCCTTGGATGAAAAAACCATAGTTTGAAATGCTACCAATATAATCTGAAGTCATGTAGTTTGAAATATAAAATTCAACCAAAATTATGAAGGTTCACATCAATATGGATGATGTTGATTTCATTAATTATACCATTACTTCTGTTTTTTTCATCCTTTTATCTCTAGAATGTCAGGGCATCACAAGATTCAAAGCCCCGAGGAATTATACGTGAAAATACTGTAGGCTATTAAATTTTAAGTATAGATTGTACGAAAGACAAGCAAAACACTTGATTTGCTGTAATTATCTTTTATGACAGCAAAAACCTTGTGCTTTCACAAAAATACACTTGTAAACAGTATGTCTAATCTTCCATTATCAAAATGATTGATAAAAGAGTTAATTTGATTACAATATGAGCTTACCTAAATAGGCAAGTAGATGAAGGTAGTCATGTGAAACGCAATGACTGATTAACCCTTCAAAGATTGAACACTTGTTAACTCACATGACATGTTGTGTAGTGAGTGGCAAGTGATCGTGAAATAGGTGTAGAGGTGTCTCACAAAGTGAGAACATTTGTCTCGACCACATAAGGTGAGACAAACCTCTAAATATCGTCTAAATAAGCTAAGTGTAGTGTGAATAGGAATCTACTAAGTAGGCTAATAGCTAACTAGTTTGACAATACCTCTTTTCACACTAAAAACTTCTCCCTCTAGCATTTTTAAATGGTTTTCTAGATTATGACAATGGTTACAATGTATTTAGATACAAGATGGGTATTTTCTTGAAATGATCATTATAGCTAATATATAAAAAACAGGAGAGGGAAATTTAGAGAGTGGAATTAACCTTGAACCTAATTAGGTCATCCCACTAGAATTTCATTTTCCACTTACTGCAATTTAAGCAGTCAATAAAAAATCCACAATAACATCAATGCAGTTGATCCAAACACATTATCAAACAAATTATATGATTAAATATAAATCAACAGGAAATTGATATGGGACTTTGATTTTGTGTGTGCCAGTTTACATGTAGATATTGCTAATCTTCCATGTAGGCACATAATATGAGGGTCCTTAGTATGGAATTACATATAATTCTAAAATATCATAAAGTCAAAACTAAACCCCAAAAGAACTTATTTGGAGGTTTGGTTTACCAGATCAAGTTTTGATACTACCATTAAACTCATTGAAAATATTGAGGAACCAGTAGTTACTACTAATTTTATTTTTTGTTTGTTTATGTTGAAGATATGAAAAGTTAGTTGTTTCAACTAGTTGTTGATTTTTTTTTCAAAATTGTTGGAAGTATGTTTCATAAGGCTTTCCATGCAAGTTTACTTCTAATGATGTGTACCTTATTATTAGTTGTTTGCAAGTGTTTTTGATAGTATTGGCTATTAAAGGATCTTATGTGCATATAAAGGCATCGAAATTAGGTTCTATAACTTAATTTTAGAGATAAATTAAGAAATTGATTGATGAGGTAGAGGTGTTGGCTAGTTGTAAAATTATGGTAATGTCTATTATCATTGAATAGATAAAATTTAAATCATGAAAAAATAGAATAGAAAAAAAATTAAGACAATTGTAGACATTTATATTTGATCAAAACATTTCTTTTCAAACATTATATTTTTTGAAGTCTCATCAATCCATTTTCTTGCATTTAATTAAATAATTTCATTATTTAGTTAAATTAACATTATTTTCCTTTTATCATGGATTTAATTATTTAATTATTTAAATTTAGAATTTTCCCTCCATTTCTACTTTAATTGAGTAATTTCAAATTATTTAATTAAATCGTCTATTTCATCACTTTTCCTCTATTAATTTATTAATTTATTCCTTTCTTATGAATTGATTAAATAATTTATAATTATTTAATTGATTTATTTCAATATTAATATTTTCCTAAATCATGTTAATTAAATAATTGTTTTCTAATTATTCTTCTCGACATTATCCTTTTCTAAAATAAACAAAATTACTTATTTTATTTATTTTCCCCTTTGCACATGAAATAAATAATTTATTTATTTACATTTTTATTAATTATTCATGTATTTCCACCTCACCAGTCAACTCCCACTCACTTTGAGTTCACTTCTCAATCAACTCAATCTTCTAATCAATCAATTTTGTTTCACTAATAGTCAGTCACACTTATTTCTTCAATCAATTCTCTTAACCGGCCCATATGATCAATTAACTCCAATTAGGAAGTCAATTAACTCCTCATCGATTCCTCTCGAACAATCTTAGCCATTGATCTTTTTTAGTCTCACATTTGATCTCAGTTGTTGATCAGTATCACCTAAAATTTATAAATTCATCTATTATATCATCTATTATTCCTCTCTCACTCATTGTAAGAAATCTATATGCATATTATCTTCAGGTTTTGTGCTAAAAATATGAGAGCAACCACCTTTACACTTTTCTCCAAGGTGCAATTAGGAGAACAATGGATTTAAGTTGTGTAAGGCATATTGTGTGCAAGTTTATTGTATTTCTTGTTATGCAACTTTCTTATGCTCTATTGATTTGATTTATGATTTTGATTGTGATTTTATTTATTTATTATTATTATTCACTTTCATAATAATTTTTTAAGTCATACATACAACCACCATTACACCTTTGTACAAGGTGCAATTAGGAGAACAATGGAGTTAAGCGAGGTTGTTGTATAAGGCATTTTGTGTGCAAGTTTGTTGTATTTCTTGTTATGTAACTTTCTTATGCTCTATTCGTGTGATTTATGAGTTTTATTTGTGAGTTTTTATTTGTTGTTATTGTTTATTTCATAGTCAATTTTTAGGTCATACATTCTAGTATGCTCGATGGAACCTCAAATCCTTTATTTTTAATGAATTTTGTGAGGTTTATGCATTTTTGAGTAGTTACAGATCCAAATGGCACATCCAATCACAATTCAACGTAATTGAGTCACTAGGCTGCGCATCTAATCCTCCAAATGATGCATTTCACTATGTGAAATCATGCAATATTTTTTGAGGCCTTTCGGTGCATTTTTCTACCATTTAGTGCATTTGATCACCCTTTGACACATTTGTCTACCTTTCAGTGCATTTGATCTCCCTTTGATGCATTTGTCTACCAATCAATGTATTCAATTGCCATTTGATGCATTTGTTGACCATTCGATGTAGTTGATCATAATTCAACGCATTTGTTGAACAGTCAACATTAAATTTACCAAAATTATGCATTTAACACTAGAATTGCACAATTTTTGCTAGAAGTTATGCAATTGTTTTGATACCAAAAGTACACATTGGATGCTAGAACAATGTAACTGATTGGGGAAACAATACAATTGACTGAAGGAATTGCACAATTAATTGAAGAAATTATGCAAATGATTAGGAAAGCGACGTAAATGTTTAGGTAAATGGCACAATTGATTAGGTATATTTTTTTACAATTCTCTATTATTCTGATCAATTTTTCTCTAGTTTTGTGTAATTGATCTCTTTCTATCACACACTTGATCCATACTTTTGCATAATTGTTTCATTCTATTGTGCATTTTTTTATATATTTGGTTGTTCTTTTCTTAGTTATTGATTTAATTTATGAATATTTGGCTTTCATGGGTAGAAGATAAAACTCTGAAACTATTAACATAGTTAATGCAAGATTTTATATGATTGATTTTTTTTAGAATAGCTCACATTTTGATTTAATAAATTAAAAGAATTTATTTTTCATTTCTAGTGGAGTCTTGGGTACGTATTCTCTTCCCTTGCACCTCGTGTAATCCTGGGGATCGTAAATACCTTTAAGTCCACATATTTGTTCTTTTACCCAAGGAAGTGTTATCTAAGTATGCTCTCCCCTTGTGCCTAGTGCGAGCCTGGGGATAAGAAACAATAACATTTTCCTTCTTCCTAATTTATTAGGAGGCTTTCTTGGGGATTTTATCACCCCAAGGGTGACCTCAACAAAGTTTTCAGGTGGGGTATAGAAAGGGGGGAGGAGAAAATTTATACCCTAAGATGTAGCCAACATCATTCGAGCCAAGTTGCAAGATCCTCAATCTATCGAGACTCGTTAGATGAAGAGAGCAGGGGAGACCTCCCAATTTTGGGAACTATGGATGGTTTCATTATTCATTAATTCCACTAAAAACCTTTGTTTTAGAATCCTAAGACTAGCGACCATTATTGCTAGTGGGGTGTAGTGTGTAGGATCATGCATGAAGTTACCCAACATGTTTCATCCTAGGGTGAGATAGAATTATGTTGAGGATGTAAAAATCCTTCAAGGGAAGGAGGAAGGTGAGCCCTTATGCCAATGGACACCTAGCTACCCCCCTTTGAGAGTGCAGTGTGTGTATATGTGTGCTCTTATGATATTTTATCACTTGGGACTCTGCTAGCAAGACCCGCCTTATCTAAATAGCTAGGTTGTTATCATGTTTGACATATTTTTCTTGTATCAAACTAGTGACACCATTCAACCTATTACCCTTGAAATATTAGCAGCTATTGTGTCTTACTATGTGTTGGTATTTCAATTCTCACCTCTTGAATGTGGATTAGAAACGGATAGCTATGCATAGATAAACTTCTCTTCAAATTAGGAGGGGAAGCTCCCTCTTTTTTCATGTTGCTTTAAAGAAAGTAAACTAAAACTAATTTTCCTATCCTTTTGTTCAGCTAAGAGCACAAGGTTATAAAACTCAAGTGTCATAGCTAAGATTCTCTTTTGGAAGTTCAACTACGACTAAGCCTACTCTAATAATGTTTCTAACTTCTCAAGTAAACGTAGAGCAAGATAGTTAGAAATAAACAAGGAAAGATTATTTGACATAAATACTTAAATAAACTTACTCTCAATGCACATCTACTTACTTTCAATGCAATTTGAAATAGAGATCATATAAGCATAACACGTGAAACAGAAATCTGAGACATTATATCAAGGAAAAGTAGGCACAAGACTTTATTTCTCAAATCTCAATAACAAAAGATTACACTTCTGGGATAGCGGGATTGTAGCAAAATAGGCTTACAGTTTAGTCATCAAACCATAACACACTGACACAAGACACATGCACTGAACAATAACTTGCAGCTAAAGAGGCATACAAGCTTGCTCTTACACTAAGTGAACATGAAACTGAACAACTTGCAAGAAAAATAGGCTCAGCAATTTCCTATTACAATAACCGTTAAGAAAATAATGGGAAAGGTTGCCCTTATTTCTACACAAGTAGAGGAGTAGGGAACCCTAAAATCTCCTTGCTTTTACAACTAAGACTTACCAACATGAAAGCTTTATTTCTAAAACTAAAACAAGATAAGCATCTAACAACCTATGAAAGAATAACCAGGGAAATTCCAACTACTACAACTTGTTTTCTTTCTCTTCTTCAAAAAGTGGATAAGAATTGAGACAAGAATAGAAAGAAAGCTCGAAGAAAGCTTCTAGATGACCGCTACTTTAAATCTCAACCACATCTACCAAAAAGCGGGAAACTGTATCTCTATCAGGAGCACTAATACTATCTATAGAAAAAAATTTCTTTTCTAGGATTTCTTCTCCTTTTGCAATTGATCTCAAAAAGTCATTGACCTCATTGGTTGCCTTTTCGAACCTTGCTGACATCATGGAAATCTGACTCATCTTTCTAGCAACAGGATTACCACTATCATTTCCCTGAACAACATTCTGGAACTCAGCTTGTACCTCGTCAAGTTGTACGTAATAACCATCATCTTGATAATACTGACAAGGGATCTCTGAAACAAATTCAACTATGAACTGGAAAGCATCGACTACCCTTTGTCTATATGCAACTAACTCTTCAGATATCCTTTCATAAGTTCTCACCTTGAAGAGGTGACATTCTTTCCATGCAAGGATTTGTCTCTTGTGTTCTCTTGAAATGGTTGTGCCATATGTTGTATTCAAGTCTGCAATGATGATCTTGTGCCTAGGTTTCACCTCTGCTATCAAATACTCAAATCCTTGAATTCCTTGGCATAGGTCATGAGCATTATACCTTAGCTGATATAGTTGTGTAAGAATCTCTCTGCCTCCGGTGATGAATTCATCAATCCAATCCATGTTTGATTCCCATATATCACTAACTGCCTTAACTGTTGTTGATCAGTTGGCATCTCTAGAACCT
This sequence comes from Sequoia sempervirens, assembly GCA_007258455.2. Lineage (NCBI taxonomy): Eukaryota > Viridiplantae > Streptophyta > Pinopsida > Cupressales > Cupressaceae > Sequoia > Sequoia sempervirens. Next base: position 161,930,840 of record VDFB02353493.1, on the reverse strand, counting down.
AGGGTAGCAACTGAGTAGCTTGTGAAGTGTCATGAACAAGGTTAGATATATATTTCCTAAGTTACTGGATTTCAACCTTAAGGGCTGCCTTATCCTCTCATCTTTAATCACTCTATCTTGAAGATTTTCAGCTACAACCTTGAACAAACTTACATCTGCATGCCTAGTGCTTTTACCGAGATTGGCCTTAACCATTACGAAATCATCCACCTCCATTTCATCAATGTTTTTATATTTTGGAGGTGTAGCAATCTCCATAATCATCTCACCATCTGGATTCTTTTCAAAGTGAACTTGTCTCTTTGCTTTCTTCACAGGTGCATCTTGATAAATGTTATCAAGTTCATCAAAGTTTAGTTGATATGAAGGCCTCCTCATCTTCCTTCCCAAGGAGCTCTCAAGCCAAGACGTGGTGTCTCTACTAACTTCTCTGGAAGGTTCAGCTGCAACTTCATCAACTTCATCTTTTGAATCAATGTGAATTGGTGAAGACCTTGGAGATGGTGGAGAATCATGTGTCAAAGGCACATCTTATGTTTCTTTTTGAGGTGCAGGCTCTTCTAGAGGAACTTCCGCTGTAATTGTTGGATGCTCCTGTATAATTATATTTGAAAAGTCCAATAGGTTCTCTTTACATTATTTGTTGTTCTACTACCCTTTACACCTTCTTGAGGCTGACTTTCAGCCTTCATCTTTGGTTTTTCTCTAGAAGAAGAAGGAAGAGATGATTGTATTCTTGATGGCTCTGCTACTAGAATAGCCTTCTTCCTCTTGAGGCCTAAGAAGAGATTGTTGTCCTTAATGACTCAGATTGTTCTTTCTTCCACTGAGATGCATTCTTTATTGGAACAATTGACTTGTGGAAGAGGTTGCTACTCAATTTTATTTTGAGTGTATGTTGGAAGAAGTACATCTCCATCATCATCGGATAATCCCTCAATATCTTTTGACAAGCAATCTTTCATCTGATGGAGTGTAAGCCTATTGTTACCATGCCATTGTACCTCGAACTCATCTCTGTAATTAGCCTAAAAATATTCAAGTGCAAGCACATGAGCATAATTCTGACCAAGTCGGGATGCAAAGACACCATGAGGGTCGTATGATCATCTCTCACTGAATGGATTGAGACCAAAATTAGACAACTCATCCCCCATTAACTTAGCATCTGTCGATGATCTACATCTATAGATTCCCAACTCAAATGGAAAACTGAAAGTGTACTTTTGATTCCGCAAGAAAGTGTGAACATCATATACTTGCCTCAAGAATTCCATGAAAACTACTTCATCTAAAGGATATCTTGGAAAAATGAGTGGAGCACTAGAGAATCCATACACTCTGATGTAGGTGAAGGTAGGAAACTGGATGAACCAATCTTCCCACTCTACCATTGCTACCCTGGCAGTTGATGACATCTGTACGTGCAACTCATTGTCTAGGTATCTCACCGTATGCATTAGGAATGCCTCATTCACCCTTTTGTAGTGATGTGTTGACTCTGTGAACTCTAGCTAAGGGTAATGATTATAGAAATGTTGCACATCCAGAGTTCCCACATTCAATCCTCTGAATTTTCCTTGAAAAGCCACTAGATAGACTAGATATGAGATCATATAGAACTTGTGGATTTTGAAGTATTTAGTTATCTGGTGATGAAGACTATCACTGATCAATGTTGGCCAATCATAGAATTTTGTTTTCTTCGTGATATGAGATATGATGTAGAACATCCAAGGCTAGAATTTTGTAGCATCTACTTGACCAATGATTCAGTTGAGTAGGGTGATCATTATTGCAATCTCATCCTTGAATTCTCCACGCCCTATGTTCCTTGGCAAAGTTTTGTGTTTTTTTATCATCCATTTTTGTGCAATTTTCTTGCGATATTTCTCCTTGTACATGTCCTATACCTTCTCACATTCTTCAAAGGAGATGGTCAAAATTTTAGCCCAAGGTGGTATTGAAAAGCATTTTTCGATCATATCTAGCTTGAGACTGCAAACCACTCTTCCATCTACTGATTGAATCTCCTGAGTAGCTAGATTGTAATGCTTGATACAAGCAATTACGAACTCTAGACTTTGTACTGAAACAAGAATTGATGTTGTTGCTAGTAGCCTAGAATGACCAAGGTGTCTGATTGTAACATTTCCTGCGTCTTCCAAAGCACACAAATTGAACACTGGTTTGACATGATGCAAGTCAGTTTCAACTGTTTTGATGAAACCATGGTACAACACTTATTTGGTCTTGAATTCAATGGGAGAGTACTTCATACTGAAAAACTTGAAGATTTACTGTAAACTTGACTATGTTTGGACAAGTTTTGCACAAACCCTAAATTTAGGTTGATTTTTCTTCTTCAAATGGGCAGATTTTTCAAAAAAAATATGAGATATGGGTTTTGTAGAGAATTTCATTGCAAGAAGACCCAAATCGATCTTTTTTGAAAATTTTGATGGCTGGGTGAAAAAGTAGCAAACTCTAATTTTTGAAATTTTTGACAAAAAAAGTTGAGATCTGGGTTCTACGTAGAATCACATTTCAAAAGGACCTAGTTGATCAAATGTTGAAAATATTGAAGATTTCTTGGACTTGCATGGAAAAATCAGATTTTTGATAATTGAAAAAAAATTCAAGATTGTTCAAAATCAAGAACTGAGTTGACCTAGATTGCTGAAAATTTGAAAAAGATAGCCTCTTTCTGAAAATTGATGTCTTAGATGAAAAAAGCATAAAAAAGAGCCTCTATGTGAGCTGATTCTGAAAATATGAATCTCTCTAAAATCAGCAAACTTTAGCCTTCAAATTCTAAAAATTCTTCAAGTTTTAGTCTTCAAATTTTGAAAATAGGAAAAAAATTTGGTTTCTCCTCTCTTACCTTGATCACTTGCAAAAAATTATGAAGAATGAATGCAAAAGGTTTCCCTAAATAAATTTTTATGTTGAAAGTTGCTTTCATTCCTAAATTTAGACCTGTGAAACCCTAACTTAGGTGCATCAAACTTGGGCACTTTTTCCCTTTTCTTGAAATTTTGAAATTTTGAAAAATTTGTCTAAGGCATGAGAGCTTGGATGCCAGCCTTGGAGGACTTGGCCATTTTTTGAATTTTCCTAAATTTGGCTTGATTTCGACCTCTGTTTGACTTTCATTTCAAGCCTCTAGATTGATCCTATGGGTTGGCTGAATGATTCATCACAGAGCTTGGTCAAATCTAGTGAGAATCTTTCTAGAGATGCCAAACCCTAATTACTGAATCTGAGGCTTCAAATGTTTGGGCGCCCTTGGCTACCTAGGGTGCCCATGACTTCCAGAGATCATTAGAATTTTTACTACTTATTGATCTTCTATGGATTCTTGTTTTTGGATGATCTAGAGCTCTGATGGTTGAACTCACTGGATAGCTTGAAGGATTCTGAAGGGGGTCTCTTGGGAGTTGCATCTCCTGAAAGCTACTTTTAGGGCCTCAAATGCTTGGGCACCTATCTTCTCCTGGGGCACCACAGCTTTCAGACTTAGAATTTTTCTTGAGATTTTCATTTTTCTTTTGACTTCATCCCTTCGCCCTATCTTCAATATCTGTTGATTGCCAACTCCAATGAATTTGTTGATGGTTGCATTGGAGAGCTGCTTCAACACTAAAGAGAACATGCTAGGAGTTGTAGCTGCAAATTTGATGTTTTAGACCTTCAAATCCTTGGGCACCTATCTCCTCCTAGGGCACCTAGAATTCTAAACGGCACCATTTTTGGGCTCTTTTTCAACATTTATTCTTCAAATCTCATGTTATTTCCTTCATTTGATCTAAATTTTCTGACAGTTGACAAGTCTGATGAATATGTTGAGATATCCATTGTGAAGCTGGCAGGATTTTGAAGAGATTGACTAATCTAGAAAACCCTAATTGTTGGTTTTGAGCCTCCAAAACCCTAGGATCCTATCTCCTCTTAGGGTGCCCAAATTTCCAAACTTAGAATATTTTTTGATGATTTCATGATTTTCCTTCTACTTCTCGGTTGAGACATCTTCGTTCGATCTTCAATTCTGGATGATTGGTTGATCAGATGACTGTGTTGATGGAATCACTGTGAAGCTAAGAAGTTTCTGAGCAACATTGTTTGGGATGAGCAACCTTAATTCCACCATTTGAGGCCTTGAAAAACTAGGCGCCTATCTCCTCCTGGGGTGCCCATGCTTGGTAGTGTTAGTTTTTATTTTGTAATTTTCAACTTTCTTCCTCGTTCCACATGCTTTCCATTATTTTTATTGTTGGAGATGAAAAATTTTCTAAGGCATGAGCATCTAGGTTCCTAGACAGAGCTGGGGCACCTAGAGTTTCCAGAGTTAGCCAAAATTTTACATTTTTCACGATTCTTCAACTTCAATTCTCTATTCTTCGTCCCTCGAACATTTTTTTCAGCTTCTTGATCTAAGCAATGCTTGAGACTCTCAATCTGACACCTGGCAGTTGAGTGACCTCCATCAATGACCTTGGAGCTCCAAAAAGCTTCTAAAAAAGCATAATAGACCCACTAGGGAAAAATTGATCTTTTGACGATTCTAACTGGACCAGCTTGATGAGGAAGTATTTTCGGCCAATCAAAATCAGTTTGAACCCTAGAATCCAAACTTTCTATTTTTAGAAAATTTTGCCAGTATCCATTTCAAAAGAAACCCAAAAAAGTTCTAGTTTTAGAAAGTTTCTAAAAATAGAAATTTTCCTAAAATTTAGGGCCGAAAAACTGAGATCTGTGTTTTGTAGACTTGATCGCTCTAAGCATACCCAGATCGTTAGATTTTGAAAATTTTGAGTTTTTGAACCCTCATGCAAGACATGCAAACCATAAGTTTGAACTTTTTTGACAATTTTCACAAGACTTTTAACCATTTCTTCAAAATGCCTAAGTGTAGCAAAAATTTTAATTTGGGGTACAACACTATGTGACTATTTTCTTGCCAAACTTTGATCAAAACAATCAAATCAAATCAAATTCCATATAATTACACAAATTACCTATAAAAAATTTCATTAACTATTTTGTATCGTAATAAGTTATCCTTCTATATAATTATCTATCATAGTAAACTTGAAAAACATAGTTTTAGCTTGGAACAGTGTATCTAATCAATATTGTAGTGTAATATTTTGCTATGGCACAATTATTTCACCCTATGGTGCAGCTATTTCACCATGTGGTGTAATTGTTTCACCCTATGGCACAATTATTTCATCATGTGGTGTAATTATTTCACTCTATGGCACAATTGTTTCACCCTATGGTGTAATTATTTTATCGTGTGGTACAATTGTTTATGTCTATGGCACATTTCTCTCTGCCTTTAATGCAATTGGTTATATTTTAAAATCCATAATATCATCATTTTTACATAGAATCCTACATCTGAACCTCTTCCTAATGCAAGTGACCTATCCTATAACATAATTATTTTGTCTTTTAGCACAATTGAACCAAACTATTATCCAATTTTCTCACTATCATTAGATCTTATAATCATACAAACAAACTTGCACAAACAAACCTAACATATACTAGTATACATAGAGACAAACCTAAGATTTTTCCACACACCACATTCAATTTTTATCCTTCATATCTTTCAACCACACCTAGATTTAGACTTAGGTAAAATCTATCTCTCATCCATAGTCATAAATTTTCCATCCAAATCAAATTCACTAATTTTATCTAGATCATATATTCCCCTTATCTCTAGTTTGGTATTTTCCATGGAAGATTTCCCTCTCCAAGTAGAATATCAAATTACCCTATTTATGTGTAGAATAACTTAGAAGATTTGGCTACTTCTAAGTTGGACTATTTCCTCCCCCTTTTATCTATTGGTTTTGAACTCATAAGTCTAGTTCAAAATTCAATGCATCCCTCAAAATCCTAATTATTAAATCTTAAGATCTAGATACAATTTTCGGTCTCTTTCATTGCATTAATCAAAATACCAAAATCCCATCCAAATCAAAAGGTCCTAAACCATTTCTAAGAACCTTAAGGAGAATTTTCACACATGTTTGGATCAAGATATTTTGAAACACCACCCCCACTAAGTCCTAGGAATAGTCCTAACAGTAGTGAGATAAGAGATGTAACACCTGAGGAGTTGGAAGAAGCACAACAAGATGCTAATGTCATGAAAATAAGAGACTCAATTCTTGCATCCAATCATGATGAATACTTATTATTACTTTTACAATAGGGAGCCAAATTCCCTCTACATTTGACACCACACTTATACAAAATGTCACCAATAATACTTCACCATCAAATTTTAGGGGAAATGAGCTCCAATAGAATCATACCACAAACCAATATCTCCATACCACCTTTCATACCACAACAACACAACCCCTCTATACAACCTAATAACAAGCTTAACATCATGTACCACAAACCAACTCTTACATACCACCTTCCATATCACAACAAAACAACTCCTCCATACAACCAATTAACAACAATACCATCTAGCCATAAATAAATTCTTCAATCTATCCTACTAACAACCCTACCATACCAAAAAAACCTCTTCATCCATCCAACCCACTAAAAACACTCCCATGTATTCCTCACACTCTCCTAATATTACACCTCAACACATTGCCACTATCACCTCACAATCAATCATACCCACAAATTTATTGCTACCTCATGTACACACTCAAGCCCTAATATACACCTTGCAAATAACCAGTCCATTATATAACACAACATCTAGTAATACTGTTGTCCCCACTTTAATAATCAACCCACAAGAATCATCACAACCATCCTACATCTCACCCAACTTGCATACAAACACAAACACCATCACCAATATGCTATATCAACATAACATTCCATTCAACAACTCTAACATCTCCACTACTATGAAAAAGACACAAGCACCTCCCCATTCATCCCATATCTCTCTATGATCAGTGTAGTTAACCTATCCTAAGTGATGCAAAACAAAATTAAAAAAGAAGGAAACAACACTAAAACACCTCAAGATAGGGCTACGTTAACTCAAAAAAAATAAAGATAAAGAAAGCAGATTTTTACCTTGCAAGAGTTGCTCCTTGGTTGGCCCTTTGATGATTAATGTTTTTTATGCTCCTTGACGGAAAAATGTGATGCAAATGGATGCAAAATTCTCTAAACAAGATGAGGAATGCAATGAGCTATGTGGGTAGTTGGATGGATGAATGCAAGTGCAAGAGATGGAAGCTTGAAAGTATGCAAAAATGGAGGTATTCTTGAGTGCTAGAATGCAAGTGTGAGAGTATGAGAGCTTGAATTGCCAAATGTGTGTATGCCTAATGAATGAAAATGAAAGAAAATCTTTCATTTTAAGGGATATTTCTCTAGAGAATTGAACAGTTGAGATTTTTCCAACATGGGCAAGATGAAGGGTTGTGGTGAGTTGAGGATTCACAATCCCTCACATCTTTCCATGTGGAGGATGAAGTGTCACAAGGACAAATGAGTTGGAAAAGGGACATGTGAGGTGGAGGTACTTGCAAGTACCTTGGGATGAGGAGAATATTTCCTCAAAAAGGAACTTCTTGTCCCCATGTGGGAAGGATGTTGACATGTGACGAATTTTAGAATTCCTCACACATCATCATGGGGAAGAGAGAAGTTGTTGGAAGAATAAATGTGAATTTTAAATTCATATGAGAAGCACCTTGTGGATAAGACAAGGTTCTTATGGAGGAAACTGAGAAGTACCTTGTGGATAAGACAAGGTCCTTATAATGGAAGGTTCTTAACCCCATGTGACTGATGTGACAAGTGAGGAGTTCTATAACTCCTAACAACTTGCATGGGAAAGAGGAGAGTCTTGGAGGGATAAATGTGAATTTTTAATTCACATGGGGAAGAGGGTCTAGGCTAAATGTGGAAATTGTGAAGGTTGACCAAAAAGGTATGCTAAATGTAGCAAAGGGATTAGATTAAGGTTGTGCAAACAAGTGATTAAGAAGATTAATGGAAGATTAGAGGCAAGTGGAAAAATATGGAGGATGTGACATTAATCTTGATTAAAGGTGTGCACATCCTAATCTTGGATTAATTAGACTAATCCAGATTAGAAGAAGGTTATAGAGGATGTGACAAGGAGAGAGAAAAAGAAGAATTTAAAATTGATTTAAATTCCAAAAGGTCAAATGACCAAATTAAATAAATTGATGTATTTATTTAATTTAGAGAACGGATGAAAGGTAAAGTATAAATTAAATACTTTAGGAACCTTAGGGAAAGGGGAAATATTAATTAAATAAGTTATTTAATTAATATTGATGAAATAAATAGATGAAAGAGATGGGTTTGACCATATGGGAGTGGTCAAATTTGGATGTCTACATGTTGCCCCTATTTGAGATATGTTGGTGTAATTAATTATTAATTACACTTAGCATAAGTTTACGTAGGCATATTTAATTCCTAAGTTATAGGTTTTATCCTTATCTTATCGAGCTATCTTGTTGCTCAAGATTAGATTAGGTTTAGGCATCTTTGCTTTTATAAAGCAAATTATCTCTTGTAATATTTAGTACTTCGAATATATCAATTTGCACATCTTTTGCAAATCTCTGCTTTTTTATTTTTCTCTCCTGTGGAAGGTGATTTTTCTGGTTTGCAATCAGATCTTGGTTTCTAACATGGTATCAGAGCCTCGATTTGCAGCCCCTTCTTAGCTTTTTTGGAGGATTTCATTACAGAGCTTGTTCGAGGTCCCTTGAGGGTTCTATTTTTTGAGCACATTTATGTGCATCCTAGATCATATTGAGGTTTTCCATTGGATTCAGAGTGCTAGAAAAATTCAGAAATGACTTTTATTTTATTCATTTTGGTCACCGTTTTCCAGATCTGTGAGGGTCTGAAGCTCGGTGAGTTTTCTAATAGATCTAGGGGTCGCCTGATTTTCGGAGCACTTTGGGCCCAAATGGACCTCGTCATTGGATTCGCAACACCCAAAAACCCCTATTTTCATATAAATTTTGTCCGATTTGGACACAGTTGTCTAGAGAGGCAAAAATCGCCTGGCTACCGTGACGGCCTCGTGCACAATTTCAGGAACTGAACGAAAAATAAATCAAAATTTTTGAAAAAAAATGCCTGAAAAAATGGTGCATGTGCAGTTGAAAAAATAGGTAACTCAGCTTCACTCACCCAATCCGCTAACGGAGGGTCATGAAGTCGGCTGCTATTCACCCTAATGTAGCCATCACTGGGCTTAAGCCCTGGTTAACCCCGCCAGCGAAGCTCTTTGGGTTTTGATAGCCGCCGCATTATATAGACCGGGCGCTTATGCGCCTAAAATGGCCACTCTCAGAAAGCACCACCCACTCAGCCCTATGAGGACTAGGGGCTGGCGCTACGAGTTGCCATTGGTCCGCTTCAGTAACCATAATAACTTTTTTCAAATTTCCTCGAGGGCTTATCGATTTCATATATTGGGGCGGCTTTTGAACCGCCACTAACCCACAGAACTCACATACTTCAAGATCATTTTTGCAACCAGATATTCTGAAGCTATTTCTCTCGAGCTCATGCAATGATGTAGGTCTTATTTTCTGGTTTTTCTTTTGATATCTTTTCGGCCTTGTAGTCAGATGTCACACTTTCACCTCTGAAGCATATCTTTCTGACTCACTCTATCCGCTTTTCACAATTTTCTACCGTTGAAAGCCTGTTTCAACCCTATAGCTGCATCTAAGGTCATTCCTAGAAAATGTAATTTATTTTATGTGCATGCATTCGGCTTTTTTTTTGTGTAAGCAGTTTGCATTTTCGTCTATGTTTATGTAGTTTTGCATTATCTCCTTATGCAATCATTGGGTATTGTAATAACGAACTGATATAAAGTTCCATTAAGGGGGTTTATTGCATCCATCTTTCATGATGGTGACAACTCGCATGAGTTTGTATGGTTTCCTGTTGTCTCCTTCTAGCTTCTTTCTTGCTTCGCTGGACACAATTGTTGGTTTGCTTTGGTTCACACTTCACATTGGGATTTTACAGTTTTTGATCCGCATTGGTTCAGATATTTCTCATTTGAAGGCCATGTTTTTATGGTTAATCTTCTAGAATCTTGATGGTACTTGTCCTATGGGCAGTTTTAGTTTCAGTTTGGCATTGGCTTCGAGAGACACAACTTCAAGATTTGTCATCATTATGGTTCCATTCATCCTTTCATCTATTGTTGCTTACAGATCCCAGGGTTGATCAAGTATGTGAATTTTTAGTGTTCCTTGGCATCGGGTCTGCTATTGCATTTGTGATTCTAATTGGTATTTTGCAAACAGAAGTATCTTTCCTTGCTTTCTGGATTTGGGGTTCCAGTGTTGCTTCATTAGAGTTCTTTCAGTGCTTCTTCGCAGCAGTTCATCTCACTGAAGGGGGGGTTTTCCCCACTGGTTTTTCTCTCTTTTTACATTTGTACATGAGTACCTGATTAGGCCTTGTTGTTGGGACTCATATTTGCATAATAATCTGCTTCTCCCTAAGTTGCACTTATGGGGGGTGTTGGTGTAATTAATTATTAATTACACTTAGCATAAGTTTACTTAGGCATATTTATTTCCTAAGTTATAGGTTTTATCCTTATCTTATCGAGCTATCTTGTTGCTCAAGATAAGATTAGGTTTAGGCATCTTTTCTTTTATAAAGCAAATTATCTCTTGTAATATTTAGTACTTCGAATATATCAATTTACACATGTTTTGCAAATCTCTGCTTTTTCGTTTTTCTCTTCTGTGGAAGGCGATTTTTCTGGTTTGCAATCAGATCTTAGTTTCTAACAAGATATTGTTAGAATAACAGTGTTTCAAAGAACATAAAATGCAAATGACTCTATATAGGAAGTGACCAAAAAATGATGCCACAACATGGGAGAGGTTGCGTGAGCTGCCAAAATGGAGGGAAATGAAAGGAGATGCCCCAATCTTGCAAGGGAATGGCCGTAACGGAGGAATGGAGAAAAATGGTAGGGTATGCCCCCTCGAGAGGGTGGTTGGGGAGGAAAAGGGGTCCCAGGAGACTTCTTGATATGAGGAAATGGAAGGTACAATTGGATAGAGCTTGAAAAACCATGAAGATTGGCTTTTGAATGGAGTCAAACGGACACACGGTTTACAAATGGCATCCCCGGGAAGTTAGAGGATTAGTTTAATTAAAAAGAGGTTTAAATAAAGGGGAAAAAATACCCTTTACTTAAAAAAGGTTCAAATGGAGGGAAAAATTTATATAAGGTAATTTTGGAAATTACCACTCTTCATTTGCATGGCTGGCAGTTGAGTGAGAGAGAGTGGAGAGGAGAGGAAGGAGATGAGGAGACGAGGATGCCATAGGATTACGATTCTGACATCATCCACCGGGGGGACAAGGTATAGCATTTCTACCACGAGCATGCAATGCCACACTAGGTTAGGTTCAAACCCTCTTTGTAATTTTAAGCATTTTATAATGTATTTTTAAGTTTTAATGCTTTTTGAAAACATGGATTTGGGGATTGGGGTAGTTTAGGCAAATGGGTCGGCGGCGAAATTTTGATTTCGCCAAGTGGGTAGGCAGAATTTCCTATTAGAGGCGAGAGAAAGGTGGGGATGAATTTTCCAAATTAAAGGGTAAATACACCCAGAAAAAAAATAGAAAAGAGACACCAAGGGAGGGTGGATTTTCCTTGGGATCAGGCAAATCCTCCTTAAAAAAGGGGAAGGGTTGCATGGGATACTACGCCCAACAAAGGGGTGACCCCACCCAAAAAAGGGGTGACCCCACCCCTAAGAGGGGCGACCGCACCCAAGGAGGAGTTACCCCACCCAGGCGGGTTCGCCCGCCCCTGGGGTAGGTCCACCCAAGGCTTGGGCGGGTCCACCCATGATCGGGGTGGGTCCGCACAAGCCCAAGGTGGGTCCACCCATGGGTCGAGGGCGGGTCCACCCAAGGCCAGGGTGAGTCCGCCCATGCACCGAGGGTGGGTCCACCCATGGCTGGGGTGAGCTCACTTGCAGGCCTAGGGCAGGTTCGCCCATGGCTGGGGCAGGCTCGCCCGTGGCCAAGGTGGGCTCACCGATTCAGGTGAGTAAAGAGGGAGGGGAAAAAGAAAAATAGATCGTGCAAGTCAAGGAAATTAGGGCCAGAAAGGGGGAGGGAAAAAATTAGTAAAAAGATAACCTAAGGCCGGGAGAGGGAAAAGAGAAGGGGATGAGGAAAAAGATAAGAGGACTGATAGGTGGCTTGGTGTGAATGCAAAGCTTTGATAGCTTGTGGACACGCGAGAGGCAATCTAAGGTGTTGGAGGCGACGATGGTGGCCATGAACGGAGTGGACCATGAGGCTCTATCATGGGAAGGATTGCTACATTTATTGGGATACCCTATGATTAGAGCACATTGGGTGATGCTGACAGCCCTAATTGAACGTTAAATTTCAGAGACTTCAACTTTCCATCTCCCAACAAGGGAGATGACTGTGACGTTGGAGGACATGTGGCGGATACTAAGGCTGCCTATAGTAGGCCACCTGGTGAGTGTGATGACATCAGCGAGGGCAGAGCTGGATCATACCGTGTGGATGTTGTTTGGATGAGATGACCTACCTGTGTAGAGGGGGAGGTTGGACATGGACCGATGCCTAGCATTGGGGGTGCCACCACTACCACTATACCTATGCGGGTTAATTAGTGGATTGTTGCTACCAGAACAGAGTGGGAACTTCTATAGCCTGAGCTACATGGAGGTTATACAACACATCGTCGAGGGGAGAGAGGGGCAGTTTGCATGGGGTACATGTGTATTGGCACAGCTTTATAGAGACATGCATGTTATATGCTACCGAGAGGCGCTCAGCATGACGTAGGTGACACTGCTACAGGTATGGGCTTGGGAGCACATCAGTGTCGCCAGGCTAGGAGTGGTGAGAACATGAATAGAGGATGAGACAGCACCAGTAGCTTGGTGGGATAGGTTAGAGGATGGCTAGCTTTGGCACTATGAGGATCTCGGGGATCTGGAAAGATAGAGGAGGACATTAGATGACCTTCAGGAGGAGGAGATAGTGTGGAGGCCATACATGACATGGTGGTTTTTAGGATGGAGGAGAGATACGGTAGGGCAGAGAGGCTACTTCTACACCAAATGCTACATAGTCAGGAGGGAGCCATGGACAGTGGAGGCACATAGGCCAGACAGAGTGACCAGATAGTTCAGGATTACACAGGACATTCCACACAGACCAGAGAGGTTTCGATGGATTACGTGAGAGCGGCCCTAGGGAGAGCTGATTTCACTGAGGTTTGTGAGAGAGCACCAGGAGACATTGTAGCTAGTACCCTACCTAGGTAGGACTAGGGGGGATGTAGAGGCAGGAGTGATAGTTCGATATGTTGTGTGGTATTCTCGTCACCAGCCTCCATAGATTACTCTAGAGGAGATGATTGTGTGGGGCACTAGGGTTTAGGCCAGAGGATGAGCTTCGATTGGCAGGCTAGAGGAGAGGGAGGAGGCGACAATAGAGG
>VDFB02353493.1:161903979-161917200 GCA_007258455.2 Sequoia sempervirens | reverse complement strand
GGAGTTGGAAGACTTTTGGGCAAATGCTTCCGATGAATATGAAGTTAGAAGAAGATTATGGTCCAGAATGCCAGTTGACTTCATGAGGGAAATTGAGTTCTGCCGGGTGCTTGACCAATTACAAGATGATGGGAACTACATCCAGCTACGCTTCGAGGAGAGTCGACCTCTTCCTCCCGTGAAATGGTCAGAACCTGAGCATGCGGACTTAGCAACGTTAATGAGGCCAGTAGTCAAGTACTCTCAGTGGTGGGTTGACCATCATGCCAAAGAAATGAGACAGAGAAGAATAACGCTCACACATGATCTACTGAGCGAGTCAGAATCGTATTCTTCTAATGCCGGTGCATCCCATCAGGATTTGGTTGAGATTGGAGAGAAAAGGAAGGAAATAGTCCCAAGTACAGAGACTGCTTCCAAAAGACATAAGGGAGAACCATCTCGTTCAGGAGCATCTCGAAACATTGACGAGCTGGTGGCTACCATAGATGAGTCCTTGGTGGAAATACTTGTACCTCCTGTAGTTCAGGAAGAGAACGATGAACCTATTTAGCTGGATGATGAGCCTTCGTCACCTACGGGCACAAAAATCTTAGGTTCAGACAATGAGATAGAAGTACGAAATAATGACTTCGAGGAGGGAATGATTTCCGCTCTTAGAGAGGTTGTGGATGCTCCGAATGAAGAAGAGGTTCAGGTAGAAGATGGAATTGAGCAGCCAACCATTCCAGATTGGCTGATAGAGAGAATGAAGATTCAGGTACCTGAAGAAGCTCAAGAGGAGGATGATACTGCTGATTTCTTGGCAAGGTTGGAGCAAGTTGCAATCAAGAAGCCTGCCAAGAAATTCTCTACCATTCAAAGGGACAAGACAGGCAACCGTTTCACACACGTTGCAGTACCCATAGTGGACAAACCACAAGACGAGATTACTCGTCAAGAGTATGCCATAACCACTGTAGATCTTGGCCCCACCTCAAAAGGTCAAGAAGTGGAGGAATTAGATAATTCTGTCTCGACCATCAAAGCGAGATTGGAAAAAGAAGTGGCTAAGAAGAAAGAGTATAAGAAGGAGGTTGAACGTCTTAAGGAGTACATACAACATTTGACCCAGCCACTTGATCGGGGTATTGCAGTAGCTCCTCTCCTCAATTCATCACAGGAGGTGACCAAGGATGTAGAGCACGAAATGGTAACAGCCAAGGAGGCTCAGGATTGGATGGCGAGCGAGGGCACTGAGGCGGCCTTGTTCATGGAGAAACTGGTACTTGCTTATGGGAAAACCTCATATTTTCTTTGTAGACTTATTGATATGGCGGAAACATGGGAATGTATTCCAGATATGCAGGAGAGGCTTATTCCATGCCTCAGGATCCTGAAAGGCACTCCAAGAGAGGAGTTGGTTGATAGAAGGGTGATTGCTGCAGGAGCAGGATATGATTTCCATCACTGGTTTTGGGCAGTAACTATACGTAGAGAAGTTTTGGAAAAGGCAAAAGTGGATGGACTTAGAATTGAGGAGCAGGTAAAGGAGATTCGGGAGAAAATTCATATGACAGTTGCAGAGGCGTTTGATCAAGAGATTGTCCAAGAAAAGGACATGCAGCTGGAGGAGCTGAAATGAAAGGTTCAGGAGGTTTTCTTCTCGGCTACTGGACCACTTCTAAGACAGGATTTTGCGAGAGTAGCAAGTCTTTCAGCCATCCGGAATGATTTTGGGAAGCAGGAAGCGGATTGGGCAAATACCTTTGCCAAATGTGCAGAGAACTTGGATGAACTTGAATTCCGGATCAGCATGCTGCCACCTGTCACGATGGAGGAGGTCATTGCAGTAGTGTCCAGGTTTGTCGAACGCAATGCTGCTCAAAAGGATAAGGACGTCTCTCCTTGATAATAGCTTCACTGCCTCTTTACTGATAGTTTACTGATTGATGACTCATGTTATTTTGGGCAACCCTAATTAGGGTTGAGTTGTAATAATCTTGGCCGTTGATATTGTTTTAATCTCGGCCCTTCATTTCATTTTTGAAACTCTATATAAAATCAATTGACTGCACTTCATTCGTGGTGGAGACAAGATATGAGGTTGTTGTGTTGATATTCATTTCTAATAAAAAGCTCTTATGCAATATCGTTTTGAATAACTTTTATTGTCAAATAGTAAGCGAGGTTGCATATCTTCTTCCGCCATAGATTAAAGTTAGAATTAAGCTAAATAGAATTTGCTTTGAAAGTTGGTTAAGTGAATGAGAGATTGATTGTATGGATTCAATGGTGAAGTGTTGCTCATACTTTCTTTGAATGGATGATTTGCATTCGATGCGTAAAGTTAGCCTGAGCTTATAATTGTGGAAGCTTAACTTCAGTCTCGTTCGAGATTTGAAAATCATTATCACACCCCTTGAAGATTGCACCCACTTTGCGTATGTTGTCCAGTAGGAGGCGAAACAAAGTGTGGTTTATTCCCTTCACCAAGTCTTTACTGTCTCTTAAGTTCTTAGGCATAGAATAGATTCCCTAAACCCTTATCTTTTTGCCATTTTTTTTGAGATCCAAATTGAAATCCTAATTGAGAAGCCTTTAATGATAAATCCGCCTAAGTCCCAAACTTGTGAAAATTTCTTTAACGTAAGTCCCCTTGTTTATTACCAGCAAATCACAATGCCCATTGAGCTTATCCACACGTCAAGACCTGACAAAAGAAACCTTGGAATCGCATTATGATCTTCTCGCAATCTTAGCATACGCGGTGGTTTTTCAAGAGAGGATAGAGTGTCTCTGGACATTTTATTCTGTGTGTTCGGTGGATGATAAAACGTACACCAACAGGTAGCATCTTACATCTTCATTGGAGCTTCCACCTTTGGATGAGAAGGGTAGGTTGGTTTTGGTTCTAGAGGAGATTGTGGATACTTGAGAGAGGAGGTTGAGGAGCAGAGTAGTCTATTAGAGTAATTTATAATATTAGATTAATGGTCATTTAGGCATCTTTAGTTTATTAGGAAGTTTCTATTTTTCATCGGTTAGATAGTTTAGTAAGTTTCTCAGTTTTCTTTATATATAAGGAGACTTCGTCTCCATTGTAAATTATCCGTTTATCGATTAAAGAATCATTACATGGTATCAAAGTGGGTCGAGTGGGATTTTTAATTTTTGACAAATTTTTAAAATTCATGCCCATCTACTTGGAATTTATTTCTAGAATTTTTTTCGATTTTTTTATGAAAAAATCTCATGGCTGTTTGATTTTCGAGGGTTTCCATAAATTTTCGAAGTTTTTTTTTTGCAGGCGTTTCGTTTCGTTTTTTTGGCGACTGGTTCTTTGTTCGTGAGGTTCTATAGGCCCGCGTTTGTGTTTTCCGCCCTACGCGGCAAGTTTTTACAACCCTCGAGGGCCATTTCTCCTCTGTCACGCGATCTCTGGCTGCGTTTTTTCGCGCGAAGTCTTTCTTTTTCTGACTTTCTCTCTTGTGGGCGCCACAGATTCTCTGTTATTGTCGGGCCAGCGGATTCTATTTGGTGTGTTTTTCATGGTCATGCCGACGGTTTTTAGTAGCCGTGACTGGTTGTGTTTTCTAAGTGATGGGGTTTGCAGATTTTTGCGGCCTCTCTATTTTCTAAGCGACGGGGTTTGCAGATTTTTGCTGCCTCTCTGTTTTCTTGGTGCGGGTTTCTTCTGTTTGACCGCTCTCAACAGCATCGTGGATCTGCAAGTTGGGTGAACTCTTCTTTTTGGCGGGTTTGTACTTTTAAGAGACGGGTTGGTATTATGGTGGGTTTTTATAATTTTTCCGACAAAAAATCATGGGAGGGTTTTTGGAAGAAAACGAAGTTTTGTATTCTGGATGGTTTGTTTTGGGTTTTGTGCCAAAAGTTTCTTGGAGTTTGTGCCAGCGTATAAGGGAGTAGCAGGATCCACAAAGTGTTTCATGTGTTGTGCCTCAAGAAGGCATTGAGGTAGCATCTTACATCTTCATCGGAGCTTCCACCTTTGGATGAGGAGGGTAGGTTGGTTTTGGTTCCAGAGGAGATTGTGGATACTTGAGAGAGGAGGTTGAGGAGCAGAGTAGTCAAGGAGCACCTGATCAAGTGGAGGGATTTACCAGTAGAGGATGCAACATGGGAAGGAGGACAAATTCTTTAGCATCCTAATTTGCAATTGCTTGAGGACAAGCAATTTCGAGCAGGGAGACTATATTGTCCCTTTCTGATGCCTAAGTAGGAGTGACTTAATTAGCCTATTTTATTCTCGTAGGCTAATGTCAGAGCTAACGAAATATTTTAATTAATTATTTAATATTATCTATTCCAACATATTTTAAGGATAATATTATTTAATTAATTTAATTGAGTTTATAAAGTGACTTTGTGGTTATTTATGAAATTTTAAAAGGGTTACTTTATTATTCTTAGGTTTATTTTAAAATATCAAAAAAAGTGGGAATTTGAAAAGTTAGGGTGGAGACGGATACAAAGTGAAAAAGAAAGCTCGTTATGTTATGCTTGGATATTATTCTATTTTGTGATTATGGAGAGCTTTTCAAAGTTCAAAACCCTAGGATGAAACCCTATAGGTAATTGGATTTGGTGGTGAAACAATCCTACTCTATCCAGTTGTGGAATTAATGCTTAGATTTTCATAGAAAATTCTACCGGCAAAGTTTGTGAAAGTTGTTAAGTCTCTTATACAAACAAATTTCAGGGTTGAATGATTTTCGGGGCTTTCAAGGAAACATGTGAATATTTAATTTATGATTGGCAAATTGCTGAGTATTTTCATGGTTGCTGTACCATTAATTAAAAATATAGAATGATTAGTTGAGTTTATCTATGGAAAGAAGAGTGTATATCTTAGCCGCAGCTTCAAATTAATCCATTTACAACTTCCTTTATTATTCACCACACTTTTATCAGAGCCATACAAAAGGAGGTTATCTAGGAGGGCGATGTGGAGGATATTAGAAGCTAGAGCAGTCAATACCTATCTTAGAGTACTATAGCAATTTCAAGGAAGGCATCAATTGTAGTGAGGGGCCGTCGTACCAAGTTCACTAGCCCATGTGCCAAGTCAAAGGAGCAAAAAGAGGGGCAATTTCTCTTTAGTGCGAATTCCTTGAGGTTTCTTTTTCCAAGCCACATCTACTACGAGTATCCACAGCCATATTAAGGAGTGAATTATAATATTGCCGCTACCTTTGGGTGTAGCTGCACAACTAGTAAGGGTGCAGAAAAATAAATAATTGCCATACCTCTGGATTTTGTGAAGTTTATTTAATCTTTTGTTGCTAGCAATCCAAGTCAGAGCACTATTTATATTATTTATTAATATATCATTTGCGGGTGCTTATTATGTAAATTGTTGGAAGTGAGTTGTATTGTTATATTGGCAAATATAATTAGCATTATTATTTTCCCGTGCTTAAAATTGTATTAGAATTGTGTGAAAATCTACCATCTTTGAGAAATGAAATATGCTAACCAATTTTTTGCCACAATTTTTACACAATAACCAACACTTGGCCAATTTGATTAGTGTTAGCGCCAAAACGAAATCTTTATCAAAGCAACTCTAACCAAGAATGTGCCCTAAAACCACTGAAGGAAGAGGGGCGGGCATATGGTCAGAGGATCCCTAGGATCAAATAACTCAACAACTGAAATTGCTTACAACTGGAAGTGTAAAATAAACTCAATGCTAAGAATGTGCACACAAGATCCCTTTGAAGATGAGGTGCTAACATATGGTGGAGTAATTATTACAAACTGAAATAACTAGGCGGATAACCAGCCATGGAAGATTTTCAAACTAAACTAATTCATCCGCTGCGGCGGGCATACACTCAAGAGTGGGGATTCACCACTTGATAGTGGGTACAAGAGAGATTAGATATTCATTCTCCACACTGGCGGTAAACCATCCAGGGGTGCTTAATGTGAGAAATAAGAAATAATTGCAGCAATAAAGGACTGGAACAGTACTACTGTTTACAGTCTTACAATATGAAAAGAGAGCTGCAAATTACATGAATATTACAATGACTTCAAAGCACCAAGATATTGGATGATTCCATGTTAGATATCAGCAATAATTGATGAAGAAAGGATTGGAAATTCAAACTGAAACAAATCTGGTGTAAATCTGCAATTTTGGAAATGAATAACCAACAACTGTAAATTAAATTAAATGCTCATAACTTCACCAAATTACCTCCAAATTGACTGAAATCTTTTGCAAAGGATCTCTTGGAGGATGGCGTCCCAAATCAGATCATAAAACTGCATCAAAGCATCCTTATTTATTTGGCTCGAATTCCAATGCCAAGCTAGAGGGTACGGCCTGGCTAAAAGGGCGATTTGGCTCTTAAAAATCAGATTCTTTACAATAAATTCTCAATTTCTAGGAGAAGGGTCGCCCATGGTCAACAAACATGAATCACCAATACTTAGAACAAAATTAAATGTCATCCAAAAGCTGTGAACAAAAGTCGACTTCAGCTGTAGATGAACCAACAACTCCAAAATTGTCAAAACTCCAAAAACTTCAACAGTTGAGCTCCATCTGCTAGTCTGAATGAGAAGCAGCCAATAAACCAATTAGGTGTTGTATTTCAAACACAAAATTGGATTGAAACTAGGAGGTAAGCATCCCTCGGAGTAAAAATCAAGTTGTCATTTCGACAACATAACATTAGCATAATTTCATGGATGAGAAAAGCTGGAGCAAAACTTCTCTTTTATAGAAAAAGAGGTGACTTTTTCAAATTCCCAAAACTCCTCCAAGAATTGGACGCCAAAAGTTCCCTTTGAAATATTTTAAAATTCTTAATATTAAATCCTCCTTTAGAATGGCATCTACTTCAAGGTACAATAAAACTTTATTTAATATTTAATATCTCCTTCATGAAGGCGTCCCCCTTCATGGCCACCTTTTAAACACAACTTAAAGTTAATGAACTAGGCCAAGGGGTCAATTTGAAGTTAAAACATTAATGCCTTGAAATATATTATTTCACCAAAAAATGCTTTTTAAAGCCAAAATCAAACCCAAGCAACTGCTCCAACTGAAAATGACATACTGAAGTGCTGACAACTGATCACTGGCAAAAATAGAATTTACTAAAAATAGTAAATTCCAAAAAATGCCAAAAACCACCAAGTGAAGGAAACCCTAATTTCACTTCTGATCAACCTACAGATTTCCGGAAATAGGCTATCAGTCACAGAAGAGCGTATGGCCAAAATGGGGACATTACAAGAAACAAATTGAAACTCAAGTCTAGAGCAGCAAAGGCAATATCAAACTGTTAAAAACAATAACTCTTACGTTTAGAACAACAGCATGGAAACTGTTTGACAAAATGCTTGAATACATGTTATGAATTTGAAATAAATTGGCATATGAAATTGCCTTGGAATATTTCGCATCGGCATCAACTTGTATGGCGTTCTCAACATACAACAGCCTCTAATTCTCCTCACTGTACAACTGTCTTCCCTTCTCCCCATCGTACGGCTGCCTTCACTCATTGTACAATTACGTTCACTCTGTAGTGTCCCACCCCTATCTGCTGTTTTTTGTTTGTTTTTTTCTGTGTTTTCTTTTTTCTCATTTTTTCTTTGTTTTTTGCTTGACAGGAGATACATAAAATGCAAATAACTAAACTAACTTATTTAAAGAGAAATTGCATAAACAATTAACAATTGAGATCAATATTTAGCATTTGAAATACAATGGAACCATACCTGTTTGCTGTTATGAAAAGTTGCAGGTCTGAATTTACAGAACCAACAAGCTAGAGCATACAAAATCACCCACAATCTGCCAAACCCTAGCTTCTCCCTTGCATAAATGATGTTCAGCAATACCCAAGCCCTAGGCGCCTCCAATGGTGGTGAAGACAAACCCAAACCCTAGGTGTTTGGCCTAGGAAGTCTTAATCCCTTTTGTGATTGGTACAGCCCTTGCTGGAATGATATGACCAGCTTGGGACTTCCAAAATGGTCCTTTTCTTTCTCCAAAATACCCTGCAATATCTTCTCTATCGTGCTGTGTAATGTCCCTTACCTAGCCTTGCTCTTGAATTCACTTGTTTGCCCTAGAATTCAATTGTTGATTAGGTTTAGGGTTTCTTCTTTCCAAAAGGAATGTGTTTCTCTAATGAAATAATCCTAGATTGAAATCTGCATTCACCAATTTAAAAACATTTCCACATACACATATCTGTTAGCAATAATATCTAGATATCCACAATATATTCATAAACATAAATCAATTAATGAAGACATAAGAGGAGTGCCATAGGTGGATCCGCCCTGAAGCCCTCATGTAAACTCAAGAGGTTGTCCATCACAATCCTTCTTGCCTAGGGGCTTAGTACCTGCATACTCCACTCATGGCAACACCTCAGAAGACACTCGTCCTATCAGGGGAGAGGAACCATAAAGTCCAAGTGGCCTAAGGCCTACCACCTTCTCTTGCCCAATCCCGTATCTTGGGCCTAAGGGGCAGAGACCTAGGTGGGAACCCCCATCTTTCTATAACCCAATCCCTAGTCAAGGGCCTAAGGGGCTGCAAAGCCCAATCCCTTGTCTAGGGCCTAAGGGGCTGAAAGTGGGGTTTTTAGGCAATCCACTTCACCCATGTTCCATCCATCCTAATAGGTTTACAAGCACATAGTAGACAATCTTTAAACAATCAGATATATTTGCCTTCATCCAAGATTTATTCCATGCCCATAATCAAGTATATTTTCATTTACCAATGGTTCTTTAAGTTCATCATTTCCTATGATAATTCTCATTATGCTAAGATTAAAGGAAGTCATTATATCAATAATCAAATTAACAATATCTAGTTCTTATATTTAGAAAATGCTAACTATTATTGCTAAGTGAATACATCACCTAAACTACTGTGTCTCCTTATTCCTTAATCGTCTTCCTTCATCCTTACCCTTATACGATAAAAACATACATAAATAAATATTAATCTATTCATTCTTATATTAAAATCGTAGTTACTTATAAGGCTCAATAATTGTTGCAAGCATCATTATTGCATAATCGTAAATATATAAATATATATATATATATATATATTCTATGTATATGTCATCATTTCTAATTGACTTCAATTTATAAAAAATATATATATCATTATTTCTATATGAATATGTATATTAATACGTATATATTTTCTACTTAAATATATATACATTATTTCTAATAAATATTCATATACCATTATTGTAAGTATATCTATATAAAGAAATACATACACACAAATATATATTCTACATAATATCAGACTTACTGCTCACTGCCTTACCAGATTTTTGACTAAACAGTACATTGATTTCTCAACGATGATTTCTTCCTTCCTTATCTACTTCCCTTCCTTTCATATTCTCATTCCCTATTTTTCTCCTTGATGCCTTGCATCGATCTCTCCTTTATGGCTGATCAAAGGTCTCTTTATTTTCTAGACGTGTCTTTTCATGCATTCGTTACTTTATTTGTTTTGTTTATTATTATTATGATACTTATAATAAATGATATTAATGGTTCTTATTAATTATGATAATTGTAATATTTATTTATTCATTTACTTAATTGAGGCATAACTATTATTAATTTTATTATGTATATTACTATTATAATAATTACAATTAACAATTCTATTTTGCATTATAATAATATTTATATTTGTCATTTGTTTATTTAGTCACATATTTCAGTACTATTTCTTTTATGATTTCTTTATTATTATTATAGTAATTACTAAAACAATATATGTTTGTTTAATGACATGTATATTATAATATCTATTATATTTATAATCATAATTGTAATATTATTTTGGTAATCATAATTATAATGAGATTGCTAATATTTATATTTTGGTATTACAACATTAAATTTAATACTTATAATTATGATAATAAAATAGTTAATGTCTTTGACATGTATTTTGTTTATCTCATTTTCTATGCTTCGTATTGCAATGCTACTATTTCGGGGGACATGACATGCTGACAATACTTCTCCTCAAAATCCCTCTGCAATTTACTCGTATAATGGCCGTAAATTGTAGAAATCAGTCACCAGCATAACCCTTGAATAGAGTTATCAGCATTCAACCTTGGGATGTCTTTCAATCCTGTGGATGAAGATCCTTGTGAGGGATTTTGTCCTCACAAAGCCGAGACTTCAGTCCAACCAGCAAATCCTTGTGTATATTTTCTTCAAGCATGAATGCCAAATGAGCTCACGAAAGTGCTTTTATACTCCTCAATTCCCATGCCCAAATTGGTCTTTTACTTTATTTTATTTAATTTACTTTTATCCGCTTATGACTCACTTTTATCCGCTTATGACTCCCTTAAGTTGGGCGGCCAACTTTATGATATTAAAATGTCAATAAAAGACCCCTTATAACTCCTCAATCATAAAGTCACTTAAATAAAATAAATAATGCTAAAGTTAAATCTTTAATTTAATTTTAATATTTATGTTATTTAAACTAAAAGCTTTGAACAACGCTAATTGCCAAGATAAAACCAAGGTAAGTATTCACCGACATTCCCAACATAGAAATGTTGCCAATTGACAAGGTCGGTGATCATCGTGTGACTTACTAAAAATAGTGTGTGGACAAAGTGTGCAAAGAATGCTCCGGAAGGCATCACTGAGAAACCCCTGAAATTTACTAAGCTGGAAATAACACCAATAAAACCAAACGGTTGACTGACAAGCCACAAACTCCTTTGGAAGGGTTCCCTAATCACCACATTAGTCCATGGGGTCCAAGGTGATAGACTAACCACAACTCCTGTTGACTGCCTAGGAAGGGGACATTATAGTCCGCCCTTCCCAAGATTGCTTGACTTCAAGCAATTTCAACTTTGGATGTGACAATATCTGCTCACTCTCCCAAGTTGCATCCTTGACTGACAAATCCTTGCACTTCACCAAATATTCCCTGACGATCCTCTTCCTCAATGTGCGCTCTCTAGAATCAATAATAGCCTTGGGAATGAGAATCAACTTCCCTTCTTCATTAAGGGGTGGCAATGCAGTAGAAGGAATCACATTGTGTCCCAATGCCTTCTTGAGGTGAGACATGTGGAACACATTATGCACCCTGCTCTCTGGCAGTAGCTCTAACTCATAAGCCACCTCTCCAACCCTCTTGGAGATCCTAAATGGTCCATAATACTGTGGCTTCAGTTTCTCTGCACCATTTTTCACCTAGTGTCGAGCGCATCTAGGGGGGAGGTGACCCTTCCCACGCACAACCATCCTTGGCTACCCATGAATTACCCATGGCCGTTTCCATTGCACCTACTCAGAAATAGGAGTCTAGTGATTTAGAGGGTGTCATTATTGAGATTTCGAAACTTGACTAAGAGGATGCCCTGGGCACAATTTAGAGGTACATCTAGGACTTGGAGCCCATGGCGGTTGTGACGTAGGAGGTAGTAGACATCTCCCGACAGTTGGGCACAACTCATTCTCCTCTAGTGGGGTGAGAGGCCCAATGCATCCTAGCATTCATGTAGGGAGATTGTGAGCTAAAGTTTACTTGTCTTTTCATATCTAGAGGATAGCTTGGGATTGAGACCCTTGACA
Organism: Sequoia sempervirens; assembly: GCA_007258455.2. Taxonomy (NCBI): domain Eukaryota; kingdom Viridiplantae; phylum Streptophyta; class Pinopsida; order Cupressales; family Cupressaceae; genus Sequoia; species Sequoia sempervirens. Next base: position 161,905,569 of record VDFB02353493.1, on the reverse strand, counting down.
TGTTGGCAGCTTGTTACCCTGTTAGGCCTACTATTGGATGAAGGGATGGTAAGGTGATAGTAGCCTTATTTGGCATGGAAACCACTTTTAGATACTTGTTCTATAAGCTGGAACATTAAACATCCTCCAATGATCAGCTTGCACACCAATGATATGAAGTTGTACAAACGATGCAAAAAGTGCAGGCTGAGATAGATGAACTTACATTGAAGTTCTAGGCACAACTTGCTTGACAATCCTAACTTAGGGAAGCTGAATAGACCAAAGTGATAATTACAAAGTCAAAGCTGGTAGAGAAGGAAAAAGAGATAGAGAAAACTAAATGCTAATTAGTTGAAGCTGCACAAATAGTGAAGGCGACAAGGGAATGAGAATTGTTAGTAGCTCACCATCTCAAGCTGCACACAGAGGAGGTATACACGCTACGACAACTCAGCTCCTTGACAATCACTCTTCTCATCTTTGGCACATACAACTCGAGGAACGTCTTCTCATCCACCTTCTCAGTAGCTTATTGGTTTTGTGTTGTTTTAGCTCCCAATTTTGTTAGTTTGTCATTTGGAATACAACTTCCTTTTGGGGGGGCTGATGTAGGACACAAATAATAAAGCTAGTTGATTTGTAATTTAAGTCTATTCCTGACAACTGTTGTTAGTTGGTAGTTATCGACGGTTGGAGTGCTTAATCACCATAGGCTATTCTATATATTTCTCATTGTACACATAGTCAAGATGACATGTATGAACTTTTGGATCTATTGCAAATCTTATGAATGAATGAATGGAATGGCATATCTTTCTAGAAACATTGTTGTGAATTATTTTTATTTTCTGTTATTCCATTTACTTCTCGATACTCATCAAGTAGAGATAGCGAGTAAACACAATTGTGGTAAAAAATAAGCAAGAAGTTTACCCTCAAAAATTTAAATCTTTGAACCCCCCAAAAATAATTAAAATAGAAGAGGGAAGATATTCTTGAGTATTTATAGTAGTAGGGCATTGTGTAGCAATATCAATCACTATATAGGACTGTACAATGCAGGATTTCATAATGTCACTAGAGAATTGGCATTGTTGGGAGGGGCTGGTAGATTTAACCTTAGGAGCGTTCATGGTTCAATGAAGTGACTTTCCTCTTTTGAGACAACTTCTAGTCTAGGATATACTTGTTGGCCTCTGGTTCACATTATGTGGTTTGATATTCAAAAGGGCTTACATTGACTTCAAGATAATTTTATTTTAGCATACTATTTCCTACCATCCTTGTTTGACTATGCTGTACACATTGAAGGAGACACATATCTTGATATCTATCCAAAAGTTTTCCGTTTCCACTACTTTTCATTAGATGATGTTATTCTTTTGTGTGATTTTAATGCTCGCACTGGGATCCTACCAAATTCTTGTACATGATCTTGTCGAGGATGAGGTATGTTTCTGGAGTTAGATGCAGCTGAATTTGGTTTGCAATGAACTTTGACTAATGGGAATAACCCTGTCACGACCTATGAGAGTTAACTTCTGTGACGAGTAAAATCTCACAATCTCCATGTTCTTAATGGGCTCTCTGTAGAAACCCTAGTTTCTC
>VDFB02353493.1:161803123-161903879 GCA_007258455.2 Sequoia sempervirens | reverse complement strand
ATATTGTGGGTACATATGTATGTAGAAAATAAAGATATATATATATAAAATTTATAAATTGAATAATTAGGAATGATGTCATAATTTTATTAGATAATATTTATGATGGTGTAAATAATGGTGCTTGAGCCTTATAAGTCATAACGACTCCGCTATGATAATGAATGGTATAATAGAATTTCCATCAATGATATCTTGAAAGATGTTAGTATCTAATACGCATAGGAAATTTAGTATAAGAGAATCATCCATAATGAGTAATAGGGATGTTTGATGTCTAATTTATTAATCTCTAACGTTCTAATGTCTTTTTGAGGAATACTTTAAACACGAGATTTGGGTTTAAGAGTTCTGTCAGAAAGGGAACATTACAAGTGGTATCAGAGCAACTTTCCTGCCATCCTGTGAAAATGGTGTATGCAAACTTACCAAGACAAAGGTATATTCTATAAACATAAAGAAACAATTTGACTCATGCCAATCAGGTATGGTTGTGACCATTGAATATAATTTCTCTTCTAGTAAGATATATGCAAATTATGAGATTTGAAGAAGAACAATGATATTGTTTTGGAAATAAATAAATAAATATGGAGATTAAATTAGTGATGAATAGGCATATCTAAATATCATTGATAAATATACCTAAATATATAATGATTGATGAGCATATAATAGGTGATTAATAAATACAATTTATGCATAATAATAGTTATCTAATTGATGTAATTTATTGCTAATATGTTATTTTGAATTGGACAACTAATGGTGTTATGATAATCTACCATTCTATTTCAACATAGCATAAGAAGGCGGCATCGTTGGATGGGGGTTTCTGCAAATCAAAGTGGTAAGTTTTAGGTGCGTATTTTCATAGCCCTAAATTAGCAATACTTTTATATAGTGGGAAAACAATATTTGTTAAACGTGTTATAAATGATTGATAAAGGATTGGTGATTAATAGATTTAAGGGCTAATGTATATGATAAATAGTTTATTAATATTTTAATGGATTCATGAATCCTCATAGCATGTTGTAATTGTGTCTTGTAATAAGGTAAGATGCAATTGTTTGTATCAACAATCATGTAGTTGGTTGGGGATGGAACCGATAGGTTGAGCAGATACTAGAGTCCCTTCATGGTAGACCACCCTCATTGGATGATTGCAGGTCTGCCAACGAGGGCCAAGGGGGTCATTTCCATGGGTGTTGGTTGGCCGCTCTCGGGCTAAGAAGGGAGTGCTATAAGGGCCTCCTATGGGAATCCTTCCTCCAAACTATCGCATGGACTTTGTGTCTACCCATTACCAAATTATCATTTTGTTTCAATCCAATCACAAGGGAGGAGGTTTGAGCGCCCATGAAGGAGAGCAGGTACTAGGATCTCTTCAAGGTAAGCTACCCACTTGGATGACTGCGGTCTGCCTATGTGGGCTGAGGGGGTCAGTACAACGGTTGTTGTTGACTACCTTCGGGCTGAGAAGAGAGGCACTAAGGGCATCCTTGTGCGTGGTCCACTCTTACCTCTTTTGAATTGGATGAGCGAAGATAACTTGAGGTGTTTTAACATCTATTTAGTTCGCTTAGAAATTTACAAAGTGAATGCTTTGTAACATATGTTCATGTGAATGATTGTGCATTATATGTATTCGCGTGTCTGCTTCATGTTTATGTGTATACTCGATGACCTTGGGAAGGAGGATGGGTCCACGGTGTAGTATGGGATACACCAAATCCACCTTCTCGATTATCTGACAGCATACTTCATTCAATTATATTTGTAATTGATTGTACACCTTATAACCATGATTGAATTTGTATTTGAGTGTATACTTTATGAATTATGGTTGAATTTGCAATTGGGTGTATACTCTATGACTGCATTTGTATTTGCGTGTATATTATATGATTGAGTTGACTTATGACTATAATTGAGTGTAGATGATCTTGTTTGAGTGCATATTTACAATGTATTTGTATGCGAGTGTATACTCTCCACCTTTGTATACTCTGTGACTTTGAATTCAAGTGTTCCCTTCATGACGATATATTTGGGTGTTTTTGTTTCTTGGTTAGCATCTTGTTTACTTCATGACGACGCATTCAAGTGTGTACTCTATGACCTTGTATCTATTGTGACTTGTATTCAAGTATGACTTACATGTTTTCATGCACATGCTTTGTGACTTCATGCACTCGTGCATATACTTCATGATATTATGATGTTTTTGTTTCATGGTATATATGGACATACTTAGTAACCTGCTTATCTACTTCATGATTGATGTACTTTTATACATGACTACCCCATTCGTAAGTATATGTTGTTTGTATTTTTTGAGTGTATCTGCAAGCATTCTACTATGTATGATCATTTCATTATTCTTCATGTTGTGTATTTATGCGTATGCTTGAGTGTCCCTAATTATCTTCTGAAATCCAAGCCCCATGATTACACTTCATGCATCTCAGGTGTATTTTTATCAAGTACTTTATTTCCATGCATAGAAGTAAATTTGAGTATACTTGAGCGCTCTATATATATATTCATGTTTTAAGTAACTCCTCTATGTATGAGTATAATACATCGCTTGGGTTTATGTGCTCTACATATGTACTACAAGCTCTTATTCAAGTGTATTTAAATATATAGTTGTGGCTTATGTCGATTTAATTGTATTCAAGAGTGTACCATGTGACTTATGTATATTCAAATGTATACCTAGAAATTGTGTATTCAAGTGCATGCTTTATGGCTTATGTGTATATTCAAGTGTATTTCTTTTCCTAAAGTATAATTACATGATTTACATACTTTGTGTGTAATTTATTGATCAATGCTTGGGGTGTACTTGTCTTACATTGTATGTGTCTTACGTCATGTCTTTCTATATGTATTTGTCTCACCTGGTGTGCCTTAATCCATGTATTTATAAGTGTATTTCATGCATTTGTATGCTTCGGGTGTAATCTGTGATCATGCTTGCTCCCTATTTTGTATCTATGATTACTATAAAGTCTACATGACTGAACAATGGATAACTTTATGATGTGTTATTCATGAATGGTGTGTTTTCAACATGTCTACTCCACTCTTGTGCATCCTCGTGATTGGCAAGTATACCCATGCTTTATGTATTCAAGTGTGAGTACTTCATGTATTCGAGACTATGTTCCATGTTGATGTATGGTCCATTTATTTGTTCATGCCTGTACTTCATGCTTTAATGCCTTCATGTGTTCAAATGTATGATTCATATCCTAATGAGTGTGCCTCATGCTTGCCTTAGGCCTAATGTACGTGTGTATACTTCTGTAATGCATGAGTTATATTTTGAGTGTATGCTTTAATTGAACATGTAGACTTATTTGAGTGTATTTGCATACTTTGAGTGCAACAACGTGCCTTACTTGTGTTTCCAAAATATTTGTATCATATCTTGCGAGTGATTGTTTGGTGCGCATCAACACGATTATTTCATGAAAAGCTTATGTGTGATTAATTCATGTTTGTCAAGTCTCTTCATACATGAGAACCCTATTAATATGCTTTGTAACAAAACTTATGTATGTTTTCTCATGCTTCGTATGTTACTGGCTTCATTACTGACTTACGATATCTTATGTTTATACCTTGTGACTATTTCATATATGACAGTTTGCTCCATGTATGGAATGTATTCAGCATAAGTGTTTATATGTGTAACTTTTGTACATCGTTGATTGCTTCATGTCTCAAATATCTTCCCTATGTATGATGCAATTGATGCATTGTGAACATGAGTGTTTGCCTAGCTTTGGCATGTTAACTTTCTTAATTGATTAGTCATAATTCAAGTTTGAGATTGCTTGAGGACAAGCAATCCTGGGTGGGGCGGACTGTCATGTCCCCATAATTTGTGCCTTCTAGTCAACAAAAGAATAATCTCAAAATTATTAATTTAATTGACATTATAATTATAATTGTTAAAAGAAACAATATTATAATTATAAATAATGCTATAATTATCAATATAATAATAATATCATTATCATGGATGTTAGATACAATATTATTGTAAACGTTCTAAATATTGAACTAATAATAATATTACAATTATTATGGTATTTTGAAGAATATATATATATATATATATATCATAAAATAATCTTGTAATTATTAATACAAAATAAATGTAAGGTATATAAAGAATAACTAATATTGAATAAATAAATGAATAATATTTAATATCTATTCACATTAGCCAGTGATTAATATTGTTAGCAAAAGACGCTTCTATTCGAAAGTCGTCTCTCTTTATCGGAGTTTAGGTAAATGGATTTAAAAGGAGGAAAGTCAAGAAGCTAAGGGTATCGAAACATTAAAATATAAAGGCGTAAACTTTGTAAATAGCCATAGGAGAATCGTAGGCCACGGGAAGATTCGTGACTAGCACAACCACTACAGGTGATACCGGCTAGAACAAGCAGGAGAAGGAAATACCTAATATACGCATAGGCGATCTGAAGGAATGAAGGTACGCGATGTTTCATTTTAGAAACTTAGAGAGATCAGGAGCGGCGGAATACCAAAAACGACGACTTCACTATGCAGAACGAGTTGTAAAGTGAGAGGAAGTAAATAGTAGTCACGGGAACAGAGAAGTCTTCATACATATCGAATAGAAGGGAATCAAAACGTCATCACCGAGGCTGAGAATATAGAGACTTTGGATGTATAAGTGGTATCATAGATTGCGGATCATATATAGCCTTTATTAAGAACGGGTTTTATGTTCTTGTAGGTGGCGTGGCACTGGTCAATAACCTTACTGGAGATATCAACTATTGTCTTCACCCATTCGCACATCTAAGCGACCTGAACAAGCATTATTTGTATAATAAGAACCTAGTTATGAAGCGCTACCTTGTAGTGTTCATGGAGGATTGCTCGATTAGGGCATTCGATAAGAACGAGTTATTTGAAGACATCTCATTGATCGAAATGAATATAATTAAAGGCATTAATCAATCAAAACTTAAAAGGAAGGAGGAACAATCGAATAGAGGAGAGAATAAAAGAGGAATAGTAAGTAATATGTTGAAAGGTTAAATGATTGTGCATCCATCAGGTAAGGTTGATGATTATTTAAATCATGCATACATAAGGATCGATAAAAATTGGTAATGAATAAATAATATGACATAAGAATTATATGAGTATATATATGAATAATGATATAGGCATGATATTGAAAATAGAATATTTAGGTACATATGTATGTAGAAAATAAAGATATATATATGTACTTATAAATTGAGTCAATTAGGAATGATGTCATAATTCTTATTTAGATAATATTTATGATGGTGTAAATAATGGTGCTTGAGCCTTATAAGTCATAACGACTCCGCTATGATAATGAATGGTATAATAGAATTTCCATCAATGATATCTTGAAAGATGTTAGTATCTAATACGCATAGGAAATTTAGTATAAGAGAATCATCCATAATGAGTAATAGGGATGTTTGATGTCTAATTTATTAATCTCTAACGTTCTAATGTCTTTTTGAAGAATACTTTAAACACGAGATTTGGGTTTAAGAGTTCTGTCAAAAAGGGAACATTACAAAGAAGCAAAGAGAATATTTAAAATTTAGAATTTAAATTACTCGAAAAGTATTCCAGCTAGTTGTCAAATCAAATTTCGTGAAAGATTATGCTGGAAAAGAAAAGAAATGACGAAGCTTTAATGCCAAAATGAAGTGGAGAAAATAAATCTGCCTGGCTCTCTGGACAAACTGAAATGATCACGATCACAATGCTGGCTGGGATGAATTTACTTCCTTCACTTTGCTTCAAACTCTCTCAACTCTCTTGCCTTAGACAAATTTTCTTTTTTTCTCACAACTTTCTTTCGAAAATCGAATGATTGCAAAATAATAAATGAAATCAATTATAGAGATGAGAAAATCGACCCATTTAGCAAATCTCAATTGTTTCCATTAAATCCAATCTGAACTTGGCTTGCACACAGCTTCTGAATGGTAAGTTTTATCTTCAACGATAGTCTCCAGGAAAGTTTCTAAGTTAGGCACCAGTTCAGTGAAGTTCTTTTTGTCTTTTTCTAATTTTGATTTTCAAAGTTTATCCTTTTGGGGTGTTGAAAAATAAATAATTAAAATAATTATTTTATGTGGCGTTTTCAACCCCTTCATTTTATGGCATTTATTTTTTATCTAAGGCAATATTTGATTTTTCAAAATTTTCTTGCCACTGCCTTAGGCGAAATTTTTTTCCAATTTACTTTGCCATAATTTTCTTTCTATCCTAAGTCCCATGCAAATTTTCTTTAGACATGTTGATGTTTGGACTTAGGAAATATTTTTCATTCTCTCTAAGTATGGCGAATTTTCAAAGTGCCAAGAGTATATTTTCAATTTTCCAAAATCCACACTTAGGCAAAATATTAATTTTCTCATCTTACTTCTCTAAGTATGGCAGACTTTCCTATACTCCATGCCATAATTTCATTATGTCCAAGGGCGGACTTGGCATATCTTTGTGCCATCTTTTGGAGCGGACTTCATACATTATCATGCCATTTCTCATGCCATCACCTCATGGACTAGGCGGACTTCACTAAGTGTTGAGCCATTTTCCTATGTGGCTAGGCGGACTTCACCCACATCCTTGCCATCTTGGAGCGGACTTCATCTATGTTCATGCCATTGCCTTTCTTGCTGGGCGGACTTCCACTTATGTCTTGCCATACAAGGGCGGACTTTGCTTGTTTCTATGCCACTTCACATGGGGCGGACTTTGCCTTCAGCCATGCCATTCTTTCTTCTTGAGGGCGGACTTCACTTGACTTCAAGCCATCAGCTGGGCGGACTTCACCATAGTTTATGCCATTTCCATTTGTCCAAGGCTGGGCGGACTTCACCTGCAGCCATGCCATCCAAGGGCGGACTTACCTCAACTTCAAGCCATCCAACATTTTGGCTAAGGGCGGACTTGGCATGATCTTGTGCCATTGCTGGGCGGACTTCATACTCCTCCATGCCATTGTTTCTTCTGGCTGAAGCTCTTTTGACATTAACTTCTTCTTTCTCCATGCTGGTTGGACTCCACACTTAGGCAAATTCACCATGACCTCTCAGATTTTCATGAATTTTCCAGATATCTCCATGGATTTTCCAGATTTTTCACTATTTTCTGTGATTTTTTGGACTGATTTTTCCAGATTTCTAACATTTTTCTGATTTTCAACATGAATTCATAAAATTTTCAAATTGATTTTCTGAGAGTTCTGTTGAATTTTTGGAACTTCTGAGTGGATTTTCGAAATTCAGGCCCCTCCAAATATAGGAACTTTCTAAAAATATAATTTTTTCCCAAAATAGCAACTTTCTAAAAATAGCCCCTAAAAATAGGGATCCAGAATAGGCCAAAAATGCCAAAAAAAGTAGGTCCTAAAAAATAGGGGGCCAAAGTGAAAACCCTAAAAAGTAGGAGGTGTCAGAATTGACCGAAATGAAAGTCAATCTTCGTCCCTCGGGCCTCATACGCACAATGATGATGTTTGCCCAGTGATCCAGGCTCAAACTCTTTATTTGACTCGGGTGACCATTCAAAAACTTAAACCCAAAACCCCAAACGGAGACCAGACAAAACGAGACGTGCAACGGCAAAACCCAAAAAAGCAAACTACCAAGGTCCCCACTTGCAATGGGGCGAGGTGTGAATTAGGTCACAACAGGGCGCTTAATATTATTACTACCGTCATCTTGAGAGGCAAGTTGTATGGCTATCTTGGAGGTGCAGGAGTTGGTTGTTGCAGCATCACAAAATATGTAATTGTTGCCATTGTTTATTCGGGTTAGGATATTATTTGTGCATCCTTTAATATATTTGTGGTTGATGAATACTCTGTAAGTTTATTTGGAGTATACAATAGCTTTGGCAAATAAAATCGGCAATATCTGTTTCCATATGATTAATAATTGTGAGGCACAACATGAGCAAAATGCATTAAACATTGTTCTCTTTTGAAAACAATCTTGAAGCACACCCGAACAGCAGCAAGATAAATGTTTGACAAAATGCCTACATTGTAAAACTTGGGGAAAATGTAAAAAAAATCCGATTCATCTTGGGTGAGGGATCTTACAGTAGTATCAGAGCCACATTGTGATGAGCCCTGCTGGCTCTCCGCTCAAAACCCCCAAATTCTTAAGTCTTTAATTGTTTTTTTTAGTTTTTTAAGAAATCTTAATAGACAGAAGAGAAGGGGCGCAGCATATTTTTGCTCATAAAATGAAATTTAAAGCAAAAATTCACAAATTGGAAATATAGAAGCTATTATTATACTGAGACAATTAGAATATGCATAACAGACATACCCGAAATACTCCAGTTATTTTATATAAAGCAATAGCCAGATCTACAGCCGGAAATGGTGAAAATCAGCATAAAAGCACGCCAAAGCTCCAGAAGGGGTTTCTCCTGCTGAGAAATAGGTCACAATGCACTGAATAGACTAGGCGCCAAGGATGGAAACCAAAACCAGCTCAAAAAGGAGGCGTTTCTCCCTTTGTCTTCACACGCCTTTCTCAAGGCACAAATTCCAAGACAATCCGTACGGCCATGAAAAAGAAGGAAATGAATCTCTGAAGAAGAATCCCAGAAGCTGTAGAAGGACGCCACCAAGAAACCCTCAATGATTATTCTGAAGAACAAACATCTGCATAAATAAATCCTCTGTCTGCAACTGTAGAACTTCTGTGTGAAGCCCTCAACTGTACGGATTCAGCTGATCTCTCACAGCCTCAAACGTACTCAACACTGAAGAGTTTTCCGTTCTCCAATGGACACAATGATCAAACCCTGCTCTCAGGAGAATGCTCAGAGAAAAGATGCACAAGGCAAAGAGAAATAGTCAAAATGATATGAGTTTCAATTGCCAAAATGCCTCTTTAAGCAAAAGCACGCATTTCCATAAGGATACGCCCTTTTTAGGTTTTCAAAATATTATAATATTTTAATATATTCCTTTTCAATAGTTGGGCGCACTTTTATAATATTTAAAGTCATTAAAATATTATAATCCTCCTTTTGAGATTTAAGTGATATAAAAATATAAATAAAGTCAATGTGACTTTATTAAAAGGGCGTTTTAAGTTAATAAATTAACTTAATCACTTAAAATCCCGTAAAATGCTCAAATCTCAAGATAATCTCGTGCCGTCAGAAGCGATGAACTCCTGGAATGCCAACGCTCACTGTGATCTAAACACTGTCCACTGAAAACACGAACAAACAAACTCTCCAAAATGCACCACTGACCCTCTATCCAAACTGGCTAGCCCACAAGGGTCCAATAAAGGGCTAACACACTATCAACTATGATCATGCCGAAAACGGGGACATTACACACATTCCAGCCAGCCTGAAGAGTTAATGAGCACTAGTGACAGAGCTAGAAGGTATTATGAAAGAGAGCAAAGAAGAAGGCAATTTCAGTTTGTTGGTCCTTATTGTAACAACCACCCCTAATTTCTTTTGGTTTGCTTGCATGTAGGAAGGAGTTATAGAATGTAGTATGTTTTCATTTTCCATTCATCATTCAATTGCGTAAAATGACAATATCAAATATGCAAGGGAATAACTTGATAATTTCATAAACAATGAACTGATTTTCAACACCAAAGGCCAATGATATATAACTGAAATTAGAGATTGAAAATCTGATTACAGACCTGATTACAGTCCCAAATGAAGCTCTTACAGTCATAAAATGAGCAGCAATACATTCAAATGTTCTACCAAAACCTAGCCACGATATGGGCTAACCAACCATAGCACTTAATCACCAATAATCAGCTGCATGAACACAGAAGAAAGCAGATTGCAGGTCTATACATCAGCAGACATGATTTTGCACAACTCCCAAAGTGGCACAATTCCCTAGGAAGGGCATTTGCTCCTAAAATTCAATACACCTCCAAAAATTGCAAATGAAAGCTTGAAATGTGGCGCCTAGCTATGAGGAGTCCTTTGGAAAACTGCCCAAAACAAAACTTCAAATACCAACTGAGCTACGAGCAATTTATCACTTTCCAGCCACTGTGCAAAGTGAATTTCCAAAATTCTGGAAAAGTATTTCAGACCTCTGAAAATGTGTTTTAACACCCCCAAACACCACCAAAATGAAACAAATCAACAATCACACCAAATCCTTTGATCCCACATCAAAACACTGAGAAAATCTTCATTCTTCAACCTCCAAAAATGATGAAAATTAGAAAACTGTGAATACCAATGTGATTCCTAAAGTAGAACCACTCTTCCCAGCTAGGGTGGATCTCTCACCACCGAAACCAGCTACTAACGGTGAGGGTTTTTGTCCTCAACTTGCAGAAATGAAAACCTAGAAGCATTCCAGCAGCATCTTGTTATGTTGCCAAAAGAGAGATAACCAAATGAGAGCCCAAAAGGTGCTTTTATAGAAGAGGGCAGGAAATTAGGGCAACACAAGTTTGAAATCACTTTTCCCTCCAAGAAACTCCACGCCCCCCTTCATCAACTTTTAATTTTATCTTAAATTCCTTAAAACTCCCCAAGATTGGCATCCACTTTTGGAGGCTAAATATTTGCTTTTTAAAACAACTTTATTTCACCTTTCCCTAAGCATGAGACAAGGGGGCCTTTTGATGAACACATGAACCTCACTTAAGTTATAAAGGAACTTTATAACATAACTTAAGTGATGGAAAATATAAATATTAATTTGATTACTCTTAGAACTCACCAGCACCCAAACAAGAAATATTACACTACTAGAGAAACAAAGGCCGGGACCAATTGCCAAAAATACACTTACTAAAAATAGCAACTGCTAAAAATAGTAAATGTGCCCAAACGCCAAACTGGCACAACCTGAGATGCACTGAGACTTACTACAAATATCAAATACAGAAAACAGCCACTGCTGTATATAGTAACCCCTACCAAAAAGCACCGAAAACCACCACAAAGCCCAACACAGGCTCTGAGTCCCCTAACCAACTCCACTTAGCCTACGGGAACCTTGGAATAGGCTAATGGAACTCCCCAACTGATCAAGTACAAGAAGGGGACATTACCCTTATCCTGAAGAGGATACATTTGCAGCAGTACTTGCAGCATGGCAGTTTAATGTCCCTTGCTAATTTTGATGCAAATTTTCAGTTTTTAGCTCTAGGACATTTCGTCAAACACTTGTTGTGCAAGCTGTCCCAACTGGTAAATGTTGTTTTGTTTGTGTTTTCTTTGCAATTATGTCTTTATATCTTGAAGGGGAGACGTGTCTCATGAAAGGACAAAGTGGAGACACGTCCGCTCATGGGACGTGTCCTTTGAGTACGCGGACTCCTCTTAGCCAACCAATAATTATCGGTGGCTAATCTCCAAATACCCACATGTATTTAGCAAACAGCGATTAGTGTATGTTAAGTTCGATAAGTATTTGATTTCGAATTTATTCATGATCAGAATTTCGAATAACTTACTTGGAGATATTATAGTAGATTTCGATTATATATAAATGATGATAATGCATAAATGCAATCATCATTTATATCTGACCGAAGCTACCTTAAATCAACACTCCCTCTTAGCTAGGGAAGATAACTCAAAACAAGTAAGTAGAGATATCACCTTACACGTGATATTGAAGATATGATATGTTTCCAAAAATTGTCAAGTCACATGACATTCTTCATAACACATCTTCATTATGGTATGTGCACTGACATCAAGTCTCATGATGTCTACCATAATAATTCATGGCATATCCACGGATATATATATTTATCCACCATGATTATCTCATAAGGATCATAATGATCATAATGATCTTCAATTGACATCAAGTCTCATGATATCTATCAAAATGTCCACAGATATCAAGTCTCATGATATCTATCAAAATGTCCACAGATATCAAGTCACATGATATCTATCATGATAGTTCAACTCATCATTGTAGAGTCGTCACTTTACAATGTCAAATACAAATATTCATTATCTAAAAGATCGTCACCTTTCAATAATGTACACAGAGGGAGAGAGGGCCCATAAAGTCATCGAGCCACACACATGACAAAAGAGTTTACACATTAAACATCTTTTAAATATATTAGTACAACTAAACAATTTGAATTTCAATCATAATATCAAATTAAATTTCAACCATACCAAGTTTCTTCCTGAAGTGTTCAACTTTAATTCTGGAGAGAGGCTTGGCAAGAATGTCTGTTTTTTTATCATTTGTACTGATATACTCCAACTGAATCACATTCCTTTCTACCATGTCTCTTACATAATGGTAAGGGACCTCAATATGCTTAGATCTATCATGGAATACTGGATTTACTGAAAGTTTAATGCAACTCTAATTATCACAATGGATAAGACTAGGATTCAAAGGCTCACCAAAGAGTCCCACAAGCAATTTCTGGAGCCATACTACTTCTCTTGCCCCCATAGAGGCTGCAATATATTCAGCTCCTATCGAGCTTTGTGCCACTGAAGACTGTTTTTTGCTGATCCAAGAGATCATAGCCGATCCTAAACTGAAGCAACATCCTGATGTGCTTTTCCGATCGGTTACACTTCCAGCCCAATCTGAATCAGAGTATCCATGTAAATCGAGTTGGTCATTTCTGTAATGAAGACCATATCCAATAGTGCCTTGAAGATATCTCAATATGTGCTTCACAACAACAAGGTAAATTTCCTTTGGCTCACACATAAACTGGCTTAGAGCATTCACTGCATAGCAAATATCAGGTCTGGTGTTAACCAGGTACATCAATGATCCAATTATCTGTCTATATAGAGTGGGATCTGCAAACTTGGATTCTCCTGCTACTTCTTTTAATTTGTATAAGTTGGTTTCCATAGGTGTAGACATGGGTCTACAATCCAACATCCCAAATCGCTTTAGAATATCAATAGTATACTTTCCTTGATTTAGTATGATGCCATCTGATTTCTGCCAGACTTCTAAACCCAGGAAGTAATGTAAAATGCCCAAGTCTTTCATGTCAAATTATGAAATTAGATCCTTTTTACCTTGAGCAATGAGGTGATCTTCTCCTGTTATTAGCAGGTCATCAACATATAAAATAATTATTAGCATATCAACTTTAATTACCTTAAAATAAAGATTTGGATCTGCATCATTCTTGGAAAATCCTAGTCCCAAGAGATAGCTGTCAATTCTTTCATACCAGGCCCTGGGAGCCTGTTTAAGTCCATATAGAGCTTTCTTTAATCTGCATACATGTGAGTCAGGTTTATGTATCACAAAACCTTCAGGCTGCTCTAGATAGACTTCTTCTTCAATGGTCCCATTCAGGAAGGCAGTTTTCACATCCATTTGATGGATCTTCCACCCTTTAGCTGCTGCAATAGCTATCACTGCTCTCACAGATGTGTACCGGGCAATAGGTGCAAATGTCTCTTCATAATCAATACCTTCCTTTTGTGAGAAACCTCTAGCCACAAAACGTGCCTTGTGTTTTTCTATACTGCCATCAGCAGCATGTTTGATTTTGAAGAGCCATTTGGAAGAGACAACAAATTTCTCTTTTGGTCTAGGCACTATATCCCACACATCATTTTTCAAAATGGACCGATACTCTTCCATCATTGCATCCTTCCATACTTGATGTTTGAAAGCTTTTGTAACACTGGTGGGTTCTGAACTGATAATCTCATTCATTAAGGCAACATAGCTTGAGAATCTTTTGGGTTTCTTACTTTCCCTAAAGGTTCCCTTGGGTGTTGCATGATTCTCAGCTTCTTTAATCATCTTCCTAGCCCAAAATGGTCTCTTCTTGCTGTTGTCATTTGGATTCTCTTCTGAAGCAGATTGAAATTCACTTATGATTTCTTCAGGATACTCCCTCTGAATCTCAGGAGTAGATTCCTCTTCTAAGACTCTAGGGTAATTTTGAATTTCTATCTCATTTGAACTCCTTGCCCTTCTGAATGCAATGTCTTCCTCAAATATGACATCTCTACTTAGTTCAATCTATTTCTGCCTGGGTATGAATATTCTGTTAGCTTTAGAGGTTTCACTATATCCCACAAATACCCCTTTCTTTCCAGAAGGTTCTAGTTTGAATCTCTTTTCTTTAGGTACATGAATGTAGACAGGGCAACCAAAGATCCTTAAGTGACTAATGTCAAGTTTTATGCCAGTAAAAGCTTCTTCAGGAGTCTTGTTATCTAGATGAGAATGTGGACATCTATTTTGGATGTATACAGCAGTTCTAGAGGCTTCTGCCCAAAATGAGGTTTCTATGTTCTGGTCAAACAACATTGCTTTAGCAGCTTCTACAATAGTTCTATTTTTCCTTTCAGCAACACCATTTTGTTGAGGGTTGTAGGCTACAGTAAACTCCCTCTTAATCCCAGCATTCATGCAAAATTCCTTAAAGATTTCAGAGGTGTATTCCTTCCCATTGTCTGTCCTTAAAATTTTGATTTTCTTCCCGGAGAAGTTTTCAATAAGAGCTTTGAACTCCTTAAACCTTTTAAGGATTTCTATTCACTCTTTACACTTAAGAAAATAAATCCAGGTCTTCCTAGAGAAGTCATCTATAAATATTACATAATATAGGAAGCTTGCCATGGAGGGTACAGACATGGGTCCACATAAGTCAGAGTGGACCAGTTCTAACACATTTTTGGTTTTACTAAAACTATTTTGGAAGGATCCCTTTGTATTCTCTCCTAGGGCACACCCTTTACAAGCTCCTTCATGAATTTGTTTTAATTTAGGCAATCTAATTACTAGTTTTTCCACAGAGGGTAGGGCACGGAAATGAATATGTCCTAATCTTCGATGCCAAATTTCATTTGAATCTGAAGTCTCAAGGGTAAGGGCTTGTTTAATGTCAGTGCACAGTCTGTAAAGATAACCTTGTCTTATACCTATAGTTTGTGCTTTCTTTATAGTGGAGTTCTTTGGCCATGCCAAAACTTTTCCATCCATAAAGGTAACCCTATATCCATTGTCTTCAAGAGCAAAGATGGATATTAGATTCCTCTTTATTCCTGGTACAAATAAGACTCCAGTGAGTTGTAGGGAGAGACTAGAATTCAATTTGATGGTGCAAGTTCCAACCCCTTTCACGGGATGTGCAGAATCATCCCCAATAGTTACTTCTTCATCAGTTTCTTCAGTCATAGTATCTAGGTGTTCTCTGAACCCTGTGATATGCCTTGATGCACCACTATCAATTACCCAGTTGTTGATATTGTTAGATACTTGACTTGATAAGGCTGAATAGAAGACAAATTTCTCAGAGTCATAGTTCGTATTTGTTTTTTCCACTTTAGCAAAAGATGCTTGTTGTTTTGTTCTATCAAGGCACTTCATTGCATAGTGTCCATATTGATCACATCTGAAACATTGTATTTGGGAGATGTCTTTCCTTTTCTTGGATGATCCCTTCCCATAAGAATTCTTCTTTCTCTTGAAGTTTTTCTTCTTACCTTTCTTATGAGAATTTGTGTTTAACACATGAATATCCTCATCTATGGGTTTCTGCTTGTTTTCTTTTGTCAAGAGTCTCGTTTCTTCTTGTAAGCAGTTTGTTCTTAGCCTATCAAATTTAGGGAGTTTAGATCTCGCACTTATTCCTTGAACAAATGACTCCCATGAGTTTGGTAGGCCTCCTAGAGCTATTAGTGTTAACTCCTTGCTATCAATTTGATATCCAATTGTTGATAGTTGATCTCTTAGTTCAGTGATTCTCATGAAGTATGCATTGATAGATTCTCCTTTGTTTATTTGAACATTGTTAAGTTGCCTTTTTAATGCAAGGGTCCTACTGGTGTTGTTTATTTCAAAGGTGCTCTCAAGGGATTTAAACATTAGATATGCAGTTTCATGTTTTGACAAAATAGGTACTATATGGTCCCTAACTGCATCTACTAAAATTTTCATGGTTTTCTCATTGTTCTCAATCCATTGAGTTTTCTCTCGATCATCCTCTGGTTCTCTCTTGTTTTCTTTCACAAATGAGTCTAACTTATTTTCTTTTAGAATCATCATGATTCTGAATTTCCATGATGTGAAGTTGTTTGCACCTTCAAGACAGTCTTCAAATCTGATCACACTTGACATTATGAAGAATGTGATGTGTATTTGATTTCTTAAAAATACGATTTTTCTAAATAATCTGATATCTAGATTTGATTCGGATTTTCTCAACTTGGCTCTGATACCAAGTGAATGTAACCAAATCTAATCAGATTATATTCTATGTGGAGAATAAGCAAATCCTAAATCTAAAAAATTTTGTGTATGTATTCTAAGTCAGAATTCTAATGTTTTGTTTCTGATCTTCTTATTGCAGAATATTAATGCATTTCGATATACTACAATAGAAAATCGAATTATGTCTTTATATCTTGAAGGGGAGACACGCCTCAAGGAGACGCGTCTCATGAGAGGACGTGTCTCCACAAAGTGGAGACACGTCCGCTCATGGGACGTGTTCTTTGAGTACGCGGACTCCTCTTAGCCAACCGATAATTATCGGTGGCCAATCTCCAAACACCCGCATGTATTTAGCAAACAGCGATTAGTGTATGTTAAGTTTGATCAGTATTTGATTTTGAATTTATTCATGATCAGAATTTCGAATAACTTACTTGCAGATATTATAGTAGATTTCGATTATATATAAATGATGATAATGCATAAATGCAATCATCATTTATATCTGACCGAAGCTACCTTAAATCAACACTAAGCTATCATGTAGCTACAGAAAAGTGACATTTTAGCAAACACTTGGCAAGCTAACTCCAAACTTCCTTATAACTGAAATGAATGCAAGTAATAAGCTACAGCAGTTTGACATTAATACAAACAGCTGGTATGCAATTGACTACTGCAAATATGTACCTACAGCATTAAGACATTTTGACAAATACTTTGTATGCAGTCACCAAACTTCATGCTATTGCAAATTTGATCACCAATCTGATTACAAATTCTGTTATATGTAATGATGACTGGATTACAATGATGGAGACTCAATACTTACCAACATTACAATGCCAAACCAATGCAATAAGACAAGTATCTCAGTCCTCATGGCATATGGCAGCAATGATGTAAATACAAGTGCTGTTATGCCAGTGAATCTGAATGACTGAAACTCATACTTATTACAATGCTAAATCGACCTACAATGATCAATGCAAATGTATTATTGAAACCCGACCTAGACTGCAATGTTAATAATGAAATGGCAGCGATTTATATAAATTGAGAATGTAACTTAATTCAATGAATATGAAACCTGGTTTGGGGCGCCGACATAATGTAATGACATTGATGAGAAGTCCCAATCAAACTCCTTCACAGTTAACTCTCTTGTTGCTGGATGGCTGCGCCAAGATACCTGTTATGATATTTTCCTCCCAACTGATTCAATGCCAACAAATCCTCCAAGAATCGAATGGTGATATGCTGTAAATTCACCACTAATGACCACGACTTTCCAGTATGCCAAGTGAACTTCCAGAATGAATTCAATTCACCCAACTGAGACGATTCACCAAGGAAATCGAACTGCCTGTAATATTGAGTGTTGTGCCTATCAATACCAAAAAGAACCACCAAATTTCAACCTCCTGTAGATGCTAACAGTTGCGCCAACAATACAAGAATAGCCACAAGTTCCCAGCTATGAGTCCTTCCACAAATGATGAAATTCGATATGCTTATCAGTCTGAAATAACTCTCCCCAAATCGTCTTCTCAATGGCTCCAGGAAAACCACAATTTACTGATTGATTAATGATAGAAATCGAATTCTCTAAATATATATATTTCTTTTAAAAATCGATTTCCTTCCTCTTCAAAATTCTATAAATAATGTCCTCGGATCGAATTGTGCAAATATTATCTTCAAATCAAAATTCCACAAACTTGGTCAAAGACCATTAAGTTTGTCCAAATCGAATCTACCAACAATGAATGCAGCAATACATCAGCTACTGCACTTCTTTAATGAAGTGATGGTTGCGACAATAAGCCAGCTGTTGCAATGATGAAGATGTGATAATAAACCAACTATCACACTGTAATGTCCCCTTTTTCAGCTTAATCTTGTTTTGCGATTGTTAGCCCTTTATTGGACCCTTGTGGGCTAGCCAGGTTGGTTAGAGGGTCAGTGATGCTTTTCGAAGAGTTTGATTGTTCGTGTTTTCAGTGGACAGTGATTGGATCACAGCGAGCGTTGGCATTCCAGGAGTTCACAGCTTCTGACGGCACGGGATTATCCTGAGTTTTGAGCGTATTATGGAATTTTAAGTGATTAAGTTAATTATTTAACTTAAACGCCTTTTTATTAAAGTCACATTGACTTTAATAATATTTTATATCACTTAAACAGGTTCAAAAAGGGGTTTTAATATTTTAATAACTTAAAATATTAAAAGGGTGCGCTCAAGAATTTCATGGGAACTATTGAAAAAGGCCATATTAAAATATTAAAATATTTTAATGATTGCAAAGGCCGTACTTTCTTGAAATGCGTGCCAATTGGTATAAAGCATTTCCTGGCAATTGAAACTCATAACTTTTGACTATTTCGATTTGCCTTGTGCATTTTCTTCTGAGCATTCTCCTGTGACCAGGGTTTGATCATTTCGTCCATTGGAGAACGGAAAACTCTTCAGTGTTGAGTACTTTTGAGGCTGTGAAAGATCAGCTGAATCAGTACAGTTGAGAGCTTCACACAGAAGTTCTACAGTTGCAGACAGATGTTTCATATTTTGCAGTTCTTTGTTCTTATGCAATAACTTGAGGGTTTCTTGGTGGCGTCCTTCTACAGCTTCAGGAATTCTTCTTACAGAGATTTTATTTCTTGCTTTCATGGCCGTACGGCCTGCCTTGGGTTTTGTGCCTTGAGAAAGGCGTGTGAAGTAAATAAGAAAAACGCCTTCTTTTTGTGAGGGTTTAAGCTTCCATCATTGGCGCCTAGTCTTTTCAGAGCATTGTGACTAGTTTCTGCGCAGGAGAATCTACTTCTGGAGACATGGCGTACTTGCATGCTTGATTTCTTCATTTCCAGCTGTAGATCTGGCCAGTTCTTTATTTAAAATAATCTGGAGCCTTCTTGGTATGTTTATCTTTCTAAATCTATTTGTTGGAGCTAAATAATACATTCTGTACTTTCATTTTGAAGAAATAAGATCAAATTCATCTTTTATGAGCAAAAATATGCTGCGCCCCTTCTCTTCTATCTATTAAGATTTCTCTAAAATACTTAAAAAAACATTTAAAGACTTAAGAAATTGAGGGTTTTGAGCTGAGAGCCAGCAGGGCTCATCACACACACCAACTCAACTAGGGCAATAATACATTAGCTATTGCACCTGTCAAGATCTCAAAAAAAGCACCTATAAAAACCCTGGATGGATTCCTCAACAATTCCAGCTAGGGTTGATCTCTCACAACCGAACCTGGTACTCTAGAGTCTTATAAACCTCAAGCAATGCAAGCCTCAGCTTTTACCACACAGGTATGAGAAATAGAAAATAATCCAAGACATGATCCTAATAGCTTGCATTCAGCTCCTTATAAAGAATTCTCATTGACCTCCAAGAAGCTTCTAGAATAAAATAATATTTTATTCCTTTAAGTGACTTTATAATTTATTATTTTATTTAGTCACGTTATTAAATCAATTAAATACAAAGTCATTCTTTTGATATTAATTTATTGGAATAACTTTATAAATAATTAATTTAATATCTCCACTTTGTTTTAATTAAAATAACCAATTAAGCTATCCTTTTGAAATATCATTAATTTGGACAACTTAATCAGTTAATTTAATTAAATCACAATACCTCCAATTCGGGGACATCACAAGCAGCCTCTTACAGATGTAGCAGAGATTGAAACAATCAGTGGTTCAAGTAGTTAGAGTCCTCAAGATAGGACTAAAAGAAGAGGACATGACAGTGTGCAGAATATATTAAATGATTTAGCCAAGAAGCAGCAGCAGATGATGCAACAATTTATGCAAACCCAACAGCAGTTAATCACAACCATTGGTCAAATGTCTCAAGACATGAATTCTCTAAGGGTGAAAAGGACTGCTACAGGTGAAGGTAGCATTGCAGGAAATGATAACCCATGAGGTGCTAGTACAAGTGGGTCACAGAGACCTTTCCAACCTACGTTCACACCTAGGGAGGAGGAAGAAGAGGTTCCACAGGAAGAGGAACAGCCATTGGTGGATGAGGTAATGGTAGTTTACGATAAGTGTCACACCCTTCCACATGCCATTAGAAACGAAATAACCTTGAACCAGTATATGAATCAACGTAAGGATATGAGGACACAACAAGAGCAAAGACCTTGAGGCTTGCATAGGGAGTATCAGCATGCCTTGGGTTAACTCACTCTTCTTAACTTTGATGATAGTGGAAAAAGCATAGCAGGTGCTTTGATACACAAGTTGGACACATTCTTGACTCTCAAGCCTATGCCGGAAGCAAAAGCAATTAAATTTGCAACATTACATCTGGAGGGACCTGCATGCGATTGGTGGCATCATGGTTTGGTGACACAAAACCATGCGTTAATTCAATCCTATGATGAATTCAATAGCAAATTAATTGCTAGATTTGATAGAAGGATGTGGAGACGTACTTCAGGGAGTTGGCTATGATTAGACAGCATGGGGATGTTGATAGTTATATCAACAAGTTTCAGAAGGTGGCTGTTATGGTTCCAAACATATCAGAGAAGAGGGTATTAATGCTGTTTATAGAAGGGTTGCATCGTAATTTGAGAGGTTTGGTGAAGGCTTTCAAACCTAGTACCCTACACGATGCTATCTAGTTGGCACTTGATCTTGAGACTACTCAGCCTACACCTCCGCCCCAAAAGAAGAATTTCAAGGATAATAAACCAAATTACAAACCAAGGGGAAAACTCTCAATCAGCCTAAGCCTATGCTACCTAATATGGATTTTGAACCAAGGAATGAATTGCGTAGGAAGAAATTATGCTTCACATGCAAGGAACCTGGTCACAGGTGACTTGGGAAGGCAAAGCACATTACATAGAGATCATCTTAGACATTGATGAGGAGGTTGTAGACACGAGTTTGGAAAATGAACATGAGGAGTGGCCACTAGAACACGATGATACAAATATAGGAGGATTGGCGCATGGGACAATTGCCTCATTATCAGGAGTTCCTAAATACCACCCTTTTAGAGTGAGAGGATTCCTAAGTGGACAACGAATTACCTGTTTAGTGGACAGTAGGGCAACTCATAATTTCATTGATGAGGGCCTTGCGATGAGGAAAGGGTTGCAGGTTGAGGACTTTCCATGATTCAGTGTCTTGTTGGCTGATGGTTTGAAAATGAGTTGTACTAGGAAGGTTCCGCAGTTGAGCATTTAGTTGAGTGACTATATAGTCATTGATGACTTCTATGTGATCGAGACTAGTGAGACCGATGTTGTCCTAGGAATCCAATGGCTGCACTCACTTAGTAGATATAGCCAAGACTTCTAGACGATGGAGTTAGAGTTCCTCTCACATCGGAAGAAAATAGTGTTGAGGGCGTTGGAGGATGGTGCACCAAAAGGTAGTGACAGCAACGAAAAAGGAGGCTCAATTTGGATGTGATGACATTGCAAGGGCAGTGCCATATCTTTTGTTTTTTGAATCCTCTTTGAGTGATGACAAGAAATACCCAGTGGATGAAAATGGTGAGAGTCTGTATCATATTGATATTCCAGATTTACCAGCCAAGTATGGGATAGCATTGGGGATGTCTAGTGGCTGTCCAACATTGGTGAGCATAAAATTATCAGATTTGGCATTCAGAACTATAGCTGATCACTTGGGTTTGTGTGCACAAAATTGCCACCTCAACACTTGGAGTTTGAGTGACAATGTTTTTGAGGCTTTGGATCCATGAATTTGCATGATTGTTAGATTGCTTCACAAGGCACTGCAAGGAGATAGAATTGTAGATATTGGTTTTATCAAAGTGGAGCAGCGAGTTTGTGGTGAAGCATTCATAAGAATGGTATGGGATCCTGGTAATTGGTCAGGGTATACAGGTATGGATTGCTTGGAATCAAGCAATCTCCGAGAAGGGAGGACGACTATAATGTCCCCGATTTCCAAGTAGCCACTGTGGAGTGCAAGTTAATGAATTAAATATTAAATTGTCTTGAAATGATATTTTGGACATTTATATTATTAATTAATTATGTATTAAAGTAACTTTATTAAAAGGAAGGGAGAAAATATTAAATTAAGTTACTTGAAGTGGCACAAAATATTTAATAACTAAATATTAAAAGGTGGCGGAATATAAAGGTGGTGGAAATGAATTCATGGGTATCATTTTGGGAATTTTACTATTGGGATTCTGGAGAGCTTGGCTTTCTAAGAACTGGAGGACGAAAACCCTCAAGCTTTTTGGGTGGATGTGGAGACATGGCTGTTCTGCATTAGCAGGCATGGTTATTCTAGGGAGTGCTTCAGGGATAGCAGCTGTTTGGGTGAATTGGAGAGGAGTGGATCACCACTTCGTCATTGGAGGTTGGCATAATGATGAGGCAGTATCATCGTATTTCATTAGAGGCACCTTTTGCATCACCATAGGTCTGATTTCTAGATTTGTGGGTACTGTTCTAATTTACATCAGCAGCTTAGGAGGGGCTGATATGTTTTTCTATGCACCCATGAGGGGCATCTTGCACATTCATGGGGGATCCTTCGGAGTTGGAGAGATGGTTGATGTCGATAACTCTTTGAGATGCATCTATCTCCTCAATTTTGATGGATGTGGTAGTGTGATGATATGGGATCCTGGTGGTGGTATGTTTGATGCAAATATTCAGAAAATTAGGGTTTGGGCAGATTTTCATATTCAGAAAATTAGGGCAAAAATCAGAATTTTAGGGCAGATCCCATTGGGGATATTACATACTTTGAGCTCAGACCCTTAGAAGCTTCACAAAGACACTTCTTGGGGTGTTTTCAGGCACTTAGTCCGTTTTTACTATTTTTAGTAAGTGGCAGTGGACACCAACTTGGTCAATTGACAGTGTTTCCATTAGGTTTGGTCAGTGGATGCATTTAATGTTTTTGTTGATGATTTAATAAGGGATATTATTTTATTTTATTTAATGTTAATGTTATAAAGTTAAATTAAATATTTAACTTAGCGTTATTTAATTTATTATAAAGTGATTTTATGTGGACGTCAAGGGGGAGGTAAACGAAAATATTAAAAGTGCATTTAATGTTTTTTTAAAAGGACACCTACATGGAGAAAGTGAAATAAACATTCCTAAACCACATTAGGAAACAATTTATTGTTCTTTCTGTTCTTAGCTCAAAGATGCCTACAAACCCACCATCACCTAGAAACCTGTAAATGGTGCATCTAGCAACCCCATAAGTTGCTTTTTGTCACTACAATTTCACAAACATAATTGTTTCTTTTATTTTTGATTCAAGAATAACCTTGAGTGCAAACCATGGAGTAAAAGGAATACAGATCAAGATTCTGAAACAATAAAGATGCAAGTGTATTACAAATTTTGAAAATCAGCAATGGGACTTCCCACAAGACATTAACATATAGAGAAACTAATACCTGCCTGTTCTTAAAGTGAGATGTTTGAGGAATCCATTGTGTTTATGAACATCATAAGCCGACAGATTTGACATTGGATCCTGCCAGCACTCTTGCACAATTGCAAGTACCTAAGAGAAGGGAAAAAGTTCCAAATTAGCAGACACCAGCAAATTAATTTAATTTAACATTAGCTGCATATAAATTTT
Organism: Sequoia sempervirens; assembly: GCA_007258455.2. Lineage (NCBI taxonomy): Eukaryota > Viridiplantae > Streptophyta > Pinopsida > Cupressales > Cupressaceae > Sequoia > Sequoia sempervirens. Next base: position 161,879,986 of record VDFB02353493.1, on the reverse strand, counting down.
ATTCAAATAGACAAATCCCCTTAAAGATGGAAATTAGTACACATCTAAAATTGTAAGAAAACTAATGTGCTTACAATCCATGTCAAATAACTATTATAAATAGCAGACTAATATATGACCAAGAAATAGGAAAACCAATTCAATCTGAACTTGTAATAGAAAGAACATTTCACTTGAATGTCTTTTCAATAACATTCTAGGACTAAATGTGAACAGGACCGTGTTTTCTACTTACCTGTAATGAAAATGCAAAGGTGTTATTAGAGTGCAAAAAAGGGTCTTGATTGGTCAATAGCTGTAGTCTGCCACTGTTAGTTACTGTTCCTGGTTGATCTTTGTGTAAAAACTTCTAATTGTTGGACATGGTAATCTAAAATGTCCTAAGGTATAAAAATGATACCATTAATACTTGGAAAGTACATATATATTTCTTAAATATTGCATGAAAATACTTGAGCAATATCACAAAGATGATTTGATGACAACCAAACCAAAATAGACAAGGAGGTGCATGGGGAGGATTAAGAAAGAAAGATAATACATCAAACCCGAGCATTAGGCAGTTAAAAATCTATTGTATAAGGTGTAAGACAAGTTGGCAAGCAAAGTAAGCAAAATTGGGAGGAATATCTGTTCATACATCATTAAATTATCATTGACATTTAAGGTAACTTGATGTAAGACTTGTCCAGATCAAAGGAGAATTCCTTCTTAATCCAATAATTTGGATTTCTTGAGTGTACCAGTTTTATGCTTCCATAGAGGGAGATCCAAAGACCATTAATGCTCAAGGGATGTTCAAATAAAGACCACGTATTGCAATGATTTTCAAACCAATAAAATCACTTAAATCACTGTATTATGATTTCCTTCTCAGAGGTAAAGCATTTTTTTCCAACAGCACTTCATCTAAATATTTAAATTTCATCTGCGCCAAATACAAGAAAGAACTGCAGTGAAATATCAACCATAGATGACAGCTTGTGTCATAAATATCTACTCACAAGTAGTTTATCCAGACATCCTGAAGTCATCACCACTGCTTTTCATGACTTCTATGTTTAGTAATAACAAAAATCAAACAAGATTTCCTAAAATACAAATGCAGGAACAAAATTAGATGAAGAATATTCCTCAACACAAACAGATTTACTATGCAATTAGTTTTCATTTAGCATGTAGAACAAGTAAAGTAAACAAGTTCCAATTGAGACTTGAGGACATTACAAAAAACAATACACCATATAGCAATCTTAAAAAAAATAAAAACCAGTTAGCATATTTTAAGAAGCTCCAGAGATGTTATCCAAAAAATTGATATCAGGATATAAGAAAATTTCCTGATGGAGAGTTGTTCGACAAAACTGGTTGTGAAATGCATGCTTTGGAGCTTACTCAGTTCAGAATAAAAGATTATACCAATGAACATGGAGAAGTTGAAGAATCTTAAGTTCTACATATTATAAGTTGCAATTTTGAAGTGTCACTTTTCCTCCCTACATCATCCAAGCTCTGAATATCTGCATCAGCATAGAGCAGCATCCCCACATCTCATTATCTGCAAAATCTTCAATTTTCAAAAGCCTCATTAATGTCTATTCAATCTTTGAAAGACTACAGAACAATTCTGGTCCACTGCTGCTTACTCATAACAGGATCATCATTAACACAGCTGCAACCATATCACAAACAGTACTATTGTCTGTAAAGCCTGATAGAAATGGCTATGGTTGATAGGAGGGATTGCAATTTCAAATGTAAGAGAGCTTTATTGTGATAAACAGTTCTCAAGAAATATGCAATTTCTGGCTTAGATTGTTCAAAAAGAGAGTTTTTGTTCTTGGTGGATGAGGTTTTTAATACACCCATCGTTAGCAAGCAAAATTATATAAGTTGTCTTACTAGTAGGTTACAGCATCATGAGAATCAATTCCTTGTTAGCTTGAAGCTGAATTGGAATGCTTTTTAAAGATTGCAAAGTTATAACTTAAAATAACATACAAGCATGGGTGAGACCTTATTTTCGATGATTGTGAGCTGTTCAGCACTTACCCATATACATATGAGCAACCAGAATAAACAGCTAATATTATGAAAGTAACTTACTGTAGGAACCTGCCCTAGTTTGCTATACAAATTTTTTTCGATTTCCTTCAACTTGATTGCTCAGGCATTATATCAAAACAATTATCTGAACTATGTTTGAATTGTTTTTTTCATTAGGTTTCCAAAACTTATACTACTCATAGTTTGACTATAATTTGTCACCTCAAATTGAAACATTCAGCTCATATGATTGACCAAAGTTAAAGACTTAGAATCAATGTGAGAAACAATAATCACCAAGTAACAAATTGCAGATAAAGTCCCAATGACAGATTTTATATAGTTTATATCTATCATACAGATTACATATAGATATTGCAAGCCAGACGTGGGAATATCGCTTCCAATGCTTTGACCAAATTTGACTGTCCACTCATCAGGTGAGTCTTCAGCTCTCTGTTAATGACACTCAGCTATTCACGCCCTCACACAGTCACTGTTTTATCATGATTCAATATTCTCCCATACATACTTCATTTACTGCAACTACATTCCTTACCCGCAATATGGAAATCAGCTACATTTAAAAATCTCCTTTCAAATATTCTCACACCAGGCTCAAAGATCCGTATTATTAATTGATCACGATTTTCTGAACGCTGGATACGAAGGCACGATTCAGCTGGAAGGTACAACACCTGGAAATATTACACCTTTATTTTAAATGTTCTTTAATAACAATTATTCCCTTTATTTTCACGGCATCTCCGAATATTAGCTTTTGTCAGCATAAATAAACCAAGCAGCACCGATATACAATGTTTGCTCTCTTAACAACACGTCTTCTTGGCTCCTTTCTCCACATCACATGAAGCTTGAATAAGCCACAAATCCCTTTGTCTTGTAAAGTAACTAGACGACTCTTTTAAAACTCAGGACTCCCCATATCCTGGCAATATCTTCCTTAACTCCCAACTCCACATCTACAGCCAACTGTTCAAATGCTCTCAGGAAATGAAATAAGCGGTAACCATGAGATGGAATACATGGTTGAGACCATACGACACCTCCCTTTTGAACTATGTGTAAGCAGCGGATTAAGAAGTGTCAGCGATATGTCTTCCTTAAGGGACTTGCAGCTTAGAAATTATCTCTATCCCGTCAGAACTAACACACGACTTGAAAATACATTTGAGTGCCTCCTGTACATTACACGGCCTGCTAACATGATTGTGGGATTTGAAATCTTTCCCCTAAAAGCTCGACTGTTCACAAGCAATTGCTCGGCAGAAAGGAATGTGAATTATCTTTTGCTTCACATATAAATTCAATTAATCCCAACTCCTTCATATCAAGTTCAGGCAATATTAATACCTGTGTTGGAATTCCTGACCTATCACGGCTCTTCTAAGATATATGTTACTTGTCCCTTCAGCGCTCTGTAAACTTTGTGCAACATAGAAAATAATATTTATGAGACAAGAAAGGCATTACAAATCTTACAGTATGATTATCTACCGTTTGTTTTCTCTCCCAAACTTTCCTTTGACTGGAAACTCACCACGATAATTCTTCAGGGACCCACAACACCTTTAACTTCAACTGTTCGGCTTCCTTTGCCTGAAAGTGCCCAAAATTCAACGACTCCTTATATATGCCTTTTTCTTGTGGTGCAGCAACCAAACGTAACTTATGCTCGTTCAGGAATGGACTGGTTTTCATAACAAATTTCTTGTTACTACAACTTGACTCTTAATATGACATTCTCCGACTGATTGAGACTTTTTTGTGCTTGTAATACTTTTAAATATGGCAGCCACGTTTAATTCACTGACTCAATCAAATCCAACACCCATAAAATATTTCCTGAATTTACCTTCTGAACATAATCTGAAATAGGCAGGATGATATATTTATAAATATACGTCTGATATATACCAACCTTCACCAAGACTGAAAAAATTGCCAATTGATCAACTATAGATACAATATTAATTTTATCTAATCTTCAATTCTATCCTTATACACATTGAAATTTGGTTAATTCCCAGCACAGCCCCTGACATAGGACTGTCAGCTATCATCCAGGGGGTATCTTCCAACACCAAAGATGATCTTCTTTCAGAGGTCTCCCCACCTCAGAAAGGCTGTGAACTACATTCACCAACAAGAACTTGTTCTCCAAATTCCAAAAACCAACCTGCTCAAACAATGCTCCAGCATTCTTTTATTCAATCCTCCTCATAACTCTTCGTCTTCTTGACTTCTCATCTCTTTCTCCACCTTTAAAATTTAATCTCTTTTTTGAATTCCCCACAGAAGTAACTTAATTCATTTATTTTAACTTTCCAAAACATAAGTTACTTTTGTGCACCAATAATTAATTTAAGTTGTCTTAATATTTTAACCTTTTCTTGACAACATTAAATTAGTTATTTAATTTATGCTGACTCAAAATTGGGGACATCACACTTACATCTAGATAGCAGCTGCACTCAGACGCTGTCATGCAAATCATTTAATAACGTCCACTTTTTAAACCAAAGATGGGCATCAAAGAAGGATAGTTAAAAATGAAGTGATATTGGCATTAAGAGATTGATTCAGAGTACATGTGCATGAGGTACCTATTTTAGCATATCCATTCACAAACCACTGCCATTCAAGCCCAGTTCATACAAAGGACAGAATCGTTCACAAATGATTTGTGGATATTAAGTTTAGAAGCTCCCGCTGCTCAACCTTCTTTAATAGGCCAGTAGGTTCGAAACAGAAGGGGCACAAGGTAACAAAACATGACAATGGTGGATACCCACTAATAGCATGGAAGTAATATCACTGTAGTGTTTGTCCAGAGTTATAAGGATCAATTCGAACAATCAGAACAATATACCCAAAGCAATAGTTCATATGCAGATTGGTTAATCACTGATATGTGTTACCTTGGCTTCTAATACAAGAAGCTAGTATACATTAGAAATGAATCAAAATAGCAATAATATAAATATGCCGAGAATATGATAGCCATATACACAAGAGGCTATTGATGCACAGTAATGTCCCATTTTTATAAATTTTGTTAATTTCTGATTTTTTTGTATTTTTCTAATTTTCTGAGCAAGGAACAGCCAACTGGAAAGAAAATAAAATGCTGATTACTGTAGATAGCTGAAACTTATTATCAAACCCTCAAATTTGTTAGAAAGAAACTATGAAACCCTTATGCACTGAAATTGATCAGATCTGAGTATTATACTTGAAAATATAATTATATATGCCTGGGAAAAATGTATGTCATGTCCCCTTTTTCGAAATTATGGAATTAGTTAAATAATTAATTTAAGCTGTCATAAAAAGTAACTTACATTAATTATTTTAAAAAGGTATTTGAAGTGATTGAATAAAATGTCACTAGACCCATAGTGCAAAAAGGTGAGCAAAAAGGACACTTTATTATATTTTTGCAACTTTGAGGAGATAATTATTAAAAAGAAAAGAGTAATATTTTATTTCCTCAAATAAAAGTTTTAAATAGGAGGAATGTATTTGAAAGAGGTCTACATGCTTTTTTAAACAATCTCATTTTTCAAGAAACAATGTATATTCAACTTCTTCTCTTACTAAAGATGAAAACCCTCTAGATTTGTGAAGCTTCAAGGAAGAACCCTCCTAGTTTTCAATGCAGTTCTACTCAAAGATTGTCAATGTGCCCCAACAAATAAGATTACCAAACTCTTTATTTCTAGGTTGCCGAATCGTTGGCTTTCAAGCCCCGTACCTGGAAACAAAATGTTTCTAAGTTGGATTCGGAATCAAATCGCTGTGGGTACGAACTAGAGTCATGATTTACGCATCAAAATTGAATCGATCAACAGCGATTCGAACCCAGGCATTTCGAAGCATGACGTGGCGTTTCTTGACCGATTCCGGACAGACTCCACGCAATTTGACATTGAAAAAAAAACCCTAAAAATCGTGTTGCATTCATTTCTACCCTGCCTAAGTTTTTATTGTTGTTTACTCACAGATTGAATTCCAACATATGCAATGAGTAAACGAGAGAAACTTATAGAACATAACACATAAAAGAATGTAAAGCATAAAATCATCACTATGTCTTTATTCATTAAACATATGCCAGTACAAGTATCTCATGACAATCATATCAACAGCAGTAACATCTCTATTAACTACATGACTCTAATACATATAGCGCGTGGGCAGTGGTTGAAGACCAACCATCGCATCGTTTCATTACATTAATTATTCTCTCGAGAACTAATTCTCGAACCACTAACTAACAAGACAAAAACACTTACATTAATTATCAAACTAACTATGTCTTATTTCTTATTTCTTTATTCCTGACCGACTAATTACATTTTGGCCACCTACATCATCCCCCCCAACAAGTAGTCGTTTTCTAGACGACTCAAAATGAAAACTAGAACAGAAGGGGAATTAAGTAGAGGGAGGAAGAGAGTGTCCCTGGGTGTACGGACAAAGAGGGAGTCGTCGCCGATTGTTGCTGCAAGTGCTGGAGTTTTTGGTTGGCCGCCTTCTACCACTCTCGGGCTAGCTTCACCATCTTGACTGCTTCAGCGAGTTTAGCTTGGCCTGCTACCAACTCTTCTTTCATTACTGCCAAGTCCTTGTCCTTCTCCACCAACTGAGCAACCTTCTCCGCCAACTGCTTGTCCTTCTCTACCAACTGGTTCTCCCTCTCTGCCAATTTCCTGTCCTTCTCTGCCAACTCTTCATCCTTTACTGCAAAGGCCCGTGCCCACTCAGCCGTTACTTGAGCCCATTGCTCTTGTGATTTGCGGATCTGCTCCGCTAGTTCTGTACGGCACTGCGCTATCTGTGCCAAGGCCTTGTCTCATTCACCTTCCCTCTCGTTGATGAGGAGCAACTGTTGCGCCACCGGAAGTAGATATCTTTGTAGCATCACTCCATACCATGCAGCGTAGTGAGAACTCTGCCATGCTGTAATGTCCCCGTTTTAGCTGACATTGTTTGTCGAGGAGTGAGCCTATCATTCTGATCCTCGTAGGCTGACAGTTGTGTGTAGAGGATCATTTGAGGCAGTTGCCAGTGTTCAGGAGCACCCTTCTTTCAGTTGTTTCAGGTTGGGCCTTCGCAGAATCCTTCAGAGAGGGTTTTCAGAGACTTGCTATTTTTAGAAAGTCGGACAGGCGGAAGCTGCTATTTTGGGCAGGGCACCTGGTTTAGCTATTTAGCTCAGATTCGACCCAATTCGTCAGTGTGTTGGTTAGATGGAGAAATAACGGAGTATTTAATTGTTTATTAAATAATTAATAATTTTGACTTTATATTAAAGTCACTTTATTAATTTATTTAAACATTAATGTTTTGGCGTAAAGTCACTTTATTAATTTATTTAAACATTAATGTTTTGGCATATTATAAAGTATTTCTAATACTTTATAATAAAGTGGAATAATTAAATAATGAATAAGGATTTATTCATTAATGAAGAAGGCGCCTATTATTTAAATATTTCTCCTAAGTCCAAACAGGCAAATTAAATCATTTATTTAAATGATTATTAAAAGGAAGGTTTTGGTCGAATTTCTCAAGAGGCTTATATATTGACTGCCAAAGACAAATCGAACTCTTATGTTATGATTATTCAATTTGTCTTCTTTTTGCTCTGAGCATTGAAGTTTGCAAAACCTAGGGTTTCAGCAGACGATTGGTTTTGAAGAACGATACCTCTTCAAGATCTGACATACTGAGGCTGTGCAATACCAGTTGAAGATTGTCTACTTGGTGACTTCACACAGAAGTTACAGTTGAACTGATTGGATCGATTTCAGAAGGATTTACAGAGTTTCTTCATCAGTTATCATTGGCGCACCCTTTGAGATTGTTTCACAGAGATCTGACACTTTTTTCCATTGAGGCCGTACTGTATTAAATGTTGCTGTTGTACAGGCCGTACTATTGCTGAAAGGCCGTACTTTCCATTTGCAAGTGATACGCCTTGCCCTGTTATCTCCTGTGGTCTCCAGTGTGGGCGCTTTGCTATTGGGGAGGATTTGGTGTTGCTTCTAAAGGAGTGAATCATTGTTTATGCTGGCCGTACATGCTCTTCTACATTCCTGGTGGCTGCAATAAACCAGGTTCTTCATATTAAATATTCTTGCCTTTTTGTTCAGAAGTTGAAGTATCAATTTTGTAATCATCTCGAATGATCAATAAAAGACCTGGCATCGATATTTGATACATGTTCTGTAGTTTTCAAGCATTAAGTATTTTATATTATTTTTCTACTCTTTTTCAAGCAAAATCGCAATTTCCTGTTTATTGCAAAAATCCATCAAAACACAAAAAACTACAAAACAAACAAAATCAGTGATTTCAGTTAGGGTTTGGGGTTGAGAGTCACCTGGACTCTTACACATGCCTTCCTGTCGCTGCTGATCAACTTGGCTGCCAAGCAGTCGTCATCTCATCTGTTGTCAGCACTTTGGGCCAACCCTTTGTTGTGAAGCACTGGAAGAATTCTCTCTCGCACCCCGTCTGCATGAACACCAAAATGTGTTCCACCTCCTATGCTACCTGTAACAGCCTTCCCAGACTACAGTTTAAAATTTTCAACTGATAACTAACTTTCAGCTGAACTGCAGCTAAATTGTTTTCGAAACAAGGGTTCCCAATTGATCCAACTAACTCAAACTTGCAAATATCTTTTTAATTTTTAGTTTTCAGTTTCAGTTCACTTGAATCGTTCAACAGTTTTCCGCCAACTGTTCATGGCAGATCAATAACTAAATAACTGCCCAACTAGGGTTTCATTTGCAGCAAGACGGAAAAGAGAATTCAATTCAGATGTCATTACATTATATACTTCATCAACTAACTTTTAATTTCATTTTCAGCTGAAAAGAAACTATTAACTATAAACATCTAACAGGAAATTGCAGAAAATTAATAACTACTTTTCTTTGCTTCCAGAAGATAACTAATAATTACTATAGCTATGAAACAATGTAACAGCTGAATAAATTCAAGTAACTATCTCCCTAAGTATCTGAGAATCTTACTATGTTCATTAACATAAAGAATAGCATTCATGGCATAGATGAAATAGAAGTTCAATTACTATTGCATGTACCTGGATCTACGAGAGAGGAAGAATTCCTTTTGGCATCATCTCCATACTATCATACTTGGAAATCTTTATCGAGGGAAAGAGAATTATCATCAGGGGCTTTACCACCCAACCAAGACCTACTGGTCTCCCGAGTTTCTTCAACTGAAGAACCCGCCCTTCACGAGGGTAATCAACATGGATCAATTTATCATCATGCCTCTGAGCCTGATGTCCGCGAACCTATACCACTGATCGATCCTCCCTCTATAGGTACCTCCTATCAGAAGAATCATCCTGATCAGGGTATATCTGGCCATGGAAGCTGACATTGCCAAACGGGCATCTACCTTGGCCAAGGATTTTTCTATTAATTATTTGTGGCATCACTGTGCCGTCAGCACGCATCCTTGCTTGACATGATAATTCTCCGACCAAATTTTAGTCTTACCATAACTGGTTTGGTTATCGATCTTCTCTTATTTCGAGGTTAAGTCTTACCCTTAAGGTTTAACATTACAAGAACTTGGTTTGATTCCACATTTGTTAAGGATTAAGCAGTTATCTTTTAGGAGAGAATTTCATCTCATGACTTTTCTCATCTAAGTAAAATAATCTTTTATTCTCAAACTTCTGAGGAGAATTAAGGAGTCTTTTTCGACAATATGAATTCAATGTTTTATATTACAGTGCCATGAATTCAGATCTTCCCTCATGAACCGAGGTATTTAATATTGAGCAAAGAAGGTTAATTCACATCCTTTAGACCCTTTGGTTTTTCTTAACACCTAATGAGGAAGGAAGAGACCTGTCCTTCAAGAAGGTTCATCAGGTTAATGGTCTCACATTGCAAGGAAGAACATGATTCTATTTCGGAATTTAATATTTTTATTTCTTTAATTTATGATATTTCGAATTTCCAAGATTTCCTCTTGCAGCAAGAATTTCCAATTGGCATAACTCATTCAAGTTTATGGAGATGAGAAGAAGTTTTAAAACCCAACTTATCTTTCGGAATTTGTAAGCAGATTCTCTCTTGTTTCAAGGTAGAAACATTTTAACTTTCCTAGGCTCAAGTTAATCCCATTCATGGTCTATTTCTCCATGACTAATTATAGCCATTTCTCTCTTAATTCGAGGTTAGTTCTTATCCAAAGAATCACATCACAATAGCTTGGTATCAGTTCATAACTTTCTTATGATTATGCGAGAATCTTTATAGAAAGAGAGAGAGACAGAAAGAGGCTAGTACCATAAAGGATCCTTCCAAAGCTAAAACATTCAAGAGCCAGATAAAGATCTCGGAAAGGAAAAAGGGTAAAGGTACCACTCCAGCTCAATGAAAAATAATGTCAGCCTAGCCTTGGTCTGAAGGTTACCAAATAAAAGACAATGGTTCAGACTATCGGTTTAGATACAGTTTGGTAATAGTAAGAGGAATTTTGAATGCAAACGTTTGGTACAAAACTGATTCTATACAGAATCTTCTATTGAACATATACCCGGAAGGTAGTAAGGACCCGAATTAAGTTTACTTCAAAAGATGAGAAGTCTAAATGAAATTTCATTTAACACACAAGAGTCACAAAATATACTTATGAATATTCGATGCCTAATTTTAACAAAGCGAGGTCTCTTTACATGCCTGAATTTGAAGCTCTATAATTTTGAAAGAGATCCCGATTCTTCTCCTCTGTGCTCGGGTCAAACAACGATGCGCCTGAAGCCTTTCCGACCAAAGAAAAATTTGAAGACGGCTTACTCAGTTACCAGGAAACAACACTAAAATCTAAAGCTTGAAATAATCGTCCAGGCTCTTCCACGCTAAGCTCCCGAGGAACAATCTTGGATAGCCCCTGGTAAAGTCGTTGACGGAAAAGGAAGAGATACGGGATTGGAAAAGGAAAGGTTATCAATGGAAGCAGATGGAAATGGGTTTTTCCAAGTTAATAGAAATGAAATGAGTGTTTCCCTGCTACGTCTGAGGAGAATTCAGTAAAGAAGCAAGTTAAGCCCTCCAAAATGCCCGAGCCAACAATGGTTGCATATCAATCGCCCAAAAAAAACCCCTTTGCCAATGCCACTGGACCGGTATATAATTTCCGAATCCTCCTGAGACCTTCAATCCTAGATTCAAACGCCTCGGCGCCTTCTTGGCTTCCTTCTCGACCGTTTCCACAAGAGGCTCGAAGGGAAGATAACAGAAAAGCACCGCCCGTGATCTCCACTTTCGAATTCCTTTTTATTTTTATTTTTATACCTTTCTTCATTTTTATATTTTAAATGATGGCATTAGAATTTTATCCTCATTATTAATTAATATGATTTAGCCATTGCAAATAATAATAATATACTTTTATATATATCAAGGATTATTCTTCTCGACTCACAAGAGAATATTATTATTATTTAATATTATATTTTTTTTTCAATCATTTTAATTTAATATTTATAGACCTTTTGAAACCTCCTTAATAGGTGATTATTGACATACATATTTAAATTGACTTGCTTAATCGATATATATATATATATATATTTACTTATGGCCAAGGTATTGATGTCGATGTATCTGTCTTGCTCCGACTCTAGGTTTGATGCTAAATTGATCCATCATTAACCACGTCCTCTCCCTGATGATATTTCCCTTTTCCTCGCGGCGTCAGCAATCCTGCATCCACTGGCAAGGATTATGGATTAGATCGTTCTCCATGGCTTAATAATATGCATTGAAATTTGATCTCATGATCTCATTCCACTTCTCATGAACAACAAATTCAACGGCAATGAATAAAAAAAAGTTCGTTAACATTACAGTTACAATAAAAGAACAACTTTTCATTCTCAATGTCATAATCACATGAAAGTAGTTATTTGCAACTAACATTGCATTTGAAAGACATAACCAAACATATAATCTTAATGTAGGGTTGTGACACTACCAGGGGATCGAGTCCTGTGATGAGTTGTTGACTTACTTCGCCGATGTCCTGCATATGCCAACCCATGGCACTCAACTCCTATATCTACCTACCCATGGCACTCAACTCTCCAATGTACCTATGCAAGGTGCCAATAGGGTCGTGGGGATCCACCAGCGTCATCTGTACCAGTCCTGCTGATTCATCCCCGCTCGACGCTGCCTCTCTGTGATGTCCCCACTCTAGTCAGTCACCTAATGCAGTGTGTTAGCCTTTTTCTTGGACCCTTGTGGGCTAACTGGATTGGTTAGAGGGTCAGTGGTACCTTTTGGAGAGTTCATTCGATTTCATTTTCTGAGATCATGGATTGGCTCATTGCAGGCTTTGGGAGTACAAGAGTTTGTTTGCTTCTGACGGCACTGAATTTTGTGGAGAATTGAGGGAGATAGGCTTACTTAAGTGATTTAAGTGATATTTTAACTTAAAGTCTTTTTATAAAGTCAAATTGACTTTATAATTTTTATATCACTTAAATAAGTCTAAAGTGAGTGTTTTAAAGTATTTCATTTAAATCACTTAAAGGAGGCGCCAAAAATCAAAGTTAGAACTATGGAAAGTAACTTGAGTTTATTTCCAAAAATTTAAATGATCTAAAACCCTAAAATGTACGGCCTCCTTGAGTTTTCACCTCCTTTGTTATATAAGGGTTGAGGGCAATGAGAAACTCATCTATTTGAATATTTCAACTTTGCCTTGGAGGTTTTCCCTTTGCTTTCATCCTGTGATCAGGTTTGCAGCAATCCACCATTGGAGAACGAAATCTCTTCAGTGTGAGCACTTATGAGGCTGTGAGAGATCAGCTGAATTGGTGCAAATTGAGAGAGCTTCATTCAAAAGTTCTGCAGTGCTTTAACAGATTTTTTTTAAGTGTTCTTCATCAGAAACAGAGGATTTGAATGGATGGTGATCTTCCTTCTTCATGGCAGGCATCATAGCTACTTGGGCGCACCTTCTAAGATGTGTTTCTGGTCTTTTTGCTTGAAAGGAGTGGCTGTTTGAGCTAGGGCGCACTTGTTGGTTGAAGAAACGCCTATCTTCTTGAGGGTTTCTCTTCACTATCTTCAGCACTTGGCATTCCCTCTTCTATTGCTCAAGTTTCACAGCTGGATTCAGACTTTGTTTCATCCTATTCTGAATATTGTCAGATTTTCATGTATAGACTGGCAAACTGGCTTCATTTCTTAATTAAATAAACTGGAGGCTTTTGGATATGTTTATATGTTCTAAATCCATTGTTGAGCTTATTAAATACCTTCTACAATTTCAATTTGATTAGATTTGCTCAAGTTTTCATTCTGTGAGCTTTTATATGATGCGCACCTTCTCTTTTGTCTACAAAATTTCTCTAAAAAACTAAAAAACACAAATAGACTTAAGAAAAAGACAGGGGTTTGAGCAGTGAGCTAGAAAGGCTCATCACACTCTTCAGGCTACCCCCGTCTCTATTGCCTCAGTCGTGAGGGTGAAGCAACTACACGGCCTGATGGAGGGATCGTCCATACTACTGCCTATGTCACCAAATGGTAATGATTTGGCGATGCTTGTGAGGTGACTACCACTACTCAGCCAAATAAAGCGCCTCCTTGCTTCCCACCTGGCTGTGTGCTCGATGGAGTGCTCAAGGGCGGTTGCACATCTGCAGTGCTCCACAGAAGTTGCGTACTCTGATCTGCACTCGATGGTTGGGTGGTTGGCTGCACACTTGGCTTCGACTAGGCACTCTCTTGAGTACTCGGCTGTGTAGTATCCTGTATAGAGATGTGAATTGGCTCCTTAGCCATGCTTGGCGATGGTGGAGGGGTCCGTACCTATTCACCCCTTCCATCAAGCCACGCATCCACAGCCTCGTCATCCTCCTTTTCTTCCTCGTGGGCGACCACTGCTGCTGGCGTGGATACTGTTGGTGTACCTTGTACTGCTAGTGGGGGGACTATAGGAATGGCCTGCTAGGGCACATTTGGTATGTCAGCAATGATTGCCTCATCCACCTTCCGAGACCCAACCTCCCCGGCTACAGAGACCGCATATGCGCTCATCTAATTGTCCTCGTCCAACAACACATCAATGGAAAAATCCTCTGTGGTGTCACCCTCTCCACTATGTTCTTCCTCCTACTCGTCCTCCTCCTCACCGCTCGGACTCTGTGGTGAGTTAAGCATTTGTCGTCTCCTCTTTGTCGACAGTGTTGCCTACTGTGCTTCATCCCTTGTGCCCTATATGCCAAGGTTGTGTAATGTCCCCGTTTTTAGCTCTTCACTTTTCAGTGATTGGTAGCCTATTCCCAGTGTGCTGTAGGCTAGTCAGTGGCAGAATTAGGGTTTCCGGCTATTTGATGGGTTCTCTTGAAGATTTAGGGTTTTGCTTGTTGGAGTTTGGGTGTTTGGATTCTGGATTCCTTCTGGGTTTTTAGAGAGCTTCACAGAGGTATGACTTGCAACTGCGTCGGGCAACCTTTTCGAACTTACTATTTCTAGTAAGTTATGTCGGCTACATCTCGGAGTTTGGGATTTTGGATTGCGGATTCTTTCTGGGTTTTCAGAAAGCTTCGCAATGGTGTCGCATGCATTGCATTCTGAGCAACTTCTTGAATTTACAATTTTTAGTAAATTCTATTTTTAGCAGTGGTCCAGTCAGCATCAGCTCAGCAGGCTTTCCTCTTCTGGCAATTCAGTTGGTAATATCGTTTTGGCCTTTTGATGCATTTTCTGGAGAGATAAGTATTTTAATTAAAATAATGTTATATTATAACGTTATAACCACTTGGCCTAGCTGTATAACTTCATGTTGTTTTAAAAGGGGGACTTTATGGGTGAGTGCATCATCAGGTGAAAGATTAAATATTTTAAAGGATCAAAAATGCTCAAGAGGAAAAGGGACGCCAACTTTGGGAAAAGGCATGGCATTTAATATTATTTCTCACCTCTCTTATGTGGGACGCCATTTGAAGAAGACTGGTCAAAAGTCAAATATATGCCAAGTGTTGTGGGGCGCACCTTCTAGAAGTTGCATGGGTGTCTCTCCAAAATCTATATAAGGAGACTTCCTCTCTTTATTTTGGTTATCTTTTGTCTACCTTATTGTTATGCTGCTGGATTGACTTCAGGCACTCGCTTCGAGGAAAGCATACCTCCTAGCAATGGCTCATCTTCCTGCTTGAAAGATAGCAACTAGTTGAGAGTTAGTTTGTAATAGGTTTGTTTTGCATTTTCAGTTGTGTGCTTACATTTTGGAGTTCTAGATTGTATTTTTAGCCTCATTTCTGGAGTTGTTGAATATCATTGAGGAATGTAAGATTTGCTCATAGCTCTTGAAATAAAAATGCTTTTGTTCTGGGTATTGCATCTAACCTTTTGTCTATGTGAGGGGACCCTTCAAGCTAATTTCCAGATTTTATTAAGGTGTCTATGATTTTACAAAGCAAAATCGCCCTTGCTGCTGGGCCGTACCATTCAGAGGGTTTCTTGGGTTTTGTGCAAAATAATTAATGATTGTTTGAGGTGGTTTTAGGGATTCATCTTGGGCGCCATCATCTTGGGAGTAATCTGCACTTAATTTCTTGTCATTTGAGGGAGGTTTGAGTAAGTTATATGCATTTGAGTGAGTTGTGAGGTTGCTGGTCTGTCAAATCAGTCATATAGAAATGCAAATTTGTCAGAAATATGAGTTTAGAGGGGTTTGCTAAATGTTGAGGAAGTCTTATTTAGCATTGCAGCATTGAGAGTTTGAATCTTTGGGCTTTGGTTAACATTCTGATATATTGTAAGCTGATTAGTAGTACTATCAGCCATTCTCCTCTTTATCTCTCATTTACTTTATTGTACTTCCCACTGGATAAGTGGAAGAGGCTGGCTTGCTGCCTATTTGCTTTTGGTTAGTAGTTTAGGGACCCTCTGACCATATGCTCGCCATCACTCGGCGCCATTCTTGGTTAGGGTTACTTCAGTTAATCATGCATTGATCCTCTGACCAAATGCTCGCCATCACTCGGCGCCATTCTTGGTTAGGGTTACTTCAGTCTATCATGCATTGATCCTCTGACCATATGCTCGTCCGCTCAGACGCATTCTTGCTTAGAGTTCCCTTTCAGTTTGCATCTGCATTAGACCCTCTGACCAATGCCCACACCTTGCCCACATCGGGATCCTAGTGTACATTCTGGTTAGAGTTGCTTTCTACATCGTTTTGGTTTAGAGCTAACCTTAACGGGTGCGTGTTGAATTGTAATTGCATTGCAAAAAACAAAAAAATTGGTCCGGTTCTTTACAGGTTGGCTCAATAGAATACAGTAGGCCACCCCTCGTCAATTTTTGCCAACGGCTGTAATGCACCCCAATGGCTAGCAAGCACCTGCTGACGGATTGCATCCAGCAACAGCCCTATGGCATGCTGCATCATGTAACATGCTGTGTGTCGAAGGCTCATAAAGTCTCTCATCCACTCAAAAAGCCCACTCGCCCAATTGTACACATTACCAGTCGCCAACCCAATCATTAGCCCAATCATTCACACAGCAATATCCGACACCCTGCTTGCTCCTGTAAACCTGCTTTTGATCAAATCAAGCACGCACTTCCACTTGGCGTTGCCAAGGAAGTTCTTCCTCATTCCTCTGTTACCAACACCCCAGATGGTATCTTTCTCTTCCTGCATCAGATTGGACCTGCAAACCCTGGCAACGAGGACCTCCTTTTTCTGCCTCGACATCTTGCCTAGAGGTTTTCTTGGCGCAAGCCCTCGGGAAGGGATTCTAAAAACCCTTGTAAATTCAAGAGTGCCATACCATACTGTCACCTCGTAACTACTGAATTTGATTATAGACTAGTGGCCATGCCTATCATAGCCGGCTACTAATTGGCGTAGATACGGCTCGAACTCTCTGCGTTGAAGAATGGCACCTATGCTGCTTTGTCCACTTGTGCTTTTTCTAATGCTTTCTTCATTATGTGAGAGTCGGGCGTTGAAGACCACCATGACCGACATTCTGCACCACTAAGGCTTTCCCAAGTGATTGTCTCCGGGGTAACTGCATTGTCATTTCCTCTGGCCATTGCTATAATATTTGTTTTCTTGATAACACCAATGCGCTTCTGTTTCACAACACTTGCTTGCCAGCTTTGAATTTCTTGATTTAAATATTGAATGCCGACAATTAAAATAACTGTCACTCTTCACACAACTCTGGGCAACACTTCTCTCCTTGCATGGTACGGCCCTCTTGCTCCTCCAAGATGGTACAGCCTATTCTTTTTTGAAATTCGCACAAGCTTCTTCACTTTAAATTTTTGTATGGCATACCTTATTACACCTCTTCGTATGGTTTCCTCTCTTTGCAAATATCGTATGACTTTCTTTAACTTCAACTGGCACACAATGTACTTGAATTGAAACGTTCTTATGACAAACCTGGACTTGAATTTTTGTACGGCCTTTTCTGCTTTGCCAGTTCATATGGATTTCTTCTCCCTCTAAACTCATATGGCCTCTTCTTTGGCACTGGATCATGGGTCTACCTTTGTTGTCATATTGAATTTTGCTTCTTGGCATACTATTATCACTCCTCTGATGGTTGTGATAGCCACCAGGGGATGCGTCGTTGTTTTGGGTTTTTGGTGGTGTGGTCAAAGGGGTTGACTATTCCCCTTGTGCGAAGAACACTTGCGAACTCCGCGCTTTTAGGTTGTACGAGCACTCATTGACAAAGTGTCCCATAACTCGACAGATGTCAAAAAACATTTTCTTTGGACAGTTCGCCTTTGTGTGACCTACTGTTTTGCATTCAGTACACCACAGTTCGTTTGCCTCCTTTGACCCTTCTTTGTCGGCTTTCAGTTCTTTCATCATTCTCAGCATATCTCGATAGAGAGCTTGTACGGTTTTTTATTCATCTTTGCTCTCCCCCGTACTTTCATCGTCATCTTTCTTTTTCCCTCACGAAGATGTCTTGTTTTCGCTCTCGATGTCCATCGCACGGTTATATGCTTCAATGTACAAGGATGGAGGTACCACCCTCATTTTCTTCCGAAGCAAGGGAAGCAATCCTTCGATGAACCACCTCTTCTTCAGACCATCTGCAGGTTGTGTCTCCAGTTTCCCCAACAGATCTTTCAGTTTCTGATTAGAGGTCTACACACTCTCGAGCTTCTCTTGCTTGGTATTGTAGATTTCCGCTACAATCTCACTATCATCCCTCAGAAGTTTGAACTCCTCTTGAAATGCTTGCTTCAATAATCTCCATGATGCTCTGTGTACTTGGTCCAATTTTGAGTACTAGTCAATGGCACTATCTCTCAGTGTTACTGGAAATGCTTTCAACCAGTGATCTGGATCATCCTGTCTGTTTGCTATCCAAATTGTTTCACATGTTTTGCAATGTTGTACTGGACCTTCTGACCCATTCCCCGTAAATTTTGGCAACTTCTATCACTCGGCTGGAGTCACCATCCTTCCCCGCTGTCCTCCTTGTGTATTGGACCTGATTGAGTGGTTTTCTCGCTACGTTTCGGTGCATCACTTGCACTCCCGGCCACGTACGAGTCTCTCCCACATCTTCCATCTGCATCCTCGATACCTTGAGTCTCCTAGGGTTCCCTCTGATACACCCTCCACCTTGGGGTCCTGGGCTCAGATCTTGTAGTCGTCAATCGTTCGTCATCATCCGATATGGACAACTCCTGAATGCATCGGATGCTATTATAAAGTTCTTCACTTAATTCATTTTCACTTTCACTGATTTTGTACCTTCCTACGTACAGAGTGTTGAAGGGTCCTTCGTCCCTCCCTTCAACAAAACTTTGATGTGCTCTTTCGATTGGATTGATCTATTTCCTCAAGATTTTCATGTGCTCTTCTAATGCTTTGATTTATCTCAGTTATATCTTCATGAATTTCTCTGTCAATTTCTTTTAATCTTCATCGTCTATTCTCTCGCTCTTGTACCCTAAGTGATCGCCGAACCTTCTCTTGAGTTTCGTGCTTGCTTGGTACTCGGTTCTTATCTTTGTTAGGCCGTACGGGCATTAAAGGTTGTTCACGCGATCATTGGTTGTTGGGAGTACATCTTCGGCTAGTGTCTCGTTCCTTCTCTTCCAGCTTGGTCCTCTCCTCGTATCGCTACATTATTTGTTGCCTCAGGTACTCCTAGTCAGTCTCTGCCCGAATATCTTGTAGGATGATGAAGTGGCAAGCCAGTAGTCTTGGCAGGCGGTTGAGGAGATGGTCGACCTCGTCGTTCACTTCTAGTCTATCCCAAATAACTGCCTTAGGGATCTCTCGCCTAAGGGCTTCCCTCCGTACGTGATCTCTTAGTGATATATTCCACAGATTTATCAAATCTTGTGTCAACTGTCTTCCCTTTCTTCATTAGTTTCCACAGGCTCTTCCGTTAGTCAACCCATTATGCTACCATTATACTGACAAGTGATTCCCTAGTTCGCTTAGGCAACAACACCAAATGTGTACTCGCGGATTGAATTCCAACATATGCAATGAGTAAACGAGAGAAACTTACAGAACATAACACGTACTAGAATGTAAAGCATAAAATCATCACTGTCTTTATTCATTAAACATATGCCAGTACAAGTATCTCATGACAATTATATCAACAGCAGTAACATCTATATTAACTACATGACTCCAATACATATAGCGCGCGAGCGGTGGTTGAAGACCAACCGTCGTGTCGTTTCATTACATTAATTATTCTCTTGGGAACTAATTCCCGAACCACTAACTAATAGGACAAAACACTTACATTAATTATCAAACTAAGTCTTATTTCTTATTTCTTTATTCTCGATCGACTAATTGCATTTTGGCCACCTACAATTGCGTATTTGTAGAGTTTTTGCCGCGTCGTCTCGTCTACCTAAGCAGAGTCTTTGACCAATGTGTGTCGTCCTGCATTTTCCTCTTTCGTTTTCTATTTGCCGATTTTCGCAAATTGTTCTTTAATTACTGCGTGCATTTTTTAGGTTTTCAAATTATTCATTATATAATATCGATTATAATATTATTATAATAATTATTAAAAAATTAAATAGTATATACTATATAGATTGTATTTTATAATTTCTATAATAATAATTAATATTAAATAATAATATAATTAATAATATTACAGATTCTAATAATAATAGATATTATTGATTTATTTATTATTATTTTATTATTATTAGTTATAGATTGTATAATAAATTAATAATAATATCTATATAATAATCATAGTAACGAGACTCGGACTCGGCTAGGGTGACTCGACTCGAGACTCGGGTCTCGATGCCCGGACCCGGCGTAGACAGGGCAAAATGAAAAAACCCTAGAAATTTGGAGATTTTTAAGGATTTAAAACTTGTTTCAAGCACCCTTTGTTGAATAAACCTTAAAGACACAATAACATCATTAAATAGTAGCAAATTTGATCACATGCACAAGTATATATCGATCACATAAGCATAAAGTACACAAATTGTAGCTGACCTGCTAAAGGAAATAGCACACTTAGATATATAAATATAGTCAAATGTATACAAAACTCATGGAATATGAAATCTATGACATCAAATGTTCCAAACAAATATGAAATATCAAAACAATAACTACAAGTCTATGGCTCAAAGGAGTTTGCATCCTTCCTGCGAAGGGATCTAAGGTGGGTCCTAGATGATGTAGCAACTACAGCCATAGTCTCTGCTTGTGACTCCATGACAACCTCACCAACATTAGTTGTGGATGTGTTTGCTCGTGCTTTAGCCTCCTCCTCTGCCATGGCTATAGCCTCAACCTCTCTATCTGCTTGGTCAACCCAATCAAGGTCCTCGTCACTAACACAAGTATACATTGATCATATAAGTATAAACACAAATTGTAGCTAAGTTGCTCACCGAAATAGCACACTTAGATATATAGTCAAAGACTCAAATGTATACAAAAATCATCGAATATGAAATCCATGACATCAAATGTTCCAAACAAATATGAAATATCAAAAGTTCAAAACCATAACTGGAAGTCTATGGCTCAAAGGAGCCTGCATCCTTCCTACGAATGTGTCTAAGATAGGTCATGGATGATGCAACAGCCATAATCTCAAGTATCATGGCAATTGCCCTAATGGGGTTGAGGGTCAATGCCCTTTGTGGGGGTCTAGGCGTAGTGCCTGTAGTGGGGCCGAGGGGTAGCACCCCTCGCGAAGGTTTGGGAGCAGCGCCCCTAGCGGGGGTCAAGGGGCAATGCCCCTTGTGAGGATTTGGGGGAAGCGCCCCCAGTGGGGTCAAGGGCAATGCCCATTGCGGGGGTTTGGGGGCAGCGCCCCTTACGGGGGTCTGGGGGCAGCGCCCCTTGCAAGGGTATGGGGGTAACGCCCCCAACGAGGTCAAGGGGTAGTGCCCCTTGTGGGGGTCTGGGGGCAGTGCCCCCAATGGGGTCAAGGGGCAACGCCCCTTGCGAGGGTCTAGGGGCAGCGCCCCCAGTGGGGTCAAGGGGCAACGCCAAGCCCAAATTAAGACCTCCAAAACCATACAAACCTTCATGGTGTACATCATTTTGCATTCACAATAAGTAAAAAAAAACAAGTTTTAACTTTAAATTTCATGTAATTTTTTGCAATTTTCAAACCCTGCCTGTTATCGAGTCCTGCTGACAAGACTCGCCTGGACTCGGCGAGTCCAACCAAGACTCGGCAGGACTCGGCTGAGTTCGAGTCCGAGCCCCCAAGACTCGACCAAGGTGACTCGCCGAGTCTTGGCAAGTTCTGCAAGTCTTGTTACTATGATAATAATATATAGATTCTCAAATATTCAATATATATTAAATTTTAAGTATATATAATTTTATAAATAAATCATTGTTTTATTTTATTAATATTAATTTTTAAAAATTATTATTAATAATAATTTAAGAGTAATACATTCATTATTAATAATTATAATTTAAACTTGTTAATTTTAGTAAAGTAGTAATTATACATACATTAGTTTAAATATTATATATATATATATATATAGATTCTCAAATATTCAATATATATTAAATTTTAAATATATATATAATTTTATAAATAAATCATTGTTTTATTTTATTAATATTAATTTTTAAAAATAATAATTATTAATAATTTAATAGTAATACATTAATTATTAATAATTATAATTTAAACTTATTAATTTTAGTAAAATAGTAATTATACATACATTAGTTTAAATATTATATTATATATATATATATATATATATATATATATATTTAAATATATATATTAATATATTTTATAATATTTTTGTACGAACATACCCGTACCCAACCCCTAGAAAAAAATTGTTGTACCCACATACTCGTGCCCGTACCCAATTCAGCAACCTAGCTTTATTTGCATGAGAAAGGCATACTAATGTTATCGCAGCCATACACTTTTGAAAGGAAGTCGAATCCCTTAGGACTTAATCGCAGGTTGAGAAATAAAAATATACATGATTGAGCTCGTAGAGATTAGTAAGGTGGGAACCTAAAGCCTTGAATACCCAGGTAGCTCCCCTAAATATATAGACAAGTGGCAAGGAGATCATGAATTTGAAGCATCAAGCACATATATTGGCTCCTCAAATCAGCCAACTAAAAGGCAAGATGGAAGAGATGATCAATGAATTGGGCTAGCAGCAGAAAAATGCCAAAGTCATAGAGCTTCAAAGAGAATCTGCGCAAAATGAGGCTGCCATCCTAAAGTCAATAGTTGGTGAGTTAATGATTAAAATTGAAGAACAAAATGAAGGAGAAAGAACTGAAAGAGAAGATTCAATAAATTAGGCTCAAACCAAGAGCCTTAAGGTTAGTGAAACCAATCTCAACACCAACTTTGGCCTCAACAAACGAAAAAGTTGTCCACCCAAGATGACACCGTCACTCAACTCCAACACTAGGTTGATCTTTTGAAGGACAAAGAGAGAGATAAGTGATAAGATAGAGGCTAGAGTACGAGGTACATAGCCTAACCTTGGATGTAATAAAATAACGATGCAAATTTTATTGGGACGCCACCAGTAGGCTTAACCATGCTACTGATTGAGAGGATGTAGTCTACATCCAAGTTCAAGGCACCAAATGTGAGCTTGATAGCAACACCACCACCTTGGAACCAATTATGGCTGATGTGGAAATTTTCAAGGACAAATTGTCCACCCTTTCAACCAAGGTACTCAAGAGTGTAGGAATAATAGACATGTGGAAGGTAGCAACTAGGGTGTTCAATTTTCAGGCCAAGGATACAGCTACACAACATTACAAGGCCAAACTAGTCTCTATACAAAAAGTGGTAATAAACATGATAGGTCATCTCAACCAGTTACAGTTGCGAGGCCCCCAATCATTGTTTAGTGCAAATGGAAGGAACCTACACATGGAAACTTTTCTTGACATGATTATAGAAAATAGAAGGGATGAGCCTACATTTCAAGGCTCATCCCTAGCTCCAAAACATACAACATCATCAAGCCTTTGGCCCAATTAGAAGTTCAAGTGTGGAATGCAATCACAAAACCCTAGACACCACTATTGAAATGGTGATAAAAAGTAATATCCCCAATAGGGATATTTATATGATATTTATTTGCTTCAATTCCATTCAACACAAATATCTGGATTTACTTCAAAATCAGATCTAATGCAAGAGATATTATTCTCAATAGAACATTCAAAAATGGATTACAACCCCTTTGAAAGTGATTAGTTAACACAACAGCCACAAAAGCAGATTACTCCTATTTATTCAATTGTAATTTCAACTTACAATCGATTTTATACCAAACTTTCAAGAACAACAGCAGCATTTATTATTATCAAGAAATATAGAAAATCAACAACAAATGACACTAGAGGAGCCACCACAAAATTATAAACCCTAGGAGCTAAGAGAGCCAGCCAAATAGAAAATAGTTGAAGCTCAAACACAATCCCTATGTGGAATTGCACAATTCTGGATTAGGCATTTTCGTCCACTAACCAGCTATAGAAATCAAGGGGTTTCCATCCTCCAATCTCCAGTAATAAACAAACTAGATGTCCAATCTATTTGAGGGAATAAATTGATAAAACAAGCATGCCCTCTCTGATCTTTGACTTAGATTAAACAGGTACTTGAGCACCTAGTTTCCCTCCAAAGGACAATTTCAAATTCTTTCATTTTCCCTCCAAGACAACCCCGCTCACAATCTTTGGGCTAACACCACTTTAAGAAATAAAGTTTGATTAGATAACACAAAAAGGGCTCAATAACTTGGGCATCCACTTTGAAAATACTTAACTGGTTCTTTAATAAAACACCCTTAAATAATATAGTTCATTTCCCTATGTTATTTTCCTAAGTCCATAGGAAATGGAAAATGGGCTTATGCAACATCCCTGAACCTTATGGAAAAAGGAGACATGACAGTCCTCCCTCACGAAAATTGCTTTCCCTCAAGCAATTAAAATTTGGATGCTTCAAAATGTCGCCTCCTTCCCATGTCACATCTCCAGCTGGCAAGTTCTTCCATTGCACCAAATACTCAATAATGGTTGTGTTCCTTAACTTCTTTTCTCGAGTAGCCATGATAGCTTCTTATATCAAAATGGGTCTACCTCCATCATCCAAAAGTGGAAAATCCATCTAGCTTTGAGGCTATTGAGAAATCCTAAGGAAAAAATTTGGATATCATTGAAAAGACTTGGGAGCATTCTCACTCTTATTTCACTCAAATTTGTGTTGAAATGGATTTGGACAAAGGGTTGCATAAAGAAATTATTTCAAAAAAGGATGTGTTGGAGTTTCAATTCACACCTCTGGAATTCGGATTAGAAACAAACAGCTATGCACAGTTAAACTGCTCTTCAAATTAGGAGGGGAAGCTCCCTCTTCGCTGATGATGCTCAAAAAGAATTCTAAACTACTGCAAATCTTTTTATTCTCAGCTAAGAGCACAAGGTTATAAAACTCTTTGCGTCATAGCTAAGGTTTTCTCTTTTCCAAAACTTCAAACTACCACTAGGCCTAAACTATAGACGCTTCTGACAACTCAAGTAAACTCAGAGCTTGAGAGTTAGAAGTAAAGGAGGAATGATTTGATTAACACAAAAGCTTAAATAAACTTACTTCTAGATCACACCTGAAGACTCATTGCACTTATAAGATGTAAGCTGAAATAAAGATTAGACAAGCATAACACATAAGACAAGAAGCTGAAAGAGATCAAGCAAGTAAATCAGAGCAAAGACCGCATAAGTTTTCACTTTTCTCAATTTCTAACAGCACTTACACTTCTAGGACAGCAGATTGTAGCAAAGACAGGCTTACAATGAGCGATTAAACACCAGATTACACTTGACACAAGTTGAACAGTAACTGAACAACAATTTGCAGCAATACAGGCCTACAAATTAGCTCTTACAATAACAGTTAGAAAATAATGGGCAAGGCTGCCCTTATTTATACACAAACAAGGAGTAGGTAACCCTAAAATCTCCTTGCTTTAAGCTGACTAGACTTGCCAACTCACAAGAATTATTTCTAAAAATAACACAAGACAACTAATTAACCACATGCTAAAATCAATTAACTGATTTAAAAGCAGGAAATTCCAACTATACATTTGATTTTTCTATTTCACAAAGAATAGATAAGCATAAAACAAGAATAGCAAGTAAAACTCGGAAAAGGCATCGAGTTAACTCTACTGCTTTTAGTTCTATTCTTGGAAATCTTCGCTGCCCCAAAAAGGTGACTTATTTCTCTCCAAAAAGTGGATTCCCGAAAAAAAAGTTGAGGTCTGGGTTTTGTAGACAATCACATTCTGAAGAGACCCAATTCATCAGATTTTCAAAAAGCTGAGGGCTTCCCAAAAAGGCACTGAAAAAGCGGATTTTTGGGAATACAAAATTTCCCAATCTTCAAGAGGAGCAAAAAGCAGATGGACCCAGATCGATGAAAACTGAAAAAGCTAACCACCTATTTCTGAAATGTGATGCCCTCGAAGATTGGACCATGAAAAAGTGTGCCTATGTGCTTCCCAATCCCGAATCCACGAAGAACACTAAAAAAGCAATCCATTTGATTGCCTCCAAATCTTGATGAGAAGAAAACAATATTTTTCTTCCTCTAGATGCCAACCTGCAGAATATGAAGAATGAATGCCAAAAGCCTTCTTGAATAGAGTTTGAAGATGAAAAAGCGCTTTCTTCACACAAGCCCTAAAATTTTTAAGTTATCCATTAAGATAGAAACTTTGTATGCAAAAATCTGAGTCCGTTTGCACATGGAAAGCTTGGTAAAAGCATACGTATTTGATGACATCATCAAACACGGAAAGCTTCAACAGTGTTAGCCATTTTTATTTGTTTTTCAACTTTTACTTGCTTCTACTTCCAGCAAGGCCTACCTCCGACTTCGACGAGCCAGCAATCTGGTATTGCCAACTAATAAAATATGTTTGACCATGGCAATCTCAAGTTTGACCACTGCTGAAGTGATCCCCAGCTTCATATCGGCATTCAACATCGTCTAATCATGATTACAGACCCCAGAAGTGACCAACGGAGGCTGAACTGGAAAGAAGGCATGTTGGGGTCGAAAATATTGTGTTGAAAACCCAGGCACCCCTAGCTGACAAGGGCACCTAGCATCTCATGCCTTAATCCAAACTTCAATGATTTTCATCTTTCATCCTTGATCTCCGCCTTTGCCAACTACGTCCTTTGATCACTGATTTCCACGTGACAACGAACACCTGCATCCAGATGCTGAGAATACTAACCTGTCTGAACCTCAGTGATATGTTCGCCAGCTTTTCTCAGCCTCTAATGTTGCTTTTATCCTATTTTTCGGGCGACTAAAGGTTATTGACGAGCAAGACTCACCATTTTCGAGCAACAAATGATGGAAGCCGAAAAATGACTAAGCCACCAAATGCTAGGCGCCCTAACTGGACAAGGGTGCCTAGACATCCCAGAGTTAGATTTTTTTATAAATTTCACCATTTTCGGATTCGCCTCTGTTTTGCGTGAACTTCACCTTTTCTCGATCATTGACATTTTAACATTGCCTGCACAGCATTTGAGACTTTGAATCTGATACCTGGTAGCAGATAATCCTCCATTGATGACCTTGGAGCTCACGCTTTGCCTTCTAAAAAAGCAGAATTAATCCACCAAAGAAATCCTGACCTTTTGACGATTCTGACTAGACCAGCTTGATTGGGAAGTATTTTCGACCAATCAAAATCAGTTAGAGCCCCCCAAACAAAGATTCTATTTTTAGAAAGTTTTGCCAACATCCATTTGACAACAAACCCAGAAAACCCTGAATCAAGTCTATTTTTAGAAACTTTCTAAAAATAATAACTTTGTATTTTTAGAAATTTTGACTTTTGACGAAAAATTTTACAAGACTTTGACCACTCTTTACAAAATGCCTTAATGAAGCAAAATTTTTGATTGGGCACAATCGGATGGTAGATCTTGGGTACAAAAATTAGATTATGTGAATATCCCCATTTGATGTCATTTTTGTTTCGTTTATAGACACTTGGTTTCTCATTGCCCAAAAGGGAGCTCTATTTCTCCCCAAGATAGCAATAAGAAGCTCTCTTCTCAAGCTACTTGGTGGAAAGGAGCTAAACCTCATCATCTTATAATTTTCCCAATGTAAGTGAATGAAACTTTTGAGGGTGTGAAGCAAGATTTAGTCCGCCAAGAAGATTTGAGTTCTTCTACAAATGAGGTGGGAGATGTGGCTACTAAATAAGCAGCAGACTTTGATGCCAAAAAGGAAAATTTTGATTGAGCTCCTTCTCAAACTTTATAGGAAGCTTCTTCTATTAATTCAGTAGTAGATGCAAAGACACCTTCTGCACTGGAGGCTACAAAGGATGGTCAGATCCAGACCATGGATTCAGTTCTGGATATTGGATTGCAAGTTGTGCATTCCCCTCAAAATGAATGGACCAAGGTGAAAAGGACAAGGCATGCTGATTGGGGAAGACCACTCTCAAATAGGTGTTGCTATTTAAGATATGATAATACAAATCCTAAAGCTAAAGAAACATGAATACATTATTCGAGACCTGTACATTGATGTGATGAAGGCCTTTCAAGATTTACTTCAGTTGTGACTAATCTTAAGTATGATAAATGTTATGATGGAAAAGCATATGCCATGATATGGGAAGTATCATATATACAGAATCATATGAAAAGGTGAAGACGTTTATGGCACAAGCCATTACATTAATGTAATGAGAGCAACAATTATTATATTCCTTTATAGCAGCAATTGCCTTTGGACAGCAATGCATAATGAACAGCAATTAACAATTAAAAAAAGCAGAAATTATATTATATAGAGCAGCGATTAAGGAAAACAAAAGAAAGCAATTAAATGAAGAACATGATGAATGAAGGGCTGGGCAAACATAAAGGAAGTCAATTTTGTAGTTGCTGATGAAAGTAATAAAGTAAAACAGCAATATCATTAAGTAAATAGAATTATTATAAAATACATTGAATAAATCATAAAGTGGCTGACTTCCTTATTTAAAGTTAAAAGAATATTAACATATTAAAAGCACATGGGAATAAGACAAAAGGCAAAAGAATACAAAATAAGAAAAAGACAAAAATTAAATTAGACAAATTAAAGAAGATACTAACAAAGCAACGATTCATTCTAAATACAGGCAGAGTTGATATTAACAAAGGAGCGCTGCATTACAAAGTCGCAATGATTCACAAAGAAAGCAGCGATGAGTGTCTAAAGAGACAACTAGAATATAAAGCAGCAATTAAAAATACTCAAAGGTAATAATTAAAGTTTTCAAAGGCAGCGACTATATAGAAAGGGTGTGAACCTTTCAACATAAATGATATAAAGAATAATACACTTATGAGATGTGTGAGAAGAGAGATTTGGAGATATGAAATAAAATAAGGAATATGTGGAGAGTATAAGGATGAGAATAAGTGTGTTGAGTTAGAAGATTTCACCATACATACACAGCAGATAAAGAGATTTAGAAGAGCAGATCTTAAGGAGTATATTTGCAGACTTCATGAAGGGATCGTTAAGAGTGTATGAGCAGATTTATGAAGACTCTATGAGCATATTTGTGAAGACTTCATTATGCAGATTTGATAAGGGCTATAGGCAGTTTGGATAAAGTGATGAAGGCTATATGCAAACTTGGCAAAGAATATGCAGATTTGAAAGAGGTATAAGCAGATCTAAAAGGAATACATATGGAAATGAATGTATCAATTTTGTGAAGAGCATTACAAGAAGATCATTTATAAAAGCAACTTTGTATGAAGATTTGAAAAAGAAGATATATGAAGATATTTGGAGATCATTCAAGGAAGATAAATTAAAGAGGAAGAGTGGTATTGAACAGGAGATCATAATGTCCATCATCCATTGAAGAAGCAACATAGAGGGTTGGAAGTTGGTGCTTCCTAAAGGAGATTTTGGTGCCTCTAGTAGGTTGGTGCCTACGAATTCAGTTTAGGGAGTTGTTGCTTCTAGTGGGTCGATGCTCACAAATTGAATGAGGGGTTGGTTCCTCTAGTGGGTTGGTGCTCTCAAATTGAATGAGGGGTTGGTGCGTCTAGTAGGTTAGTACCTACAAAATTTGTAAAAAGAAGAATTCATATAATACTAAATATGAGATATTGAAATACAAATAACAAAATTGAATAGATATCAAAATATAAATATAAGTAATTGCCATTTAAAATATCATTATTATAATTATAATTATCAAGATAATATTATAATTAAAAATACAAATAATTACAGCCCATTAAGGGGCATGGCTGGGTTATTTCAGCTTCAAAGGTGCCAGCGAAGGTTGCTTGGGAAAAACCGATGGAGGGATGGTGGAAATTAAATTTTGATGGTGCCTCTAAAGGGAACCCTAGACCATCTAGGGCAGGTTTCATCATTCGTGAATCGAAAGGGAATGTGTTGGACTTGGGGGCGAAGAAGTTGGAGGTTGGGACAAACAATGTCGTTGAAGTCTTAGCAGCATTAACGGCTATTAGATTTGGCAAGAAATTGGGGGCTTCAAAAATTCATCTAGAAGGTGACTCTCTCATAATCATTCAGGCAGTGATGAAGGGGAGCATTGATGCATGGCATCTCTAGAATATAATTGCTAAAATTGTGGAGGAATTAGCATCATTTGATGACTTCCTTGTTGGTCATGTAAGGAGATCCAGGAATGTGGAAGTTGACACCCTTTCGAAATGGACTCTAACCTTTGGAGAGGTCGGTGAGCTCAGGACTGAAGATTTAAGGCAAGTTGATTTAGAGGAGTTGGTTCATTGAGAGGTGGTAAGTACGTAGCATTAAATGGGCAAGAATTAATGAAAGATTAAAGTGGCTGAAGTGTAATGTCCCCTTCTCGAGCATGATCTTTTCAGTTGACCGTTGGCCTATTCCGGTGACCCGTAGGCTACTCGGAAGGTGAATTTAGGGTTTCCTGTTTTGGAGGTTGTTGTTGCTCGTGAATTGGTAATTGAATTGTGGATTCTTTCTGGGTTTTTAGAGAGCTTCGCAGTGGTGTGATTTGCTTGTCGTTCCGAGCACCTTCAGGAATTTACTATTTTTAGTAAATTCTATTTCTGGCAGTGGTCTTGTTGTTTTCGGCACGGTTGGCTCTCATCTTCAGTCGGTTAGGTTGGTTTGATCAATTTTGGCCTTGGGATGCTTTTTGGAGAGATAAGTGCATTTTATTTAAATAATGTTATATTTAATGTTATATTATCCCCTTGGCCTAGTCTTATAACTTAATGTTGTTTTGAAAAGTGGTCTTCAAGGGTGGGCGCCTCATGGAGGTAATTTTATATTCTATTAAAGTCAAAAATTGAAGCTTAAGTTGGACGCCTATTTTCTTGAAGGGATGAATTAAAATTAAAAGTCAAAGTGAAGCCTTGAAAAGTGACGCTATTTCTTGGAGGGAAAAAAGGTTGATTTCAAATTTGAAAATTAGGGTTTCTCTTCTAGAAGCTTTTGGTGGGTCTTCTCAAAATTATAAAAGGGAGCCTTGGGTCTTCATTTTGGCATCTTTTGCCTACAGTAATGTTACTCTGCCGGAATGGTATTGGGATCCCTTCGAGGAATGTATGCCTCCTAGCCTTGGCATTGCTTCTTGCTTGGAAGATAGCAACTAGTGATGAGATAGTTGTAGTTGAGTGAATCTTGTAGTGAGGGTTGCTTTGTAGCACTTTGGTTTTGCATATGTAGTTTTGTTTCTTGCATTTTAGTAATTTTCTGGAGTTGCTGATTATCTTGGCTGTAAGTGAGTTTCAATTGCAGATTTGAAAATAAAATTTATCTCCTTCTGGGTATTGTCTCATTGCATTTCTCTATCAAGGGCAAACTGTTTTGGCAAGTTTCAGATTTTATGATGAAAAACTGAATTTTAAAGAAGGAAATCGCCCTTCCTTGAGGGCCATACTATTTTGTCCTTGCTTGGAATTCGTGCACAAAAAAGATACAGCGGTTTAGGTCAGTTTCTTGGTTCGTATTTGGGCGCCATGGTCTTAGGAAGCTAATGCATTTCGTTTGGGGTCTTTCGGTTGAGAATTGAGTGAGTTGTGATCATTTCAATAGGGTTATGTGTTGCTGGTTCATTAATTTCAGTCCATGTCCAGTTATATCAGTTTGCATAATATCAATCAATTGAGTTGGGTAGGGGTGAAAAGTCATTGTGAGCATCTAAGAGGCATTATACTTCATTATAGCAGTGATAGACTTTCTTATTCTATGTGGTTGATAGGCACTCTCTAATTATTGTAAGCTGAACAGTAGTACTGTCAGCAATCTTGCTTCTTCTCTTATATTTCATTGTAATACCCGCTGGATAAGTGGAAGAGGCTGGCTTGCCGCCTATCTTACTTTGAATATTGCATTGTATTATTTAGCATCTCCGTCATATGGTAGCTCCAATTCCATCTTGGGTTGGGAAGCACATTCTTGACGTCGAGTTACTTTCAGCATAGTAGTTGTTTGGGATCCTCTGACCATATGCTCGCCGTCATCTGGCGCATCCTTGGTTAGAGTTATTTAGTATTGCATTGCATTGAGATCCTCTGACCATATGCTCACACCTTGCCCATCTCGGGATCCTGGTGTACATTCTTGGTTAGAGTTGAATTCCGCATCGTTTTGGTTTAAGTGCTAACCCTAACGGATGTGTGTTGCATTGCTCATTGTAATTGAAAAATTGAAAAAACTGGTTCGGTATATTTCATGAAGTGACCGGAAAAATGGTGTGGAGATGGGCGGCGGTGCTTTTAGTACAATCTGCATTTATCGCCGAATGTGTAGTGTTAATTTTGTTTAAAGTCTTTCTGCCCTCGTTTATCGATGGTTCGTTTGACCTTTTCATGGAGAAAAAGGCTTTGAAAAGGTGCGAAGTTGGGTGGCGGCAATGTTCTAACAGAGATTTAATGGAGGCGAATTTTACACTTTGGACAAGGAGGCGATTATGCCCATTCTTTGGCGAAGTGATAGAAAGGAGATTGAAGGGTATGTTTTTGTATAAAGATAAGAGGTTGGTGAAATTTGTACAGTTGATTCTGGGTAAGGTGTTTGGGGATTTAAGACACAGGTACCGAACAAACATGGATGTTTATTCCTTAATAATGGTGTGGGGTCTGGATTTGGGGGAGTCGGTGGAAACGGTGAAGGGGGATATGGAAGCAATTGTGCTTAAAGATTTATTGGATGGAATGGACTCAATTTTGGAGTGGGCGATCCCGGGTGAAGGTTTTGATGTTCGTTAAGGGATTGAAAATGTAGAACATGAAGTGTTTGAGAAATGCATTCCGTTTGTGCGGTGGCCGGAAGGGAGATTCAAAGCTCGTCGCAAAGAGGAGGCCAGACACAGTTGGGAGGTGTTGAAGGTCTTTGTGCAATTGATGGAGGTGGAAGCATTGCTTGCTCAGTCTAAGGTAGAAGCCGAACATATGGAAAGTAGAGAGCTTCGTCTTCAGAAGAGGAAGGTGACGGGAGCGCTAGAGGGCAGAGTGGATCCGGGTAGCTCGCCCTAAGTCAATTAGTATTTCTCTTTGTTTTGTAATGGTACTTCAACTATGTTATGTCTATCTTGTTTGAATTTTGGGGGTCTAGCCCTGCTTGGGATACAGTGGTAAATAGTTTTTTAATGTAGGGTGGTTGGTTTCGTTCTATGATAATGTTTTGAATGTAAGTCTGAGTTCTTTTTTGAGCTCGAATTAGATGAACAGAGGATTAGCGTAGGGTGGTATGTGTGTTAATTGCTTAATCCTGAAAAAACAGTTCTATTCGTAGGTGGTTTTTTGGGTGGTAGGTGGTTTTTCTTGAAAAGAACAATGTACTCTAATTTTACTATTGAATAATATAAAATCTTATTACAAAGCAAAAAAAAAAAAATAATAATAATTACCATTTAAATATTAGAATCCTAAATAATATTTGTAAATATGACAATTTAAATATCACTAAATAATGTAATATATAAATATATTACAATTAAATACATTACAATTTATTATTGATAACTTAAAAAGAAACTAATATAACTAATAATAATATTTCATAGACTAAACAGCAAAAAATATCATAATTATTAATAACACCAACAATGCAGCGATCATAATAACTATTAACAAATAAGCAATCCTTATCAATAAGCACCGATCAACAAAGAGATGGCTTTGTTTAAGGCATCGATTCCTATCACAGCAAATAAGGGAACAAATATAATTAAATTCCAATAAGGGAAGCCATGCACTAGTAATTAAAAAGCCACGATTAAGTGAAGGTAGCAATTAGTATAAATAAAGAGGTATGCTCCCTTGAAGTGATGTGGTTGTCACCAAAGGACATGCCCCTTGGTCTAATCAATGATATTTAAAGGGGGAAGGCTTCCAAGCCAAGAGGGAGAGGAAGGAAGGAATGGCTGGTTGGGCAATAAAAGGAATCTGCAGATCAGTAAGTATAAGGGGTAAAGATATTAATATGATATTTACGAAAACCAATAGTGGTTAAGTAACATTACATGATGCATTATATGTTGTTAGTATTACCATTCTTATTAACCTTAATTATGGGTAATAACTTATATATGACAATAATTATTCTTATTGACATTGAAGTTAGGAAAGATAATTTATAGATGATATTGTATATTCTTGTGGGCATGAATTATTTATTTATGTTATTTAGAGATGATGATCCATGTATGATATTATTAGTTCTTAGTGAGTTTGCTGATATGCTTATTTAGGAATTACATCATTATGTTCATGTTCCACCATGGTAAGGAAGAAGGATTACAGAGGGAATGCTGCAAAGGGGTCTCTACTAGATACACCACCCAGGGGGGGGTGGGGGGGGAGGGACAAGATGAGTCCACAAAGGGCCAAGGGGGTACTTGCCTCTGGGGTCAAAAGGGAAACCATGCACTAGTAATTAAAAAGCCACGATTAAGGGAAGCCATGCCCTTGGGTCTAGATTGATCATCGGAGTAACAATTGTAATCTCACCCTCCTACCATGGTGTAACAAGAGGGGAGGATTAGTTATGGGGAGTGGAAAGCGTTTGGAAGGATGAGGGGATTAGGATCGTTCCTAGACCAACTCATATGAATGGCATGCACCACAAGAGGTCAAGGAGGTTGTCTCATATGAATGGCATGCGCCACATGAGATTAAGAAGATAGCCTCATATGAATGGCATGCGCCACATGAGGCCACAGGAACTATGACAACCCATCAACCACGCTCTTCCATGCTTCTCCTCATGTTGGGCACCTCGAGGTAAGGTAATAATCAGGATAGTAAATTTACCATGGAATTACTAATGTTGAAACATGATGCTTCTCTTGTTAGGTTATGGTTGCAATTGATATCTAATTTATTTGTAGGATTAAAATCAACCAAGGTACTCTCTAGACCCTTAATTCACTTGTGAAATTGATAAGTTAGAATTAGTATAATCCCTACTAGGGACATTACACTCATCAAAAAGATTAGATTTAGTAAATAAATTAAATTTTAAAACCTAACTTACAAAATTAAACATAAAAATTATAATTATAAAAACCTAAATGAGTTGCTAAATACTAAATAGTAAAGAACTAAAATAAACCACAAATAAAAGCAGCAGCATCAAGGACAATGGCAGGACAGGAAGATGCTGGGAGAGGTGGCAAAGAAAAGCATAGTGGGTAGAGAGGAAGAGGGAGATGAAAACACTTAAACAATGACAGCAACCCAAGAGAGGCAAGACTGTTGACAAGAAGGGAAGAATGAGAATAAAAAACAGCTCTGCTGCTGCTGTCTCTAAAATGTCTTCAAATGGCTCTGAAACCTCTCCAAATGTCTATGCTCCAAATGAAAGCTCCATCCGTGCTACCACTTGTGATTTTACATGTTGAGCCATTATATTTATTAAAAAAATACGAGTGTTTTTTACTTTTTAGGGTTAGTAATTTTTTGTTCAAATCTCATTGGATGTGGCATGAATGACAAGGGTGCAGCACCCATGCATAGCTGCCACAGCTGAAATTTAAAATTAGGTGGGTACACTACCCAAGCTGTATCCTGGTCATATATATCAGTTACAGCGGTACACATGCCAAGGGAATGGGAGAGGTGTATACTGCAGGCCTGAATGAAAATGAAAGATAAGGAAATCTACAATGTTCTAAATGGTATAAAAGCAACGAAAGCAATAGAGAAAGAGACAGAGTTAAAATGATGAGGTCTGTGGCATCTTGCATGTTAATTTTTAAATCATAGAATAGGATAAGGAAATAAATCTGAGTATAGAATGACAAGTTCGTAGATAAGAGAATGGAAAGAGTATTTAATGTAAGCCAGGACAGTTAGAAAATAGAAGATAACTCAATTCGTCAAAATTTAAGTAACAAGGTTACAAGAGTAAATACTAAATAGATGACTGATCCTTACTACAATACTTTTCACAAATACAAATAAGAAGCTTAGTACAAAGATATTTACTCTGGAACACCGGACAAGTAAATAAATTATGGAAATTATTATAGTGCTGAAACTAAGTACATAAGCCTTGCCTTTCTGAGAGAGGGACTTCCAAGCAGAAATATTCACACCACAAGTACTCACTGTTAATAAAGCAAATTTAGTTTATCTCGCTCATGCGCATCCAAATCAATCTAGACACAAAAGTCAAAACGAATTTATTTGTTTTGTCTCACTTGGACTTGAACTCACCAAGACAAACTGTTTGACTACTAGGAATCATATTAAAGTAAGTACATATAAGAAAACATTCATACAGGCTATTTACTGATACTCAACACTTCAGCTGAGAGAAATAATTAGCAAAATGCATACAGGATTAACTTACTTGATTTGCTACTTTGTGCTGTAACAAACAATTTTTGATAGGGAGAATTTTATCAAAGCACCCTGGCACATGAAGCCCTAAGGCAGGTTTGTTCATTTCTCGACCATCTTCTCCATTTGTTGTATCTTCAGGTACCCAACTTTTCGCTCCAAATGAAAACTCCATCTGCAAAATTAATTAGAACTAAAATCAGCTACCTTCTTACAGTGAGCTAAGAACAGCATACCTGCTGATGAATATAGACTGCAAACAACTGCTGAAATAAAATAATACAGGAACATGTGCATTTGAGATTATATCAATGTGACAAGTCTTCTTTGAGTTGGACCCGAAAACATTCTGGAAACACCAAAAGATGTTTACTAGAAGACATTCCTCCAAACAATCCCAAGAGATATTTTGTCAACTCCCAGAGTATTTCATAGCAGAAAAAATAGCATTCAATAGAATATACAGAGTTGCAAAAAAATCATTATAAGAGAACATTTTTAAAGTCGCATCTAAATAACATACAAGTGTGCAGAACATATCACTGTGATAAAGTCTCTTACATGGCGTTGAACTCCTTTCCAACATTGTAATATTGCTATCAGGATTCAACCGTGTAGTTTTACAAGTCAAACTCATTGACCCATGTGTTCATGAGTAGTGGTTCACAAGAACCCATCTCTCATGATAATGAATGGTCCACTTAGCACTCATTGCATCTGGGTGATGCTCACAGAGGTGAAGCACTAGGCCTTCCCGGGAGGTCACCCATCCCAGTACTACTCCAGCTCAAGCACGCTTAACCATAGAGTTTTCCCCAAGGTTAAGCCCACCTAGCTTGCAACCCCATTTGCAAAACCTTCAGCAAGTGTTGTGCCTTATAAACCATTCATTATTATAGAGCCCCTTTAGTTCATCAATTGATAAGTAGGAGGTATTTTTCCACAGCGTGTCGAATTGTGATATTGCTCGTAAAACTACACGGTTGAATCCTGATAGCAATATCACAATTTGACATGCTGTGGAAAACTACCTCCTACTTATCCTTTCCAACCTATGTCACCATATTCGACCGAATTTCATGTTGAAATTCGAAATTCGTCGAATTTCAAAAAAATGTTTCAAATTCGTCTAAATTCGACCAAATTCGGCAGTCAAATAAGGGCGTTGAAAATTTTCATAAAGCGATTTTTTTTTAGGGTTTTTTTAAGGGTTTTTTTGTTATATCTCTGACGGCCGACATTTGATATTATTTCATCTCTTTCTCGCGCGGCGTCTGCAAGTCATTTCGTTTTTCAGAGTTCGCTTTTGCTTGTCAATTGTTATCTATCGCGGCTTCAGATCTCTACTTCGACGACTCCAGTGGCCGTCACTTGCGTCGGCGTCGGCTTTAACAGTGGCCGTCACTCTGCGTCCCCCTGTAGGTTGCGGGCCTGCGGCCATCAACAAAGTTTTGCTTCAACTTCGGCATCTCCACAATCCGCGCCGGTTCCTCTGCAACTAATCCACAATCCGCGCCGTTTTCTGCAACGAAATCACCCGACCTCAGCCATCGAAGGAGGTAGAACGTAGAAGCTGATTTTTTGTTTTTTTTAAATTTAGGGTTCCATAATTTTATGCGAATGATTTTTACCTAAGTCACCAATATTATTATTATTAAATTTAGGGTTCCATA
Source organism: Sequoia sempervirens (assembly GCA_007258455.2). Taxonomy (NCBI): domain Eukaryota; kingdom Viridiplantae; phylum Streptophyta; class Pinopsida; order Cupressales; family Cupressaceae; genus Sequoia; species Sequoia sempervirens. The sequence goes on along the minus strand of VDFB02353493.1, from coordinate 161,841,785 downwards.
ATTTAAATTTAGGGTTCCATAATTTTATGCAAATGATTTAATATTTTATTTTGTATTTAATAAATTAATATTATGTTTACAAATTACAGTTTACTTATTTGTAAATAATGTGTCCAAATCATTTTTATTGTAAATGTAAAATACGAAAATGTAAATTATATAAATATATTTATATTATTATAGACTTCAAAGTTTCAGTTATTAAGTTTATTAATATTTAGTATTTTTTATTAATATTAAAAGCTTCTTAATATTTTAGTATTTTTATTATTTTATATTTTATAGATTTTAGGTACTGTAAATTATATTAATAAAATTATAGATTTCTAGTACTTATTAGTTATTATTTATTAATATTTAGTGTTTTCATTTTATTTTTATGTTAATAAAAATATGTTAAATATATTTATGTTTATTAAAATTAAATTTAGTATTTTTTATTTTGTTTTTAGATTTAAAATAAGAAATCTATATATTTTGTCTCAATGTTTGAAATAAAATTGTGGATGTTTTAACTTTTAAATATTAAATATTATTTTGTCATTCAAACATGCAGATTATGTCTCCCAAGAAATCAACTGCGGAAGCATGGAAATAAGTCACTCGCAATGGAACTGACCTCAAATGCAATAATTGTCAGAAACCTTTTATTGGCGGTTTAACAAGGGCAATGGACCATTTACTTGGTATTACAAATGGTGCAGGAGGAGGTGTTACAGCATGTCCTGACGTTACCCCACAAATGAGAGCTGCTTTAGAGAAAGAACAATCCTCTTCAATTAGAGGAAAGATGATGAAAACACAAAAAAAACAGAGAATTGAAGAGGATATGTCTCAATCTAGATTCTCAGCATCTATTATGTCTTCCTCTTCTGGTTTATCCAAACCGGTGAGGGCATCAACAGAGAGTGGAACATTGAAAAGCTTATGGAAACCAGTAGAGAAACAGGAGGTGGATGATGCTGTAGCTGATTTGTTTTACACAAGTGCTATTCCATTCAATGTTGCAAGAAGTCCACATTTTCGTAATGCTGTTCACAAAATTGCAGAGTTTGGCAAAGGGTACACTCCCCCAAGTTCAGAGACTATCAGGACAACTCTTTTGCAGAGGTCAAAAGATAGAGTGACTGATAAACTAGCTACTATCAAATCCTCTTGGAGGAAAACAGGTTGCACTATATTGAGTGATGGATGGTCAGATATATGTCAAAGGCCATTGATAAATATTTTGGTGGCTTGTCCTAAAGGTGTTGTGTTTTTGAAAGTGATTGATGCCATGAACCACAAGAAAACTTCTGAGTACATTTTTCAAATATTAGAGGAAGCCATTCTTGAAATAGGGGTGGAAAATGTGGTTCAAGTGGTAACTGATAGTGCCGCAAATTGTGTGGGAGCTGGGAAGCTGATTGCAGAGAAATACCCACAAATATATTGGAGCCCATGTGCAGCCCATTGTCTTGATTTGTTGCTTCATGACTTGGCTAAATTCCCATGGGTACATGAAGCTATTCACAGAGGAAGAGCAATTGCAAATTTCATAAGGAATCATCGTCTCACATTGAGTCTTTATAGGCGGCATGCATCCAGGGAGTTGTTGAGGCCTTGTGAAACAAGATTTGCTTCATTTTATATCACTTTGAAAAGAGTGGTTGAAGAAAAGGCAGCTTTGAGGTCTGTAATTTGTTCCAATGAATGGGAACACTCAGTGCTTTCTAAAGGTCCTAAGGGGAAGAACGTAGAGCAAATCATTCTCAATAGCAATTTCTGGGAAAGTGCAGCCAAGGTTTTACTCATATGTGAACCAATTGTTGACGTGCTTCGTATGGTTGATGGTGACACTCCTTGCCTTGGCATGCTTTATGAAAGCATGGACCGTTGTAAGGAAACTATTCAAAAAGCACTCAATAATGTAGAAGCAGAATATATGGAGATATGGGAGGTAGTTGATTGCAGATGGAAAATGATGCACACACCTTTACATGCAGCAGCTTGCTTTTTGGAGCCTAAATTGTTTTCTATTGATAGAGAAGGTGACACTGAAATTATGGGAGGGCTTTTAGAAGCTGTTGAAAAGTATGAATCAAATCCATCAATTTCAGCACTAATCAGAAGTCAATTTTGGGTATACAAAAGAGGAGAAGGGATGTTTGGAATGTCAGCAGCCAAATATGACATGACACATGTACCTGCATATACATGGTGGATGACCTATGGAGCACAAACTCCTGAGCTACAAAGGTTTGCTATTCGAGTTTTGAGTCAGGGAGCAAGTTCGTCAGCTTGTGAGAGGAACTGGAGTTGCTTTGACCACATCCATTCCAAAAAGAGGAATAAATTGTTGTCCGGAAAGTTGGGAGATCTTGTCTATGTTCGCAGCAATTTAAAATTGCTCATGAACAAATCAGCAAAGGACTCTTCATCACAACAAATTCGTGAAGACATAGCAGCACTAGATGCAGATGAGCCTGACTTTGCAGATGAAGAATTGAGTACTGATACAGATGATGATGATTTAGCATCTCAGCCAAGTGCTCTTGATGACTTGGAGCTTAAAGTCTTTACTGTTATTGTACCTTTTTGACTAAAGAACATCTTCACAATCGTGATTTCACATGTTTCTTATGGTTTACATTTTATAAATGTGTCATCTTTTTGTAATGATTCAAATATATGTATCAATGTTAAACTATTTAGAGAATTGTATGGAGATATTACTTATATTTATAAAAAAAATAAAAAATTTACATGAGTCGAATTTTATTCGAATTTTATACTTTTCGAATTTTTTCCTTGTCGAATTTCATTCGAATTTCAATGTTGTCGAATTCGAATTCGAATTCGAACCTGGTGACTTAGGCTGTAGGTAACAACCCTGCTGAGCACTATTTGTACAGGAAAAAATCCGTCAACCGCTCATCAGGCAGTCCTTGTATTTAGAATATATAAATAAATGCAGGCTTCCATCATTGATAAGCCTTTCTTTCTTGCGTTAAAGCTTACCATACAACAGAGCTTAAGTGTAAGCACAGGAAATCTATAAGCTTTAAGAATAAATGAAATTTGGTCAGTAACCCCTTCACACCAATTAATTTTCAAGGGAAACCTTGAGTGATACTCGGAAACATTCGTTCAACCTGTTGTCTTTACTCTTGTTTTTTTATGAGAAAGTGACACTGCGCGAAGCTCATTGTGTTTCTGATTACCTTTTAACTGAAGCTAATGTTTATGGGTTTCAAAGGATATGTAAACAAAAATATACTCTTTAGAATATTACTATAGAGCATAAACTCAGCGAGTTTGCTTCCAAAACTGTGTTTTGCATCGTAACAAACACTCACACTGGCTTTTCAAAATGCTTACGTTTGAGAAGCCCTTCACATAAAAATGAAGCTTGCCCCTAAAAAATTAAATGGTTTTTTGCATTATGCCAGGCTCTAAAGGGTTCTGTTTGAAATGATGATGGAAGTACAAAGTTAAGATCTTTGTATGTTAAGATGCATCAGCGGTACATATGGAAGCTTGGGATGCAATACATTTTTCCGGTGCGTAGGGTGTATTGCATACCTCGATGGCTTTTGAATCCACGGTCCGATTCTAATAACATTGCCAAAATCTATCGCCGCGTTCTCAGACTCACATTATAAATAACTTCTAAAATCCTCTACAAAAGCTCACCTCTCATCACCGCAAAAGTTAACATAGTCATGGAAATGTAATTTCCCACAATAAATTTCGCAGATGTATCACTGGTGCGGGTGGAGAATCCTCGAACTTTGATATCAGATTCTTGAAGTCATTAGCATGAAGTGAAACAATATTGTTGGTACGGGGTGTTTCCTTTGTTACTCCAGAGCCATGACCATATCAATGGCATATCCAGTTCACTGAACTTACGAACGAAGCAGAACCGGCGGTAGCAGTCAATGTCGGCGGCCGGTCGTTTCGCGAGACCGAGGAAGATCCAGTCACGGAGAGCGGCAAAGTACAATAAGCTGCAAAAGTATGAGGCGGTAATAAATAATATCAGAATGTAATGAATTAATTTGTACTCGTCCGGGTTCGCTACGACAATGACTGACTAGAAAACTAGGCCAAATAAATCACTGACACGAGCGAGCTGAATCTGTCATTCAATATATACATATCAATAGTACTAGAGAAAGATTGCTTCCAGATTCTACATCTGCGAAGGCTGCCACAATTAAGTTGCGCCCTGGCCGTATTGTCAGTATGTACAGGGAGCCTTCAATTCTTGGTACACTTTGAATTAAATAAAGTGGCCGAATTTGTGTAAGTACCAAATATTCCTAGTCGGACTAGGAATATATTATAATACCTCTTGACGTACGATGTTACTCCTTATTACAGGGATGACTACGAGCAGTTAAATTATTAGGATTTGTCTTGAGTTAAATATATATTATTCTAATCAGAATTATTTAATTAGTTAGTATGGATCCCAGTAAGTAGCTGCTTTTAAGGCAATTATTATTGTATTTAATATTTTAAATTAACTAGTAATGACACCCTGGTGTGCAATGGGTACGTTGAAAGAGTATGTGGATGGTCAATTTGGGAGAGATTTCGGTATTATTTTTGTAACCCAAAGTTCTGTAGGCATTATTGTGTTGGTACGTGTGAAGGGTAGGAACGATGAGTGAAGTTCGCATAATGTATAGTTTAGTCTGATATTTAGTATTTTGTTTTGTCCATGATGAACAAAATTATCTGTAACAAATGTCATTTCAATCTACTTTGTAACAAATGTCATATCAAATTATTAAACTACAATATCTTAAATTATTATTTTCCTATTACATTTGGCTGAAAGTATCTCTGCACAAAAGAGATTTGGCTGAAAGTATCTTCTTAATTGAGATATCAATGTATTACACAAATGTATGAAAGTATCGCTGCACAAATTTGTTTTCTAGAATGACCCAAAATTTGAAGACATTTGAAGCTTTCAAAGAAATAAAAGATTTACATACAAACACTTGCTAAGCAATTATTTTGATATGAATTAGAATAACCAAAATTTGAAAAAGAAAAAAAAAATTTAATTACTTCTGGGTGAAAGTATCTCTACACAAATTACATTTGGCTGAAAGTATCTTCTTAATTGAAAGGTTTGGTTTCAGTTGTGTTTCAGTGGATGTAAGTGAATGCATAATTGCTAAATGATCTACCATTAGATATTTTTTCCATAATGATCTTGCATTTGAAGCATTGCAAGGAAAATAAAATTTACATACAACACCTGTTGAGCAATGATATTGACATAATTTGAAATGATTGATGGCCCAACTAGGAAGAAAGATACTAAAAAAAAATTGAGATTGAAAATGATGTTCACATATAAAATGTGTATTTCAGAGCATTATAAGTTTACATAGGATTTTGTACTAGCCCTTTAATAAGTTTACAGAGGATTTTGTACTAGCCCTTTAATAACTATGTATAGAAATTTGTTTCTCATAATTACATAACTGTAGAAACATATGTTCATTTGGAGTAGAACTTTTGAGGAGGATACATTGTGAATGATACGAATTGCAAGAGATATTACATGTATATAAAAAGCAATGAAAGAATGTAGGGTATTTCTTAATTGCATATCTGTGCATCGCCTTGTGTAGAACCTACAACCAAAATGCTTGCAATTGATATCCAATCTATGTATTTTTTTAAATTTTGCATACAATAAATTTTATTGATATAAATATTTGAAACAAACAAACTTGACAACAAATTATACATAAAGCTCTCTTGAGTAGGAACTTTTATAGTCTAATTTGAAAGAATGAAATTTGAAAAAACACCATTCACTTGCATGGTAAAAAAATACATTGTTAATATTTCTAATCTCCACCATACATTGCAATGAGATCCTTAATATTTCTAATATCCTTCGACTTGTCAATAATTCATTTCATATACTTTAAAATAGTAGTGTCCATTATTTCTATTTTCAATTGTGGTTGACCCATAATGCTTCTTCCTTTGCGGTTTCCATGAGTTGTGGAAGGCTAAATATATTTCTTGATCTTTTCAATCTTAGTGGAAAACCATCATGTTGGAAAATATTTGTATGAGTTATTTGGTGAATGATATAATAAAAGAGAGGTAAATTTTTTGGCTTGATTGCTAATAATACTGGTCATGTAGGAATTAAACTTATTGATTCTATTTAAGAGAGACCCTTGTGCATATAGTAGCCCAAATACCATCTTTTGAAATGGATGGTATGAAAAAACTCTCAATATTGAAAAATTATCCCAAGCAATCAAAGAATGAGCTTGATATTTTACTTAAATCTAGATGCAAGAGGAAGGGGGTGTCCTTTTCTCTTAGAATCTATACATAAGAGTAGCATGTGTATTAATATGATCAATAATATGAGATAAATAAAAACTAATGCATAGGGAATGTGTGTCAAGCATGAAGATGCGGATAATCACGGTGAGGTGCCAAAGACTTCAAATTGTGTGGTATCCTACTAAATAGGATTAATAATCTATTTTTTTTTTTACTTGGGGTTTAGCTTTTAGCTTGATATATCGCATACATGTTTGCTAGAAGATAAATTTCTTAGTTATCTTCAATAGATTAGGTAGCATCCAAAGAGATTTCATTGGAGTGGAAAGAATTTTTGGAACATAAGATGGGTGATGAGAGCTTGCATCTACTAGTGAAGCAGAGGATGTAGTGAAGAATACTTAGATCTTGGGTTTTATTAGTAGGGTTTTCATTCACACTTCTAGGGGAAGTAGATGAAATAGTAGGGTTTTTCCTATGAGTGGTCAACGATAGTGTTGACCCCCCTAACCATCCTAGTAGGGGAGATATTCAGATTTTCTACACTATTTAGACTATTGGGCATAGTCATAGTGTGGGCAAGAGAGTTGCACAAATGGGAATAGTAGACTTGGAAAATTAGATCCTAAGGAATAGAAATTTTGTCCTTGTTGAGAAAAGCTTCAACCGCTAAGTTTTTAGGGACGTAAAAATGAAATGGGTGAAACTAACGAGAAAACTATGTCATAAAAGAGAGAGTAATGAGACAATAAATTACAACTAGAACAACCCTCAATGGTGAAGTATTTAATGAGATAAAAGCTCACATTTCCCAAGGCTTGGGTAGGTCAACCATTTTTTAGCCATTTAAGAACCTCACCATCTTCTCTTCTCCCAGAGGACATCATTCATTAACATTTTATCTTTAGATTTTATAACCTATATGAATTTTATCCCCTTTTTCCTCAAGCTAGTAGTCAGGGTAATGAAGTCTTCAATGACAAAAAATTTAGCAAGTTAGCAATAGTAACCTACCACTATTTCTAAGATTTGGCAATCTACATTGAAAGGCCAAGGTCATGACCATTAAGATTCTCCTAGTAGTCAACTCTAACATTGACAAGGATCTACCATAGTTTCTCATCGCCTTTGAGTTTGCATTACATGGGCTCCCATCATACTCCAACATTGATAAGGATTTTCCATAGTTTCTCATCACCTTTGAGTTCACATTACATGGGCTCCAATCAAACCCATTCTCCTCCAATATTATTCTCTAGGGGCCACCAAGAAAAAAATGTAGTATAGATCCTTCTACACAATAGAGCAAGGCTCAAAATTTTAATTCAAACCTGAAACTACCTTGTGACAAAATAAGGGGACTAAAAAATACCACTAGGCACCAAAATGAGTACTGTAGACACATAAAATATGCATACATTTTAATCCACTAGTTTAATTAAATAACCTTCATTTAATCAAATCTAACATTTCATCCTTCAATTAAATAAATTCACTTCATCATTACCTCATTTAAATAAATCAATCAAATCCTAACATTTCATATTTCATAAATCATCTCCTAGATTCATCTTCTTCAAATTAATTAGCCTTTATCTTGCATCCCCCTTTCAATTAAATAAACAAAACTTTATTTAATTAAATCCCAAATGCATATTCTATCCCTTTTTTATTTAAATAAATTAAAGAATTCAAGTCAAATGGGTCAAAGCCCCTAATCATCATCTAAGTTAATCTAATTCTAATTAAACTAATCTAATCACCCATCACATCCTCTAACTTTTCCCACTTGCACCAATAAAACATTTTAATTCATTTATAAAATCATCATTTTCTCTCAACAAAGCATCTTTTGAGAATATTCCTCAAATTTGAATATGAAGACAAGTTGACTTGTCCCTTCCAACATGGCAATAACTTCTCTCTTACATGTCCCCCACTTAGCATTTAACTCCCAAATTCAAATTTGAATCTCCCCCTCTTTGGCACATTAACCAAAACTTGCACATTCCTCAACCACTCACAATGTAACAAGTGGCTTCATCTCATTGTCTAAATCTTTGTCCCACATTCATCCATTTGGCTATTTCTCTCATCAAAATATTGTATAAATGGAAGGCTTATTCTTCATCTTGGCATTTACAATCTCATGCAAAGTCACTCTCTTCAATTGAGAACTTATTTTGTCCACTTCACTCCATCTTCAAGGCATCTATCATTGATTTTAACAAAAATTTGGAAAAGGGTCACTTTGCACAAGTGACACCAATCCAATATGGGATAGGTATTCAATATGTATTTCATGCTTTTAATTAACTTATTTTGCTATCTTGTTCATAGTATCAAGCATGTTGAATTATTCCATAGGGATATCACTCTATTTATTTGTTTCAAATTCATCTCATGACAAATGTGGTAGAATACTTTAGACTTGCAGATTTTGTGGTACACATTATGGTGCTAGAAGGAGGGCACAAATGCTCACTATCTCACCATCAAACATATCACTTATGTTTTCAGATTTTGCATGCATTGAATAGAAATATACGGTCTTTCCTTCTGTTCAAGCATCGATTAATATGTCTTTTATTTTGGGTCATATTGATAGGAATATAAAGGCATTGAAAATCTGAGAATATATATTGATGCTTACTAAGACTATATTTGAGGAATATAAAGTTGTTTGTCTTTGTTAATACTGTATTCATGAGTATGACCAATTCTCCGTTATTTCAATCATTCCATAAATCTGAGAATATTTTGAATGCAAAGATTAGGCTCGAGTAACTCTATCCCCAAACTGTGTCATGTGCTAACATTCACGCCATTGCTGGTTTTAGTCATTTTCTCGTGTTGCTGCCACTTGAAATTTTGTTGTTAGGTGTCGACGGTCTACTCGTAAAGTACTTTTACTTTCCGATGTTGTCAAAAGGTGTGGCCTAAATTAAATGCAGGATAAGATAATCCATTTTTTTAAAATTCCCTACGATTTGATAAAGCAGATAGAAGGATAAGAAGAATAACAATTTAACATGCTCCAATGTGCTAATTTTTCTACCATGCCCTGTTTACGAGCAAAACCTTCTAAGACGCCAAATGCAAACGGAAGGTCTATAACATAGTCATAAGATTTTGCATAGCTATATTATTTTCTTGTAAGAACGTGCTCTCCACTTATTTGTGATGAAAATACATGCTTTCTCCATCTACTACAAATTTAAGTCTACTATTAAATCATGAAAGATTAGCATGAACTTTGGGATTACAGGACACTGCAGGTAATGCCCCTCCATAGTTCTTAAGTGTCTCTAGATATTCATGTTTTGTGATCTATATTTGTCTGCCTTTTTGATTTGTGTTGTTAATTGTGGGCATGACTTTTGAACCAAACAGATCTGTTCGCTAGAAAGTTTTATTTATTTATTGTGGGACAAACATGATCTGCGCATATCCTGCAATCAATACATCCTATGAATGAAATCTCTTTGAGGCTTAAGGCTGTCAAAGTCTCATATGCTCCAAGTTTCTAACGCCACCTACCCAATTGCATTTATTCCTTCAACAGTAGATTGATGGGATGTCAATTTTAATATTGAATTAAATTCTCTCTGTTTGTTTTTGGAAATGTATTTATGAAAGGAGGAGAGTAAAGAAATACCAAAAGAAAGGGGTGGTCGGTTGTCTATGTACACATGGATATGTGAGGACAGACCCATGTAGATCTAGAGATGAAGAGGCCTTGCCTCTTTGACTTTTGGAATGTCTTCATTTATTTTACAACAATTCGAAACAAAGGGACTTGAATTCACTATCAATACACTCGTGCCTTCTCCCAACCAGTGGCGGTGCTTCCTTGCCAATAATCTTTCTCAGAATCTTGACTTTAAGACAATGTTTGCTTTGGGGCGAGTACTCATGGTGTTTTTGTTTGTGATCAATTAATGCATTTGATATGGTTGTAAAAGTCTGTGTACCACTTAAATGCATTAAGTAAGAGTGTCAAGTATTTATTGATGGTCATATCACTTCCAACTCTACGCACTTTGTTATCATTTCTTTGAATGGGTCATGTCATGCTTGCACGTTATTCCTGCATCTTGTAGATGAATGTAGCCCATGAGATTACATCTTTCGAGGGATTTTACTAATTGCATTGATCAAAGGGTGTTATTGTTGGTTGTGAGTCACAATCATTAGTGGTAAACTAATTTGATATTATGTGTTTGTTTAATGTAGACGATGTTATGATGGTTGCCAATCCTGGCGAGTAGGCTAGAAACAATTTTTGAGATCTTTCATAAGTTTAGGGTATTGTTTGATGTAGGTCACCCGCTTGGAGAAAATAAGCTATGAGAGCTTCTGTGGGCCGTAAACATTGAAATTTACATGGGAATTCAGATGAATTACTTTTTAGATTCTTGAAATTTGCATGGAAAATTACATAAAGCATTATTCACTTACAAATGTTTCTTTTATTATCATGATCATCCAAATTATTTGTCTTTTCAATTGGGCTCATGATATTGTTTAAAGTTAAAAAATGAATTTAATGTTCTAATTCTCACATGATTGTCTTTTTTGTTTGATAGGAGACCAAAGGAAAAGCAAGGAGGGATTTTTGTTCGCTCAAGGATTTTTGTTGCATCAAGAAAGAAATAGTGATTTTGCTCAAGCATTGGAATAAGGCGAAAGCTAGATTGGAGTAAACCGAAATTGAACATTGAAATTTGGAGTTGATAAAGCATTTTTTAATGCTTGGAGATTCCACCTTATGCCTTATTTTTTTGTTTTAGGCTAACTCATTTGGTTTTGGGCTTTAAAAAGAACATTTCAAAATGCTTAGGAGATTATGTCGTATGCTTTAATTTTGTGTTAGGCTAACTCATCTTTAGTTTTGGGCTTTAAAACGAACACTTCAAAAGCTTTCAATTTTCATTGCAAAGGAGTTAAAATGAACTTTAGGCAAATTGACTAGATTTTGTTTGAGGTTATCAAATTGAAAAAGGAAAATCTCATATCTCATTTTGGTGCTTTAAAACGAATCAAAATCATTGATTTGTGGATTTAAAATGAACAAGTGTAACTTTATTTTCATGATTGCTTACTTAAACTAACATTATCAAAAAGGATGTATGCGCTTCTCTCACACTTTATAGCGATCTTGAGAATCAAAAGGCCTTTTTTGTGATCTTAGGTTGAGATAGAGTAATCACCTCCACACTTCAGTTTGGGTTTAAAAAATTGAACAAAACACTTTGCGAGTGTGAGTAAACCTATTGCATGTGTTCTCCCTTTGTTTCTAAATGAAGGTTGATGGAACTATGAATATGTTTGCTCGCTTTTGTCTATCTTAGAGGGCCTGCCTTGGGGAAAAAGTACTCACCCAAGGGAACGACTCAACCGGTAACACTCTAAAGCCAAGAGTATTTCCAAATGGGATATAAATGTGGGTATTGGAGTAAACACCAGTATCACGTAGTTGGCTCCAACGAGATGGATCTAAAAAGGGATTCTCGTCGTATGGGTCAATCTCCACGAACGGAAAGTTCAAATTAAAACCCTTGTTTTAGAATTACCAAAATTTTTGATCTATTTGTTGGTGCAAAAGAATGGTCGTTCTGAAGCCACCCCACACTTTTACGGTCTTTAGTAGAAATGGAAAGCATTCCATGGGAGTTTCATGGGTGTTGATGCCTGGATGCCCCATATAAGTGAGTGTCGTGGAGGGTAGCCAATGGAGTCAAGCATCTAACAATTCGCTAAAGATAAGCGTAGTTGGACTTGTCCAAGTGGGGACTCAACAAATACTGTCTTTCATAGCCATAGGGTTGTACTTATTCTTGGTTACAAAACGTTTTGCTTGTTCGAATACATTTGAAAACAAACACTTAACATCATCCTCAAAATTTCAAACCCCTAAGAGGGAAAATACCATTGACCAAATTCTCATGTTATTGCTTGCCCTTGGGATTACATCTTTAGAGGTTTCTAAGCACTTGAATTTGCATCTCAATTTTCCTACTAAGGTTAAACAATAGGTAATCCTTGCCTTAATTTCATAAAAGTTTCGCATAATATACCTTGTGAAATAAGAAGAAGTTGAGACATTGGACATCTAGTTTGAAAACCTAATCAAGAAGTGTTTGTGGTAAAAACTAAGTCATTAAGCAAAGATTAAAAAACAATTGGACCCCACACATGTGTCTCCAATGATTTCATGCAAGATCAAGATCAAGAAACCAAAGGTAAAAGCCCTTAGTCTGAAAGCCCATCAAAAGCGTCTCTCAACACTATACGAATTCAGATGAAGATTGCTTTTTAACTTTTACAGAAAGGCTTCAAGAAACAATCTCAGTTTGTATTCATTCTATTACTGCCAAAACCCAAATCTTTTTAGAGAGTTTGAACATCTTGTTTAGAGTATCGCATGTTCTTCAATACCGAGGTCTAAGTAAACAAGTATCTTTTTAGGTACATCCTAGGATCAAAACCAAACTTTCATTCATCCTTGAACATCAAGACCAAAATCATCTCACCAACAACTCTTCGAAAATCTTGGAAAAATCCTTCATGTTAAACTTTGGGCAAAGCATTTGAAATCAATCCAAAATCACCTTGTTTGATTGAATGTGTGTAGATGCATCCTTCGTCACATATTTGATCAAGTTATCAAAACTTGTGAATAAATTTATCCCCTGATAACATCCAACATCTTAGGATTTTAGGAGTTCATTATCAATATCATCTTGTTTGGATAGGAGTGTTTAGATGAATCCTTCTTCTCACACCTAGACAAATTATCATTTTGTGAACGATTTAACTCTAGGACAACATCCAATCTCTTAGAGTTAATCAGTCCACCAAAATCTGATTCTGAATCAAATCAATCCTAAATCAAGTCCTAAAGTTTAACATACCCCTTCAAGATTCTTGCAGGAGTTCCACTCATCCATCAAACATCCATCTTGCATCCATATCATTATCACCCTTTGATCCTTAAATCATCCTAAAGTTTCACTTTTGTACCTAAAGTTAGATCAATCCAAAGAATTAGAGAATTCACCTTCCGCATTCCTAAAGATTGATCCCTATTTTATGGTGCAAACTAGATCACAACACAAGAGGAACATGGAAGCCAACAAGGAAACATCTACTACAAGTGACTTAAGTCAAACCACTCCTGAAATGAATCCCATTGGGTCTGGAAATCTCACAGTTAACCTTCCTACACTTTTGCAAGACCATCAAGAGGAAGGTGTCCAAATGGAGGATCTTACCAATAACCCCTTTGGAATGTCACATGAAGAAATCGCTGAAATGCTTCAAAATCCAGAAAGTTATAAAATTGTCAATATCATGATGAGACTCAACCCTTCATTATACATGCTCGAACTAGCAAAACAAGGGGCTAAACTCCCTTCTGATTTCAACGTGAACACTATTGTGGAGACATCTTTTGGGATCACACCCCCAATTTCATCCACCATCCCCATCTCATCTACACCCCCATCCCAAAACATCACTCAAAACATACCACAAATCACAACATCTTTTTCTCCAACTCAACCTAATGTTAATAAGGGAAATGCATTTCTTAATGCTATTCAAACACACTGTCTTGTCAATAATCAAGACTTGGATGCAAATACCATTTTGAAACAAAACATATCCCAAAATCCATTGCATACATATGTCCCTCTCACCTTTCATGATCTAAATGACCCATCATCATCATCATTTCATGCAACACCCCAAACCACTCTCCCCATAACTTCACAAGGAGAGGAGGACATGTTTGGACCAGGGGGCATTTTTGAAACTACACCATTTTCTCAAATCACACCCTTCACATTTCCACCACTTCCGCCATTGCCATCATCATCCACACCACTCCTTGGCTTAGGGCTTCCCCCTTTACCAAGTATCAATCAAACCAACATCCCAAATATTAATCAATACATCACGCCAAACTTTCAGAACTTGTCATCGACACCGCAACAACAAATGACAACTACACAAGCAATCACAACATCATCAACCACCACCATAATATCTCAAAACATGGTCTCTCAAGGACTAATCACATCAACCATGCCAGCTACCACTCAAACCCCAATCACTAACATGACAATAGCTCTCACCACCACCACAAGCACCGTTTTGAATCCACCACCACCCACACCACCACTAAGCTCTAGCATATCAAGCCAATACAACATAGCATTGCAAGCAGCTCATCAAGCTGCTTATCAAAGGGGATTCCTACAAGTGAAAAAATAAAAATCCGTGCAACTAGCTGCTCAGCAAACCACTCAAGTTGCGTAAGGTGCCAAAGCTGCATTACAATCACAACATGTTGCACAAGCCCAAGCATTCTTACAGCAACAACAACAAGCCGCACAAACCACACAAGTTGCACAAGCCCAAGCGCAAGCATAGGCTGCACAAGCCCAAGCACATGTTGTACAAGCCCAAGCATAAGCACAAGCACAAGCTCAAGCTCAGGCACACGCCCAATATCAAGCACAAGCACAAGCACAAAAACAAGCAGCACAATTACAAGCATATCAACAAGCTATAAGACAATATCAAGAACAACAAGAAGCAACCGAATTGGTAGCCCAACAAAAAGTGTTGTGGGAACAACAATAAGCACAACAGCAGGCTCAACAACAGGCTCAACAACAAGCAATCCTAGCACAACAACAAGACCAACAACAAGCGTGTTTATATAGCAATAGGTGGAAGCATACATGGCTCGACAAAATGTGTAAATACCATCAAAAAACACAGCAAACAACCCACCCATCCAACCAAAAATTGAAACACCCTAAAACACCTTCATTCCACCCCCTAATCCACAAAATGATGTAACGACACAAATCAAGTTGCTCTCACAACAAGTGCTCGACCTTTAATCAGGGCGAACCATAAAAACACCAAGCAACTTGTGTCCCTATCCTTTTAACAAGAGTTTGGTGATGAAACCATTCCTGAAGGGATTTGAGATCCCTAAGTTTGACAAGTATCGCGGAACATGAACCCTAAAGATCACATCAAAGAATTTTAGGTTAATTGCATGGAAG
Source organism: Sequoia sempervirens (assembly GCA_007258455.2). Taxonomy (NCBI): domain Eukaryota; kingdom Viridiplantae; phylum Streptophyta; class Pinopsida; order Cupressales; family Cupressaceae; genus Sequoia; species Sequoia sempervirens. Next base: position 161,826,381 of record VDFB02353493.1, on the reverse strand, counting down.
TCGCATATGATGATACCTATTTGATGCGGCTATTTCCTAAGAGTTTGGCTTGCCATGCTATGGAATGGTTCTCTCGCCTACCTACAGGCATCAAAACATTCCAAGAAATTATAGATGCATTCATTAAAAACTATGCATGTAATATCACAATGGATGTCAGTCTAGAAGAACTCTCAGCTCTGAAATAAGGTAAGAATGAATCATTCGCTTCATTCCTACAATGATGGCGATCCAAGGCCAATTGGAGTAAATAGACCATGCTTGAGGAACAACAAGTATGCACCATCATATCCAACCTTGATGACCTCTAAGAATTCCATCTCAAGGTACAAGGAATCACCATATATGATCAGTTGATCTCCAAGGCACTCAACATCGAACGAGCCCTTATGACACAACCCACAGTATCAACTTCATATCCCGAACAACACAACAACCGCCCACCCACAAATTACAACGAAAAACCCCGCACATGGGCAAGAAATAAAAATGTTACCAATGATGTTTTCGTTGACACCAAAGTTGTCATCAGTGCCTCCAACACCAAAACAATCATCAAGCAACACAACAACCAAACAACAATCAAACAATCAATAATCTCAATGATCAAAGGGGACCACCCCAATGGAACAAAAATTACCCCAAGCAAAAATACACCGCTCTGGGGGAATCACTTGAAGTCATCATGAAGAAGTTGATAAACAAAAAACTTATTAAGGCTCCCACCTTTGAGAATTACCAAGAACCAGACGTAAACCGCCTTTGTATAATGAGAATCAACTTTGTGACTTCCATAAAATCAAAGGGAATACTACGAACAGTTGCATGAGATTAAAGAACATAGTTCAAGATCTCATCAATCAAAGGATTATAAATGTGGAACAACCAACAGGAAACCAAAACCTTAAGATATACAAGAATTTGATGCCTAACCATGGAAATAAAGGGAATAATAATACAGATAAATGGAAAGAAACATTCAAGAATGTAAATCATGTATATGAAACTGTCATTGCTTCCCTAGAGGAACACTGTGCTACCATTACCATCAAAGGAGCCCATGCCGATTGTGGAGTCACCACAAGAGGCGGCAAAGTTACCATCGCAGGATCATCCCAGCAAAATAGAGTCTCTGCACCTAGATCTGCCCCTAATGGCTACAATGTCTTAGATCACCTCAAAAGAATGCCAGCGCAAATCTCCATCATGGAGTTACTAAAAATCTCATCTGCTCATAAGAGAATCCTAGAATAAGCGTTGGATTCATCCACTGTCCCCACAAATCTTGATGCAGAATAATTCCAAGCTATGGTCAGAAATATCATTACACCAAATCTCCTCACATTCTTTGACCAGGATTTCCCCACTCAACCATCTCACAACCGTGCACTCCACTTAGAAGTTATGGTGCACAAAAGCAAAGTCAAACAAGTTTTGGTGGATGGAGGTGCAAGCTTGAATATATGTTCTCTCAAGCTCATCAAACAACTACAAATCTGAGAGGATTTTATTGACAAAGGAAAGGGTATCACAATAAGAGCATATGATGATCAAGAAAGAGTGTCCCAAGGCACGATCAAAATCCCTATTCAAGTAGGGCCCGCTATCATGGAAATCACTTGTCAGGTCCTAGACCTCGACTTGTTGTATAACATCCTTCTAGGACGTCTATGGATTCATGCAATGAAAGCGGTAGCGTCCACTTTCCATCAATGTGTGCAATTTACACATAAGGGACAAGAAGTCACCATCCATGGAGATCCTGAACCATTCTCCTATTGCAAAAACCTTGAAGCAAAGTACTATAAAATCCACCAAGTACCAAAAAATGATGAGGGCCCATCCACACCATACATTGATCTTGCCACCCTCGCTTCCACTTCTGCGACAGAGACACCCGCCACTCCTGCCATTCCCACCATCTCTGACATTAAGGTCATCATCCAAGATAACATTTGTGGAAACTACAAGCTCCCTAAAAATGTTTTTGTAGTAGGATAGTTACCACAATCTCCTAAATCATGGGGACGTCCACAAGAAAATGAAGCTTCCACATCTCAAACATCTCCTGAAGACTATCCCAACTTTACAAGTTGGGGAGATCTCGGTCGAGAAGTTATCGAGGCAGATCCATCTCATATCCTATACCAAGATGAGAGACCAACAATTGATTTACCAATGGATGACAGAAGCAAGGGTCTACAAATGATGCTCGCAATGGGCTATGGTAGAAATCAAAGACTTGGGAAAAATGACAATGGGCTTATAATACCTATCATTCCAAAGACGTGAATGAGAAATATTGGTCTTGGATGTACCCCTCTGAATATAACCATACATGGTCGAAGTCCTCCAGTTAGAAAGATCAATAATCCTCCTCAGCCAACCGCAGCTGAACTGCGCTTACTAGTATCCACAGGTCGCGTCTTAGATAACTATACGTTTGATATAACTTGCGTTTGTAGTAGTAGCGATGAAGAGGATCCCACATCCAACCTACCTAAGCTATTTGAGGATACCACTCTTTTCATGATTAGCACCCTATCTTTTGAATTAGACCACCAAAATCAAGAAATCCGCCTAGTATACCCCCAACTAATTGATTATGACCAACGAGGAGCACCAATTCTTGATACATTTGAAAATGATGAGTCACTCTCAAAATTCATGGGACTACGGGATAACATTCCATGTGGAGATCACAAAGCAGGGTTCATAATGGAGCTAAATACACATGCCTATTATGGGGAAACAATTGAATCCCTTAGTCACAAAAATTAAAAAATAAGAATAATATCTAATTCCTTGAGTGAAAACCAAACTGTGGCACTCTTTGACCAGAAAAAAATTTAAAAGAAAGGACGCATCCAATGGTGAAAACCTCTTCGAGGTGCCCAAGGATGGGGGATTCAATCTTCCTTTTAGAGCTATTCATCAAGAAAAATCAACAGTCCTAGTAGAAAGATGCAATCCGGTCAATCTAGGAATAGAGGAAACCCCGCACATCACATTCTATGCAAAGTCATTACTATAAGAGGAATAAGAGCTCCTAGCAGCCTTCCTAAGAGAGAGATAAAATTTGCATGGAGCTATGCTGACATGCCAGGGCTTGATCTAGAAATTGTGGTTCACCACTTAGCAGTATACCCAAAAACCAAGCCTGTTAGACAAAAGCTTAGAAAAATGCACCCTCAGATCACCATGCTAGTCAAAATGGAGCTAAAAAAGCTACTAGATGCAGGATTCATTCGACCGATAGATTATCCAAAATGGGTATCAAACCTGGTGCCTATTTCAAAACCCGATGGGAACATCAGAATCTGCACAGACTTCAAAGACTTGAATAAAGCATGTCCAAAAGATGACTTCCCACTTCCAGACATTGACATGATCATAGATATGACAGCTGGACATGAAATATTGTCACTAATGGACGGACTCTTAGGGTACAATCAGATCATGATAGCTAAAGAGGACCAACATAAGATGGCCTTCACTTGTCCATAGGGGACTTACTGCTGGAATATGATGCCATTCGGCTTGAAGAATGCATGAGCAACATACCAAAGGGCCATGATGTTAATCTTCCATGACATGATTCACAAAACTATCGAAGATTATGTTGATGACACTTTACCCAAATCCAAAAAGAGAAAAGATCACATAGCAACCTTAAGTGCCATCTTTGACAAGCTGGAGGAGTACAAAGTCAGTTTAAACCCAAAGAAGTGTGTCTTTGGTGTACAATTAGGAAAACTGCTAGGATACATAGTATCAATGAGGGGTATTGAGGTAGATTCAACAAAGGTAAAAGCAATCCTCGAGATGGAGGCACCAAAAACATTAAAACAATTGAGAGGTCTCCAAGGCAAACTTCAATCCATTCGAAGGTTCATAGCACAACTGGCAGACAAATAGAACCCATACTCTTACCTATTTCACAAGGGAGTAGCGTACAAATGGGATAACAAGTGTGAAGAGGCATTCAATAAAATCAAAGAATATCTACTAACACCACCGGTCCTAATGCCACCAATCCCAAGAAAACCATTAATTCTCTGTGTTAGCAACAACAACCCTTGGAGCTCTCCTAGCTCAGCATGATGAGAATAAAACAAAAAGGGCCATCTATTACATCAATAGAACAATGGTTGGGCATGAGGTAAACTATTCATTAATTGAAAAAGTATGTCTAGCAGTAGTGTTTGCATCACATAAATTCAGACATTACATGTTGGCACATAAAATAAAATTCATTGCCAAAATTGACCCCCTCAAGTACTTACTGTCAAAAGCAAAGCTCACTGGAAGAATGGCCAAATGGGTGATGATACTATCAGAATACGACATTGAATATGTGGAGTAGAAAGAAATCAAAGGCCAAGTCATCACATACCAGCTTGCAGAAGCACCAATCTATTCAAAAAATTCTCTCATCTCAGAGTTTCCAGATTAATTTATTTTCAATCTTAACATAGCTGACCACTAGAAATTGTACTTTGATGACTCATACATGCAACATGGATCAAGAGCTGGCCTCTTTTTTATCACTCCACAAGGGGACTGCATACCAAGATCCTACAAATTGGCATTTCCCTACACCAATAACATTGCAGAATATGAGTCTTTAACCATAGGTCTCAAAATAGTAGTGCAGTGGAACATTATAGCTCTCAAAGTATACAAAGACTCTCAATTGATAATAAATCAAGTGAATGATAAATACCAAACCAAGGACGATAAACTCACTCCATACAAGAAATTGGTGGAGACTCTCAAAGAATCCTTCATTGAAATTACATTTGAGCAGATACCTAGAGCCAACAACAAAGCAGCAGACACCTTGGCAACAATTGGGTCCCTACTGGATATCCCCAACAATGTTTCAAAATATGAATTCCTGATAGAGTAGCTTCTCATGCCCACATTCGAGGTACCAGAATCAAAATTCATGTGTGAAATTGTTGGTCCCGATAATCCTAGGTACCAAGACATTTATACATAAATTCGAATAGGAGTCATACTCGCCAACTTACCTTCAAACCTAAAACAAACCTTTGTAAAAAAGGCATACCGATTCATTATCCTAGGAGATATCCTATATCGTAGGAGCATAGAAGGAACCCTACTACGCTGCTTAAATGCTAAGGAGGCATTAACTACTCTAACTGAAGTACATAACGGTATTTGTGGTTCGCACTCGAGTGGAATGACTATAGCTAAGAAATTGTTGAGGATGGGGTATTATTGGCCCACAATGGAAAGAGAAGCACATGACTATGTTAGAAGGTGTCTACAATGTTAGCAACATGGGGAATTCATCCATGCTCCAACTCAAGAGTTTCATCCCATCGTCACACCATGGCCCTTTTCGCAATGGGGACTTGACCTCATTGGAAAAATCACACCCACTTCATCTAATAGCCACAAATTCATCAATACCGCCACAAAGTACTTTACTAAGTGGGTGGAAGCCATACCCATGACGTATATAACTGGGAAGCAGATATCAAAGTTCATCTTGAACTATCTCATTTGTTACTACAGTGTCCCACAAGCCATTATCTTAGATAATGAGACACAATTCAAGAATTAAGATGTTCACGACTTATGCAAAAAATTTAAAATCCAACATCGCTTTTCCACCTCATAGTATCCCCAAGGCAATGGCCAAGCAAAAGCCACTAATAAAACTATTTTGAAAATCCTCAAAAAAATAGTCAATGGCGTAGGTCATGACTGACATCTGCAACTTAATCCTGCCCTTTGGGCCTATCAAACCACTATCTGCACACCCACCAGCGCCACCCCTTTTTCCCTAGTCTACGAATCAGAAGTAGTACTCCCCATTGAGATCGTGCTCCCATCACTCAGGATATCACTACAAAAACCTCATCACAGATGAAGAGTACCAAGTATCAAGACTAAATGAGATGGAGCTACTGAATGAGTGGCGTATAGACGCTTTAAATCATTTGCAAGTCTATCAGAATAGACTCAAAATGAACTATAATAAGAAAACCAGAAGCAAGACCTTCCAAGTCAGAGAACTGATATTAAACGAGAATCAGAATAATGTCTCAAAACCAAGCAACAAAGGAAAATTTGAACCCAATTGGTTGGGACCATTCGTTATCATAGCAAGTTATAAGTCAGGGGCATATCAGTTATCAACACTTGAAGGGGAACCTCTGCAAGAGCCCATGAATAACTCTCATCTCAAAAAGTTTTATGCCTAAATATTTCAAGGTATAGAACCAAAAAATTAGAAAATGTCTTGAAAAAATAGTTACTTCGGCAAAAACTTGGAAAACAGGCGTCTTGGTGACAACAAAAAAAGAAAGAAAAAGAAAATTAAAAAATTAAAAAATTAAAAAAGAAGCAAAATATCCAAAAAAATCAGAAAAAGGATTAAAAATAGTAAAGAGAAAAAATTGTCTTCTAATGAAAACCACTTTGGTGGCACTTTGGACAAGTACCTTGGTGAAAACCTGGCAAACAGACACCTTGTGTAAATAAGCACTTTCCATCCACCAAGATCCTTATGGCTTGTTCTGCATCATCCATCCATTACGTTTTCAACATCCATCACATTCAGATCTCCATCCATTACCCATTCATTTGACATCTGCACCATAGCTTGGTCCTGTGTTTGTATCATGATGCCTCATAGTACTACTCGGCCCATCTTCAAGGTTAGTTTGTCCTACCTTTATCGGAGTAGTCTATTGCATCACGCTGGGGGCATACTCTCATCGGATCAGATTCATGTATATTCTTAAAGTCCTAAAAATTAAAAAATCTAAAAACATCAAAACATATCAAAATCCCAAAATAGGTCAAAAAGTCAGTCAAAAAGTCAAAAAATAAAGTCGTCTTATCGAACTACGAGTCTCTAAGCTTTGAATGTAGGCAAGGTTGATCTTTGATCATCCCCTGAAACACTTAGGCCAGTCCTTTAGGATTCTGTTATAATAAACTAACATTTCATCATGTATATTGTTATTTGTAAATCGGTCAACTCATCAGTCGAACTACATGGTCGTTGTGTGTATAACGTAGGTAAGGCTAATCTATTGATCAACCCTTGAGGCCCCTAAGATAGGTCTTTAGGTTTGTCTCTTGGTCAAAATCTCTGAAAATCCCAAAACATTAGAAAATCAAAAAACCAAAACATTTGAAAATCTTGAAAAATACCAAAAACAGCCTCAAAACATTGCAAAACTCCAAAAACATCCAAATATTTGAAAAAATCTATTTTTCTCATCTTGCTTGCACTCGCAATAACATCACTCATAATAAACGATCGTCATCATTAACCTTTGGTAAAATAGTTAAAAACAAGTCTAGCAAGTGAAAAGTAAAAACTCAAAACGTCAAGTCTCAGATTTAAGTCAATACATAAACAAGTTGGTCAACTCTTCGTGTTGGTAGCCCATCATCCAATCAATTCCATTTCAAACATATGATAATATCATGTCCTAGGATGTATCCTTCCTACAATGGGCATTATTAATCAAAAAGAACACTTTGAATAAACGAAATGGTGTGCCACCATCCACTAACATGTCATAGGATGTATCCTTCCTACAATGGGCATTATCTTTTGGCAATAGTTTTGGTTCTTATCCTTAAAAACACATTTCTTTTTGGTTAGTAGTATTGAAGAACATCAGCTTGTTTGTTTACTTTATCTTGGTCTTTTGACTTATCTCTTTGCACTCATTCCAATAACCTCTCGATGATGTCCAAACAAAGGGATTTAGAGAGATAGGAATGGGGCAATACTCATTATCTTTTGTCTGTTGTGCTTGTTGGACGTTCTTGTAAAATAACCTTGGCGAATATTTGTTTTGTTAGATATGTATGGAGGGTGTTTTGGGCAACTTGTTGACTATTGCATTGATAGGTTATAGCTCTTCGTGTTTTGGTCTGAGGTGTTTGAAACTTCTAAAATGCATCCTAGCAAGGTTTTTGTATGTCAGGTGTAAACAAGAACACTCCTATCTATTTGACGAGTCAAAGTCCATCACACTAAGTACAACACCATCCTGGTCCTTTATACCTTGGTGCATCGTACTTATGCGTGTTATCAAACATAAGGTAAGTGGCCCTTTTAAAATCCTAATCGTTGATAAGCAAATCATCCATTTTTCATCATCATCTCTCATAAAGTTGGCTTGTTGGATCCTCTTGTCATCATCTAATTTCTTCTTCTCCACACTAACATCACATCATGAATAATTAATCATCATCACCAATGCATCCATCCTGCATCCACAAACCATCAATATTCTGCATATCATCTCACATACATGTTCATCATCATAATATAGATATGTTACTCTAAGCATCTCATAAAATCATATATTTGCATAATCATAGCATACCATATTATCCATCTCATCCATCTCACATGCATTGCATTATCATCATTTAAATTGTTTAGGATAATATAGATTGGTTATTCTAAGCATCTTAAAACCATCTCATTTGAATCATCATCATAACCATCCATTTTGAACCTCTTTATTGCGAGATCGACCCTCAAATCGAATCTTTTCGCTTGATCTATCGAGGGGGCAATGCACTAGTGTACTTTCCATTGGGCATCCGAAAAAATCATAATTTTTTTTAATTTTGATCGCGGCAAGTTTATTCTTTGAACCAACGCAACAAGTACATTGCTTCAAAGAAAGACAAAATGTAGACACAAAATATGCATACATTTTAATCCACTAGTTTAATTAAATAACCTTCATTTAATCAAATCTAACATTTTATCCTTTAATTAAATAAATTCACTTCATCATTACCTCATTTAAATAAATCAATCAAATCTTAACATTTCATCTTTCATAAATCATCTCCTAAATTCATCTTCTTCAAATTAATTAACCTTTATCTTGCATCTCCCTTTCAATTAAATAAACAAAACTTTATTTAATTAAATCCCAAATACATATTTCATCCCTTTTTTATTTAAATAAATCAAATAATTCAAGTCAAATGGGTTAAAGCCCCTAATCATCATCTAAGTTAATCTAATTTTGATTAAACTAATCTAACCACCCATCACATTCTCTAACTTTTCCCACTTGCACCAATAAAACATTTTAATTCATTTATAAAATCATCATTTTCTCTCAACAAAGCATCTTTTGAATATATTCCTCAAATTTGAATATGAAGGCAAGTTGACTTGTCCCTTCCAACATGGCAATAACTTCTCTCTTACATGTCCCCCACTTAGCATTTAACTCTCAAATTCAAATTTGAATCCCCCCCTCTTTAGCACATTAACCAAAACTTGCACATTCTTCAACCACTCACAATGTGACAAATGGCTTCATCTCATTGGCTAAATTTTTGTCCCACATTCATCCATTTGGCTATTTCTCTCATCAAAATATTGTATAAATGGAAGACTTATTTCTTCATTTTGGCATCTACAATCTCATGCAAAGTCACTCTCTTCAATTGAGAATTGATTTTGTCCACTTCACTCCATCTTCAAAGCATTTATCATTGATTTTAGCAAGGATTGGGAAAGGGTGGTCACTTTGCACAAGTGACACCAATCTAATATGGGATAGGTATTCAATATGTATTTCATGCTTTTAATTAGCTTATTTTGCTATCTTGTTCATAGTATCAAGCATGTTGAATTATTCCATAGGGATATCACTCTATTTGTTTGTTTCAAATTCATCTCATGACAAATGTGGTAGAATACTTTAGACTTGTAGATTTTGTGGTATACAAGTACCTTCTCCATGTTATGAAAACACATCATTCAATTCAGATTTACTTCAAAAATTATTTTATTTTTATATGTAAATATCATTAGATGCATGGACATATAAATTGTTAAATAGATACATGAAGATTTTTATTTATTTTTTAAATATTTACTCAAGAAATATACTATATTAGACACTATTTACTTTATTTTTAATTACTTTTTCTAAAATAATTTTAAGAAAAATACAAAACTACAAGCAATTATAAAACAATTAAAAAAAAAAGTTCAAAATTAGTTTTAATATATTTAGCCGATAGGCTATATATAGCGTGAGCTTTCGGCGGAAACAAGTCTCACGCCTGAAAACTCCCTCCCGAGAAACAGGTTACCACTCAAAAGAGTTTGCCGAAATCCTGATATTTTAATCGCTATACGGAAATTGCTTTTGGCTCGTCTCTTTTGATTTTTCACCGCCCGAAACTATCACCGCCTCAACTTTTATACAAATAAACTCATTATTTGCCAACTACTCTCGCCGCTTGTAATGTCTTCGCCGCCTACAATGTGTAGGAATACATTGCATACTGTAAATGAGAAAAGGAAACATGTGATTCCAACTGGGAGAAGTGAAGCAAAGCAAGGAAAATGGGTGGAAAGCATAGGAATTCTGAGTCATCAAGTGTTGCAAAAATAAACAAAAGAGACGAAGATCTACTATGGAAGGCCAAATATTCTTTGTTGTTCACCAAATAGAGATTACAAATTTGGAGGAGTTCAGGAGTTGGAAGGAGCAGAAAAACAACATGGTGAAATGCGAGATAAAGAAACATGCAAAGGGGAAAATAATGGTAGTTGCTCCTCCAGAAAGAGCGTGGAAGAATGTGTTCATAATAGAACTCAGGTATCTGATGACCATTGTTGTGGATTTCTCTCCTTGTTGGGTTGTGCGCGCCCATACCCCTTCCAGAAGAAGAACAAATAGCAAATAATTTATACCCCATTTACACTATTTTTTAGTATTTACTATTTCAACCTCTAAATTTCAATATTTAGAATTTCTTTCTGAATTCTAAATTACCTTGAATGCAAAATCTTTAGATAGTTAGGGTAATCTATTTTACTGCTTTGCATCTAAATTTCACTATTTACTCGTTTATTCCTGTAATTTAGTATTTCTTTCTGAATTCTAAATTACCTTGAATGTAAAATCTTTACATAGTTAGGGTAATCTATTTTACTGCTTTGCATCTAAATATCACCATCTACTCTTTTACTCCTGTATTTTAAATTTACAATAAAGTATTTAGAAAACCAAAATGTTAATTACGAAAGTTTCAAGGCAACTTTTATGTAGATACTAAATACCTTCCTGCAAAAATTTGTGCTTTGTCTCTGGGCTGCTATTTCAACTTCTGGGCTTATCAATGTTGTGTTTCACCACCTCCATTTTCAGCTTCACCAGTAATCGGGGGATCAGATACTGTATCCTCTGTACCTCCCAAAGACTTATTTATCTTAGCAATGACAATTGGTTCTTTTGTTTCTTCTTTTTCTTAATGCCTCTTGCTTTCACATCCAAAGCTTTTCCTTTTAGTTTAAGCTACCCCCTATCACATTTCCATATGAAGACATCCTCTGCCAATGAGAAAGAAAGCTATATGGCCCAAGTCAAGAGATAAGTTGCTTTAACCAAGCCAATAATTACAAATATTAAATATGAGCAAATCTATAAGAATCCAAAATCGACATCCTCAGAAAATTAATTTATCCCTGCGTTTCATTCTCAAACCATCTACATCAACTCAAAAAAGACATTAATGGAAATGGTCATAAAGAACTTCAAGAATTAAAGTTTAGTAAAAATGAAAAAAGTATGGAACCAATAAGTGATAAGCCCCATTCTAGACATTAAGCACAATTCAAAGAAAATTAAGATTCTGCACAAACTGTGTCCTACTGTCAATGATTGCGAAGAGAAAAAATGTGCAACAGAGCTAAACCAAAAATAAAATCTCCTGCAATTCCTACTTCAATCTATTGACAAAGTAGATCTAAAAATGTTGGAGCAAGAGACAAGATTTTTTAACCTTTTAAACCAAAATATTAGTTGTGAGTTAAAATTTATTTTTAGACGTAAGTCCAAAAATGTTTCAACTTCCTAAATTTTATTACTAGCATGAGACAACTTTCCTCTACAGTTGCCTACTTCAATCTTTTCATGATGAAGACAGCTGGGAGACATCTAGGTCTAAACATGGAAGACATGCAATGCATATTAATGTTATATTTTCTTTCGTAATATGTGTCAAAATGAAACAAAACAAAAGATAATGCAATAGAATTTGTTAAATAGCTCAAAACTGTTTGGTTTTTGGGTAACAAGGATGTTTTTACTCTGCTTGGAAAAAAACTCAAATGCCTTTTTAAGTCCTTGAAATGTAATAAGTGACATGGTGTATATTTTTCTCTGAAATGCTAGAGGACCCTGTGCCACACGAGTCCAATAGAGGGGTAGCAGGCATACAACAAAGAAGGATTAAAGAAGGTTTTTGTTTATGAAATATGAATGTCTCTCAATAAATTTTATACCATCCTCTGCTTGGGTTTGCTTGTCACATTTCTTCTGTTTCAAGTGCTACACTCTTGGTATTATTTTTTTTTACATTATTTTCCTTATGTCAATGACCTTTTCTAATTTTTTTTCGTCGTGCATTTATTTTTCAATTGCCTCGACTCATACTATTTGGTATCATTCAAAGCTTTCCAATTTTACATGTTTATCTATTTTTCCTCCTATATTTCTATTGGTTCACCACCCTTTTTATTGGCAATAAGATTATATTTTGTTAGAAGCCTGTATTTCCATTATATATCAAAAGGGATTTCGGGACCTTCGGAGGTGGATTGAGGATTGTTGCTTAAAGTTTTCATTGTAGAAGGAGAAGGAAACACCTCTTCGATTGCATTAGAGGTATTCTTTATTTATTTTATGGTAGATATATTTATTTTCTATAAAGTGTTTTTTATTTATGAAAAAATATTTATTGTTTTTTATTTGGATATGCAAGAATGAGATTGAATATGCAATTTTTGTAGCACAAACAAAGATTAGCTCTCAAAAATAAAAGATTTTCATTTAATCTATTTAATTTAAATGATACAAATTAAATAGTTGTGAAGATATTATAATTAATTGTAAGTGGAATATATAAATATCACATTACTTTTTATTTACAATTTGCAAGATATGATAATTTGAGTTGTGAAGATATGCATTTCTTTTAATTAATTAATTTTAATGGTATTATATTTGAATTAACGTATAATGTATATTTTAGGGTTAATGGTATTTATTTTTAAAGTAAAATATTTAAAATAGTTTTTTTACTTTATGAACAAAATAGATATATGTTGTTTACCATTTTAATTTTTTTATTTTATTCAGGAATGGGAAATCCTCATCAACCCAAAGATATTATTGAGATCTCAAGTAGTGACAGTTCCCCCATCCTAATAGCCAACTCATATCCATCGATCAATTGGAATGGCATTCTTGCACATCCCATACAAGATTTTGTGAGTATATTATAGGTAGTTGGCTTGACTTGCTACAACAAGAAAAGATTACTGTTCCAAATGTACAAAGTGTCAATCGATGGAAATACATTACATGAGTTCCATTCAACTTGCAAGAAGTTGGATTTCACCCTTCTCTCCATAAATTTTATTTGTTTTTTTTTTTCTTACCATCTTCTTATAATACAAATTACTATTTGTATACTTACAACTTCATCACATGCAGATGGATGTTCTAAATTTGCATACTTTTGCAGCAACTACTTTGATCATGCTACCGATATATTATTTTCTAACAACTACTTTCACTTTTAATGCAACTTTTACCATTTAGATAATGCTAGCTTTGCATTTGTGATGTGCGTTGGCTAACTTTTTCTTTGACTGTGTAGGAAAATTAAAAAAATAGGAAAAACAATATGCGTCTTTCTTTCAATTTTCAATCTACAAATATATAATAGAAACTTGTAAATTTTACAAATCTTTCATTCAATTTCCAATCTCCAAAATATGTATTACAGACAATCTGTATATAATACAAACAAAAATGTATATATTTTACACTACTCTTCCTTTCCATGTTTACTTTTATATATTTTTCTATCGGCGTAACCCTTGCACCCCCTGATGCAAGTGCTAGTTTATTCATTCTTATTACTATTTTGTTATATTTTATTCTTTATGCGAACTCACAAATAAATTATATTTTTATTAAAATATATTATTCTTTATTTTAATAATTAAATACTAATAATTTAATGAATAATAGTTATTAAATTTAAATTAGATATATTTCTAACACATTCACATTATTACAATCCATATTTTAGGACCATTGTAATTACACCTTTCCACATGAAAAACTATTATTCATTAAAAAAAATATTATAAATAAAATACATTAAAAAATATGATTAAGAATTTAAAATATAGAAAATTCAATCTTTATCTACTAGCTTTATAAAAAAATTAATATAAAAACATTACCCGAGCACAAAATAAAGATTAATCAAGTACCCAACAAGTAAAAGAGCTAAGCAAGTTTTTCAACGAATCCTAGTATGTCACAAAGTATCTAGTGGACACGCTAATAACAACTAAAAATGAATGACTAAAAAATTCTACCTTACTTTTTCACTGCATACAGAGTCTGAATAAAGGTCATGATCAGAAGAGCTATCGCCGCCACAAGAGAGAGAAAATACCATGGATTTGAAAAATGTTCTCCCTTAAGCTGGCTCATCCACACCTTCCATTGACTGTTGTAATGTTCTCTCGCCTCTTTCATGACCAACTCAAAATTTCGAAATGAACCAATTGTGATTCCATGACAAATACTGTTTAACATACGAACCGTCTCTTCATCACAGCCCAAGAAGCTCCTAAGGACTTGAGATTTTCTAAGTACCGAAACGTCTTTCTCGGAATCAATTAAATCATCTAACAAATATACAAAATGTGAAATTACGTTATCTTCTGGAGACCACGAGCAAAGTTGACATTCTTCATAAGCCATCAAGTTCCGCAACAGTATTTCTGTGCTTTCTGTAATTGTGATTCGAGGTAGGGAAAGCGTACTTGTTCCGATCCTTCTCTTTTCAAATCTCAATTGGCCTGGCTGAAATTTGAGACCAGTCTTGTGTAATAATTCGGCAGTAGGGGTAGACCGGCTATCATTAGGAGAAAGTGTTGGAGGACGAGGAAGTATATCGATGCAACTGAGTCGTTGCATCCAATCAGGTAGTTCCAAATTCATCGAACACCCTTCTTCAACCAGAGTAGCTGATTCTGCATTTGAATTTGTTAACAGATCTTTAATCACTATTCTGTACAAATCCAAAAGATGGTACGCAGGCCGTTCTTTCATCATATGTTTCTTCAGTTTTGATTGAGCTTCATCATCCCATTCGAATGGAAAAGGATATCCACAAAACATTTTATAATTACTCATTGCAGCTACTGTGATGCATTTTCGTGGGTTCCACATTCTAGCTGGAGTATTTTTATGAGAATAAATAAAGGAATTTGGTTTTCCAATTTTATAATATATCACTCAGTATAGAAATAAATGTCTCGCTATTTTTGTTCTTGTGGAAAATAAGGCTAAAGCAATTTGGATTTCTCTCCCTTCTAAAAAATTCAATAATAACAAGCATCCATTGTTAACATCCAAGATAAAGCTCTTCTCCATCCAAATCTATCGCTTCTTCATAGCACTCCCTGATTTCACACTCCAACTTTTGAATCTCTGCAATCAATATGGTCACATCATCTATCTTCAATCTTGCCAACATTCTATGGACTGCTTCCAATTTATGTAGATCCATCCCAGATAATTGAGGATTAATATTTTGATGGTAAAGCACAAAATATACAAACATAGGAGCATAAGCTTCCAGTTTAGAAATCATCATGCGTTTAGGCACCTTATAAATGCAAACATTTAGTGACGCTCGCCACATTTTATGATTAGGATTGAATGTGTTCTTTAACCGGTTAAGCCATGGTTCAATTGAAGCATTGTGTTGTGTTTGGCCTCCACAAGAAGAGATGTTTGTTTGAGCCATGTCTTCTGCACATGGAACATGACAACATGATGTTAGAGAGAAATTTATAAGACAGGCTTTCAATTTTTAAATCAATTATATTTTTTTAAAAGACGACTGAAAATTACTAATCATGCGAAAAACATTCCTATTGAACGCTTTGGTTACGTTTGAAAGAGCTATTTCAAAAAGACTTTTTTCCATGATGTCTAAAAATTTGAACAAAAACGTCTCTATTTATATAACATGTAATAGATTACTGCCTAATATTACACTACGATTATAGGTGTTATGACATCGGTTTATTAGATGAATCCCCTATGGGTTGATCTTGTAGAAAATGTCTCCCTGCGACAAAAATAAGAAGCCTTCTAGATTATTCTTAAATACTCCCAACCCTTTGATTAGCAAGAAGTGATCAAGTGAAAGTCATTCAAACAAAACATAAAACAATATTATACATCTTGCATGATAAAATTTGGGGTGAAAGGGTGAGTTTGCAATCATAGAGATGATCAATGCACAATCTAAGACATTCATTTGGTAAAGAGAAAACACTTCCTATCTAGAGATCAAATATTTTAGAATCTTTGTCAAAAGTCTTCATTCTTTGATCATGAAGTTAAGTAACCTTATCCAATTGATTTATTTTTAAAAAATAACAAATATAATTGTCTATGTAATCAAAATAATCAACCAAAAAATTTATAATTTAAAACAAACTAATTTATACTTATTTGTATACACTTATATAAAATAGCTTAGATTACACATAAAAATACTTTATTTTTCATTATAAAACTAGTAGAAATATAAAAATCTAAAAAACAAAGTGTTTAATATTTTCATATATAGATTATTAACATTTTTCAAGAAAGAGCTTAAACATGTCGCCCTTTAAGAAAGGAAACAAACCAACTTCAAACACAATATGCTAGAGTGCCCCCATTTACTTTCAACATCCCATCAAAGGGCCAAAGTAAACTGCCTAGTGTGAAAGGCCAACTATCTTTTTGGGTGCACGATATGATTGGTCTTTGTTATTCACATTTTACAGTCAGATTTTAGTTTTCCTCGACATTCAACAATATAGAAACCAAGTAAAGTGTATTGAAAAGAATTATATTCAGTAAGAAAAATATGGAATGCAACTATTAGTATTTAGAAAACGTATGGATTGACAATTGATATTTTAGAAAAATGAAGTATCTCTGGTTTTATATAGGTCTTAATATCATTAATTCACATAAAATAATATAATAGCAAATATGCGTTAAGAGATTATGTGTAAGCCATGAATATGTGTAACATTAATGTACCTTTTTATTTTGTAACTAAATAATATTAGTCAATATTTTTTAAATTAAAGAACAATCTTATTTGATTATTATGTTTTCACGTGACTTGTAATTTTAGTTAAAAAAAAAACATTTTTTATTGAGGGATGATTTTCATAAATGAAGAGTTGTTGGTATGAATGGCTGCATTATCTATCCGCAATAAAGGAGGGGTAGAAATTTACTCAAATCAGAAGAAATACAAAGCATGAATGGCTGCATTATCTATCCGCAATAAAGGAGGGGTAGAAATTTACTCAAATCAGAAGAAATACAAAGCAAGGGCATCAAACAGCCCTATCAAGATCCACTAAGTGATCCAACTGATGAGACATATAGGTTAGGTTTCGAATACAGTAACGACCAACTTAAAAGAAACTTGTCATGTTTAGATTCAAGAATATCATCTTAGTTTTTAGTGGGAATTCAAAATTTTAATGGCAATTAATGTAAGAGGTGATATTAATTAAAATAAAATAACAAAATTTAGATTCCAAATGAAATCAAAACTCTCACCTTTCAATTAAGCTCAATGACAATTTGCATCAAAACAAAATGAAAGATATTATAAATGAAAACTCAATACAAACCATCATTATCAATGGAGTGGATGTGCTTAAATTATTTTTGATGTTTATTGCTCATTGCCATAACATTACTTACGCTATTAAGAACTATGAAAATGAAAGATTAAACTCCAACTTATATAAATTTTGAAAGAGAATTGAATGAAGGTGATTTAATCTTGGATCATGAGTTAAATCCATGATTTGTGGAGTGATGAGGAGAGGTGACAACCAATTTGCAAAATGGGTGATGAGTAGGTACAGTCAATTCATTTGATTGGTGAGTTAAAAATTATTTGATTTTTTAAATAATTTGTGATTCTGAATAAGCAAAATTGATTGTTTATTTAACTATTTTGATTGGATAATTAATCATAAGGTGTAATATAGGATTTAAATTGATTTAATTGTGGATAATTTAGATTTAAATTTGAATTAAATTAATTAAAAAACTATTATGTAATGGATTTAATTGTGGTAAAGTAAAAGAATTAAGATAATATTAATTATTTTAATGGAACATAAGGTGATTAGTGCATTAAATTTTAACATGGTATAATATTACAAAAAATAGTGTACACATGATTTCAATTCCTATACTTATTATTCATGTGGCTTCTCCCCCTTTTGTCTCTTCAAATAATAAAACTTATGTTTATCAACATACTCAATGGGAACATCCTCCTCCTAGCTTCATTAAAATTAATTTGGAGCTTTAAAAATAAATCTTAGAAATGATGATATAGTCGAATGTGTTAGTTCTAATAATTTCATGGAGGCCATGGCCATTCACCAAGCTCTTTTACATACTAGGCATGGGGACTATATATCAAATCTAACTCTATTTTCTTGGTTGATCATTTGAAACGAAAGTCTTCCTCTCACTTCAATCAATGACAACTAAATTTATGTAATAAAGACAAACATCCTCATTTATGGTTTCAATATTGTTAAATGGAATCATATTAGAAGGGACAGAAATCAAGTTGCTAATTTTTTAACTAAATCAAATTTCAATTAAAATAACATTAAGGCAGTGTTCGTCCCCAGGTCTAAACCCCCCGTCCCCGTCCCAGAAACATCTCGGGGACAAGGGATGGCCAGGGGACGGCAATAGTGTACTATGTTTAATATCACATAATGAATTTTGAATTTTGAATGCATATTAAGTATTGACAATGAATTCTTAACACAAATGTTATATGCTAAGTTTCTATAATGTATATATGCATGCTTTATCCATGTTTTCATATGAATATTTAAAGTTTTCCTATATATTTTAATTTTTTCTATATTTTATATAGCCGGCCCCTGCCATCCCAAATTTGACCTGAAAAATTGGAAACTTGGGAACTCCTCCCACTGTCTTACCCTTGCATTAAGGTTGATACTAGAAATGACCAAGATTGCATTATCTAGGATACAAGCAAACTTTTTAGTGATTTTTTGTGTATGATAACTACAATTCCTCTCTAGATTCTTGATTATTATTATTGAGTTTCTTTTTAGTGTCCATGTTATTTTGGTATTCATTCTATTTATTCCACAATGGTTAATTTTTTTATTACTATTTTGAAATAATTTTACTTTTGGTCTATTTTTTTAACATAAGGACAAACATTACTTTTAATACTATACAAATTTTCAAAAAAGAAAATACCCTATTTTTAGGGTTTGGGGGTTTCCTTCTCTCTTGCTCATTGTATGTTTTTAGTCTACCTATCTTTTTTCTTTGAAATCAATATACCATAATTGTTTTTACGACAAACAAACTTATCTTTTAAACAATTACTATTTTTAATGTTTTTAACAAATTTATTAAAATTTTGATTAATTCATTAAATAGATAATAGCATCCCCAAATTAAAATCTACTTTATAATACTAAAACTAAATGAATTTTCATAGTTTATATTTAAAAAAGTTAAAATAAAATTACTATTTTTAAGAAAATAACTTTTAAAAATAATGACAGAGCTAGCTTTCGCACTTTACCATCAATTCACCTTATTTACGCCGAAGGCGTATCCTTATATGAGATGCACGAACTAAGTTTTACCATCAACAACTCAAATCATCCTTCCAACCAGAGAAATAACGTTGACCGTTCATTTCCGTCGCTGAAATTTTAACTAATAATGGACATTGAGGAGCCAGTTGCGGGCAAAGTTCGATTTTGTAAATACATCTAGTTCAAGGGAAATGCCTCATCTGTTTGCTGTGGGCTAAGTGGCTGAGTTGTCGGCTTGTTCACAACTCTCCCTCTGTTGTTGTGCTTGATACAAGAAATGAAATGTCATTTTTACTTTTAGCCTGTCGTGCTTGACACACCGATTTCACGAAATAGGTAAATGTGCTCTAAATCTGATAGTCGTCCATCCATATTGAAGCAAAGGCATGGTGTTCTTCATTGGAGGACTTATTAGGTTAAATTTGTTTGTATCCTTCAAGGAATCAAATGCCCCTTTGCCATGAGCCCAAAACCAAAAATCATGGCTCATGAAGAGGCCATAGATGTATCTCACTTGCATTGTTGGTTAGCATGTTGGCATTCTGCGAAATCAAATCTACAGTGGAATTAAATTAAACTACTAAAAAATGCAGGCTATTCAAGTGTAACGACTGTAGCCAGGGCAAGATGACTCTACAGTGGCAAAACTGGTGAAGCTTGTGGAGGAAGCCCAAAATCAACATTCTCGCATAGAGTAGTTTTTGGCAGCTGTTTGGCGTCTGTATCAATGCAAGATGATCACACGAATCTCACCCATTCGTCGTTTCTCGCAATATTTTTGATTGCTTTTCACCATTTTTGATGCTTTCCCCGCTGCTATTAGTTTCCGCTCCTCCAAACTCTTCTTTGTCGTATTGACTTCTCACTTCTCCAATCTTAATTTTTAAACTGAAAATAACTTTTAACTAGGGGAAAACCCCCAGTAGCCATCAGGGCTAACTTCGCGCATTCGTGCAGAGTGCAAAATAGGTCCGATTTTTATTTTTTTTTGGGCTTCTTCGTAAGCGAGTTAGGACCTTAAAAAGAAAAATTTGGCTTCTAGGTATTTAAAATGTGCCTTGTGGAACCCGTAAAGCAAAAGGTGCTCAAAAGGGGTGTTTTTAAACCTCCGTCCCCTACATCTTCACTATTTCACCTATACCCATTCATTACAAATCCAAAAAAAATAAAATTGCCTATTACCAATTATCATTTCACCTATTTCAAGTCACGTTTGTATGGGGGGCCCTTCAAAATATCATGTGGGTCCGTTAGGAGGTGGCCCCTTTACCATCAACCTCATCACATTAAAATGTTCTCCATGTGCCCCATATTCCTTCAGCAAACCATGCATATGAGTTAACCACGTACCCCTTAAGCCTTCATCAAACCACGCGTACGTGTTAACTTAACCACGGGTTGCTGGGCAGCTTTAAGCCCTAAAGTCTTCATCTCCCGCGGTTTCTTTACAGAATGTTCCCCGTCGCGACCACAACGACGACCTTCGGCTGCAGGTAATGTCTCCACCTCTCTTTACCTGCAAGATTGCTTGTTTAACAATGGAATTTTGTTGGGTTGGACGGTGTTTGAGTTCATTTTGGCGTCTTTTAAAATCATTTATGTGTATGGCATGAAGGGTTTGAATGTAATCATTTTTTTTTACATGTGACTACCAACTGGTAGAAAAATGGACCCTCGTGAATTATTCTGTCTACATCATCGACTTTTTGACTGCTATGCCTTTTTTTGACATTATTCTATGAAGTAATCACATGTAATGTGATTTAAATAGGACATTGAATTTTTACCAAGTATCATCATGAAATTTACTAGGTATATAATAGGATACTTAATCTTCAAAGATTTTTTCATTTTATCTTATATGGAGCTGCATAAAATGTCTCCACCTCTCTTCACCTGCAAGATTGCTTGTTTAACAGTGGAATTTTGTTGGGTTCGACAGTGTTTGAGTGAATTTTGGGTTTTTTAAATTCATTTCTCTATATGCCATTAAGGGTTTCACTGTAATCATTTATATTTACATGTGACTGGCGACTGGTAGACAAGTGAACCCTTGTGAATTATTATATGAAATTTAAACATTTATTCAAAACCCACATGAGTGCTACCAATTAATTTATATGGAGCTGCAGAAAACGTCTCCACCTCTCTTCACCTACAAGATTGCTTTTTCAACAGTGGTTTTTTTGGGTGTCGTCAATGTTTGAGCGCTATGATTTTTGTTGACATTATTCCAAAATCCCCTCTCGCCAGTCTGGAAGCTCTCGACCGTCCTTAGACTGCTCGGTTGTCCCTTCTCCAAACCGTTTAACTTCCCAAACTTTGCATAGGTCTCCATGTCAATGTCTCCTTTTGACCCTTTCATTAATTGCATTGTTTTTCCCATCCTTCCTCCATCCCACTGTATAAGTGATAATGATGAGAAGTCTCATGGCTTGAGGTTTTGGTAGCACTCACTTGGGTTTTGATTAAATCTGGTCTAATTTGGTTGATTGGTAGACATCATATTATTTGTTTCTCACTTACACATTTACACTGCAACATCAGAACAGTCCACTTTATCCAAATATTTGTTTCTAATTTCATTTTGGATGGACCAGCAATGAGTCTAAGATCTATACAGAACAATCCATAGTTTCCCAGAAATTTGTATGTAAAATTATTGGTAAATATTTGAGAGAAAATTAAATAAAATATTTGACCAAACTCATGCTGCTA
Organism: Sequoia sempervirens; assembly: GCA_007258455.2. Classification (NCBI taxonomy): domain Eukaryota; kingdom Viridiplantae; phylum Streptophyta; class Pinopsida; order Cupressales; family Cupressaceae; genus Sequoia; species Sequoia sempervirens. Next base: position 161,803,883 of record VDFB02353493.1, on the reverse strand, counting down.
CTTGGCAATAGTTTAACAAGTTAGGTAGTGCACCAAGCTTTCAGATTTAGCCTTAATCAACGCTAATTAATGTAATCTAGGTATACCTCCTTTGAGTAATCCACCAAATGAGAGGAGGGAAATAAACAATGTTAACATACCATTGTTTTCTAATGAAGTGGAGCATGTTAAAATTTCAAATGATATTTTTCTTCATCAAATGAACCAGATAATTTTCATTGAAACTGCTTTAGTTTTTCTAGACCACTACATTGTTAACTAATAAAGAAGCTTCCATAAAAACAGATCTCTTCCTTACATAGATGAAACTAGCAATGCAGACTGTGAGGACTCTATAACAAATGAATTTTCTTAGAAATTTCCACAAGTATAAATCCAGAATTTTGATGGTTGCTTGTTGAATTCTAAAACTTGGGTAATTTTTTATTTTAGTTTAACTGTGAAAAGTGTAGTAAACTATTATATGTTACTTTTCAATAGTTTCACATAATGGTTTAATTTATGCATATAATTGTATTCATAGCCATGTATATGAAATCTAAATCATATAATAGAAATAATTTGGAGAATTGAATTCTAAAATATGTATAATCTGATGGGTGGTATACCTATATCTCTATAAGACTGTACATATGTAATCTAATATATATATATATATATATATGTGTGTGTGTGTGTGTGTATGTATATATGTATGTATATATGTATACATACATATATATGTATATATATATATCAGATTATATATATATATGTATAT
>VDFB02353493.1:161682097-161798611 GCA_007258455.2 Sequoia sempervirens | reverse complement strand
AGTGGGAAAAGTTAGAGGATGTGATGGGTGATTAGATTAGTTTAATTAGAATTAGATTAACTTAGATGATGATTAGGGGCTTTGACCCATTTGACTTGAATTCTTTAATTTATTTAAATAAAAAAGGGATAGAATATGCATTTGGGATTTAATTAAATAAAGTTTTGTTTATTTAATTGAAAGGGGGATGCAAGATAAAGGCTAATTAATTTGAAGAAGATGAATCTAGGAGATGATTTATGAAATATGAAATGTTAGGATTTGATTGATTTATTTAAATGAGGTAATGATGAAGTGAATTTATTTAATTGAAGGATGAAATGTTAGATTTGATTAAATGAAGGTTATTTAATTAAACTAGTGGATTAAAATGTATGCATATTTTATGTGTCTACAGTACTCATTTTGGTGCCTAGTGGTATTTTTTAGTCCCCTTATTTTGTCACAAGGTAGTTTCAGGTTTGAATTAAAATTTTGAGCCTTGCTCTATTGTGTAGAAGGATCTATACTACATTTTTTTCTTGGTGGCCCCTAGAGAATAATATTGGAGGAGAATGGGTTTGATTGGAGCCCATGTAATGTGAACTCAAAGGTGATGAGAAACTATGGAAAATCCTTATCAATGTTGGAGTATGATGGGAGCCCATGTAATGCAAACTCAAAGGCGATGAGAAACTATGGTAGATCCTTGTCAATGTTAGAGTTGACTACTAGGAGAATCTTAATGGTCATGACCTTGGCCTTTCAATGTAGATTGCCAAATCTTAGAAATAGTGGTAGGTTACTATTGCTAACTTGCTAAATTTTTTGTCATTGAAGACTTCATTACCCTGACTACTAGCTTGAGGAAAAAGGGGATAAAATTCATATAGGTTATAAAATCTAAAGATAAAATGTTAATGAATGATGTCCTCTGGGAGAAGAGAAGATGGTGAGGTTCTTAAATGGCTAAAAAATGGTTGACCTACCCAAGCCTTGGGAAATGTGAGCTTTTATCTCATTAAATACTTCACCATTGAGGGTTGTTCTAGTTGTAATTTATTGTCTCATTACTCTCTCTTTTATGACATAGTTTTCTCGTTAGTTTCACCCATTTCATTTTTACGTCCCTAAAAACTTAGCGGTTGAAGCTTTTCTCAACAAGGACAAAATTTCTATTCCTTAGGATCTAATTTTCCAAGTCTACTATTCCCATTTGTGCAACTCTCTTGCCCACACTATGACTATGCCCAATAGTCTAAATAGTGTAGAAAATCTGAATATCTCCCCTACTAGGATGGTTAGGGGGGTCAACACTATCGTTGACCACTCATAGGAAAAACCCTACTATTTCATCTACTTCCCCTAGAAGTGTGAATGAAAACCCTACTAATAAAACCCAAGATCTAAGTATTCTTCACTACATCCTCTGCTTCACTAGTAGATGCAAGCTCTCATCACCCATCTTATGTTCCAAAAATTCTTTCCACTCCAATGAAATCTCTTTGGATGCTACCTAATCTATTGAAGATAACTAAGAAATTTATCTTCTAGCAAACATGTATGCGATATATCAAGCTAAAAGCTAAACCCCAAGTAAAAAAAAAAATAGATTATTAATCCTATTTAGTAGGATACCACACAATTTGAAGTCTTTGGCACCTCACCGTGATTATCCGCATCTTCATGCTTGACACACATTCCCTATGCATTAGTTTTTATTTATCTCATATTATTGATCATATTAATACACATGCTACTCTTATGTATAGATTCTAAGAGAAAAGGACACCCCCTTCCTCTTGCATCTAGATTTAAGTAAAATATCAAGCTCATTCTTTGATTGCTTGGGATAATTTTTCAATATTGAGAGTTTTTTCATACCATCCATTTCAAAAGATGGTATTTGGGCTACTATATGCACAAGGGTCTCTCTTAAATAGAATCAATAAGTTTAATTCCTACATGACCAGTATTATTAGCAATCAAGCCAAAAAATTTACCTCTCTTTTATTATATCATTCACCAAATAACTCATACAAATATTTTCCAACATGATGGTTTTCCACTAAGATTGAAAAGATCAAGAAATATATTTAGCCTTCCACAACTCATGGAAACCGCAAAGGAAGAAGCATTATGGGTCAACCACAATTGAAAATAGAAATAATGGACACTACTATTTTAAAGTATATGAAATGAATTATTGACAAGTCGAAGGATATTAGAAATATTAAGGATCTCATTGCAATGTATGGTGGAGATTAGAAATATTAACAATGTATTTTTTTACCATGCAAGTGAATGGTGTTTTTTCAAATTTCATTCTTTCAAATTAGACTATAAAAGTTCCTACTCAAGAGAGCTTTATGTATAATTTGTTGTCAAGTTTGTTTGTTTCAAATATTTATATCAATAAAATTTATTGTATGCAAAATTTAAAAAAATACATAGATTGGATATCAATTGCAAGCATTTTGGTTGTAGGTTCTACACAAGGCGATGCACAGATATGCAATTAAGAAATACCCTACATTCTTTCATTGCTTTTTATATACATGTAATATCTCTTGCAATTCGTATCATTCACAATGTATCCTCCTCAAAAGTTCTACTCCAAATGAACATATGTTTCTACAGTTATGTAATTATGAGAAACAAATTTCTATACATAGTTATTAAAGGGCTAGTACAAAATCCTCTGTAAACTTATTAAAGGGCTAGTACAAAATCCTATGTAAACTTATAATGCTCTGAAATACACATTTTATATGTGAACATCATTTTCAATCTCAATTTTTTTTTAGTATCTTTCTTCCTAGTTGGGCCATCAATCATTTCAAATTATGTCAATATCATTGCTCAACAGGTGTTGTATGTAAATTTTATTTTCCTTGCAATGCTTCAAATGCAAGATCATTATGGAAAAAATATCTAATGGTAGATCATTTAGCAATTATGCATTCACTTACATCCACTGAAACACAACTGAAACCAAACCTTTCAATTAAGAAGATACTTTCAGCCAAATGTAATTTGTGTAGAGATACTTTCACCCAGAAGTAATTAAATTTTTTTTTTCTTTTTCAAATTTTGGTTATTCTAATTCATATCAAAATAATTGCTTAGCAAGTGTTTGTATGTAAATCTTTTATTTCTTTGAAAGCTTCAAATGTCTTCAAATTTTGGGTCATTCTAGAAAACAAATTTGTGCAGCGATACTTTCATACATTTGTGTAATACATTGATATCTCAATTAAGAAGATACTTTCAGCCAAATCTCTTTTGTGCAGAGATACTTTCAGCCAAATGTAATAGGAAAATAATAATTTAAGATATTGTAGTTTAATAATTTGATATGACATTTGTTACAAAGTAGATTGAAATGACATTTGTTACAGATAATTTTGTTCATCATGGACAAAACAAAATACTAAATATCAGACTAAACTATACATTATGCGAACTTCACTCATCGTTCCTACCCTTCACACGTACCAACACAATAATGCCTACAGAACTTTGGGTTACAAAAATAATACCGAAATCTCTCCCAAATTGACCATCCACATACTCTTTCAACGTACCCATTGCACACCAGGGTGTCATTACTAGTTAATTTAAAATATTAAATACAATAATAATTGCCTTAAAAGCAGCTACTTACTGGGATCCATACTAACTAATTAAATAATTCTGATTAGAATAATATATATTTAACTCAAGACAAATCCTAATAATTTAACTGCTCGTAGTCATCCCTGTAATAAGGAGTAACATCGTACGTCAAGAGGTATTATAATATATTCCTAGTCCGACTAGGAATATTTGGTACTTACACAAATTCGGCCACTTTATTTAATTCAAAGTGTACCAAGAATTGAAGGCTCCCTGTACATACTGACAATACGGCCAGGGCGCAACTTAATTGTGGCAGCCTTCGCAGATGTAGAATCTGGAAGCAATCTTTCTCTAGTACTATTGATATGTATATATTGAATGACAGATTCAGCTCGCTCGTGTCAGTGATTTATTTGGCCTAGTTTTCTAGTCAGTCATTGTCGTAGCGAACCCGGACGAGTACAAATTAATTCATTACATTCTGATATTATTTATTATCATGCCTTACATTCTTGGAAGATGTAAATACTTTTGGCGCTCGTTCTTCTGGCAGACTTGGACCCTCCTCGGTCTGCTAAAACGACTGCCGCTTCTCGTGACATTGACCGTTACCGCTGCTCCGTTTCTGGTTCAGAAGTCTGAGAACTGCGAAGAGAAGCATTATATGGTTTACGCGGGTTTTGGAGAAAGTAAATGCTTTGAACACCTCACCAACAATGGTTGTTTCAATTTCATATGCTTAACAAGACTTCAATAACTTGAGACTAAAGTTCAGAGTGTATCTCCATCTTGCACCAGGTACATGATACATCTGTTTTTTGAAATTTTATTGTGAAAATTAAGATTTAAGGACTATGTTAACTTTTTATAGGTATTTATAGTGAGCTTTTGTGTGAGGATTTTATAGTTATTTATAATGAGTCTGAGAACGCAAGTAGATAGATTTTATAATGTTATTAACTGACTGTGATTCAAAAAGTTTTATTTGAGGTATTATAATATATTCCTATGGCCTGAAAATATTAGGATTCTGAAAGCTTCTATATAATATGATGTATCTTAATATATAAAAGATCACCCAATTTTATTTATTTATTTATTTTTTAAAGAACTTTTAGAGCTATATATTGTAAAACGCTTCAGTAATTTTTTAGGGGCAAGCTTCATTTTTATGTGAAGGGCTTCTCAAACGTAAGCATTTTGAAAAGCCAGTGTGAGTGTTTGTTACGATGCAAAACACAGTTTTGGAAGCAAACTCGCTGAGTTTATGCTCTATAGTAATATTCTAAAGAGTATATTTTTGTTTACATATCCTTTGAAACCCATAAACATTAGCTTCAGTTAAAAGGTAATCAGAAACACAATGAGCTTCGCGCAGTGTCACTTTCTCATAAAAAAACAAGAGTAAAGACAACAGGTTGAACGAATGTTTCCGAGTATCACTCAAGGTTTCCCTTGAAAATTAATTGGTGTGAAGGGGTTACTGACCAAATTTCATTTATTCTTAAAGCTTATAGATTTCCTGTGCTTACACTTAAGCTCTGTTGTATGGTAAGCTTTAACGCAAGAAAGAAAGGCTTATCAATGATGGAAGCCTGCATTTATTTATATATTCTAAATACAAGGACTGCCTGATGAGCGGTTGACGGATTTTTTCCTGTACAAATAGTGCTCAGCAGGGTTGTTACCTACAGCCTAAGTCACCAGGTTCGAATTCGAATTCGAATTCGACAACATTGAAATTCGAATGAAATTCGACAAGGAAAAAATTCGAAAAGTATAAAATTCGAATAAAATTCGACTCATGTAAATTTTTTATTTTTTTTATAAATATAAGTAATATCTCCATACAATTCTCTAAATAGTTTAACATTGATACATATATTTGAATCATTACAAAAAGATGACACATTTATAAAATATAAACCATAAGAAACATGTGAAATCACGATTGTGAAGATGTTCTTTTGTCAAAAAGGTACAATAACAGTAAAGACTTTAGAACTTCAAAAAAGCTCCAAGTCATCAAGAGCACTTGGCTCATCATCATCTGTATCAGTACTCAATTCTTCATCTGCAAAGTCAGGCTCATCTGCATCTAGTGCTGCTATGTCTTCACGAATTTGTTGTGATGAAGAGTCCTTTGCTGATTTGTTCGTGAGCAATTTTAAATTGCTGCGAACATAGACAAGATCTCCCAACTTTCCGGACAACAATTTATTCCTCTTTTTGGAATGGATGTGGTCAAAGCAACTCCAGTTCCTCTCACAAGCTGACGAACTTGCTCCCTGACTCAAAACTCGAATAGCAAACCTTTGTAGCTCAGGAGTTTGTGCTCCATAGGTCATCCACCATGTATATGCAGGTACATGTGTCATGTCATATTTGGCTGCTGACATTCCAAACATCCCTTCTCCTCTTTTGTATACCCAAAATTGACTTCTGATTAGTGCTGAAATTGATGGATTTGATTCATACTTTTCAACAGCTTCTAAAAGCCCTCCCATAATTTCAGTGTCACCTTCTCTATCAATAGAAAATAATTTAGGCTCCAAAAAGCAAGCTGCTGCATGTAAAGGTGTGTGCATCATTTTCCATCTGCAATCAACTACCTCCCATATCTCCATATATTCTGCTTCTACATTATTGAGTGCTTTTTGAATAGTTTCCTTACAACGGTCCATGCTTTCATAAAGCATGCCAAGGCAAGGAGTGTCACCATCAACCATACGAAGCACGTCAACAATTGGTTCACATATGAGTAAAACCTTGGCTGCACTTTCCCAGAAATTGCTATTCAGAATGATTTGCTCTACGTTCTTCCCCTTAGGACCTTTAGAAAGCACTGAGTGTTCCCATTCATTGGAACAAATTACAGACCTCAAAGCTGCCTTTTCTTCAACCACTCTTTTCAAAGTGATATAAAATGAAGCAAATCTTGTTTCACAAGGCCTCAACAACTCCCTGGATGCATGCCGCCTATAAAGACTCAATGTGAGACGATGATTCCTTATGAAATTTGCAATTGCTCTTCCTCTGTGAATAGCTTCATGTACCCATGGGAATTTAGCCAAGTCATGAAGCAACAAATCAAGACAATGGGCTGCACATGGGCTCCAATATATTTGTGGGTATTTATCTGCAATCAGCTTCCCAGCTCCCACACAATTTGCGGCACTATCAGTTACCACTTGAACCACATTTTCCACCCCTATTTCAAGAATGGCTTCCTCTAATATTTGAAAAATGTACTCAGAAGTTTTCTTGTGGTTCATGGCATCAATCACTTTCAAAAACACAACACCTTCAGGACAAGCCACCAAAATATTTATCAATGGCCTTTGACATATATCTGACCATCCATCACTCAATATAGTGCAACCTGTTTTCCTCCAAGAGGATTTGATAGTAGCTAGTTTATCAGTCACTCTATCTTTTGACCTCTGCAAAAGAGTTGTCCTGATAGTCTCTGAACCTGGGGGAGTGTATCCTTTGCCAAACTCTGCAATTTTGTGAACAGCATTACGAAAATGTGGACTTCTTGCAACATTGAATGGAATAGCACTTGTGTAAAACAAATCAGCTACAGCATCATCCACCTCCTGTTTCTCTACTGGTTTCCAGAAGCTTTTCAATGTTCCACTCTCTGTTGATGCCCTCACCGGTTTGGATAAACCAGAAGAGGAAGACATAATAGATGCTGAGAATCTAGATTGAGACATATCTTCTTCAATTCTCTGTTTTTTGTGTGTTTTCATCATCTTTCCTCTAATTGAAGAGGACTGTTCTTTCTCTAAAGCAGCTCTCATTTGTGGGGTAACGTCAGGACATGCTGTAACACCTCCTCCTGCACCATTTGTAATACCAAGTAAATGGTCCATTGCCCTTGTTAAACCGCCAATAAAAGGTTTCTGACACTTGTTGCATTTGAGGTCAGTTCCATTGCGAGTGACATATTTCCATGCTTCCGCAGTTGATTTCTTGGGAGACATAATCTGCATGTTTGAATGACAAAATAATATTTAATATTTAAAAGTTAAAACATCCACAATTTTATTTCAAACAACATTGAGACAAAATATATAGATTTCTTATTTTAAATCTAAAAACAAAATAAAAAATACTAAATTTAATTTTAATAAACATAAATATATTTAACATATTTTTATTAATATAAAAATAAAATGAAAACACTAAATATTAATAAATAATAAGTACTAGAAATCTATAATTTTATTAATATAATTTTCAGTACCTAAAATCTATAAAATATAAAATAATAAAAATACTAAAATATTAAGAAGCTTTTAATATTAATAAAAAAATACTAAATATTAATAAACTTAATAACTGAAACTTTGAAGTCTATAATAATATAAATATATAATATATTTATATTTATATAATTTACATTTTTGTATTTTACATTTACAATAAAAATGAAATAAGTAAACTGTAAACATAATATTAATTTTTAAATACAAAATAAAATATTAAATATTAAAACAAATGAAATATTTTAAATATAGTTTAAATTTTTAGAACTTTGGATACCTAATGGCTAATACCTAATAGTAAAAAACTAAAAATCATTCGCATAAAATTTGGAACCCTAAATTTAAAAAAAACAAAAAAAATCTTCTACGTTCTACCTCCTTCGACGGCTGAGTTCGGATGATTTAGTTGCGGCGCGGATTGTGATTTCGTAGCAGAGGAACCGGCGCGGATGAAGTTGGAGCAAAACTTTGTTGATGGCCGCAGGCCCGCAACCTACAGGGGGACGCAGAGTGACGGCCACTGGTAAAGGCAAAGTCGATATTTGTTGATGGCCGCACGCCGACGCAAGTGACGGCCACTGGAGTCGTCGAAGTAGAGATTTGAAGCCGCGATAGACAAGCAAAAGCGAACACTGAAAAATGAAATGACTTGCAGACGCCGACGCGAGAGAGAGATGAAATAATATCAAATGTCGGCCGACAGCGATATAACAAAAAAACCTTAAAAAAAAACCCTAAAAAAAAAATCGCTTTATGAAAATTTTCAACGCCCTTATTTGACTGCCGAATTTGGTCGAATTTAGACGAATTTGAAACATTTTTTTGAAATTCGACGAATTTCAAATTTCAACATGAAATTCGGTCGAATATGGTGACATAGCCTACAGCTATGGCGTACCATTCATAGAACAATATATATTTTCTTTGTTGAAAATAATATGAACCGAGAATGTCCATGTGATTTCTATATCATCTTATAACTCCTGAAGAAGAAATTGAATGCGTGCTGAGCTATACTACTGCCTGCAGAATGGTACAATGTCGAAGCTAACTATCCTGTACAGCCGCGTAAAACGAGACACCGACTTAAATTTAACCCATAAACAGTACTTTAACGTAAAGGCCCATCCTAGATAAACCGGTTGTTTCACGGAGGTTCACCTTCTAATATGAAGAGTAAAAGAAAACAAGTTGAACGAATATACCAAGGAGCACACTAATAGGGTATTTGTTTTCTTGAAAATTTGTACACACTCTAAGTATTAAAAGCAATGTTTGTGCTTATGTTAAAAAAATAGACCAAAAGTAAAACTATTTCAAAATTGTAATAATAAGATTAATCATAATGGAAGAAATAGAATGAATACCAAAATGACATGGACACTAGAAAAAACTCAATAGTAATAATCATGAATCTAGAGAGGCATTGTAGTTATCATACACAAAATCGGTAAAGAGTTAGCTTGTATCCTAGATAAGGCAATCTTGGTCATTTCTAGTATCAAACTTTATGTTATTTTAATTGAAATTTGATTTAGCTAAAAGGTTAGCAACTTGATTTCCTTCCTTTCTATATGATTCTATTTTACAATATTGCAATCATGAATGAGGATGTTTGTCTTCATTACATAAATTTAGTTGTCATTGATTGAAGTGAGAGGAAGGAAGAATTTCATTTCAAATGATCAACTAAGATATTAGAGTTAGATTTGAGAATTATATCGATAAAATGCTCATGTCTAGTATGTAAAAGAGCTTGGTGAATGGCCATGCCCTCCACAAATTTATTAGAACTAACACTTGATTTTGTCATCATTTCTAAGATTTATTTTGAAAGATCCAAATTAATTTTAATGAAACTAGGAGGTGGATGTTTCCATTGAGTAAGTTAATAATCATAATGATTGTTATTCGAAGAGACAAAAGGGGGAGAAGCCACATGAATAATAAGCATAGAAATTTCCCTCGGGGTGTAGATTGGTTGGTTGAGCTGTTGAAAGATACAAACAATCGATGCAAGTTCAAACACTGACTCACCCAGCTGTGCACACTGTGGGGCAGGCGTTGGGCTTCACGTAGACCAGAGGGGATCAGTCTTGCCTGCTAACGAAAACTTAAGAGAAGCCCAGTCAATTGCGAGGATAACCCTCTGAGATATTAGAAAAGAGTATATAAATTGAAATCATGTGTATATTAGTTTTTGTAATAGCATCCCATGTTAACATTTAATACACTTATCACCATATAATCGATTAAAATAATTAGTATAATTATCTTAATTCTACTACTTTATCACAATGGAATCCATTAAATGATATTTGTTTAATTAATCTAATTCAAATATAAATCTAAATTATCCACAATTAAATTAATTTAGATCCTAAATTGCACCTCATGATTAATTAATCAAAATAGTTAAATAAACAATCAATTTGGCTAACCCAGGATCATAAATGATTTTAAACTCACCAATCAAATGAGTTGATTACCTAGTATTCTCCACCCATTTTGCAAATTGGTTGTCACCTCTCCTCATCAATCCACAAATCATTTATATAACTCATTATCCAAGATTAAATCACCTTCATTCAATTCTTTTTCAAAATTTATATGAGTTGGAGTTTAATCTTTCATTTTCATAATTCTTAACATAGCAAGTAGATGTTATGGCATTGAGCAATAAACATCAAAAAACATTCAAGCACATCCACTCCATTAACAATGATGATTTGTATTGGGTTTTCATTTGTATTTTCTTTCATTTTATTTTTATGCAAATTGCCATTGAGCTTAATTGAAAGGTGAGTTGTGATTTCATTTGGAGTCTAATTTTTTTTATTTGATATCAGCTCTTACTTTATGTGTCATTAAAATTTTGAATTCCCACTAAAAACTCAGTTGATATTCTTAAATCCAAACATGACAAGTTTCTTTTAAGTTGATTGTTACTTTATTCCAAACCTAACCTACATGCCTTATACCATCAAAAATTCTTTGATTTTTCTTCCACAAAATACTCTAGTAAATTAAATGAGGATGAATATTATGCAAAACATTAAGGTATTTTATCTTGAAAGTTCATGGTTGATTTGTAATACAGTCTTGATGATGCAGGGGCATCGTTCCCCATCTATTCTACTTCACAATTTTGATTTCAATTTTTTGTCTTTGGCTATGTTGTTGGTTCTTTATCATTGTTGTTTTGATGAAGACGTGTCTCATTTGGGATTGGCGACAAGAAGCGTTGGAAGATGAAACTGTTTTGGATCCCCTTGAGTGATTGTATAGTGAGGAAACAGTTCTAGAAGGAGTGGACGGTTTTTTGTTTAGAGAGAGAACCGAACTACAACTCAGAAAAGAAATAAACTTGATCAAAGCCAACGCCAAGGGAAGTCAAGGGGCTGTGTATAAGTTCAAGGAGGGCGACACCATCTATGAAGGCAATTAAAGTTTGAATTGTAAATGGTAGCGAAAGAATCATTTTGTAGAAGAATCTAAAGTTAGGCTAAAACTTGTGCCCAAGAGAAGGAGATGAATAGTGTGGACAAGTGGAGAAACCAATTATGAAGTGGCAGTTAGGGCGAATGACTAATAGAAAACGATTGGAAGAGTTTACCTTGCATGGATCCTTTGTCTCGAAAGATCTCTTCATCAAAGTGAAAGTTTTGTTTGCTCGAATGGGAGATATAGAGATTGTGGTTTGGCGTACCAATTATAAAGTGGCAGTTAGGGCGAATGATTAATAGAAAACGATTCGAAGAGTTTACCTTGCATGGAGCCTTTGTCTAGAAAGATCTCTTCATCAAAGTGAAAGTTTTGTTTGCTCGAATGGGAGATATAGAGATTGTGGTTTGACGTTATTGCTAGTGGAAAAGATGATCTTCACCAGCGGGTAAGGGTTAGGAAGGGTCACACATAGAAGGTTGAAGAGGCTTCCTGTAGAATGAATTAGAGAGAAGTCAATTTTGAGAGAAAAAGGAAGGCATAAAAGATTAGGCCGATTGACTAATCAAGAAGGAAATTGGCTTTGCAATTAGGTTTTTTGATATGGGAATCGATAGTTTGTAATCAATTTTATAATTATACTTGCTTGATATGTGCGGTTGGCTTTGTTTTAATGTACTATTGTTTAATTAACTAGTTTCTTAAGAAGTTGTTCTTGAGTTTTGCTGCTTATTGTATTGGTTGACTCTCATTGGTGAGAGTAGAGATTGATTATTGTCGTCTCTGGGCAAGACTCATAGATTGGGATTGTTTTCTGATGTTTAGTTATGAAACAGGATTGATTATCTTATTCTCTAGTATCTAGAGAGTTATGAGTTATAGGTAATTGATTGGCCAGTGACTTCTGTGTCAGTAATTGAATAATTTTGTTGGCAATGAACCTATTGACATCAATGGTTTTTGACGTCAGAGAATTGTGTGAGGAAGGTGCTATCAAATTTATTAGATTGGTATCAGAGCCCAAAAGATTTGGGCTGGGAATATTGAATGTGTTATTGATCTTTGTTGAAAGGTGAGTGTTGTAGTTTTGTTGTAGATTGATAGGTTGTGAAGAACCTGGATTGAGGTATCACAAAGATGAGAGTATAAAATTGGAAGGTGTAGAAGCGTTTGGGAAAGAGAGTCTCATGAAGTGAGACAAGAGGAAAGAAATCATGTAGCAAGATGCAAATTTTGGGAGGGAAATGGTAGAATTACAAAAAGATTTAGTGGCATTCAAGGCTCGAATGAAGCCAAGAATATGGTTGGTATTGGCCAATGAAGAAGAAAGTGACGTGGCATGTGAAGATGATTGTTGAGAAGAGAAGGCAAGATATGGATGCCTTGAAGAGAGAAGATAACAAAGGAGAATTGCCAATTGAGCAACTTGGACCGAAAGAGGTCAAAAAAGTTCTCATTGTGGAGAACATGGGAAAAGATGAGAAGTGGAGCACAAAAGAAGTGCAAGAGGAAGCACTTGAAGAATAGAGTGAAGAAAAGAGGAAAGTATCCATGAAGGAAGCACTTATAGAGGCATTTTGGTCTCTTATTTTAGTGGCTAATGTTGTATTTGAGTATGTGTATGCAGGTATGAAGCCCCTTATAAGGAAGGTAAAAAATGATACCTTGCAGTGGATAAGAGAAGAATCTAGTAGAGCACTCGTTGATAGAGGTGAAAGATGAGAGGAGAAGAAGTTGAGTTGTAACAGTTTGTGGAGCCAATATGCAAGGGTAGTTTGTTGCAGTTCATCGGGAAAAGTTACAATGCAAAGAATCCAAATATGAAGATGAGAATAGTATTGTAATGTTTTAGGATAATCATGAAGATGTTGAGGATGCCTTAGAATTTCAGGATGTTCTAGAAGATGTTGCATATGAAAGCAAAGAAGCCCACAAAGGGAAATAAACATAAATATTAGCTCCATATGTGCGAAGCTTAACCAAAACATTAGATGGTGAATTTAATAATCCAAAAGAAATCATTTGATATTTTTAATGTGCTTGTTAAATTTATAATTCAGTTTGAAATATATGACACAAATAATCTTTATTAAGTTCTATATTGGTTATCATTATTTTATTTATTTAATTATACCCAAGGCATTCCCTATGTGAGATTGCTCGAGCTAAGATTGTCGATCAACGATTGATATCGTTTGTTCGTACCATACAAGACAATGAAAACTGTTTTGTTTATTAGATATTTTTATTGTTTTATCCCACATTAAATGTGTCACGATATTTTTAGCATGGGGTTTCATAGTATTTTACCTATAAATTATGCCCTTTTTTCTCATCTGCATTGTTGACAACACACCACAAAAATGTTTGGTAATATTATTCAACTTGACACTCTCTCGACAACCATTCTTTTAATTATATAGCCAACAACTGCTGCATCTTTAATGATGAAGGAAAACAATTTAATAAACGTTTTATTTTTATGAATTATAATATATTATTATTTTTATTTTAAATTTTGTTTTTTAATAATTTTATATTTATTTACACTATATTATTTAATGTATTAATTAATGTATTTATTTCAAAAATTATTGTAATTACGTCAAGAGGCGTAACCTATAGGGACATACGGGGGGATGGAATAGATGCCTGTAAATAAATAAAAATGTTAAACTTTTCAATTAAATGGCCGACACATTAAATAAGGAGTAAGTAAAAAAGTGCTAACAAATAAAATAATAAATGATTAATTATAAAAGTGCCGACAAATAAAATAATAAAATAATAAAAAGATATTTAAATGTAAAGACATTTGAATCAATACATCACTTGGCAAATTATATAATAGCAATAAATTGAGAGAAACAAATAAAGACAACGAACAAGAAAGTGGAGCCAAGCAAATAAATCAAAGTAAAAAAAATCCAAGTAAGTCATTTCAACAATTATTTATTTTTCTCCACAATAATTGTAGATCTTAGTAATTAATTATTTTTAAAAGTGTAGCAAATAAATCAAATATAACTAATTATTTTCAAAAGTGTAGTGAATAAATCAAAGTTATAAAAATTCAAGTCATTTTAACATTTTTTTTCCTAAAACAATTATACATCATAGTAATTAATTATTTTGAAAAGCACAACAAATAAATTAAAGTTGAAGAAATCCAAGTTACTATGTTTACTTTCTTTCAAATAGTAAAAACTTAGTTTGTTTTAATGGTTTTAGGATATTTCACTTTCTATGCAAATTAAAAATAACTAAACACATCTAATAAATAAATCATAAAATTTAGGGTTTATAAAAATGGTTCATTACTTTTTTTTTAATTAATTTTTAGATTTAAAATTAAATTAAGTATTTTAAATTTATAATGATTTAATTATTCTAGAGTAAAAAATTAAATTCTATGCAAATTAAAAATAAGTAAGCACATCTAATAAATAAATCATAGGGTTTATAAAATTGTTTCATTACATTTATTTTTCTATTAATTTTTAGATTCTAAAATTAAATTAAGTATTTTAAATTTATAATGATTTAATTATTGTAGAGTAAAAAATTTAAATTGTGTAAGCAACAAATATATTCATTTTATTTTTAAAATTTATTATAGAAGTTAAATTAGATGAATATATAATTATGTGATTAATGATTTCATCCAAATGTATTTCAATGTTATAATCTATTTAATATTTGTGTTTTTGTTTCTGTTGTCAGTTAATGGATAATTTTGTCAAAGTTAATGAAATAATAGACTTAAATAATAATGATTCTGAAGAGTACACACTAATTACTATTATAGACTTCACAAGTGATGCTAGAGAATATACTCCTTTCATTCCTGCATCAAATACCTCCCCACAACATTCAACTAGAGCTAATGATTTAGTTGATTCACAAGAGGTGATTTGTACGGCTAGTTGGCACGTGAATAGCATCAAAGAAGATGTTGCAATGAGTTGATTAATGGAATATACGAATGCATTGTGTGATGAAATTGCATGCTTTGATAATTTCATATGCCAGTTAGGATACTATGCATATTATGCACTTGGGCATGATATTCATGGAGACTTGACAAGCGATGCTAAAGATTATACCCCTTTCATTCTTACATCAAATACCTCCCCACAACATTCAATTGGATCTAATGATTTAGTTGATTCATCAAATGTTGGAGAAACGAACATAGAAGAAATTGCAAACTATGTTTGTCTTGAACTATCGAGCTACGAGAGGTGATTCATACAACTAGCTGGCACATGAATATCATCAAAGGAGATGTTGCAATGAACCGATGAATGGAGTATACGCATGCATTGTGTGATGAAATTACATGCTTTGATGATTTCATAGGCTGGAGTTAGGATAGTATGCATATTATGCACTTGGGCATGATATATGTAGTTAAAAATATTTATATGTACATGCAATAGACAATAATGATTCTTATGTCAACATATTTCAATGAATTTTGAATAAAACTTTTTGAGTCTTCACACATTTTATAATTAATATATATCTTTTATTTTTTTGTTTATAAATGAACTATTATATTTCCTTAATTTTCAAAAAAACAACTTAAAGGCATAACATTAGTTCACTCCATATAAAAGTTACTATCTTTTTGTCATATAAATTTGTACTTCTCAATGATTACTTAAATGTTACAACTTTTCTCAACTATATTTTAATATCTTAAACTATCTTATTTTTAAAAAAATATATATGTTGTCCTCTTCCTTGAACATTTAAACTATTGAATTGTATTTCTCAACCACTACTGAAAATGCTATAACTTTTTTCAATTATCTTCTATTTTTCTTAAATTCTCAACTTTTTTATCAATAATATATATTTTTCCCCTTTCTTGAACATTAAAATTATTGATCCACAACATACACTCTTTCAAACTTCATTATACAAATTCTCAACATTTCAAAGGACCACTTAGTATAATTTAGGTATTTAAATCCTAACTTATTCCAAAGTTATTTAGGGGTATATTTAGGATTTATAGTTTAGAGTTTATGGTTACTTTTCTATTAAAATAACACTTACTATTATTGTATAGTATATGAAAGTTGACTAATAAATCAAAGAATTTTTCTTAAAAATTTTGTATAAGAAAAGCTATGCATTAAAATAATTATAATGAATCATAAAAGCACTTTAAAAATACTTTTCTCACACACAATAAAAACATGCTAAAGCAAAATTTTACATGCTGCATTGCGGATGCTACTAGCTTAAATATCTTAAATACATCTATCTAAAATACGTCGAGAGATATCCGTTTCGAGGTGCCTATCTAGTATTAAAAACAATTAAACTATAGGGGCCTTGAGATTGATCTCATGATTTATTTTAGATAGATGTAGTTAAGATATCTAAGCTAGTTACATCGAGAGGCATAACCTACAATGACATTACGAGGTGAATGAGATTCGTGAAAATAAAAAAAGTTAACTTTTTCAATTAAATAGCCAACACATTGAATAAAGAGTAATTAAAAAAGTGACAATAAAAAGATATATAAATTTAAAAGACATTTGAATCATATATCACTTCCCCAATTATAAAGTGAAAAAAATCCAAATAAATCATTTTAAAAATATGTTTTGTCTTTAATAAATGATTAGATTTATCTTTATATATTTATTTATTTATTTATTTATATTTTTTTTTAGACTGCAAGAATCGAGTAGCACGACCCCCCTATAAAGGTGCACCCCTATAAACTACAGTGCACTTGGTAAACTTTTTAATGCCTATAAACTATAGTGCACTTGGTAAACTTTTTAATGTGAACCGGCGGCGGTGGCGCGACACGCCCTCCGGTACCACAGGGGTGGGGGAGACTAGACCTTGTGACCAACCTCCTGCAACAGGAAAGGTTTAGCCAACTGAGTTAGGGCCCCAGCCCCCTTTATATATTTATTTTTAGTCAAATAGTAAAAATTTGGATTTTTTTGGATTTCACTTTTCATATATTTACTTTCTTTCAAATAGTAAAACAAACTATTTTTGGGATTTCACTTTTCATATATTTACTTTTCTTCAAATAGTAAAAACTTAGTTTGTTTTAGGGGTTTCACATTTCATATATTCACTTTCTTAGAAATAGTAAAAACTTAGTTTTTTAAGGTTTTTTTAATAAATCATAAAATTTAGGTTTTATAAAATTGTTTCATTACTTTTATTTTTAATTTGTAATGATTTAATTATTCTAAGAATTGCATATTTTTTTATGATAATAATATATTAAGAACAATTAATAATAATAATAGTTTTATCAATAGTTATTAAAATTGAAAATTATTGATGATTAATTTATAATATATTTATTTGTAATAATTTGTATTATATAATGTATTGTTAATCTATATTGGATTGCGAGAGTAGTCATTATTTTGTATGATAAATTTTATATGAAAAATATATTAAATTTTAAACACATCTTAGAATTGATTACAAGTATTGGTGATAGTTTAATTTGAAATGTGATAAATATATTT
The DNA here is from genome assembly GCA_007258455.2 of Sequoia sempervirens. Taxonomy (NCBI): domain Eukaryota; kingdom Viridiplantae; phylum Streptophyta; class Pinopsida; order Cupressales; family Cupressaceae; genus Sequoia; species Sequoia sempervirens. Next base: position 161,780,766 of record VDFB02353493.1, on the reverse strand, counting down.
TAATATATTTTATAGGATGCCTCGTATAAAGTTAAATTTTAAAAATGAAGAGCAACGAAGAGAATATAGAATACAATATGCTCAAAATTATATGAGACAATGATGTGAACAAATGGTTGATATGAAGTGCAACAAATAGAACAACAAAGATAATATAATCAAAATTATATGAGGCAACGGCGTGAACAAATGAGTGATGCACAAAGAGAAAGACGTGTTAAATGAAAGGCATATATGACAGTGGAAGAGATTGAAGCATAAATGAGGCAAAATTCTGATGATATAATAACACATCATGCACAAACATCTCATGAGGAATAATATATGTTGAGAAGAAGACATCGTCAATCTGATGAGAATGTTGAGGTTAGTTCTGAAGGGATGAATTCTATTACAATAGATCGTGTGCTAGAAACACCAAATAATAGATTGCAAGTTGCAATGAATGTTGATAATCAAAATCATGTTCATAATAATAGAAAATTGATATTGATTTGAGGACATTGCAAATGATATTCTGACAAGGACTAGATAAATTTTCTATGTCAGGTATGTGCTACAATTGTGAAGTTATATAGCAATGAAGGTTACACAGGTACCTGAAGGCCCTATTTGTAATAGATGCTAACAAGAGAAACATGAACACCGTTTATCTACAATGAACAACATGGATCCTAGACCACAACCATTAGAACTTAGAAACTTAATACAAATTGAGAAAATGTTGATAGCACACATCAACCCAATTCTTCAAGTCACACATGCAATTGGAGGATAGTATAAATATAAAGGACATACCATAAGTTTACCACAAGAAATAAGGAAAATAACTAAAATTTTACCACATCAAATAAAAGATTTGCCAATTATTATTGTTCAAAGGAAGATCAACATGGAACAAATTATAATTTCCTGAGTAATTATCAAATTCCACCAATATATGTCATGGTTGAATTTGATAATTACTTAGGAATGTCATTTGAAGATGCAACTCCAAATATAATTCCAATTGCATCAATACATAGGGGACGCATATGTCAATTTCCATTACAATAAGTATGGGCACTAACAATCCATAAATTACAAGGATTGACTCTTTTCAAGGCAACAATTGATATAGGACTGAAAGCAAGAATACGATTAACATTTGTTGCTATTTCACATGTTAAATCCTTGGATGGACTCAAAATCTCACCACTATCTTCATACGATCATTATGAAAAATGAAAATAGGGAAGCAAGTCACCAAAAGGAGAGTTGAGGAAGAAAAACTCAAATCTTTGGAAGCACAATAAGTTTATGTAGGGTATACATTATTGGATATCATTCTTCTATTAAAATGTATTGATATAGCATGAAGATTACTTTTTTGGTTTAATGTGAAATGTCTCATTCAATATTTGTAAAGGATAAAGATATTCTTTTCAAACACAATAAAAACATGCTAAAGTAATATTTTACATATCGCGCTGCGGATGCTAGTAGCTTAGATTTCAGTCTCAGCCACCTATCTATTCTTAAAAATAATTAAACTCTAGGTGCATCAAGATTGATATCTCTTGACGTATTTTAGATAAATGTATTCAAGATATCTAAGCTAGTTATTTCTAACATATATTTATATAATATATTATTTATAGTTATTAACAATATATATGATTTATATATTATTAATAACTATATTATATTATAGAAATTAAAAAATATAATATTAATGTTATATATTATAAAATAACATATATAATAGTTATAGTTATTTTATCATATTTAATAAATAAAAGATATATGTAATAATGTATTATAATATATGTTAATTATATAGAAATTAAAAAGTACATTATTGATATTATATTATATACTAACATATATAATGGTTATAGTTATTTTATAATATTTAAATAATAAAAATTAAAAATATATATTTTATTATAATATATGTTAACTATATTATATATTCAAGAAATTAGAAGTTATAATATTAATATTATGTACAATAAAATAATATATATACAATAATTATAGTTACTTAGCTATTTTAAATAGAAAAATACATATAATATATGTTTAATCTTTGTTTACGCATTTTAATTATATTATATAGCTTATTTTTATTATTATACATCATGTATTGTTAAATAAATAAATAAAATTAAAGTATAATATATTTTTTAACATATTCTATTATTTAAATTAATTTATAATAACTTTGACAATTTAATTATTTTTTAGAGAAAGAGGCATTATACCATCCACTAAAGTTCAAATTAAAATTTAAAGTTAAATTTGTTATTTAAATTAAATATATTTATTTATTGTTATATGCAATATTGTAATTTAACATAATATAAATTATTAAATATATTTTAGAAATATTATTATAGAATAAAATTATATATTTATGTTAAATATGTTATATTTTTAATATTTATATATTCGTTATTTAGGCTATACATAAAATCTATATTATATTTATATTTAATAATATATATTAGATATAAAATACATAAAAGGGTAGACAAATATTAACCAAAGTTATAGAGATTAAGAAAGAGAGAGAGGAGGATAAAGAAAGAAAAAGAAAATGAACATGGAGAGAGAGAGAGAGGGGATGGAAGCCAAATACAGTGAAACAAAGAAAGAGGTGGACATGTAAAAACCCCACCTTGGGCACAACACATATATATAATTTTTTAAATCAATGCATCACTACCAACTTAACCAACCAAGCATATTCCATGTAAATTAGAATTGTTAATTTCAATAGCTTTGCATTCACCATAGTGGCAACAAGATCGATACCACTACTTATATGCTTACACTCAAACTTGAAGTAAGGTCCCAAGGACAAGGCCTTTCCAAGTCTTACAACCTAAGCCTCGAGGGACTGCGATGTACCTGCCTACGTATCCCCTCATGGGAAATCAAAGGCTTCGTAGTTTTTCCTACAATGACAGAGGGAGGTCAATCTCTCCTCTTATATGAGATCTATTATTTCACCCTTAATCCATATCTATTAATTTAGTACATGCAAGCTATCCACATAGTCAATTAGAATATAATTATAGTAACTTGCCATCAAGTGTTGGATCCATACCAAATATTAGTGTACAAATACTCACAATATTCACAAAGTTTCATTCATACCATAATCTCAAAGATTATACACAATGGCCGTCATGAGCATACCCCCATATACACAAGCTAATTAGCCCATACACAGTACAAGTACAACAGTGATTGGATCATACATAACTCACAAGTATAACAGTGACTGGATCATACATAGATCACAAGTGCAACAATGATTGGATCATACACAGATCACAAGTAGAATGATGATTAGCTCATATACACATCACAAGTACCCCAATTATTATCTCAATCGCATATCACAATTACATTAATGACTGGCTCCAACATATATCGCAAATACATAGTGACAAACTCTTAAATACATCTCATTTATACAGTGATGAGCTCCACCATACATCATGAATACACAATAACAATGGTTGACTAACCATCACAATGGTTAAAACATGTCCATATTACATCCCAGATAGAAAGAATATCGGTGCATTGCGCACTGCACCGCGAGTGTTATTTTTTCCACCGGTCTTCTGCACCATTGGACAAATGGGAAGAGGATTTGATGCATCTCATATTACACCTCAGGTCCATCCTCAACCCCACAATGCTAGGTATACATTTTGACAACTAGGAAGGGGATTCAGTGCATCCCATACTACATTGTGGGTCTGTCCACCATCCCAAGGGTTCCCTAAGTAGTGAACCTACCAAACTTGGTGGATTCTGACTTCAATAACCTATATGGCACCGATGACAAGTCTGTTCACCCAAGAAAAAGTAGCTCCTGACACATACCACCTTGTGACCTTAGTGGTATTGTCAGCTATCTTCTTCACAATCCCAAGTAACACTTGGCATTAGTCACTTCTATGCTTACTAGTGACAGCCAGTGAACCCTCTCAATATGAGGTTAGCCCTGGATTACTGTTATTCGCACGGATGGGTCCCTACTTGTGCAACCCCTAGTAGTAGCCTAGACATCGGTCATTGGCATGGTCCAATGACGGCCTGTCACTGCTCAAATATCTCAGAGGTTCACTCTTGGGCGGGTCATACATAACATGAATTGCAATCTCAATCAACAGATACATGGGCCTATACATAAACACATAGATATGAAGTTGAATTACACACACATAAGAGATACATGGAACCAACATGAAATGGACTTTACCCATCATATACATATAATTGAGTACCCATTATAAAGTAGTTAAATCCCTTACTTCATTTTGTTTAATAGAAACCTATTATGTATTAAATATAAGTTATTAAATTCCCTTAACTTGATCAATACACATTTGATACCCATTTTAGCCTCATCTGAAGCTTAAGGAGGAAAGTTCAAACCATGTAGGAACAATTCCAACATCTGGGAGTGATGCCCCCCCGCCCCCCCCCCCCTCCAGATGCTCCCCCTACAGACTTGAGATCATAGAGACATCTTTCGCCCAAGGACCGCCTACGTGCCTGCTTCCAAATGGGTCAAAGTTACACGTAGTTCTCCTTACAAGATCTCTCGAGGATACCTATGCTCTGGTCATGACACTTCCATTCACACACACAAAATCCCAATTTAAACCTTACCATGGTTTTCATTCCTCATTCAATGTGAGCAGCCCTAAACCCCTTACAATTTCATATCAAGGATATTGTGCCACATTTGGTATTCTAATGATAATAGCATACAATTTTCAACATAGGGTTCTACACAAATTAATATTCTCTTACATGGGAGAATAAGGATTCATTAGGTTTTGATAAAAATATTATTATCCATGATATATCTCTCCAAGCATACCTAGGTATAGGTTGCTATACAATCTAGACTCGTGATCTAAGAATTAATTAGTAGTGTACATCCTTTAATAGTAGTCACAATATCATTAAATATTCATTAGTTATGCTGAAAGCCTAAACATGGGTCCAAGTGGGGTTTCCCACCCGCAACATGGCTCTATAAAATTAATTATCATAATCATATAAAACATCCCTATAGACCTCAAAATACATACAACAATAGTTACATATTTGATCTATCCATGACCAATGTTTGAGTCCTACTAGAGGCAAATGGGTCATACTATACCATTTATAACATTGTATGAAGATGGTACAAAACATGAGCATATATGAGACTACTCAATAATTCAATTCAACATGTTAAGATGGCACATTACTAAGAACAAGGTTCTATAATAGCCCTTACATGCAATGGTCCCTATAATCATATATCTACATATTTAGCTAGGCATTAAAATACCACTCTATCATAAAGAACATATCTTGGACCATAGTGTCTTATGAGAACAAATCCTCTAAACAAATGTATGCACCATGGTTATGTAATGCATTATAGTCATTATAAAATAAGTTCAATATTGAATTTCTTATGCTCTAGGGGTCAATAGATATTTTCTAATCATATTAAACCTTTACCCTTAAACCCACATACCATTTTGGAATTATATAGCATGTCTTAGTTTTGCATTAATCAAGGAGGATAAAATGGCATTAAAGGAATCATACTGCACATATTGCCACTACAATAGAATTTCCTAAATGGTCCCTAATCACTTGCATCTTGATATATTCTCAATATGACTAACACTTTTTGATAGACTTGTATAGAAATAACAACCATCAACACACTCTTTTCAATATTATAATCATTACATATTCTTAGAGTATTCCCTTGACACAAAAGATCCTATATGGCAAAATTAGGTTTGTAAGTCAAGTGTTTATTCTCATATTTTAATGGTCACAGGATAGATAAAGATCACAAAATCAAGTCACTTCTTCCACTATCCACAACCAATCTACTATAAACCCAATTCCATATTGAAAGAACTGACCTAACTCAACATAGCTAAAACATTATAATTAATAAAGACTCATAGAATTATAACAACCATAAATGTATCTTTTAGCATTTGACCATCACATGTTTTCATAGGTTCTGTTGAGATGAAAGCCACCAAAATATTAGTTTCAACGTAGATTAAAGTTGTGGACAAGAAAGAAACAAATACACTATATAAGCACTTAATGCGTTCCTATATACTCTCAAATAGGTCTCAAGTAAACATAACTTCAATACTCACATAATCATCTCCTTATAAATCATAATGGTTTACAATGTTCATAATATTTTTCAATTAAAGTTAAAGATTTTCTAGACTTAGCAACTACAATATAAATCATGGTGTCTTTGACCAAAATATCACTATGATGACGTTATGGGTTGTCTAATATTCTGTCATCCCTATTTGTTTTTCTTATATGATCTATGATGCAATTTGTGCTTCATATTATGACAATTTAAGCATCAAATCATTTAAGTTTACAAATACACACAGATCATTTCATGGAACTGCTGGTTATTATTCATTGTTCTACCATAGTCCTACCATAGTCTCCTCTAAATCTTTTCATGATAGCCAAAAGAGTAGATATTTGAAAACCCATACCATTGGAAATATTTTTATACTTAGCTTTAAAGACGGAGTTGAAGATATCCATGATTTGGGTGCTGAAATTCAGTCTTTTCTCTTGGTGCTTCTAATGACATGATAATCCTCTACTGCCACTTCATACTTCTAGGTCTTCCTCTTTCCACGTTCTTGTAGCTTTGGCTCCCAGAATCTGCTCTCCTTGCATCTTCACAACTCCCAGGCCTTACTTGTAATTTGTTGCACGTCTCTAGCCTATTCAAAACTCCCGTGGCAACACATGCAAGGACAATGTGGCAATGGTTGTTGAATTTGGTTTCACACTTTCCCTTCACCTGTGTTTGAACTTCTCTTAAGCCTTTCCAAGGCTTCAGTTCATGTGTATCCTTGCAGCCCTTGCAATGCACGAAACCATGGTTCTTTGAGCCATTTTGCCCAGCACCTCCTTCGTGCTCTACATATTTCTTCTCCACGCATTTTCTTTGCATTCCTCTCTTCTGCATTTTCAATCTTTGCCTTCTAAACCGAACTTGACTTGATGGATGATCATAGCCCATTAAGACTTTCCTCTTGGCACAAGCACAAAGACTGCTAGCTATTATTGTGAAACGTGGATTTTACACCTGCCAATCGCCTTTGCTTAAAAGTCTCTAAATCCATTTCAACAAATTAATTTTGTGCATAACCTGCAACTAGGGTATTTGATGACGACATCTTTATTCTCATGATCCTCCTCTCACCTTCTCTCATGCAGTATCTCTATTTCCCCTCTCCATGTGTTTCTGCTCCTTATTCCAAGATTCTTCAACTCTCTCGCATGCGTTGCTCTGCGTCTTTTTCTCCCTCTCACTTGTTTTTTGCGCTCACATAACGACATTTGCCAAAATGTTTCCTGTCTTCCTCCTCTTTGCGCACCATTTCCTTGAGATCTCTCTCTCTCTGCCTGCTCATTCCCCTCATTTCTCTTCTCGAACACTTGTGTATATTGCCAAAGAAGGGGGTCACAATGGTTTTTAATGACTAATTAGCCTCCTTTTGCATCACATGACCTGCCATTACTACCCATGTAAAAGTTCACCATAGTCATTTAATTGCACGGAGGCGCCTTTAGTGACATCTGTGTCTTGCTTCTACACACCATGCCATGGCCATTTAATTTGGGCAGCTTTCCTTGTTGGGTTGTTGATGGATATCTTTGGCCATACTTATTTAATAGTTCCCCCAAACCATCCTCGTCTTTTCAATTCCTCATTATTTTTATGTTAAATTTATTTCCCAACTGCATCATCCTGACAGGAAAGAGAGAATGGAAGAGGTCCCTATCTTGGCTATCCATCTCTCTATTTCTACCTCTCTCCCTTTCTCTTTTCATATATATCTTATCTCTCTCTCTCTCTCTTCCTATATATCTTTATCTCTCCCTCTCTCTCTCCCCCTATTTCTCTTTCCCCCTCTCTGTTTCCCTCTCTCCATCTCCAATTGTCTATCTCTATTTCTCTTTGTATGTCTCTCTATCTCTATTTTTCGGAAGGCTCTTCCTCTTTGCTTCTCAATCTTTGTCTCTCCATATTTCATTTTTCATCTCAATCCCTCTCCCTTTCCCTATCTCTCTACCCCCTATATCTTTCCTTCTCTCTCTATATCTCTCCCTACCCCTTAATGTTTATCATTTTATCTCCCACTCTCTCATCCTCTCCTTCTCTCTCCCTCTTCATATATTTATCTCTTTCTCTTTATCTCTCCCTCTTCTATCCATACCCCTCTTCCATTTCCATCTCCATATTCATCTCCATCTCCATCTATATCTTCTTCTCTATCTCTATCTCCATATCCAATCTCTCTCTTTATCTTCCATAGCTCTTTGCATACCCATTGCACACCAATGTGTCATAGCTAGTTTGTATACACTTGTTTAAATTATATAATCAATCAGTCTCAACTTATTAAATGATTATAAAATTAAATAATTATTTCTTACTTATTTATTTACTTTAAATTTATTTGAAAAGATAAAAAAGTATTTTATTTTTTCTTTTCATAAATAAATAAAACTCTATTACTTTTTCATCATTTTAAATCACTCTATGAAAATTAAAAAATAGAGATCAAATTTTAAAAATCTAAGTTACCGATTCGCCAATATTAGACCCCGAATACAATACGATACGATTCGGATTCGATACGGCTCAAATTCGGCCAAGATTTGAGAAAAACACTGTGGATACGTTTCAGATTCGTGGGTTGATTGCAGATTTGGCCAGGATACGGCGCGGCGAATCCAAGGAGAATCAGCGACGTATTTTGACGTCAAAATGCCCAATCCGCATAAAAACGTGTTTTTTTAATCATTTTTTATCATTTTTTTGACCGGATGTTAACTTCTAAATATTTTAATATTCATTGCAACCCATATTTCGACCTCCAAACACACTAAATAGGTAAAAACAATCTCATTTAACAATTTGTGAATGAAAAATGAGTTTTTTTGCCTCCATTGCTGAACTTGCTCTTTTGCTTGCACAAGCTTGAATAGACTTGAAGGCTGATCGTTGGTTGTTCAAAGTTGATTGTTGTGCTATTCCTAAGCACTTGCAAGTGTTTGACAAGATTCAAGAAGATTGTAGAGCAAGATTTGTTCAAAAGAGGTAGGTTTCTTTGAAGTTTTTTGATTTTTTTCTTACATTTTTTTTAAGTTTAACAAATGAACTATTTTTTTTTGTTTTTATTGTTTTACTTTTGTTGATTGTTCTCATTCTTTTAAGTTTTTTAGTTTCAAATTTCAATACCAAAATTATTTCAATCTGTTGTGCCTTGGCCCTTAGGTATTACAATGGCATCTGCTTCTAACTCAAGCCAATCTCGTTTCAAAATAAATGCAACCTCTCCCCTTTGGAAATATGTAGAAATGGTTCAACAATGTCCAGGTGGTGGAGTATTTATTTGGATTTGTGGTCATTGCAAAATTCAATACACGAGCTCATACAGTCGAGTGAAAGCCCACTTGTGTAGGATCCCTGATATTGGCATCAAACCTTGTCCGGGACCTCCAGAAGGTGATGGCAAAGGCCTTGCAGATGACATAGTGTTGAAATATATTGCTGAGCAAGAAAAAGCAAATCAAAAAGCTGTTAGTCTTAAAAAAAGCCATCCTTTGAGGAAAGGATCTCAATCCATGAAACCCCCTACACCACCTACTTATATTCCACCTACAGAAAGCCATCCATTTATGAACATCCCTCAAGAGCAAACCGTGCCCTCATCAAATAAAAGATCTAAGGGACCGTTGGAAGTTTCATTTCAGAATGAGGCAAGAGAGATTGCTGATCAAGACATAGCAAGATGTGTCTATGCCAATGGATTGGCATTCAACATTGTTCGTTCACCATATTGGCAAAAAATGGTGAAATCTATTAATGAGGCTCCAAAGGGGTATAAGGGCCCAAGTTTTGAGAAGGTGCGTTGCACCTTATTGGAGAAAGAGGTGAAACATGTAGCAGACTCTTTGAAGCCCATTAGGGATTCATGGATTGAAACAGGGGTGACCATCGTTTTTGATGGATGGAAAGATGCAAAAAGTCGCCCTTTGATCAATGTTATTGCCGTGTCCCCTAAAGGGGCAATGTTTTTGAGAGTAGTGGATTGTGAGGGACAGGTGAAAGATGGTCCATTTATTGCTAACATCCTTTGCCAAGCCATTGAAGAAGTGGGCCATCAAAATGTTGTGCAAGTTGTAACGGACAATGCCAAAAATTGTAGGGCTGCTAGGTTATTGATTGAAGAGAAGTATCCACACATTTTCTGGACACCTTGTGCTGTCCACTCCCTCAATCTAATGCTACAAAAAATTGGATCCAAAATTGAGTGGATCAAATAGGTGTATGCTGAGGGCGAAGACATCCAGATGTTTGTCACCAACCACCATATGACACAAGGAATATTTAGACAATTCTCAAAATTGGAATTGTTGAAGGTAAGTTAATTCTCAATATTCTTAAATTTTTAGTTTTCTTTTAATTTTAAATTTTGATTTTGTAAATTTAAATTACATTTTAGTTTTAATTTTGATTTCCAAACAGGTTGCAGAGACCCGTTTTTCCTCCAACACAATTGTGTTGAGACGACTTATAAAGGTTCATGAGGCACTTTGTGCCATGGCAATCAGCTATAATTGGGCCATATGGAAGCAATCTAGCAGTGAAAGGGCAAATATGATCAGGCAAAGGATCCTAGATGATTGTTGGTGGGATCGTGTTGAGTACCTGGTCAGTTTCACTGAGCCTATATTGAGCATGATCTGTTACACAGACATGGATAGACCTTGTTTGGGAGAAGTATATGATGGTATCGACTCAATGATTGAGAAGATGAAAACCATCATCAATGCAAAAGAGGAAGATCCTGATGAAAAGTTTTTCAAAGAGCTACAGGAAATCATGGTTGATAGATGGAACAAAATGACCACTCCATTGCATCTTCTTACTTTTGCATTGAGTCCCAAATATTATAGTCCTAAGCTTTTTTTTGTTACATCAAGAGTTGCTCCATATAGGGATGTTGAAGTGGCTCAAGGGTACAAGGCAGCAATTCAGAGAATCTTCACTGATCGTGACCAACGTGATCGAGTGAGGGCTGAGTTCATGGCATTTGCATGCTCCGGTAGTGTTGCTCAGAATCTTGATGCTCTTCGAGACAAGTATAGGGTAGATGGTCATAGTTGGTGGTACTTCCATGGGTAAGAATACATACACCTCCAACCAATTGCAATAAAGATCTTATCCCAAGTAAGTTTTATATTTTGTAATTTTAATTTTAATTTATAATTTTATATTAATTAATAATTTTGTTTAGTTAAATTTTGTAACTCTTTAACTATTTAATTTGGTCTTAACTCTTAATAGGTTGCTAGTTCATCTTCTTCAGAGAGGAATTGGAGCACATACTCCTTCATCCACTCAATAAAACGCAATAGGCTGCATTCAAAAAAGGCAGAGGACTTGGTGTATGTGCATTCAAACTTGCGCCTCCTTACACACAAGCAAATTTCCTACAAAGAAGGAGACACAAGGAGGTGGGATATTGAGCCAGAGTAGCTTGACTTGGATGCTTCCACAAGTCACTTAGCTGCACTTGATATTGATGATGAGTATGAGCTTGGAGCAGCTATTGATCATGAGAGTGGGTCAGTGCTACTGCTACTGCTAGTGGCAGTGCTTGTGCGAGTGCCACGAATGCTATTTGTGGTTCTACGCAAATGTAGCATCTAATAATGCTAGTTTGTTAGATAATGATGACCCATATGATTCAGATTGATCAATGATCAATAATGGCTGATTGTAAATGTTTGACATTTTATGTTTGAACTTTAATTTATAATTTTATATCATGACATTCGAGTAATCACTAATATTTTAATATTTGACTTAGTGACTATGAAAGTGGTGATGTATTTTTGCTATGTTATTAGACTATTAATATGGTGGTGTATTCTGAACTTAATTACTGCTGCAAATATGTATATATTTATGATTTTTATATGTTTTTTGTATTGCCGTACCCAAGCCGTACCCAACTCCAATTTTTTTTTTTGCCGAATCCCGTACCGGATTCTCGTACTCGTACCCGAATCCAAAAACGAATCGGTAACTTAGTTAAAAATAAACTTGCAATAAATCGCAAAACGTTTGATTCACATTCAAATTCACCAATCAAAGTGTAAAACGCAAATATTGTATGCAATTTAAGCCATTTATTGTAAAATGGCCAATAAATTCTGAAATGCTCAATAAATTCTGAATTGCCCAGTGACAAGGCTTTAGTTGTCTTTAACTGTAACAAAAATTATCATAGTCTAAAAATAAATTTAAATATAAAGTTGTATATACATGTTAACAAGAGCATGGACACAAAAAGAAATGTGGTTGCAAACAGTTCAAAACAATGTTTGAAGCATCTAGTTGTTCAAGACCATGTTGCTGAAGCTGGACATGTTGGATAGTAGCTTGTTCAATGTTAAATGCTTGAGTCATTTGCTGTAGGGCAGCATTCCATAGGATGCTGAAGGAATTTAATAGCTTCCAGTCATGTTAAGACCTGCCATCCAAGCTAAAAATCAGTACACTGCATTAGACTAGGCAATCTAAGGATTGCTACATGTGCGTTCAATAGTAATATGTCCTCTTTTTCCAAGAGGAATCAAGAGCCAAAAGACTAATGAATATTGAACTTGTAACAAAGGGAATCATGCCGCAAAACCAGTCTATACGGTACTTCTAAGCATTTATCTTTTAAATTTGGTAATTTCAGACAGATTTTTACAAGCTAAGATAATCTCAGGCTAAAGGTGGCAAAATAGGCATGCACGTTAACAACATTTCTATCACTTCAGCATGTGAAGATGGAACAATACCAACAATAAAACCATAAATGGCCAAGGCTTCAGCAAAGACGAAGATGAGAACCATGCCCATAAAGAGGTTCTGACTGTTGTGCGTTTCCCTGAGATTCACAGCCCAACAGAAGGCTATCAACAATCACACATTAGCATACAGTTAAAGAAATTGGATATCTTCAGGTTAAGATGTAGCACTCTTAATTTTATTCGTCGGCCTTTGCTGTAATATTTTGAAATGGTCTCTATCTGACCTCACTTGCCTTTCCAGGAATGGAACTCCAACAGTATAAGATTATCATGAAACCCACTTTGCCACAATCTGGGCATCTCAAACTCAATTAAATACACGCAAAACAAATAAGACCAACTGTAATGTATCCAAATGACTAAAACTTGTTTCAAAGCTGAAAGTGTATGCCACGGCCCTCAACATAATCAAAAAACATCCAAGCTAGCTAAAAGCAATAGTTCATATATCTGAAAACCTTATAAGTGGAAACAGCCAAATGAAACATGTTTCAAAAACAAAATGAGTCTTGTGTCTTGACCTGGTGACAAATCTCGGGACCAAATCAGGGTTTTTCAAATATTTGTTCAGATTGAAATGAGCTGCAGTTTGTTTACGGTATTGGATGTTTGCTACGGAAGCTCAAGTAATAGTTGTTTGCAGATCCCATTGAAAGCAAGTTCAGTTTTTGCAAACTTTTGTTTTGTTCAGCAACATGTTCATTGACTGCTCCTAACCTTCTGTCGTGTGTTTTTTTCTTTTGAGAGGACAGTCATTGAAAAGGTTTTTTTATTAGGACTACAGAGTTGAGTAGATGAAATTGCAGTGGGGTTAGAAATTGTTGTAATAGTTTAGGAATTTTTTCTGTCATGAAGTTTTAGATTTCCGGCAGGGAAAAAGAGAAATTTTCTTTATTTATTATTTATTTTCAGAATATTGCAGTTCATTTCTTCAAATTTGAAACGTAAACTTTTAAAGTGAACTGCACTATTAAATTCATGAAACCAGACTTTAAAATATTCCTAAAAAATTTAACAAACAGCCCCTGCATGAGACCTTACCCTTAGACACTAATTCAGAATTCCGATAACAATTAGGAGTCCTCTGTTACACAGCCATGCCCCTGTTTAACCATGATCCCAATCCCCATAGCCATTTCCAGGGCTTCGGGACAGCAGGGGACTTCCCCTGGCCATCGTAGTCTCCAATAATTTGTTAAAATGTCCTCAGGACACCATTCAAAAACTCGGAATGACGTCAGCACGTCTGGGCTGTCCCGGGACAATCAGTTTCAAAAAGTTCAGAGCTGATTTATAGTTATAAATTTTTAAATTTTTTTAAAGATTAAATTGTATTATTTATAAAAAAGAGTAATAAAATTACAACCGTCCCTGAAGAACAAATTAGTTGACGAACAAAACAAAACTCAAAGCATGAAATTTGACATTGTAGAGTAGAGCATCCAAACGCTGTCAGCACCTAAGCGAACCTACTATATAGAGCAGCATACAATCCTTTATGGTTGCTAAAGACCAGCTTCACATTAGCATGATCTATCTATGATACCAATCATGATAAAAAGTGGAACCTCGAAAAATGGGGGATAGGTTGAACAAGTGCTATCACACCCACTTTCAAAGTTATTAATACCACTCAAGGATAATTCTAGAGATCTCAAAGTAAAAGAGAAAGAGATCTTGCAATAGGGCTGTTCTTGGAATTGAATATGATCTAATGAGGGGTTCACCACCAAGTCTAAATTTGGAAAAGATAATGAAATGGAAGATGAAATACAAAATCCTAATTGAATGCAAACTAACACTAAATTACCTAGAACAAGAATTTGCCAAAAGGGTATTCAAACTTGCAAAATGTTGAAAACTGATGAGAACTGGGACTCATTCGCCAGAAGTGGTGACTTAGTCTAGTTGGGCTTTTTTGCAACTTTCAAAGTTGATTCTACTCTTCTTTGTTTGCTCTATCCTTCTTGATTGATTTCTAGATCTGAATCTTCGATTTGCAACCTACAAGTCTTCTTCAATGTTCTCCAAGGCTTGATGACAACTTTGATGACTTGACAACTTTTCTCTAGTCTTGCTCCTTATGAAATATGTAACCTAAACCTATAAATCACACACAAAGGAGAGGGAAAAATGTTGTGGTGTTAGTGGATAGGGGTTTGCCTTGGTCAAACCTAGTTTTGAAAATCAATCCTTGAAATGAAAGCAAATATGAATGGAGAATGATGAATGAACAAATGACAATGTTGCAACTCACCAAACCCTAGCAATAAGGTGCTACAATATGTTTGAAATGGCTGCAATAGATGTGGTTCTTGACTCTTGCTTGAATGATGTTGATCTTGCATAAACACTTGTTTGAATTATAAACCTTACATCACAATTGTTAGCACAACAACAAACATGATGAATGCAATCTTTGACATGATGATTGACACTTGAATGGTGCTCTAAAATGCTTGATGATTTGCCCTTGAATGCCTTTGAATGCTCTTGTGAATGCTTGAATGCTCTTGCGAACTCTCTTGAATGCTAAGTGTTGAATATGAGTGAAAAAAATTTGTATTTATACTCAATTATGCAAGAATTCCTAAAATTACAACAGTACAAGCCCACATTAGATCTAGGAGAATAAAATCTTGTCAGAAATTTGAATTAAATTTGATTCTGGGCCACATGGGACTCATTCCCCCAAGGTGCCAAATGAGTCCCATCAGACATAATGTATGGGACCAAAAACCAAAATTTCTTAGAAATGTGTGAAAATCGGTTCAGTGCCAAAAGATCCAGGTGGGACCCATTTGCCCAAGGTGGCGAATGATTCCCAGATCCCTAAATTTGGGCCACAAGCCAGAAACACCTAAATTATTATTGGTTACTGATTGGTGTGGGGATTATCCTCGAAAAGATGCAATAAATGAGGTTTGTGGATGCAAAATAGGGCCAATTAAAGCATAAGAAAGCCCAATTAGTAATGACAAGTTTAGAGAAATGTGGAAGTGTGTTACAACACTTTACAACACTCCAAATAGGGCCAAATTAAAGTTGATTTTGATTAAAAATAGGTTTATCGTGTTTAATTATTTGATAGAACCCCTGGTAGAAAAGTATGAAAGTGTGTTACAACACTTTACAACAGTTTAGCAATGATTTTATCATTAAAATCCATTAGTTGACAAGTACCTGAGATTAATGTGAATGTGTCATCCACATTGCAACACTAAATCAAGGCAACATTAAGCCAAAATCACAGGGGCCCAAACAAGCCAGAAAAAGTAAAAGGGTTACATTTTCGGTGACTCCAAAAAGACATCTATTTCGGCACTTAGTGTTTGAATCGGAAGATCAAATAGATTTGATAATACAAAAAAAATTAAAACGGTTCATCATTTTGTTGGTCCAACAAATTGGGTTGCATGAGCTCTAGTTGTCAATTGTTTTATGGACATCCTGGTTACAACAGCATCAGGCATTGCCCCTGGCTGGAATAAAGATACTTCCCACTATGTTGCATGTCCTGGGTTTGTAGGTACATATAGGTTAAACCAGTTCATAT
Organism: Sequoia sempervirens; assembly: GCA_007258455.2. Classification (NCBI taxonomy): domain Eukaryota; kingdom Viridiplantae; phylum Streptophyta; class Pinopsida; order Cupressales; family Cupressaceae; genus Sequoia; species Sequoia sempervirens. The sequence goes on along the minus strand of VDFB02353493.1, from coordinate 161,764,247 downwards.
TTTGATTTAATTTAAAAATTGATTTTGGTAATTTATATGGATGTCTACATTTAAATTTTATAAAATGTTTACAAGACCAAACAATCTATATGATCGAAAGCAGCAATACAAGAACACCCAAATGTGCTCCTCAAAATGAGATGCTCCCCAACTGACATTCCCAAAACATGTTCGGCCATGTCAATAGTGGCATAGTATGATGGTTAAGTTGTTGTGGTGTTGTTCTTGCCATCAAGGTTCAAACCCCATTGGGGTGTAATTGTTGAATGTTTAAATTGAAGATGAGGTTGCCTCTTTGTGACCTCACCAGTTCATATCTCCGGATCAAAAGTGTTTACCCCTTAAAATAATAAAACATGTCCGGCCATCTCCTACCATCCCATCTCTCAAACACCATTGAACATAGATTAAGATATAATGATTTGTTTGTTTTTTTTCCAAATTGCTAACAATTGACAAGGATGTCAGAATCATAAAAATCCAACTTTAGCTATTTTACATATTAATGAACATTGAATATGCTTCTTTAAGTAAACGAAATCTAATATTAAATGGCCCATGGACGGTCTGCTGATAAATATTAGATTAGTTTTCCACATCTAGAGCAATTTTGGAATATTGAAGAACTGCTTTTTTATCAGTGAAGTCCTCTGCTTTGCTGAGTCATAACGTATGAAATAATTTTCTTTTAAGCCTTCTAAGTAGATGAAACTTATAAGAATGTTTTCATGAGATAGTTTCTCAATAAACCCTGCGTATTGTAGAAGTAGACATTAATTCCGCACTCAGTTACGTTCAACTTTTGGTTTTGCTATATATTGCATTTATTCATTACAATCTTGTCATCTGTGATTGCTGCAGCTTACGCGCAAAAAGGTCCGTGAGATAAGAGCTTCAATTTGTGACTGTTTTCTGGTAAGTTTTCTTTCCTTTAAACAAAATTATGAAAAATTTGAAGTCTGATTGCTTCCCTAAAATGTCTCTCAGTGTTGTCATTGATTTAATGGACTATGCCGGCTATAATTGTTTATCTATTTATTTTCGAAAGTTTAATAAGTAGTGAAAATGCGATTTTAAAGCAATTTAAATGTAGTGTGTACCATTAAAGCACATAGTACATAGACAGAGGTTATTTTATTAAAATTGACATATTTGCATTTCCAAGGCAAGGGAATCTTATATTGAAATTTAAATATTTATTTACGTCTACGATATAAATGGCTAATTTTTTCAGAAACTAACAGAAATATACGAAAATAGTAAACCTATGGCATCTGAATATCTCGCATGACCCAATTTTGGTGCCCCAAAATACAGTCCATAATATTTCAATTAAGTGTATTTAGACTAGTATTGATAATGTTATTTAGTTATGCAAGTTAATTTATATCAAGAGAAGTATCTTCTAAATGGGTATGGAGATATATAAGAGTTTCAAGCTATCTTAGAAGATCGAAAGATTGAATTTAAATGTAAGAGTTGTTTAATGAGACTAAATAATATGACAAATGATTAAAAAGTTAAAATTATATGTGTAAGTGTGTGGTTAGGAAGTTGAGAAGATGTTGCATAAAAGAATCTATTACTGATTAGGCTATATTGTGTAACTAAGTGTGTACATTTTGTTGACTAATATGATCTTCAGAAATATATGCATATTTCGTCTTTTAAACTTGTTCATGAATGTGGTCTTGTTAAGAAGAATGGTGGAATTTGCTTAAGATAAAGGGAAGGCCTTTGGCTTCTCTTGATAGCAATCATGCTATCAAGCTCTCTAGAGATGAATACAATATTGAAAAAATGCGAAAATGCAATTTAAAATCTTAACACTTCATTGTTAATGAATTAATGGACTAGTATATTGCAATCATATAGCTTTTGAGTGCTTGTGAATCAACCCTTTCATTTGTGCTACTCTATGATTTCTAGATAATTTCTTAACAAATTCTAGTGACATTTAAATGTCCTTAAATGTAAGTCCCTAGCCACACAATTTAGTGTGAGCTAGTAGGATAATATTTGGGTTTCAAAAGATTTGGCTTAGATTGTGGTTATTTAAAACATGAATGCAATAGACTAGGCCACACCACAAAACCTAGTCTAATTTGGAAAAAGGCCATGAATGTAGATTGGTTAGGGATAAGGTGGTTTATATTTTTATTTGGTTTATTGGTTACTAACAAAATATGGTTAATTGTTATTTTGTGTGCCAAATATTAGATTGAGTACTACAAATGTCATAAGATAGTTGTAAAATGGTGAAGTGTATGCACATTTATCTCTTATATTTTCTCCCACATTTGTGTGCATGAGAAAATACATGAATCATGCATGCCAAAGTAATTATATATTAAAAGGTATACAAGCATGTAAAAACACAAATTATTGGAGCCTTAGATGGGAAATTGTTTATCCATGTATACCTACACATTACCTTTCATATAAAGCACACAAATAATTGCCTATAAATGTATCAAGAATACAAAGTAAGGGAGAAAGGAGTGGCCTTGGTAGATAGAGCATTGTAGAAAAATGATATCGTTTAAGTGATAGATATTAGCAAAGGTCAATACTATCACCAGAGGACAATATTTGGATATAGTAGACCATGCAAGTTCCAAATCTAATATGGTCAAGAATTTTTAAGTTTTGAAGGCCTAGTAAATATGATTTTTTGCTGAATTTATAGTTGAAGAATGCTCAAAGGAGTAAGCTCAATCAGACGACATCTTTTGTCCCTAAACATTGTCCTAACGATTTTTCCTTCAAGCAAAATATGCATAGCAAGGTGGAGAAAAAGTGGGTTCGTAAAGAGCCTATGATCAAGGATCCTGCTCAACCTATGGGGTCTAAGTATTTTGTTACATTTTCAGAGGCATTGTTGCAACCTCAAACTTAGGATCTACAAACCCTTGCTCTTATTGGTAAGTTCTGAAACTTCTCTCCTAAAATAGATCTTTTACAACAATGGATTTTTGATGAATGGGAGGGGTCTACTCAAGTGTTTTATCTTGATAAGGGAGAAGGGCTTTTTGTATTTCTTTTTAAATCTAAGGAAGCTAGGAATTTTGTTCACTCTACCAAATCTTGGTTTTGTGAGGGACAAGGTCTTTACACTCTTCCATGGTCTCCAAATTTCAACCCTTCCCCTAATACAGTAAAGTTTATTCCCTTTTGGGTTCAGTTGCAAGACCTCCCTTTGGAACACAAAGAAACAAATCTTATTGAAATTTTGGGAAATCATTTAGGAATTTTTCTCAATCAGGATCTAGATTTCTTTTCTATTCCTTCTCATCTAGTAAGGGTTTGTGTTCTTCTGGATGTTTCTAAAACCCTCCCTTCGCATTTGTTAATAAATTCAAAGAATGGGGTTTGGAAGCAGCCAGTTGTTATTAAACACCCAAAGGAAATATGTTCTCATTGTCATTTCCTAGTGCATCCACTTGTTTCTTGCAAAGGGGTTAATGGTGGGTATTCAAAAGAAGTATCATGTACCAACTTGTATTTGGCTCCTAAATATTCTGCACCAATAGAAATTACAAAATCTGTTTCCTTGGTTGTTAAGAGTACATCTTGTAATGATTATGGCATGGTTCAAGGTTCAATCTTGACACTAAAAGATTATCAATCTGTCGATTTTGTTGGAGGGTCTTTGAGTACATGTAATGAGCCTTGCTCAAACTGACCTCAAAATGTTGATGAAGAGCTCAATGAATTTAGTCAAACACTTCAAATGAAAACCTTCAACTTGCTGATCCGTGGTTTCAGTCTGATGTTTGCTTGATAAATACTAAATGAAGACTTCCAATGATTACAATTCAACACTATGATGTCTGAACTATCATCTAGATGCATTTACAACCTCCTTTTATCAATCACAATGCACCTTAATGACTGCTAATTTAAATTATTCATCTTCAGCCACTTGACATTATGTCAAACAGTTGGCATACAAGGGGTACATGACTGTTAGCTTCATAATGAATGCTAAATGATCTAACAATGAGCTGAGAATGAAAAGCACTTTCCTTTACATGAGTTTCTAATGAATAAATGCATACCTATAGCCAAGCACATTTTAACAAACACTTGGCATACATTCTAATGCACTATTCTAAATGATCATTAAAGCAACTATAGCAGTTCAACTTGCAGCTCTCTTATTCAATTTGCAATCCATATACAATGTAACAGGAATTATCCAAGACTCTTTGGCAAATATGAAGATGTAACAACAATGCCAAGTCTGAAATTTAATGAGAATTCTGAGTACAATGATTAGCTACAGCTGCAACTTATGCATCTAAAAAATGACAATGCAATGGGTATAAATAAATGCTCAAATGAATGAAAAAGAACCTGATAATGATTGTCTCCAATATTGATTGGAATCTTGTAGTCTTCCTTTAGAAATGAACCCAAAATAATACTTGATGGTGCCGCCCCTGTTCTGGACTAAATTGATGAAATAAATAAATGGCAATCATGAAACTCTGCTTCTAAATGCCAATCTTCATCGCCATGCTCTTAAGAAGGTAGCGCCTATGTTTCCATGTGAAATCGCTCTTCCCTTGAAGTGCTATAAATAAATCGTAGGATCCTTGTCTGCAACAACTGACTGTAATTTGATAACAGGAGCACTGAAATGCCTCCAAATGCACCTTCCAATCACCACAAGATCAACTCAAGACCTCCACAAATGTATGCTCCAATGAGGAACATAAGTCGATGCACATTTAGCCCTTAATGAGTGAAATTGATGAACTCAATAAGCTGTCATAAAAAATCTGGAAATAGACTGATATCAAATCTAAGTATGCACAATGAAAATCGACCTCCAAAGAGTGAAGACTTCAATTATCAAAATGTCTCCAAAAGTTTCACCAATCGAACTATGCAAAATTTGATCAATAAAATGATCAACCCAACAATACCTCAACTGCTGTGTTGAATCCAAACCCTTATTCAGAAAGTACAATAATACATCAGCTATTGTTCTCAAATATATTTCACAATGATGCACAAATAGAAAGTCTGAAGTAATTTTCTCTCAACTGCAATAATTCAAGTGATATTTCACACCCTCAAAATTGCTTACCAATTGAGAGTTTTCGTTCTCAATGGCCAATTGTGACTACTGCAGAAACCCTAGGCTCCACAATGCACATCAACAACAAACATCAACATCAACAACAAATCTGCATGATGTGAATGAAGCCCATGATGTCTATTTATACTTTTTCCTCAAGAGGTCGGCCTCCTTCTAGAACTTTCCCAAGTCACCTTCTAGAAGGAATATTATTTTATTATTTTATTATTTTGCACTTTATAATAAAATAATTATTCATAACATAAAATGCAAACATAACATTACTTTATAACATGAGGTTTCTAAAAATAGAAACATATCAAGAAATCATTAGAACACCTCCATATGTAGACTGAATCACGAAACGAGCCAACCAATCAACTGGGTATCTGCCAAACTACCCTCTTATCAAGCTCCATTAGCCTACGAGGATCAAGAATAGGCTAATTCCTCCAAAATCCATTGCTCATGAAAAAGGGGACATTACAGTACAATAGGTAATTTAGAATTGAAAGTGCACAAACTGGATTGTTCAAAGCGTATGGAGCTTGGATTAAGAAATTATGGTAATATTGTTCAGTCAACTTCTAGCAAAGGATCTGATGCTTCTATTTCTTTTTCCGATTTTCCCCTTATGAAAAATCATGTATCTACTATTACATTCTCAAAAGAATGGATGAGCACATATCAATTTGGTCTTAGTGATTTTCATAGTTTGTTATATCTCTATTCACCTGACTTACACTATATCACAATGCAAGAAATTCATCATATAGCTAGGCTCATTATTTTTGGGGGTTGTGTGGTTGCATGTGAGAATAATGATATGTCCATTCAGCTTCAAATGGATAGTCAAATTTTGAGGCCAAGGGCTCTTTGTGAGGTTCTAAGTGATAATGGTATTGACCATTCAAATTCTAATGGAGAGATGGAAAGTTTTGTTGATAAATCCTTATCGCTAGTTGCAGATCAAATGATTGATGAAATTTTCTCAGAAGTGTTGGGAGGGGAGGGAATTTTTGAAATTCCACAAAATTTATCCATATTGTAGATTCCTTTGTCACCTATTGCTAACAAAATGACTCCTGTAAAAAGGGGTAGAAAATCGCTGGCGACTAAATTACAGGGGGAAATTGAGGCTGGTACACAGTCTACCTTGAATGTTACATTAGATGGGTTTGACAAACAAAAAATACCAAGGAGAGCATGTTTCTCTTCCAAGGTGTAATGCAGATAATTTCTTGGAATATCAGAGGCATTAATGCCTCTAATAAGAGAGCTCAAATCAAGCATCAATTGGATGCTTGTGGAGCAGATATGGTTATTCTTCAAAAAATGAAAACTTCTACTGAAATTTTTCATAGTATGTGTAAAAAATGGTCTAAATGGAAATACATTCATTGCCTAGCTCAAGGTGTTTCAGGAGGACTTTTAACTTTATGGAATGCTAAAACCGTCTTCATTGATAATGTGACAAATGAAAGCAATTGGCAACTTATGCAAATTAAACATTATGACCTTTCTTTCTAGTTAATTAATGTTTATGGTCCAACAAGTACCATTGCTAAGAAACTTCTTTGGGATAAGTTAAAGCAAATCATGGACCACTTGGGTCAAGAAGAAGTTATCATTGTAGGTGATTTTAATGCAATTGTTTCCCTAGCTGAAAAACATGGAGGTATATGTCCACCATCAATAGTAATAAAAGACTTCCAAAATTTCATAAAAGATAATGCATTAGTAGATATTTAATGCCAGAAAATGGGTAGTTTACATGGACAAACAAACAAAAAGATTTTCTCCAGATAGCAAAAAGATTAGATAGGTTTTTTTTTTCTCCAAATTGGTTGGCTGCTGATTTTGTCTTGTCTTCTAAGATTCTAACATTCAATGCATCAAATCACTTTGTCATTTCTCTAAATATTGCTCAAAATGCTTTACAGTTAAAGCGTAAGTCCTCATTTAAATTTGAATCTATGTGGTTTTATCATCTGAAATTTATTCATCTGCTCAAGCAATGGTGGTTATCAACACCCTTTATTAAAGGTTCAAGAATGTTTCAGTTCTGTAAGAATTTAGAATATATGAAGCTGCAAATTAAAGATTGGAATCTCTTAGTGTTCAAGAACATTTTTGTGCAAAAGGATTTGGTTTACAAGCAGCTGTCAGAAGTAAATGAAAAAATAATTTCTCAAGGTATGGATAATGAAGTTTTTGAAAAGCAAGGAGAATGGTGTGAATTATTATTGAGGGAAGAAGTTTATTGGTGTCAGAAATCTAGGGAGCTTTGGCTTGAGGATGGAAATAGAAACACAATTTTTTTTTGATATCTCAACTCAAATTAAGCGTGTTAATAATTCAATTTTTTCCATACATGATAATGAAACAAGAGTGTTACTAACTAAGTTGATATCCAAAAAGAAGGGATTAAATTTTTTTCTCAATTGCTTTCAACTAATCAAGCTTCTTCTTCACACTCTAAAAGAGATAGGGAAGAACTTTTGAAATCGATTCCCAAATTGATTCAGCAAAAAGATAATGATAAACTCTTAACTGCTTTCACCTTAGAGGAAGTAAAGGCTGTTGTCTTTTCTTTATCCGCAGATAAAGCACCAAGGCCAGATGGTTTTTCTGCATTATTTTTTCAAAAATGTTGGGATTTGATTTCTATTGATCTTTTAAGAGCAATGGAGGAATAAAGAATGTATGTGGGAATGCTTAAGCAATTTAATGTCACGCATATTGCAATTTTCCCAAAAATAGATTCTCTAAAAACATTCTTTGATTTCAAGCATATGTCTCTTTGTAATACAATTTACAAAATTTTCACTAAGGCTATCTACTTAAGATTACATCCTTTTATTTCTAGTCTCATTTTTGAAGAGCAAGGTGGATATATGCTAGGAAGAGAAACAGATGAAGGCACTTTAGTAGCACATGAAGCACTTCATTCTATTGCAACAAATAAGCTTTTGGTAACGGTTGTTAAATTTGATATGTTGAAAGCATATGATAGGGTTGATTGACAATTTCTCATTCAAGTTTTGAGAATTTTGGTTTTAGTCATAAATGGTGCAAATGGGTGCTTTCTTGTCTATATACTACAAAGTTTTATGTGATTATAAATGGTTCACTTGTGGGTTTTTTTAGTTCCACACAAGGTGTTTGACAAGGAGATCCTCTTTCACCTTTTTTATTCATCATTCTTGTAGAAGCATTGAGTAGAGTTGTTTCCAAATGTCATGACCAAGGTTTGTTGCGGGGTATAGTCATTCCAAGTACAAATATTGCTATCACGCACTCTTTATTTGCTGATGATACATTGCTTTTTGGAAAAGCAACATTAGGGGAAGCAAATCAAATCAAAGTTGTGTTAGATATGTACACACTCAGGCTTCTGGGCAAAAGATAAATGAAATTACATATAAGATTTATCTTTTCAACACAAAGGCATCAGTTTTAAGACATATTATAAAGACTCTTGGTTTTCAAGAAGTAGATTTGCATAGTAAGTATTTGGGAATTCCTTTTTTTATCGGGCAAAATAAAACTTCTTATTGGCATAAAATAATTCAGAATATTCAAACAAAAATTAGTTCTTGGAAAGGAAGATGGTTTTCTTTGTTAGGCAGAATTTTAATGGCAAAATCAGTCTTATCCTCAATTCCTAATAATTTTATGACTGTCCTAAAAGTCCCCAAATCAATTATGGCACAAATTGAAAAACTAATTCGAAATTTCTTATGGTCTAGAAATATAGATAATACAAAGAAGGTGCCTTTAATATCCTTAGAAAAGATTTGTATGGATAAGTTAAAAAGAGGAATAGGACTGCACAATATTGCAACAAGGAATCTCTCATTGGGTGCTAAGTTAGTTTGGCATATGTACACACAGCGAAATAAGAAATGGTGCAAGGTCATGCAAGCAAAATATTTAGATAATCTTAACCTTTCTAGAATTGTCATTGTGTTAAATCTTCTTTCAGGCTCACAAATGTGGAATTTTCTAATTTCATGCAGGAAATATATAGTGTCACATCTAACTTGGGAGGTTAATAATGGTGAGGAAGCCTTATTCTGGAAAGATTTTGGAATAGTCTCCCACCAATCAGTTCTATTCATGATTTTCAACATATTGAAAATATATTAACTTCTCAGTGGGGTGATAAGGTTAAAGATTATATAAACCAAGTTGATATATCAACTCAAAGGGTAACTTGGAAGGATTTGTCAAGTTGCAATATTTCACATGCACATAAAGGGTTGTTAAAGAAAATCTTGGATAAAAGATTAGTGTACCTATCAAATGAAAATGATAAGTTAATGAGGGTATTTTCTAAGACAGGTCAATATTCAGTCATAGATTGTTATAAAGCAATTTCACAAAATGATAATGTAGATTGGATACCAAAGGGCTTATACATTTTGTTGGAATTCTATGGTTTTGCCTAAATCAGGTTGTTTTGCATGGCTTGCAATTAAGAACAATATTTTGATGAGTGATAAATTATCCAAATTGGGAATTGCAAATCCATTTCAATGTATATTGTGTGAGCAACATTATGAAGATATAAATCATCTCTTTTTGAATTGTGAGGTTGCCCAAGCATGTTGGTCTTTTGTTCTGAGCAAAATGAATTGGTGTAAACCTTTATCAAACAAATTGTGGGATATTTTCTTAAGTTGGCCATATTTATTTAACAAATCTTTTTTTGCTTGCATGTGGAGAATTATTCCAACAATATTTTGTGGGCAACATGGTGGGCTAGAAATAAATACATATTCAAGAAAGAGAAATGTGTTGTTGATAACATGTTGGCTGGGTTAGAAAATTCTATATCTGAGGTGGTCAACAGTTATGTGTATAGGACAAAAAGAGTTGATTCTCCATTTGCAGATTGGGTCTCAACATTACTCCGTAAGTGGCCTCATATTTCTCTGTCATTCAAAGGAAGCAAACTCCAACTAGCTTAGAACAAGGTAGATCAAACAAAGGTAATTTGGAAACCTCCACCTCAAGGTCTGTATAAACTAAATTTTGATGGATTTAATAGAGGTAACCCAGGTGCAGCTAGTGCAGGGGTCGTCATTAGAGATCATAAGGGCAAAGTTTTAATGGAAAAATCAATCAAGCTTTCAAATCTCATGAATAATGTAGCTGAAGTCAATGCACTTTTTTATGGATTAAAAATGGCAAGTTTGTTAAAAATTGCTAATTTACAGATTGAAGGAGACTCCCTAATAATATTGAATGCTTATAAAGAATGGAAAATTCTCAATTGGCATCTTCAATATATTGTGAAGCAAGTATAGGCTTTACTGGATAAATTTAGCATGCATCATATTTTTCATATATATAGAGAAGGTAATGAATTGGCAGATTATTTCGCAAACCTTGGATCAGAACAAAAGAAATAATAACACATGTAATAGACTGCAAAAACACAAATGAAAATATGTGTAATGTCATAAGCAATGAAGGAGACTTGTAGGGGAATCACAATGGTGAGTTACTCATTTTAGGTTATTCCATTATTCATAACTCTTGTATTTTTTGACAAATATCAGTGGTATATGTTGTCAAGAATAGTTTATGGGTCAGAGCATCCTGATCTCATGTTAAAAGAAAACGAGGACTATACAGTCAAAATAAAATTCATATTACAATATGTGATCTGGAATTTTATGTGTGAATAAATAATTAGATGATTTTGTGATTTGGAAGTGCCTAGCTAGTGTATTAGGTGACAGGAAAAAAGGAAACAGGGGATGGTGTCAAGACTCCTAGTACAGAATCATGAGGGGTATTATCACATAATCATTCACATTTGGGAAACACACTTGGCAAAGGCTCTACTCTTTGAGAGCAAAGTGCTTTTTGGTAAGCAAATCAACTCATTCCTGATGCGTAAGGAAAACAATTAGCAAAGGCTCTTCTCTTGAGAGAAAAGTGCCATTTGGTAAGTGAAGCAAATCATTCCTAACATGTAAGGAAAAGTGATGCTACTTGTTTGAGAAGTAATTGCCAAGTGGCAAAAGTATAGACAAATGTGTTTTTTTAGGGAGAATAGATGTGTAGATACATTAACACATGTCAAACAGTGTAGATGTTTTGGCAAGTGAATCAACTCATTCTTGACGTGTATAGTAAAGTGTTGCTTCCTGCATGAGAAGCAATTTCCAAGTGGAAAAAGTATAGACAAATGTGATATTTTTAGGAAGAATAGTTGTGTAGATACATTAACACATGTCAAACAGTGTAGGTAGATTAAGATAACCTTGCATAAATCCAAATCGAATGTGTTAAGGATTGGGATAGTATGCATGACATTAGCTATGTACAATGGGTATCAACCCACGTCATATATTGTTAATATGTGGGAGCTAGACTGTACGCCGAGGTACTAGTACCATTAATGGCAAGCTCGTGTGAATTCTCTGGCATGAAGATGTGTTTCAAGTGACTCGAGTGGAGCTAAGGTTCAAAATGTTTCTTCTAGGGAACAAATTAAGGCTTATAGAATATGCATTTGAAGTACTCCTAATGGCATTTAAAAATTGTGAGAAGATCCTCATGATGTAAGATTCAACCTCTTTTCAACTAACATTGTGTGTCCCGTGCAAGCTACAAGTGTCAAAATATATGGATCCTCACATTGTTTTAAAATGTGTGAATTGGGATTGTGATTTAATCATACTCTGTACCGTCTACTACAAAATATATTAGAATTATAAAGGAGGCATGTCTAAATTTAGAGAATGTTTATGTAGAGGTGACACATTACTAAGTGTGGTTTTAATCCAGATAGCAGCTATCCAAAGAGTGTCATGTAATAATTCCCTTGATATAAGAGTACATGTTGTACAATCTTTGATAAGATACTTTCTAAAAACCATCTTCAACTTGGATATGGGAAATAAATTTGAGGGAATGTTGCTCAATTTTACACCAGTGAACTTGTCTGTGTGAAGTGCTTAGAGAATAGAGTTTATGAATTCACAAAATACTTCTAGTAGTGGTGAGATTAGAGTTCCAAAACTATACTATGCGAAGTGTAGGAGGCAAATGGAGTTCTATCCACGAAAGTACAAGGGACTACATTCCTGTCAACGATTGGGAGCTACCGATCTCAGAGGAAATAGGTGATGTTGAGCTTCAATTGGTTTTCAAAGGGCATTACACAACATTTATCAAGCATATTAAGAGGGTTATTGGCAAAATAATCCTGGAGCTAGAGGCAAAGAGGGTAATCTATCCATCTCAATTCCTTTTTATGTTCATATCCAATTTATTGGACTTGCTTCAGGATGTTAGGCTTGTGAAATTGATAACTAATAAAGTTGTGAATGAGGACTTTTTTCCAAACGGTGTTCTCTCCAAAGTTTGTCAAAGGTATGATCTCTGGAAGGGACATGGTTACGTTGGAGGCTTGTGTCCTAGGCACTTTTTGTTGCATCGTACAACATTTCCAAAGTTGTTTGTAGCAATAAACAAATCACTTTCTCAGCGAAACTCTAGTCTCATGCTGAATGCACTTAGAAGGTATGTAGCTGAGTTCGATGATGACTTAACAAAAAAAGTAAAAGTAATTGTTTAGGCTATCATGGTGCTCCTGGGTCATGTTCATGATCCACCTTTGCCGCCCCAAATGCCTAAGTTAGAAGATGAGAATAGTACCCATCTCCCGTTTGACGCCCAAAATGCTCAAATGGATATGGAAGAACAAGTGCAACAAGTAAATTTTCTTGGAGACCGAGGATTTAACCTTAATGTTAGCCCTAAAATTAATCTTGTAGAAGACATTATGGTTGAAGAGTAGGGAGAAAACGAAAACCTTGTAATGATGGAGGAATAGTTTATTCAATGGTGAACAACTTTTTGGTTATTATGCAAATGATAACTGAAGGTTTTTTTCTTGAAGATGGAAAGAGTCAACTAAAGGTGTATCTTGCTTGAAGAAGGAATGTGATAGACCAAGCGGTTTTTTGCTCAAAGATGGAATGTGATGATGGACAATGTTAACTCAAGTAGTCTTCTAATCAAAGATTTACAAGTGTTGTGGATACAAAAGTATTTGTAGTATATGTAATTAAATGAAGTTGATAATATGGGTTTGAATTAGGGAAGGTTATAAAGTTTTGTGGATACTGTGTGCAACATATTTTCTAACCCTAAATGATGTAAAACAAACAAAATGCAAAAGCACTTGAACAACACAAAGCAACACTCAAGATTAGCTTAGTTAAACTTGAACAAAACAAAGATGAAAACAATGATTTTACCTTACCCAAGTTGATCAAGCGGTTGGTCTTGTTGATTTGTTTAATTTTGTGTTCCTAGATTGATTTTGGCAGCATAACAACTTGTTGTAGCTTGATTTGGATGCAAAGATGGTGGGTTTTGGTTATAGATGCAAGATGAAAGTCTATGATGGAGAGGATGAATGCTTGAGAGTGGTTAGGGTCAGATGAATGCTTGGTAGAGAGTGTGGTTAAAATGGCCAGGGTTTCAAAAATGGTTGTAGCGAGTGTGGTTAGAATGGATAGGGTTTCAAAAATGTCTAAGTGTTAGTCATTTAGCCAAGGGAGATAAAAATGAATGGTGGAGATTGAAAGAGGACAAGAGATAAATGACTCAGATCAAATAATTGACTAAAGGAATTAAAAATTCCTTTTTAATGTGCATGGGGATGATAAACATAATAAAAAATTCCTTAGAAACCTTGGATGAATAAAATGGAATTTAAAATTCCATTGGAAAGGACATGGGGATTGTAAATGGAATTAAAAATTTCATGAGAGGACCTTGGGAAGACAAAAAGGAATTAAAAATTCCTTGGGAGATGGGGAGAGTTGACCAAAGGGGTTGATTAGACTAGCTAATCAATGATTAGAGAACTTTAGGTGGCTACTGAAGCTTAGGAGCCAACTTGCAAAAGTTGGAGGATGTGACACTTGAGGGAGTAAATTAAATAAATAGAAATTATTTATTTAATTTATGGGATAGAAGGGATAAGGTAGGACAAGTAATAAAAGTATTTAATTATTTAGTTAAATACCTTAGGGATTTAGAGGACTTTAGGGATATTAATCAAATAATAACAATATTACTTAATTAATGCAGATAAGAGGATATTTAGATGAAAAAGGTTAAATTTGACCAAATGTAAGTGGTCAAATTTAGGTGTCTATAGATACAAAAGTATTTGCAATAAATGTAATTAAAAGAAATTGATAATATGGGTATGTATTAGAGAAGATTATAAATAGGGGCGAACTATATTCGGATGACAAATGATAATGTAAATTCTCAATTATATCAATATAAATATATAGGCTATAACCTTTTGATGAAAAAAAAATGATTTTATGCCTTACTAGAATAATGTTTTATAATCTAAGGATAGCTTGTGTATTTTACTAATCCTATTATCTAGTTTCTGAAAGTAGAACGAGGTTATTTTAGATGAATCTATGGCCAATAAATTCGGTTGATTCTATCCTAATAATGGATTGAACCAATATTTCAATGCAAAGAATAATTGATTTTTTTATGATTTTATAATAAATGTTAAGCAAGTTGATAGGATTGCAACGAAAATTAGTGTCTTGATTCTTGACCCTAGAGATGAGATTAATAGTTTTTTTTAAGGAATGACCTAAGATTTCCTTTTTGAATCACTTCCTGTAGTGTAGAAAATTGTACTCTCTTGAAAGCGAGGCAATTTCACACTTAATTTGGACCAATTTTGGCACCCTTGCATTAATTACCCTTTAAAATCGTCATTTATAGGCTCTTAAAACCCATTACTTTGGATCTCGAGGCTTAAATTCATTTAAATATCCCATAAAATCACTTAAAACGTTGAAAATCTCAAAAACCCACCTCAAAAAGTTAAGGTGGGACTAATTTGCCACCTTGGGCGAATGAGTCCCATTTGGGGTCTTTTTCAATTTTGAGTGGGGAATTCACCATTTCAATTCAAATTTTTGGTGGATGTTGGCCTTTGAGATCTAAATAATAGTCAATTAGGTGTTTTTGCCTATATAAGCAAGCTTCTAAGTCATTTTTATCAATCTGAGCACTTTGAGCAAGCATTTTTCAAGAGACAAGCATCAAGAATCTTTAAGCAATCTTTCATAAGATCATTCAAGCAAGCAAATTTGAATTCTTGAAGCAACATTAAAGTGTTTCTGCAGGTCTTCAAGCTCACTTTCATTCAAGATCTAGCATTGTCAAGGGTTGATCATGGTTGTCTATGGTGAATCATGATGGATTCTAGGTTGAGGAGATGCAACTAGCCATGAAGCCAAGCCTAAGGACTTGTTTCCTAACTGATTCCATTTTCCATTATAACTCTACATTTAGCCTAAGGAAGGTACAAGCATCATTAGAGCTTATTTCGGGAGATTAGCTTCAAGTGAGTTATTCATCTTCATATTTCCATTCTTGCATCATATTCTTACACATTAGAATAGGATTGCATCATGTTTTAGATTTATTAGTCTTAGACACACTTAAGGCTAGGGTTTTCATGGACATTTCATTATTTCTATCAAGGTTTAATTACCAAACTAGGGGTTTGACCAAGGAAAACCCCCATTAGAAAATCAAGCTTATATTTTGTTTTGCAAGTATTTTCATAGATCTAGATCTAAAACTCAAGTTGGAAGGAAAGGGTAGGTGTTGAAGTGCAAATCAGGGCTTTCAATTCTTGAAAAAGTGGAACGAGACTAATTTGCCAAGTGTGGTGAATGAGTCCCATTGCAGGTGTTTTCCAGATCCATTTGCAAATTCAGATACCCTTTTTCCCGAAACAAGCTTCTATGCGGAAACCCAAATATGGGACTGATTTGCCTAAGTTGGCGAATGAGTCCTAGTTGGTCAAAAAGTCAAAATTTCCAATGTTTCAGAGCTGCAATCAGTCACTTCTAGATTTCCAAGTGCACACTGTTCATCTTTCTTCTTTTTTATTTATTTATGTTTTATTTAAATTTTTAAGCCATTTTAGAGGTCATTGCATTGAATTAGGGTTTTGAATTACATCTTGCATTTCATTTTCTTTTCTAAGTTTAGACTTGGTGGTGAACCCCTCATTAGATCTTATTTAGCCCCTAGAATAGCCCTCTTGCAAGATCTCTTTCCCTTTTGCATTGAGATCTCAAGGGTTTGCTCTTGAATGAAAGTTAGTGAAAATATCCCATTTTAGCTCCAAAACCCTAAAAGGTACAAAGGCTTCAATTTTCCACCTTTCACCTCCAAATACATTTGGGTGGAATTTTAAAGTGAAATTTCAAAATAAATAAATTAGGAGACTAAAATTCTTGAACATCTTCAAATGAATAACCTTAATTCAAAGGTCTACATGCTTCCATGTGTCAATAAATAGTTCAAATAAAGATCAATCAAGCTTGTTTGAAAGTACTTTTTAATTTCTTAATTTTTCAAAACAAAAAATTCACTCTTCCCTTTCCTCAAATTGGACATGATTGCCCTCTTTTGATAGCCTTCTACTTTACAACTCTTGCTATCACTTAGGTCATTATTATATATTAATTTGAGGTTCTAAGAAATCCCTTGCCATAGCCTTTTTATGTATATAATACCCCTCATTCATTATGGAATAAAACTACCCATTAGCATTAATTAGCCTTTTAGTACTTGAGGTACTAGCAATGGCAACCTTAGACCTACCAACATAAGGATTCACAAAAAACACTCATACTTTTTGACTATAGTCTATATGCAATCATACCTTTTAACTATAGTCTATATATTTACCTTTGTACTTGAATTAAATGGAATCCTATTTAGACACTTTGTAACTTACTCTTTTCCTTGCCTCTTTGTTTCATTTCATATTCCTTCAGTGATAATTGATCTAAGAAATGTAAAATTAGGGTTTTATGTTATGCCTATGTGTGCATGTTTCAGGAGATCTTACTTGTCTGGTGTTGTGAATTCCTTTTTTTTTATCACTTTATTTTTCTATGTATTTATTCTCATTTATATTTCATAATTAAATCTCTTTTGAACCTTTTCAAATTGTTTAAGTTTTTGTTGCAACTTCTCTGAGTCTAACCTTCTTATGGCTCGCTCTACCCACTTTAGAGTCATTCCAAACATCCATCTTCCTTTTCTTCTTCAATTTACCATGCACTTGGGTCCAGACATCATCATTCTTCTCATTCCCAGGAGGAGTGGAGGGAGTCAACTCTTTAAAATCCAAGATAGCTAGTGACTCTTGCATCTTTCCATGAACCGAATCTAATTGGGTCGAGTCTTGCTTATTCAGAGAGACAAAAAGATCTAGACCTTTATCTAAAACAATGGATCTCGTTCGATAGAGGGGGTTCTCACCCTGTCAGGAACACAATCAAAGACTATTGTTTCCACTGAGGGGGGGAAAACAACCTCCTCCTGCAAGACAGGCTCGACATTCTCAAGTTTCACACCCTTGGTCTGGACCCTGAATTGGGCCTTATTTCTACCTTTCTCCTGCAACGAGGAATCAATAGGAGAAGAGCAAACAACACGTTCCTTATCCTTCTAAAGAGGCACCCTCCAGCAAGTACTACTGAGATGACCAAACTAACGACAATGCAGGAAATACAACCTAGCATTTTCATATTCCAAAGTTTGGGTCCAAAACCCAAAGTTAGATTTCAAAGTAATAGAAGTGGGAAGGACGCTATTAATAGCAACATTGACATAATACGAGAAAAAACCAGTCATGATCTCTATGTTGTGACTTTGGCCACCGCTAATAGACTCCCGAAGGTGTTAGCTATACTTTGAAACACTTTATAGTTCCAAAATTCAAGGGGTAATCTAGGCAACCTCACCCATGTGGGAGTCAAAGATCCAAGATCCACTGAGGGTCTAGTCTTGGTTTCCATTTAAAAAATACTAAGTAGTTCTTAAAGTTTTTGTCAAACACCTAGGGACCCCTTGTGAGAACCAAAACTAGGTTTTTCTAGGTATTAAAACCAAATAAGAATAGGCCATTAGACATGGAACTCACACTAGCCTCACCCTTAAGAGACTAGGTTGAATTCTGCCATCTGCACACATGATCAATGTTAGGCCTAAAGGCTAAAAACATCCCTACTAAAGAAATTCGAAGGCTAGCCATAGATTCATCCATAATTTCATCAAGGACAAACACATCCATCCCCTCAACTACACAACCTTTTAATGCAAAGGGGGAAAACAAGACTCCTTTTGATGTAGAGGAGATACCCAAAAGTTTGTCGGCCTACAAATTTTGATTCTTTTTCAGCACTGAGGATCCAACTTCATGATGAAGGCTGATAGTACCTTCAACTCGAGGCATTACCACCTATTAGAGAGGACAAAGTCCTGGAAGGGGATGACAACTAGGCCCCCTAACCCAAGTTTTCCATGGCTGAAGCTACAACATAGAAATTTAAAACTCAAACACGTGCACAATAGAGCATCAAATTTATTTTAACTAAGGGAGTGAGTGTTATTTGATAATGATATTGTTATTTCTATTATTCTTGGGGATTGTTGGGGCTTTCCACCCTCAAAGTGCCATACTCTTATAAAGTATTTATAGAATATTTTCTAGTATATTAGTATAGTAGAATTGATATAATTATAAATATAATGGATGGAGGAGAAAATAATAATAAAAAATAACCTAAGGATATAATTAAATAAAATTTCTAAAAATTTATGTATAGTTTTAACCAAAAATTGTGACATGAAAACTATACAAATGAGTGATAATACCAACTTAGCCATGATGAAATTTGTGTTAGTGTGAATGGGGATATGTCCTAACTTGTTATTAGTAAGGACCTATTCACATCATTAATAAGTTTACTTAGGAGTTAGTTTCCTAGGTGGAAGCCTAGAAACTAGTATTTAATGGGACCATATCTCATGAGTTCTATCTCAATACATTCTAGATCATCATTTGATCAAGTTCTCTTCTTGCTCATGTTGCAACACTTTCTTCTTCATGTGGATGGTATTCTTTGTGGTTGATCCTTTGAAGTGTGGCGAACTTTATTTGGGTTATTGCTCATATTTCCAACATGGTCATCATCCGAGAGACAACTAATTTCGGTGGCACTTTGGGTCAGATTTGACCCAGCCGTTGTGTTCAGAAGGTTTGAAAACCTAAGGAATGCCTATCCATTCATCAAAATTTGACTTCATCATCCGGAAGCCATCATCAGAGGTTTTTTGCAGTGATATTGAAAGGGCATCGTACGGATCGTACAAGTTACAGGAAAAGTTTTCCTCCCCCTTCTTGCAGAAAAAAATCCTCTCTTTGGTCAGCATCATATAAAATACTTAATATTTTGAGGTAAATTTATTTTTTGGTGATATTTCAAAAAAATGGGCGACTAGCTTAAATTTGATAGCCAAATGACCATCATAAAGCCCCATCATGTCTTAATTAGGCAGTTTTCTTAAAATTGCCATAACTTTTGACTTGGGTATCAGATTTTCACAAACGAGATACCATTGGAAAGCTAGTTTCGAACACTATCCAATAGTGCAAGATTTTTTATCAGATTTTATTCCTATAATATTTTAAGATAGCTTGAAGTCGTTGCTTCCTTTTAGACTCCCGAGCTAGTATCTTTTCACTAGTTTTTTTGGATTTTGGAGATTCCAGTGGCATTGCGAAGGTGATTCAGAGCTCTACCATTTTGTCCATCTATTTTTCTTAGATTTAGCCCTAAGTACATTCTATTGAGTTTTTACAATGAGCCATTTACTTGATAACTTGGACATACTGCAATTTGGAGAAAGTCTATTTGCATTGGGAGGCTTCATTTTTAGTTGTGCATCATATTTGGGAGTTTCTATTTGATATTGAAGGTAAATGTATTTGTAATCGTGGAGATATATCATAGTTCATTATGGGGTTTGCATATTATCTTTCTTTGATTATGTTGGGAAGGGGAAACTATAAACAATGGAGAGATTGTATCATAAACCATCTGCAATCACTTCAATTGTTGCCACATTTGTATGGTATTGTTTCCCATCCAAGCCAAGGTATTCAAAAAATTTCTTGGAGTTGCAGCAAATATAATGTCTTGGAGGTCATTGCTATGTATGTTGATGATGATGTTTTGAAAGGGATTGATCATTGTGATTGTCCTCACATTCTTTGGACTAAGATTTGGGAGATATATGGAGATCCTGATACTCCACCATTCCCCGATGATCATGATTCAAAATGTCATGTGCCTCTTCATTCTTCAGATAGGATACCCTATGATGATAATGTTATGCAAGAGCTTACAAGTTCGTAATGCTTTGAATCTTCAAATGAGGATGTTAAGGGTTCTTTAGATGTTTCTTATCCATTAGAGACAGTTGATGTACCTTCACCTTCAATGATCCCTTGTCCAAAGTCATTGTTTAAGGCTTCCATCATTCCTATTCATTGGGAAATATTCAATTTTCTAGACTTGGGATCATAGGATGGCTTTGTTTCAGGTTTTGTAGACTTGGCTAATTCTATAGGCTTGGAGGACATTCTTGAGGGGATCTCTCCTCTATGAAGATTCTACTTTGGAGGGTATTCTTGAGTCTCCTCATTCCATTGTTTCGACCTTGATTGGGGATCCTGATCTTGGTGAGACTACCTTGGAGGCCACTTGTTTCATTTTCAAATGTTTCATATATGAGGCTTCCTCCCTCTCGTTCCTTCATGGAGTTAGAGATTCTTCAGTAACTACCATTGGATTTTCTTCTTCCCAGAGGAAGGCATGTGTTTTGTCATCATTGGACACTCTTTTGGCTTTAGACTTCTTTTAGTGGTTTTGAGGACACTTAATTAAGGGGGGGCCTCTAGTCTCCATCTATTCCTTCAATTGAGGGATCATTGTATTGTCTTTGGATCTTGTTCAACATCAATTTCTGAATAATCTTGGTTTGGCACCTTCTTCATTGATTGGGCATGTACCTGATTTGGTTGTGGCACCTTCATCTTCCTTTGACATGGAGACACATGAGCAGTTTCAAGAGACATCATCATTATACGCATTCATCCTTCCTCCAGTTCCTATCCTAAGAGGGAATAATCCTTGCATTTGTACTCAATAAATTGTTTCTTCCGAAAGGGAGACAAGTTGTTTGTGGACATTGGATCATGTTTTGTTTTCAGGCACTTACCATTTTTGCAGGTGATTACATATTATGGGGGAGCTATATAGTCTCTCTATTTACCTCTTATGAGGGGCTATTGATTATTGTATTCTTGTGATGGATGTGACTCTTGGGGGGTATTGATGTTGAGAACTCCGTACATCACTACCATTACTTGTACATGATTAGCATTAGATTTCACATTATATCTCTTTTTGGGGAGGAGTTTTGTCCCATGAGGTTTTCTCCTTTTCTCTACTTATAAGAGATTGCATTTTTTATTTGTACATGGGTACCTAACATGGCCTAGTCGATGGGACCCATCTTTGCATCATTTGCATAATAACTACACTCCCTAAGTTGCACTTATGTGCAATAACCCCAAAATATGCAACCAATTTTTATTTTTTTTTAATGACATAACTTACTACAACCCACATATAATGAATACACTACAATAGTTTTGAAAATGATTGAAATGCATTCATGGTCATTAGGCCTTCACAAGGAGGTTTGAAAAAGTAAGTTACAACCCAGTTAATAACTTGCAGCAAGAATACATGACATAAATTTGTAACAACCATGAGAGAACATGACAAAAATTTATAACAACACTAGGGAATTTCCAATTAAGCATTTGTTCTTCCTACAACTAGTAATAGGAGGTACTTACAACCCGTTTATCCATCCTTCGCAAAAAAAAAGCCAATTAGATTCTTGTATCTTAGATACCTAGTATACATGTTTAATGCATTACTATAATTCTCCCTTCCCCTTCTCCATAGAAAGCATAATTTGAAACATGTATGATTACCCATCAATTAAGTAGTAGTATCAATGAAATGAAAAACTGAAATACAAACAATGAGCAATACTTACATGGGTGTTACCTCAATTAAGATGGCTGCTAGTAAGTGGTTGTTCACCTTGTAAGATCAGTCACCCTCTAGCATCGAGAGTGCATGGTGAATCCCACCTTAAGGATAAGAATTCCCTATCACAACCCACCAATAGACTCCAGGATCCACAAAGAGAGTTGATTATTCATGCCAAAGTTTTTAGACACCACATAACTACTGACCCACAGTATCTAACTTACAAAAAGGCTTCCTATTACTTTATTAACACAACTAGACCAACAACCATAAAGAAAATAGTAAAGACTGGGAACTAGCTCTTGAAACAAACTGGTCCTTTTACTTAATTTCAACTTCGTTAGAATGACTTTCCACTAATATTTAAATATACATATTAGCGAATTATGGCATCCTTTACCTGCATGCCACTGGCTTTAGAACCTGCATGTAGTTGACGATAGCCATTCAAGCCTGAGCAGTCCTTGACATTCTTCACCAGTATACCTAAGTGATAGCCTGCTATCTCTAGATACAGTCGTACCACTCTACTCGCAGAGCACACTCCCTGACTATTGTCAAGCTGGAACATTGATAAGCTTATCTTAATGCAGGTCATATGGTTTATAAATTGATGATCACCACGAAAGAAGTGGAACTACTATGTTACAGGAGTAATGCAATCCTCCTACCTATGCCCTTGTAGAGCCCATACTCCAACCATTATGTGTTGCCATAGAGGTCGGCATCTATATCTGACTTGGTTCTATAAGTGGACTAAGTCATCCTGGAGTTAGATAAATGAGACAAGTCATATGGTTCACCTACCTATGGTCTTGACCTATGACTTATGGCGTCTAGCTTAACACTAGGAGTAGATTACCATTTTCTTTTCTTAGATAACTTCTTTCTACCGGTACATAAGCTTGGAAAAGGGGTTCCTTCATAGATGGCTAAAAGATATATATACGTTTCATATATGCTAGGTGACTTGACCAGCTCTTACATCACAAGTATCTAATTGAATTCTCTTTGCATCACAAGGGATTGACATGTTTTTAGCTTGTTGGTATTCATGTTAAAGAATTTAATTATTAATTACAACCTAGTTGTCCCAATTTTCTGCCAGTTCTCATTATACAAACATTCAAGCAATTCTAAAGCATATGACAGTAGGTGTACAGCTGCACAAGCCACAACTAGAAACAAGGTGCTACATGTGCTAAGATAGCCAAGAAAAAAAAACACACCATCTATAATCTTGACAACGAGATTAAAGATCTCTTTTCCTATGCTCATAACATACTACATATCACCCAATCAAGTAGAAATAGCTGAGTACATAAATTTTATTACTGTTGTCCTATTTGTAAAGAAGTCCAAGGGAAACATGGAGCCAAAATCTAAGAGATGGGACTACATATTAACCTATGGCCACACATCATGACCTAGCTTTGTTGGAATTGTGTGCCTCAATCCCACGGGCTAAAACTTCTTGTGAGCAATTTTGGTGAGACTGGTGAGATGTTTGGCCGACCTACTAGCAAATCCTGAATTGTCGCTGTGACCTCCTGAATGTCTTGGTGATCGGCATTTGAAACCTTCAGCATAACCTTGGACTGTCGGAATGATGTCTCAGCGACAATAGGAAGTCTTGCCGATATCGGCGTGACCTTTGGTCTGTCTGGCCGATGTGGTAATCGGCATGACTTGCGCCAATCAATATGAAGTCTTGGTGACTGGGAGATCTCTGGCCAACTGGATAGTCCGATGGGTTTACTTTCGGTGTGACCTGGTGTGTTTGGTGTAACTCTCTGCTAAGTGGGTTGGTCTCACCGATGGTTATACACTAGGAGTCTTCGGAGTGACATAAGGGTTTGCTATGAACTCTTGGCAACAGGGAGAAGTCACACCGATAAGCTTTCACTTAGAGTCTTCGAGGTAACACAGAGGCATCGCTATGAAGTCTTGGTGACGGGCGTTTGTCTCACTGATGGTGTGGGATGTGTTTGGCATGACTCCTAGCGAAAGGTGGGCTCAGGGTAACCTGGAGACTTCGGCGTGAAGTCTTGGCAACATGAGTTGGTCTCGCCGATGGCTGTGTGACTTCGGTGTAACATAAGAGGCTCAGTGTAACCTCTTGGCGACAGCGATATGTTTGGCCGACAAAGCAACATGTGATCGAGTGTTTTCGGTGAGACTCCTAGCGAATGGAGTCATCGGAGAAACAGAGTGGCTTCGGTATGAAGTCTCAGCGAATGTGGAATTTCTGGCCGACAGAAGTCTTCAAGGTGAAATGTGAACATCAGTGTGATGTCTTGGCGAAGAGCGATTGTCTTGCCGATTGGAAACCTGATGTCGGTATGACTCTTGGCGACTGCTCAATGTTCGGTATAACATAAAGGCTCGGTATGATCTCTCAGCGAAGGCGTTAAGTCTTGCCAACTGTTGGGCATTTCAGAGTGACCTTTGAACTTCAGTATGATGTATCATCGAATGGCGATTGTCTCACCGATGAGAATTCTGAGGTCGATGTGACTTGAAGACTTTGGTGTAATGTCTAGGCGAAGAGCAATAGTCTTACCGACTGATGAACTCTTTGGAATACCTTGTGATCTTCAGTGTGAGGTCTTGGCGACATGGCGAAGTCTTAGCTAGCTCTTTGGACTCGATGTAACCTCTTGCCAATAGTGAAGACTCTTGGCAATGAATGTGTAATTGGTCCTGTGGCATCGGGGAGACACGATTAGTGTCTCACCGACATGCGACACAAGTTGAATGCCTTTGACCGTTGGAAGATCGTCCTACATGGTGCGATTTGGACCTATCAGAGAAGGAAGAACGTGAACCGTTTGCTGAACCGAGGAAGTGGAAACATCTTCGATGATAATGATGCTGAGCTGGTTGATCGACAGTTGTGATCCGACAGTTAGAAACAAATTGTTCCACAGAGGCTGTTTGAGAACGAATGCATTTATGTATGCATTGGACGTTTTGTAGCTGGTGCTGAAGAGCCAGAGCCGAAGAGAAAAAGAAGAACCAAGAGAGCTAACAGAGAGGGTCGAGTGGCTAGCTGAAAGGTCGAGGCCATGAGGCCGAAGCAGAGGAAGAGAGAGGCAGGATTATGCTACTGGAATCTCTCTTGATCATGAATGTCATGGTTGATCTCTCTGGATCAATTTGCTACTAGTTTTATCTAGAATGAACAAGATGTAATCTCTAAAAGGCTAAGAGCCTAAAACTATATTGTAACTTTTTGTTGCTGAATAATACAATGGCTCAATCTTTGGAGTGTGGGGTTTTTTATCTGAAAGGATTTTCCCCACTTAAATCTTTGTGTTCTGGTTTTCTATTTCATCTTTCATGTCTGTTGGTTCATGTAATAGAATCTATTAATGCTTGTTGTTGATTTTACATGTGCTTCTCTCAGAAAGATCAATGTGGGAAATGAACTGTGTTTGTTCCCCTTTATGACATAGTTTTAAGTGTCTTTGAGGTAATCTAATTGGAAATAAATTTACTGAAGGCACTACTGTTCTTGGAGATTACTCTGAGATGCCCTAGATTTTCCCAACAAGCTTGACATTTTATAGTCTCATTTCCTGAGGTGTTTTGTCAAACAATTCACAAAACTATTTTGGTTGTCCATATGAACTGGCAGCAGCTATCATACTAAGTTGAAAGGTTTATTTTGTCACAGAACTCTGAAAGCAAAGAAAAATTTACCCAAAGATTAGGCAAAGTAATATCCCCAACCTAGAACCTTTCTTACACTAATTTTCTATATTTTGGAAGGCTTTGGTTTTCAATTTCTAGATTGGGAGAAATTAGTGAAAGGTTTGAACAACATATATATTTATCTACAGCCATTGAAAGAAATCCTCTAACTCATATGCTCTCATGTAAATGCAGTTAGAACACTAATTGCATGAAAGTATAGCACTATAAAAGGGTAATACATGTAAAAATATGCATTTGAAAACAACAAAGGCATCTCAAATCGTTGTAGTAGTTTTCTAAAGCTTAAATCACTTACATTACACTTGTTTGCTCCTTAACTAGTTTTTTGGATTGACTACTCAACTGGTTAAGATTTTAGGAATATTATGAACCTTATCATGGATAAAATAAAACATTTATTATTTTTATTATTGCATGACAACAACAATATATAATTGTAGGAAAACAGCAATAGCTAGAGGAGCAAACCTGTCACCTTGGCATAAAAATCAATCCCAGCAGCTGGAAAAAGTTGTTGAGACTTCAAACCCAGCTCTAGACCTCCAAATTTGAGCCTTTTTCCTCACCACATCTCTTGCTGCTCACCCAAAGTGAAAGAAGCTAGTCAAAAATGTCTTTCCCATGCCTCTTTCCCAGTCTTGTCTATTAATTATTTTCCTGTTTGCTAGGTGTGCTTGTTGGAGAATTTATTGTGGAAGCATGGCATCCCATTTTCCCATTTATGAGGGTCGACTAAGCATTCAATTTTTGGTCACCCTTCTCTCCCTCCATGGTCGTGACATGCTCAAAAACCCTACGCCTATACCTATACTCTCCACTTTTTGACTACTATGATTTCTTACTTTGTTTTATTTTATTTTTCCTAAGTTTCTTATATCCTTTTTTTATGTGACACCTTTTCTTCCCTCATCGATTATTATTGGGGTTTTATAATTATTTAAATCACACTATAGGTAAGCATAGTATTACTTATAATAATTTATTTCTTTAATCATTTAATATTTAATGTATTAAAATGGACATCAATAATAATAATTATTATTACTCTATAATTATAATTATTATAATACTTCCTTCAAATATATATATAAACTATTTCGCAATTACAAATTTTATTACCACTATTACAAATTGTCACCCCATAAGCCGAAACTCATTGAAATGTGATCCTAGATAGGAATTATGGGAAAGACATGTTGAATGAAAAGTGTTTAGAAATTAATATGCACAAGATAGCAATTACTAGCAGGACTCAAACTAGGACCTTTAACTCCACAAGCAACAGACGAGGTTGACTAGGGATTGGACAAGTCTCAAGATTAATCAATGTTTTGGAAAGGTTGGCATAAAAATCATTTTCAATTTATAGATCCGTAGAGTCCACTCCACCATGCACCATATCACTTGTGCACAAAACATTGTTCCTCATAACATTCACAATTTAGTTAGTTCAGGTTAGATGAAATATGGCCAAATATATCTATATAGAAATTAAATGAAAAACATAATTAGATTTCATATGCATACATCACTATTAACCATTAAAAGTTCATTCACTTAAAATTCACACACACTCTCACACAGAGAGAGAGAGTTAATATTAAGTTCCAAGTCACCACCCCTAGTCCAAATTACATCGGGACTACGGGGCCTTAGAAAGGGTTCATACGGGATGACATCATGGGGGGGGGTGTTAGTGTGAATGGAGATATGTCCTAACTAGTTATTAGTGAGGACCTATTCACATCATTAATAAGTTTACTTAGCAATTAGTTTCCTAGGTGGCATTCGGAAACTAGTATTTAATGGGACCATATCTCATGAGTTCTATCACAATACATTCTAGATCATAATTTGATCAAGTTCTCTTCTTGCTCATGTTGCAACACTTTCTTATTCATGTGGATGGTATTCTTCATGGTTGATCCTTTGAAGTGTGGCCAGCTTCATTTGGGTTATTGTTCATATTTCCAACAATTTAAAATAATGTACCAAAAAACTAATCACTAGTGGATATTTACTATCTGAAATACAAGAGGATAACTAAATAAAATTTGATAACAAATAGAATATTTCTTAAAAATATGATATCAAGTTTTTTGTAACTCCACTTACCTTTTGCAGTAGCACATCAAAGGTAATGCTTTTAGTGGGAGAGAGGAAAATAATAGAGGGAATGTAAGATTATGAGGAACAAGAGGAAATGGTATAACAATAGAGGGATCAAAGGAAAGAATATAGGGAAAAAAGGAAGTATGACGCTAAGAGGATAGTTGGTTAGAATGTAATTACTTGTATAAGAATTAGGTGAGAGATGAGAGGATGGAATGACACTAGAATATAGGTAGGAGATGGATATTTAATAGGAAACTAGCCACAAAAGACATAAGAAGGAAAATATGAAAGAATTGAGTTGGGAGGCTTGAGAATAGTGGAAGAGGGTTGGGTGTAAGTAAGGGAAGATGTGTCATGTTTTAGTAAGTAGAGGAGTTAATTTTTTTGCCAATACCATGAATAGTATCAAGAACAAATGGTGTACGAATAAATAAACTATGAAAATTGTTAACCAATTACATAGGAGATAATAGAAAAATGGTTAAAATTTTGTATAAATATAACATGGGCAATATTGTAAAGGATGAAAAGTAATAAAACACTTGGGTTTGGTGTAGGTCTAATGTCAAGAAAAAATCCGAAATCCTTTATATAAGAAAAAAGAACTTAGAAGAGGAACACTAGGTGGTTGTATGAGTGGACAAGTTCATCTAAAACAATATGAAATAAAATTTCCTTTAGATATGTCCTAGGGTATGCAAATAATTAATGCAAAAATTACCAATAACATAGATTTAAGGCTAAAGATCCAAATGTAATACCTATCAATATGCACAATGAAAATATTGTGCAAGTTTGAATTTGACTCATTAGGGAAAACAAAAATTAGTAGAGGTTAGGTGAATGATTTAGTAATAGGAAATTGATCGTGCTATAATTTTCATGACATTTGTGAATGGAAAATCATTTCCCACAGCTACAAATCTGATTTTAATGTGTAAATTTAGTAACAATTGTATATACTTGGTTTCTCTTTCTTTTGTCACTTAGATCTTATTTTTCCATGTGTTTGTGAGCTACAAAAGTTAATCACAATTTTCAATGAAATTGTTTAAGGAGTTTGCTAGATTGGGGATTCTCCCTTTGTCAAAATCCAAGAATATAGATCTAATATTTTTGAAAGGATAGAAGATAAAAACTGATCATGTAAGTTCCATTAGTGCATATCCTTGAATACAACTACAAAAGTGAAAGTAATATATTTTAGGCTTTAAGTGAACACCTAATAACTAGTTGGAAGGATTGGTTCAACTTGAATTTAAAATTCTTGAGTTTTTGTTTACTTTCACAAATTATTCAATTGACATGGGTGAGTCCTACCATTCCCAATTCTAATATTGTGCATGGAATGGATAAAGTGAAAATCAAGATTGATTCTTAAAAATGAGTGTCAATAAGATCAAATAAAACATAAATTATGTGTTTTCTTTTATTTATACACCTGTCACTACATATAAACCAACTAAATTAGAATGAGTCTAAAGATGAAAGAAATACAACATATAAATTTATGTTATTATAATTGCATAATACAATAATAGATTTAAGGATACTGTAGACTGGAAATAATTTAGTAAAGCAACTTATGATCATTATAGTAGGTTAAATTTGTTGTTTGGCTGTAAATAGATATTTTACTGCCTCAATCTTAAATGTTACTATAAGATATTGTTCATGTGCATCCTAAATATAGAGGTTTTTTTTTTAATTTTTTATTTTATTGATCAAAGCAAAATAAAGTACAAGAATAAGGTATCCGGAGTAGCAGATAAACATCAATCTATACACAAACTGTACATCAATAAAATAGGAACAGGACAACGTTACAAAGACTCTACAAAAAATCAGTCATGACTCATTATATACAAAGGACTTATTACAAGAGCTAAATAGCATTTTACAATAATCGACTTTATTGTCCTACTGAAACTTCACCTGCTCTTTGATCTGCTGTACTTTCATTCAAATATTTAGAAGTAGCGGAAAACATGTTTCGAGAAAAGATCTTTCTAACATAGCCAATACATTCAATACGATCGTCGGTGACAGTTTGCCATTTGTTTCCATTTGTTTTCTTCTGATTCTGAATATTATTTGTCTTTTCGATGGTACAATTGATTCCGAATCTGAAGGTTGTCCTTTTCTTTCTCTCTGACAAAGGTTTGTCATGTTCTATACAGAGAGACTTCCTTGTCAGAAGTGTCGTGTGAAAGATAAAAGGGAGAGAAGATATGGCTCATTTAGAAAAATTTATTTCTGGATCAAGTTCTGGAGGCCAATGTCAAAGCGATGATTCAGGAAAATCTATCCAAAATGTGTGTATTTTTCGGGTGCCTTATCCGATTAGGAGTTGTAAGGAGAAAGCTTATGCTCCTTACGTTGTATCCTTAGGACCTTACGGAAAAGGTTTAGCATGTACAATGGACAAACATAAATATGAAGCAGTTCTTAGGACAGCGAAAAGGATCAACAAAGATGAGGACTTTTTAATTAATGAGATTCAGAAGTCAGAGAACAAAGTCAGAGAGTACTATGAAGAAGAAATAAATTGGGATAAAAAGATGATGACATATGACGCCTGTTTTATTCTTGAATTCTTTAGATGTGCAGCGAAAGAAAGAGATCAGAGTGACCAAGGGCGCTGTATCTTTGTGTTTCAAAATACAGGTTACAAGAACTCTATGCATTCTGCTATAACAGGTGACATTATGAAGCTGGAAAACCAGGTTCCTCTGTTTATCCTCATGGAAATACTTAAATTGGAATTTCACGATGAAGCTGTAACAGAGTTAGCTGCAATATTGAGCAAGTCCAGAACGTTTAGAGGATTTCCTTTCTGTCCTTCATCGTTTGATGATGAAGATATAAAAGCAAATCTGGAGAAACATATTAAGAATGGTGCATGCCATTTATTGGATCTGTATAGAATGGTGGTTGAGGATCTGTTAACACCTTCAAGCCCAGAATCCAATAATGCTTCTCAAAATGGTTATGAACCACTACCAGATTCTTCCGACGATACAAGCTCTATCTCACAAGCTGTATCTTTCAGAGATAAAAGGGACACCCCTTGTGCCGAAAAATTATGGAACGCTGGTATTGAATTCAATGCTAAAAGCCATACCCCTTCTGCCGCAAAATTAAAGAACGCTGGTATTAAATTTAAACCAGGCAAAATCGGATTTGAAAAGAGCAGGTTTCTAAGCAGTACGCTTTCCCTTCCTCCAATCACATTGAAGTATAGAACAGAAATATTGTTGCGGAATCTGATGGCTTATGAAGAGTGTCAAAGGTGCTCATTGGAACCGAAAAAGACAGTAATTACAAATTATGTAGTTCTCTTGGATAGTTTGATTGATTCAGAGAAGGATGTTTCCGTGCTTCGAGATTCTAAAGTCATTTGGAGCTTCGTCGGCAGTGATGAAGTTGTAGTTCGCATGTTCAACAATCTTGGGATTGGAATCACAGTTGAAAACCCAGATGGTCATCTAGCTCTAACGATCAAGCGTTCTGAACGAATCAAGCATCTTGAAACAATTGATGAATATGAGAAGGTAATGATAGGGGTGAGAAATTATTACAACCATCAATGGAATTTGTGGATAGGCCAGTTAAGAGAACAACATTTTTCAAATCCATGGTATGTTATCTCTCTTTTGGCGGCGACAGCTCTTCTGGTTATGACCCTTATTTCAACTGTGTATGCAGTGAAGTAGAGTAGAATTTATTATTAGACTGTTCCCTAGTACGTGCGATTCTGAATCGTGACTTTATATTTGTTGAACTCTCAAGAATCATGACTTGATCCTGGGTCGTTCAGTTCTATGGATACTAACTGGGTAGTTTTGCTCTAGAAGGGTTGACTCTTACTTTTCTAGAACGATAATATTTTTATTTTATTTTACTTTTAATTTTCAAAACATTAAACCTTTCTTAATACCAACTGTTTAATGTATTTTGTTAAATTGAGTTGAATTTTAGTTTTAAGAGAGTGAAACTATAACATTAGTGGATTATATTTTATATTTGATATTTTATAGATTTTTAAATGGTAAGTTATTATTTAAGTATTTTTTTTTATAACATTTAGGTTATAGTTGTGGTGAAATTAGTATATATCAATATCATTTTTATTTGGTTTTATCTTTATCTTGGTCAATTGTCTTAATATAATAATATATCATCCAATAGTATACTCTTGTGTTAGGTTTGATTCATGTCCTAACTTTTATGCAACTTTATGTTAGTTCATTTCAACTAAATCCAATACATTCATCATGTATCCATCATTATTCTTGCCTATTTTTGTAAGTTCATTCCATACCTATATTAAAATTTTATCCTATGGTTCATATCTAAGTTACTGAAGATTGACCTTGTTCAATCTTGAGGATCATGGAAATCATCTGAAAATTCATGTTTTTAAATTTAAATGTTCAAATTTCCTAACCTTTCATATTGTTTTATAATGTTTGAATCAGTATATATTTGTAGACAATACTACTATGTCATATTATTGAAAAGAACTAATTGTGCTATTATTTCACATGTAATTAAAAGGAGAATAGAAAAATAGTCAATGACTATAAATTTCTAGGAGCCAAAAGATTAAGCCAACATATAGGCTAGCTCTATTTTTATCTATGTTATTTTTTATCTCCTTCAATATCATTATTTTGCTTGTCAAATTGGTTTGACATAGGAGAAAATGGTCTCTTAGCAATGCAACAAGTTTCAAAAATGTTTGCAAAGATCATGTTGATACATTTAAATACTAAGGGAAGGAAAATGTCTTTAAGAAAGATATTCTTATATTAATCCAACACATTTTACTTTAGATTCATACTATAGATCAGTCTCATAAAACTCAAGAGCAAGACTAGATTTATGATCAAATTTAGGACAATCAAAGCTGGATTACAAAGTGTTATGTGTCATTTTAGAGTCATGCTATTTTAAAACTAAGGCTATATCAAAACTAAGGCCATCAATTTTTTAGAGGTCATGAGTTAATTCACAATATTATCACCAACATTTATTATCAATTGTAAAATTATATACTTCTATCCATCGCATATAATTTTTAAATACTTTTTATAATAATTATATATTTACTAGATTTTATAAAAATAAGGGTAATTAAACACTCTATTTTGGTGAATTTGATTTTTTTGCCAAATGAATTAGGGTCTCCTCTTGTAGTTTCTTCCCTTCAATTAGTGTGATAAATTTTATTTTTCTCTTTGATTAATATCTTAGAGCTAATTAGGATTTGCATCTCATTCATTTGTTTATATTATTGTTTATGTTATGGTTTAGGTCTTTATTTCATAATGTGTTCCTATACTAGCCCCTTCTCCCTTATATCAATCTTCATTGCTAAAGATTTTATCATGGATTGATATGGGTCCATTAAGATTGACAAATGTTCACACCTCTATTGTATATTTTAATATGATTCCACAATTTCTTTATTTTGATATTCTTATCCTTGATTGCTTGATGCCTTTTTATTCCATCATTATGGATCCACTTATAATGAATGTTTTATTTCACCATGTTTGTGATCATGTCCTCCTATTACATAATTACATCATTTTCCATTTATTTGATTGTTACCTCTATTCTTCTTAAAACTACCCTATTTCTAATGGTTTACATGTGAGCATATTTCAACCTAATAATTGGTTCATTTCAACAATATTTTATTAGTACCCTCTCAATATAAGTCTAAGGATGATTCTTCATCTAATCATAATATATACTATGATTGTATCTCTTATACATCTCATTCTAGTTCTAATATTTTACATATGATCTTTCCCACATGTACCTCTATTGCTTCATATTTCCTTGAGGATCCTAATGATGTTGATACGAACATTTGTCCTTTAGATGAGGTTTCCAACTTTTCTTATCTATTTTATTTCTTGTGATATATTAATGATATGCATGTGATTATCATTGTAATAACTTTTTATTTGTGAATATGATGTTAATGGCCATTTTTTAGATCAATATTTGGGATATAATGTGCATTCTTCTAAAAAATGTGATAGTGTCATTTAGTGGTAATTGAAATACAATTTCAAATGTTTGATTCATTGTATTCTTATATGAAGTGCTTATACATAAATGATAATACTAATTTATTGCATGCATTTGGTGATATCATTGTATATAGACATAAGAAATGATTTGATTCATGCCATTCTTATTATACATCTTATCATGATTTATCAATTCCATATATACGATGTTTCTATTGGCCCTATATCATATTTTTCTCATAATTCTCATTATGTATCTTATAATGACCCTTTATTTTGACAGCTCATCTTGTAATTGGAATTGTCTTTATGTTTGGTTCATTCACTAGTTTCTTGGTTGTATGTCTAACTTAATGAACATAATTAAGTCCTTTATTGAACTGTTGATCATGTCTCTATGTCTCATTTCCATTCAATTTTGAAAGTTCTTTACTATCTT
Organism: Sequoia sempervirens; assembly: GCA_007258455.2. NCBI lineage: Eukaryota > Viridiplantae > Streptophyta > Pinopsida > Cupressales > Cupressaceae > Sequoia > Sequoia sempervirens. Next base: position 161,729,816 of record VDFB02353493.1, on the reverse strand, counting down.
ATGTTTGTATTGAAATATTACATTAATTAGATTATTTTTATTAGATTAGATAATAAATAAGATCTGCACAGGAGCAAAGTTCTTGCCAAAAAGTTCTAGAATAGTTATGTTTTAATTTTTTGTGTTTGATAAGTTTTTTTTTATGAATAGGTAGCTATCTATATTAATAAACAATATAAAAGTACATATTCACAAAAAAAAAAAAAGTGGGTGGTAAAAAGGCACACCCCCGGAGTCATATGGGCCATGCCCAGAAAAACTAAATGATCAAGTTTTGAACAAACATAACAAGAAAAAGGCCATAGGCGGCCAGAGCAGTGCTAGCAAAGTCAGGAGGGTCTCTGGCATCCTTCTTCCCCCATACATCAGCGGGGTCAGGAGTGACTTTAAGAGGACGATCCCAACCATTATTAGTATTTTGATCTTTATTTTTATCTTCATCCTTGCAACAAGGCAAAGTGTTTGATAAGTTTTAGCAACAATATTGATAAAACAAATAAATAATAGGTACATAAAAAGAAAGTTCTCTAATGATAAATAGTTGACATTTATAACTTTATAACTATAGTTTGGGATTACATCAACATGTAATATATGTATAATAAAAATCAAAAGTATAAATGAAATTCAATCATTTGGCAAAGTAAAAAGTGCTAAAACCAATTGACAACCTAGATGCAAAAGCAATAGATGGCTAACAGTTAATAGAGAATAGGAGGAGACTATATTTTTGTTGTGTATCTTATTACTGTTAGAGACAAAATGGCAGCAAACATAATGGAGTGCTCAATATATGTATGATTTGAGCTAGATATACTAATAGCTTGAGGCTTGTATTTTCTCACGCCTTCTTTTAAGAGGGGATATTAACAAAGGCAGAAGCATTTTGTAACCAAAATTAAGACAAGATGATCCAAAAATGTTTGAGGATGTTGTATTAATATGTATCTATGTGCAATTGGATCTTGTTTGATCAAAAGGCATATTTATTCTTGTGCTCTCTGTGACAGATTAATTATTTTACAAGAAAACATAGACCAAATAGAATAATTTTAAAATCATATATACACATACAAAGATACAAGTAATGTAATTCAATTCAGTTGATAAAGTATAATAAATGATTTGTGTCACTGCTCAAATAATGCATTACTTAAACTGTAAATTTGGGTACATAAAGATCCTAACATGGTTCATGCTTGCAACTCCATCCATGCATTAGATACCCAAATAAGTAAAACTTTGAAGTGGGGTACATAAAAATCCTAACAGGGCATTTACTCAAGCTCAATTCATGCATTACATGCCCAGATTAGTCAATATCTAAGGTTAGGCACATAAAGACCCTAACATGGCCTTTGGTTCTTTCGATCTAGTGCTCCTGAACCACATTTTCTTGCTTAGCAGAGCTTTTCCACTCACTCAGCTTTTTGAAATTGATTATCATATTCCCACTTGAACCAATAAAGGTTCTGTTAGAAAGATGCAACCTCTAAGAGTCAAAACAGAATAGAGAATGTTCAAGACATAAGTATATTGTTTTTTCTCTTTCCATGCACTTGAACAAGGAAAATACCAGAAAGTGTGAATGCGAAAATAAAATAGAGAAATTAATATATAGTGTTTTGGATTGGATATTTCAGCTTATCAACAAGGATTGGTTTACTACCGATCTTTATCATGGAGTTAAAACCTAATTGGAGCCATATATATGAAAAGATCTTGTTCTCATAAGGCACATCTCAGATGCCAAGTTGTTCTGGCTAAGTCATGATTTAACAAAGTAACTTATCTTTACCTTTTTATAAGCCATCATCAGAGCCATATGAGGACAAGAGACGCTAAAGGGTCTTAAGGGGAACTTATGTGATTTGGAGTCCCAGTTCCATGACCAAAAACGGGAATAAGCAAAGCGTTGCCGCTTTGCCTTCACCGGGGATACAAGAATTACTTATGTGTTCCGCAGTGACGCTTACTCTACCTCTTCGTTCCGATCCCTGCCCTTATCCCTATATTATTTTCCTATTCAAATATAGTTTTTAGAAAATGTTGGGTACTTCTAGGCGTTTCTTTTTTGCGCTGCCACATTTCTAGACAGGACCCAGGGAAGTCTTTGAGGGACTTGGAAGTTTTTTGGAATCTTAAAGAGGCAAATATAATATTTAACAAGTTATTAAAAAAATTGTTGGACTGTAATAACCTAAGAAATTAAGAGGAGTTTTTTCAAGAATATGTTATCCAGTTCACTCCCACTCTTAGAAATGCCAAAAATGTTATACATATAGTGTGTCGATAAAAGATATTAGAAATGTAGCCCAACCAAAATTTTCTTAATTTAATAATATATCAGGCATATTTGCCTCTACAAATTGGATAACTACCCTGCAGATATAATCCATCCGTGCCTACAAGAGTGATATTACTTATATGGATACTTGTGAACTAGGCACGACTATACATTCATGTTACAGGAGCTTGGAACAACTAGATAGAATTCTCCAGTTTCAAGTGGTGCCTATGTAGAGATAGGAAGATTGTTAAAAAAGCTTCATGCATATGGCAGGTACTATTACATTAAATGGCTATGGGTACCTTCTTTGAAGCTATATAGTTTTTCAATTTAAATTTTTTATAGTTTCAGGCTCAACTATATGGATGGTTTCACGGCGATATGCCTGGCTTTTCTTTTGTTTGCTTATGTGCCAATGTGTGGAATTGACATGATCATACGGTACACACATAATATGGTCTCTGCAAGCCTTAGGATTCTTTTATGTATTCTATACATCTTATCTCAATGAGTACAACTTTACTGTACCTGATAAAAAAATATAACATGCTAATGAAATCGAAGGGCCCTAGCTGCTGATACAGAAAATTTATACGACTTGGGAACAAATTTTTTGACACTTTTCAATTGTTTGGCCAATGTATAACTCACAGCCGTTGTGTAAAATTCAACTAATAATTTTTCATTATAGATTTCTCTCTTATGGAATGCTTCTTGGTTAACATCGGGAGTGCTGAATTTTATTCTGAAGAACTAGTTTTAAGATCGATCTTGAATTTGTACAGCCTTTAGGTGCAATTTTGGATCTACAACAATTTTTTTGCAGGTGTCTGCTTTGGTTTAACTAGATATAGTTAGTATTTTTCAGACAGATTTATTTTAAATTGTGGCACAGGAAGAATTTCTGAGGTTCACAATGTATAACCAAGATTGTTGAACACTTGAACTAATCAATATTCAAATGACAAGCTTCGAGAAAAACTATGTGTTTGATTTTGCACCAATGAACTGTCATTTGACTCTCAAACACAATTTTTTCTGGATGCTTGTCATTTGAATCTCATGGACTGTAAAAACTTTATGTCTATTGTAATAAATACCCATCAGAATCTTCAACATTGCTGCAAATTTAGTTTTCACTTGCCTATGGCAATGGCTTAAGCTAATTCATCTAGTGTATATGAACATCTGCCTGTGGACAGTGTTTCTCCGAGTTCCTGAGATGGGAGAGCAAGTGGATACAGTTCCAGGGATGTCAATTTTTTTGCCAAACTTTGGGATGGCAGAAGGATGGTGGGGGCACACATATTTAAATTTTAAATAGCATAATAAAACTAAAAGCAGTTAATGTTTTAAAGAGTAAATGCAATATGCTAATCTTGAAATGGCAATCCTTCCATTTTTGCATTTAGAGGGGGTTTTAACATCTTTTTCCCTTAGAAGTTAAATTTTTCCCTATTTTTATGCACAAAATGGAGCAGGTTATCCAGCTCTGAAAAGGGGTGATGTCCCCTCCAAGTCCCTAAGTCCCCGAGGGTGATGTCCCCTCCAAGTCCCTAAGTCCCCGAGGCATTTCTGACATATCCTGGACCCCTAGGGATGGACCCCTAGGGATGCATTCCTATGGAACATCTCTCTTATTCAATTCATTTTTTTTCTATTTTTAAGCACAAAATGCAACATGCTATCCAGTTCTGAAAAGGGGTGATGTCCCCTCCAAGTCCCTGGGCCATCTCTGACATGTCACCTGGACCCCTAGGGATGCATTCCTATGGAACATCTCTCTTATTCAATTCATTTTTTTTCTATTTTAAAGCACAAAATGCAGCATGCTATCCAGTTCTGAAAAGGGATGATGTCCCCTCCAAGTCCCTGAGGCATCTCTGACATGTCACCTGGACCCCAGGGATGGATTCCTGTGGAACATCTTTCCTACTCAATTTTGTTACATCTTTTGCCTAAAAGGTTGCTACTTTGGTTGGAAACTATACAATTGAAACCAAAATAGTCTGGAATCTCACAAAAGAGTTTGAAGTCTCAATTCTTGGGAAATTGAAATTTGAATTTCTAAAGGGATCTACACATAGGATATAAAGAACACTACTGAAATATGTATGAAATGCATGAAAAGTAAAACAGGTTTAGATGGTATGTAAAAGTAAAAAATCTATTATGAGAAGGAATATGCCAATGTTGGCCTTGATTACATTTGGGGGAAGGTGTGTATACCAATATTTTGTGAGAAAAAAATTATGGGGTCTTAGTTGAACCCTTAGATTCATGTTGCATGTTTCCAAGATCCGTAAAAGGTTCCATTGGTCTACTGTAGCTGTTAGGTAGCGATTTGGTTTATATGACAACTGTGTTGATGACTGTCAATCTGAGATGTCAGTCTGGCCATTTGATGTGTCCCATGTTATCCATTGGGTATGAACTCAAAAAGATTGCTGATAACCCCTCTGAGATCATTAAACAGTGAATAAGTTTGGGAGTTCACTGCATGAATATATTTATTTTGTAAAGAGGAAATTGTTTTCTATTGGCAGATCTTTGTTTTTTGTATGTCTTTTTCTTCACGTTCATTACAAAATGAGTGCGGAGAGAGGTATTCAAAGCTGTGGGACCAGTCCAGAAGAAGGAAACATTAATAATTCTACAGATTTGTAGGCTAACTTATCACTAAAAAGTAAGAAATTATGATGCCTGACTGAGTTCTTATGGGTATGGAGGATGATCTATTACTATCTTCATGAAAAGTACACCAATTGCTAGTGCTTGCCCCTATTATGGTTTCTACTTTTGGTACCTATCATCATGTTGGCAGAAAATCCAATATGCGCTCATGGCACCACAAAGTAAATATGTAGATGTCAAATGTAATAAGATGTAAATAATGAAATATGGTGCTGCACAAATGAATTCATATCATGTATTTAGCTGGAGGGGAGAGGATGACAATCTAATATCATTTTTAATGGAAGCATTGTGTAGACACTCAAAATATCCTGATTGACATCATGTACTTGATTATGATTAACTAACACCGATTTTTCCTTAATCACTTCCACACTAACCAATTAATTTAATTACTTAAATTCATCAAAATTTCCTCTTTAATCAGATAATACATTTTATCGGATTATTTCATTAAAATCCTAATGTTCTTCCTTTAATTAAATAAATCATTTTTATTTAATCAAAATCCTAATGTTCTTCATTTAATTAAATAAATCATTTTTATTTAATCAAAATCCTAATGTTCTTCCTTTAATTAAATAAATCATTTTTATTTAATTAAAATCCTAAAGTTCTAACATCCTCTTATTTGATTTAAATAAACCCAAAAATTTAAATCAAATATCATAAATCAACTAAAATCATCTAAGTTAATTAATTCTACTCCTAACACTAATCCTCCATTCCTCTAGCTTTTAAATCCACCCTAGGGTAAGTCAACCTTGGTCAAGTTGCACATGTAAATCAATTTATTTGATTTACTAATTACCCTATTTTTATTAAAAATGGCATATTCTTTGAATATTCCACCCACTTGACTTTTCCCTCCCAAAGGACTTTTTTCCTCCACCTTGGCATTAAAGGCTTTTACATGTCCTCTTTTTTAAGCCACCTTTGCATTAAGGGTTCTTACACCTCTTCTTACACAAGCCACCTCTTGGCATTCATTCCTCTTACACATTCCATCTACCCAGATGTTCTCACACACGTGTGAGCACCTCTCCTCTAAGACTCATTAGCATGTTGAAAAGTGGCACAATACCATTGGTCCTTTTTCTAATCCCACATTCTCCCCATTCTTCACTCTTCAACCGTTCTTCATTATAAATAGAAACCTTCTCTATTGATTGAGCATCCACAATTTCATGCAAGTTTATTTATTCACAATATTATCCAAATTAGCATAGAATTTCTCCATCACAATTAGGTTCTTGACATTTTGTTCATCACACATCCATCATCAAACTTATCAAGGGATTGGGAAAGGGCTACTTTCCACATCAAAGTAGCACCAATCTACTATGGGATAAGGTATGCACTATGCTTTTTTTTTTAATGCTCTCAATTAGTTTCTTTGATCTTTTGTTATTTTGTTTGCATTATGAAGCATGATTCAATATCTCATAAGAGCATTTTATTTACTTAGTTTAAACTAACCCATGCTAATGTGTGTTGAGGTTTAAGCTATTTTGTAGATTTAGTGCTTACATTTGGCACTAGAAGGAGGGCTTCTATACATGAAATAGGACTCTAGAGTCTTTGTTTTGTTCAGGCTTCAATTTTTGTTTAATGCATTAATTAAATTTGTGGTCTACTCTTAGTTGAAATATTTGAGAAGCTGCAAATTGAAGTCTTTGTTTAGTCTATTTTATTTTTTCTTTATGATAGATGTCTTATGTGAAGAGCGTGTAAAATTTGGGTTTATATTTGGTCACAAATCAACATTTCATTTTTAGTCAATCGTGTCCTATACAATACACAATATGAATACACAGATTTGACTAAAGGGGAAATTGTAGATAAATTCTCCATTGCTTTTCACAAGGACTTTTGAATAAGAGGACGACAGATGGTTCCTGGTTATTCTTTGACTGCACTTGCTTTGCTTCCCTTCATCCATCTCTACCCATTTCCTCTCTTGCTACCACGTAACTTTTCTGCAGCTTGATCTGTATCTTTTTCGTGTTAGAATTTGGTAGGTAGACACAAGAGAGTGTCTTGGTAGAGCTCCAAGAGAAGTGATTAGTTTATCCAAGTCCCTGAATCGTATTGACCTCCTTATAGTTTGAGAGTAGGGGGTGATCCCACAATACTTATTTACAATTTTTGTTCAAACTAGACACTGAAATATTTATTTCTAACTAAATCTTCACTTTCGAGCACCTATAGTGGCTAAAACGTGAAGAATTTGAAGATGATGTGAACTAGTGATTTGTGACATTTTGTCTATAGATTCTAAATATATATTTTTCAAAAATTTTGGAATCAAATTGCACTTCTTTTTCCATCTCCTTTGAAAACTAGTTTTTTCAAAAAACAACATTTTTAAGAAGCGACACTCATTGTATAATGCATAAATTTTTTCCTTGAAGGATAAAATTCTAATTCTTTTGAATTTATATTTGTAACTCTAATATTGAGTGTTTCCAATTGGTTAGATAGTTTTTTATTGAATATTTTTTCTTAAATAAAGTTTTGAAGTCAAACCAATTACAATTTAGACATAGGCGGACCGTATAACGCGTAACTTTTTTTGTATGTATCAAAATTCAAATTTATTTTGTTGGATCAAGGACTTCAATATCTGGTGCACTCATATTTTTCAATTTTTTTTATAATCTGCTATTTTTCCACGTGTGCAAAACAAAGAGCTTGATTTTCGGTGAAAAACCTATGTTTAATAAAACTAAAAAAAAGAACATATTAAAATTATAGTCGTTGGATAGCTCATTCCGAGGACTACCTGATTCTAGTTGGGTTTGTAAAGTCTCCTCCATTTTCATCCTCAACCCAAGCTTCAAAGGGCAAAAATTATGATTTTTTTGGTGCCAGAGAACAAAAAGGTGGGAAAAGGGGGGTTCTAGCGAACCCCCAAGGGTTCAAGCGAACCAAGATTCATTTGAACCCCCTTTCAAAAAAGGGTTTTCATTGTGCTTTTTGGCGGGACGGTGGGAACTTGCATTGAATGGTTCATTTGAATCTAGGTTCTAGTGAACCCTCTTTTGGTTCGTTCGAACCTATTAGTTCGCTCGAACCCCAAAAATGATTTTTTTTTCATGGGGTCATTTTTTTCAACTTTTCCTTCCTCACTCCAATTGTAAACCACTTTTGTGGGTTCACCCCGAGGCATTTATTTTACTTGTCAATGTAATCAATCTATTCATCCTTTGTATTTGTGTCTATAGGAGGAGAGCCTTTAAATCTTCCTTCAAAATATATGCCTGGTTTTATCTCATATTTTATGATTTATGTGTTAGAATCGACTTTAAACCCACTGATTGCACTAGCTTGAAATTTTCTTACGCCTTTTCAACAAATCCTTTTTTTGCACAGATCCAACAATCATTGCATTCTAAAAAAGATTGTGGAAACCGGTTTTAGGCTTGCTAATAGCATTCGCTTGAAGGTTTCTTATGCCTTTCAAAAAAAAATTGTGCAGATCCTGTAATCATTGCATTTTGGCAAAGAATGTGCAATTCGGTTCTACACCTGCTAATTGCAATAGCTTGAAATCTTTCTAAAAAAAACCATTTATTCGTTGGTCTTTTTTTACCCTTGTCAATTACATTTGCTTGAAAGTGTCTAAAGCCTTTTCATTGAATCTATGTTATGTTAATGTTGCAATAATCGCTATCCATAAAACCACATCTCTTTGAGGCAGCTTGTCAAATGGTTCACGTATTTGTTTATCTAATGCAATATGATCTTTGACACTGTCAACTCCTTTGATGCTTAACGTATGCTAGGTTCCTCATGATATTTATTACTCATGCTTTCAAATCTCTATAGATACTTATGATTTTTATTTATTTTTTTGACATTTTGATTCAGATTTGAAGAATCAATTTAATGCAATAAATCAAACAAAAAAAAGAAACTAGTAGCGGGGGATTCAAAATCCATAAATGTACAAGTCAATGCATTCATTGAATGCTTGCTCATTGATTTTGGTCATTTAAAACATTTTTTAAAACTTCCATTTTTGTTCATTGAATGCATCAATAGGAATGTGGAGTCCTTGATCCTATTCATAAAAAATATTTTTATAGAAGCAACATCATACTTAAGGTGGACCTTTTCTTTATTTCACTGTGAAATCTTTGTTTGTGTGACATCCTTTTTGAGATCTGGTTGATAATTGCAGACTTAGAGATCAGGCGACACGTGTGATATAACATTGAATTGTTTGTTCATTGCATCATCTTGATCTAATATAATAAATATTGTGCTCTAACCATTGTTTTTATAGAGATTTTCCATTAAAGGGGTAAATTTTTTTTAATAATGCATTGCTTCATTAATTCCTTGAAATAATATTATTCCTGATAACTTTGTATTGTTTGTAAGGTGTGCATAAATAATCGATGGTGTTGGAATTGGGCATTGGAATTGAGGAACCACAAGCAAATTTGAGTGGGAAAATTGAGCCTGGAATTTGAACCTAAAGAAAGGCATTTTTAAATGTTTATTGTAATAACCTAGAGCTTTCATTCCCGCTTTTATTTTCTATTTTAGGACAACTCACTTCAGTTTTGATCTCTTCAACTTAGTTAAAATTGAACTTAGAAACGTACTAGACTTTGGATTTGGACTAAAATTGAACAAACAACTTCACACTCAAGTTTGGTGCTTTAAAAAGAACTCATTATTGCCTTTGAGCATTTAAAACAAACTTGTGCTTACTTTGTTGTTGTTATCTTCTTTGCAAACTAATACCATTCAAATGCGTATGCACTTCTCTCGCACTTCACACTGATCTTGAGAATCAAAAGCATTTTAATGATATTACTTGTCTAAAAATATTTTTTCCACACTTCAAATTTGGGCTTTTAAAATTGAACAAATCTTGCGAGTGTGAGAAAAGGTGTTGTGTGTGTTCTCTCTTTGTTCACACAAACAAAGATTGATCGAACTACAAATGCACTTACTCTATTTTGTTTACCTTTAGAGGGTCTGACTTGGTGGGAAAAAGTACTCACCCCAAGGGAACGACCCAAGCGGTAACGAGCATAAGCCAAGCTCTTCCAAACTGCTATATAAATTTGTGGTTGCGATGAAAATCATAAACAATGGGAAGTAGTGCATGATAACTCTCCCCTACTGTCTTTATGATGCGTAAAGCCCTTGTTCTAAGGGTTGGGAGATCTCTCACAAGGATTTTATCATTGTACCCCCTAAACTAGATGCCCTTACTACAAACCTTTGTTTAGAATCCAAAATCCCAATATTTGTTGGTGTCAGGAGGTCAGACCTCCGAAGCCATCCCACATATTTACAATTCTTTGTAGAGATGAAAAGTTCATCATGGGAGATTCATGAGAACTAAAGCTTGGCTAAACCATAGAAGTGAGTGTCGTGGAGGGGAGCCAGTGTGGTCAAACTTCTAATCATCCACTTTGAATAAGTGCAGTTGGAGAAATCCAAGTGGGAATTCAACAAATATTTTCTTTTCCATCCTTGGATTGTGCAATCTTTGAGTTAGTTAAACACATTACTTGGATCCAAAATCTTGAAAACAAACATTTAACAAGGTCATCAAATTTCAAACCCTTTAGAAGAGGCGAATACCTTTGAAAAGTCCATATTACTACTTGTCCCTAGGGATTTATCCTTAGAGGCTTCTAAGTATTTGGGCCTATATCTCAATTTTCTCCCTAAAGTCAACATTAGGGAACTATTGCCTTGATTCTCTTGATTTCCACATAATGGACCTTGTGGGATGAAAAGAAATGAGACATAGACATTTAGTGGAAAAGCTAAGCAAGAAAGTGTTTGTGGTAAAAAGAATCCATTAAGAAAAGATAAAAGAAAAATTGAATCCCACACGTGTTTTCTCAAATGATTTTCTGCGAGATCAAAATCCCAAAACCAAAGGCCATCAATCATCACAAACGTCTCAGTCCAAGCAATCTCAAGAAATGTCAATATATGCTTTATCAAGTTAGAGATAGGTTGCTCTATAAATTTTACAAATGTGCATCAAAGGACAACCCAAACTTGTACTATGCCAATATGAGCAAATGGAATATGCTAGAAGAACAACAAATATGTACTATCATTGCCAATCTCAAAGGAACCTTGTCCTTCCATCTTAAAATGCAATGCATCACCACATATGATCAGTTGATCCACAAGGTGCTCAACATCAAGAGAGTCCTTATTGCACAAGGGGGAACACCTACTTATCAAGACAACTATCCATCCACTAGCTACAATGAAAAACCTTGCACATGGGAAAAGAACAAGAATGTCACTAACAATGGTGTCATTGATGCCAAAGTTATTACCAATTCCCTGAGGAAAAACATACAATCATATCGACAACCACAAGTCAATAACCAAAATAACACACAAGCCAACACATCCTCTCAACAACCCAATAATCAAGTGGTCAACAACCTGAATAATCAAGGGGGACCACCCCCACAGAACAAGATACACACCAATTGGGGAATCAATCAAATTTATCATGCAAAAATTGGTACAGGAGAATCTCATTAAAATCTTCGTTTATGAGAATTATCAAGAGCCCCAAGTTAAACCACCATGGTATAACAAAAATCACTTTTGCGATTTTCATAAAATTAAGAGACACATGACAGCTAGTTGCATGAGACTGAAAAAAATAGATCCAAGATCTCATTGATGACAAGACCGTAAATATTGAACAACCTGTAGGGAATCAAGATCTTAAAATATACACGAATTTGATGCCAGATTAAAATAAAGGAAACAACAATGGTAAGGAAAAATATAACAATTTAAACCATGTTTACGATCATGTTGTTGCATCCTTGGCTGAGTGGGTTACAGTTATCAACCTCAAGGGAGCTAGAACCGACTATGGAGTCACCAAACGTAGTGGCAGAATTACCATTCCAGGACCATGACAACCACCCAAGGCACCTGCCACTAATTCAAAATCTATCCCTAATGGTTATAATTTCTTGGACCAACTAAAAAGAATCCCCGCTTAGATATCCATCATGGAGTTGCTGAAAATCTCACTTGCACATACGAAAATCCTAGAGAAAGCATTAGCTACATCTTCAATCCCCACAAATCTTGACATAGATCCATTCCAAGCTATGGTCAGACACATTACCATGCCACATCTCCTAACATTTTATGATAGGTACTTCCCAACTCAACCATCTCATAACCATGCACTCCATCTCAAAGTCTTAGTCCATAAAAATAAAGTCAAGAGAGTCTTGGTGGATGGAGGTACAGGTCTGAATATTTGTACCCTCAAGGTAATAAAAAATCTAGGATTCTCTAAATATGTCATTGAAAAGGGTAAAGGTATCACAATCAAGGCATATGATTACCAAGAAAGGGTGTCTCAAGGCACCATTCAACTCCCTATTCAAGTAGGGCCAGCTATCATGGAAACTACATGCCCAAGTCCTTGATCTTGAATTACCTTATAATATCCTCCTAGGATGCCCATGGATACATGGGATGCAAGTTGTCACCTCCACCTTCTGTCAATGTGTCATGTTTCCCTATCAAAATCAAGAGGTCATAATCCATGGAGACCCAAATCCATTTTGTTATTGTAAGAATCTGGAAGCCAAGTACTACAAAATCCCCCAAGTACCAAAGAATGATGGGGGACCCAAATCTCCATATATAGACCCATCTACCCTCGCCTCCACATTTGAGACAAAGACACCCTCCATTCTAGACATCTTTGATATTAAAGTCATTATCCAAGATAATGGGTGTGGGGACTACAAAATGAAAAAGAGTTCCTTTGTCATAGAGAGTTACCTCAATCTCCTCAGTCTATTGGGAAACCCCAACCGATTGACACACCATCTCAAACCTTTAGAGAAAACCCCTCTAGATTCAAAAGATGGGGGGACGTAAGTTAGGAAATGGTAGACGAAAGGGATATATCAAGCTTATTGTACCAAGATGAAAGGATCGTACCTAATCTTTCCATGGACAATGATAACAAAGGATTGATGTTAATGGAAGGATGGGGCTATAACAAAAATGAAAAGCTTGGGAAAAATGATAACGACCTACTAGAATCCATCATTCTTGAGAAGCGAATAAATAATATTGGCCTTGGATGTACCCCTCTAAAGATAACCATACGTGGAAAAGGTTCCCTAGTTAAAAAAGACAAAGCTCCTCTTCAGTTACTGGTATCCACAAGTTTACCTTTAGATAACTTTACCTTTGATATAACGGATGTATGCGACGAGGACCCCATAACTGACTTACCCCTGTTATTCGAGGATTCCTCCCTTTTCATGATTAGTATCCTATATTTCAAACCAAGTAATCGAACCAATGAGCTAAAACTTGTCTACCCCCAACTCATTGATTATGACCAACAAGGACTATCGATCTTAGACATGTTCAAAAACGAGGAGGCTCTCTCAAAATCCATGGGATTGCGAGATACTCTACCATGTGGAGATCACAAAGCGAGGTTCAACATTGAGCTAGACATACATGCGTACTATGGGGAAATGATTGAATCCTTCAGTCGCAAAATTGAAAATTTAAGAGTATTATCTAGGTCTTTAAGTGAAAACCACACTATGGCACTTTCTAACCCAAAAATAAAGGACATATCCAATGATGAAAACCTCTTTGAGGTGCCAAAGGATGAAGGATTTAATCTTCCCCTGAGTGCTATTCATTAGGAAAAGTCAGCAGTCTTGGTAGAGAAGTGAAATCCAATCAACCTAGGAACCAAGGAAACACCACATATCACATTCTATGCATAATCACTCTTGACAGAAGAACAAGAGCTTTTAGTTACATTTTTTAGAGAAAGGAAGGTAAACTTTGTATGGACCTACATTGACATGCCTTGTCTTGATCCTAAGGTTGTGGTTCACCACCTAGTTGTCTATCTAGAAGCAAAACTAGTAAGACAAAAGCTGAAAAAGATGCATCCACAAATAACATTACTAGTCAAACCTAAATTACAAAAGCTCCTTGATGTTGGCTTCATATGACCAATCAATTATCTAGAATGGTTTTCAAACCTTATACCTATATCTAAGCCCATTGGGGGTATCTACATCTGCACTGACTTTAGGGACCTAAACAAAGCATGTCCTAAAGATTATTTCCCTCTCCCAAATATAGAAATTATTGTGGATATGACAACAGGACATGAAATGCTATCACTAATGGACTTATTTTCAAGGTATAATCAGATCATGATAGCTAAAGATGATCAACACAAAACAAATTTCACCTTTCCATGGGGAACTTACTACTGGAACATGATGCCATTTGGGTTGAAAAATGCAGGGGCTAGCTACCAAAGAGCTATGGCTCTAATCTTCCATGAAATGATTCAAAAAATGTGGAAGACTATGTGGATGACATATTGGAAAAATCAAAGAAGCGTCGAGATCACATAGCGGCACTAAGCTCCATCTTCGACAGGCTAGAAGAATATTGTAAGGCTAGGCTCAATCCAAAAAGGTGTATCTTTGAGGTACAATCAAGCAAGCTCCTAGGGTAAATTGTATCTATGAGGGGAATTGAGATAGACCCCGCCAAATTCAAAGCAATTCTCGAGATGGAGGCACCAAAAACATTGAGGAAGTTAAGGGGTTTGCAAGGAAGACTCCAATCCATTCACCAATTTATAGCATAGTTAGCATATAAGGCTATCCCATATTCTCATCTACTCCACAAGGGGGTAGCATACAAATGGGACGAGAAATGTGACCAGGAATTCAACAAACTCAAGGAGTACTTACTAACACCATCAGTCCTTATGCCACCAATTCCAAACAAGCCATTGATCCTATATATATTAGCAACAACAACCCTTGGCACTCTCTTAGCTCAACATGATGAAAACGGGAAGGAGAGAGCTATTTACTATATCAGTAGAACCATGGTGGGAAATGAGTTGAATTACACATTCATCAAGAAGGATTGCCTAGCAGTAGTGTTCGCAGCACATAAATTTAGACAATATATGTTGGCTCACCAAATAAATCTTATTCCCAAGATAGATCCTTTCAAGTATCTACTTTCTAAAGCAACGCTCACAGGGTGAACAACTAAATGGGTCATGATCCTAATGGAACATGACATTGAGTATGTAGAATGGAAGGCCATTAAAGGACAAGTAATTGCAGATCAACTGGTAGAAGCACTAACGTATTCTGAGAACCCATTAGTATCCGAATTTTCGAATGAGTCAATCTTTAACCTAAGTGCGGTAGATCACTGGAAGTTATATTTTGATGGATCCTACACATAGCATGGGTCAAGAGTTGGGGTCTTCTTCATTACACCACAAGGCTCAGATTGCATACCAAAGTCATACAAGTTTTTTCCTTGCACAAATAACATTGTAGAATATGAGGCTCTTGTTATAGGACTCAAAATTGTAGTACAATGGCAGATCATGACACTCAAGGTCTATGGGGATTCATAGTTTATCATCAACCAGGTCAATTATGAATACCAAACGAAGGATGACAAATTGACCCCATACAAGAAACTTGTGGAAAGCCTCAAAGAATTATTCATTGACATCACGTTTGAGAAAATACCCAAGGAAAACAACAAAGTAGTGGATGTTATAGCAACAATTGGATTGCTACTGGATATCCCACACAACGTCCCTAAGCAAGAATTCTTTGTAGAGAAGCTCCTCATACCAGCTTTCAAGGTACTATATTATGAATTCATGTTTGAAATTGTTGGTCCTGATGACCCTCGGTATCATGACATTTACACCTACTTAAAAATAGGAGTCCTCTCCACTTTTATCACCTCAAACCTTAAAAGAACATTTCTCAAGAAGTCATCCCGCTTTGTTATCTTAGGAGACACCCTACACCGTAGGAGTATCGAAGGAACCTTGTTGCGATTCCTTAACCTTGAGAAAGATTTGATTGCTTTAACCGAGCTACACAATGGCATTTGTGGATCACATTCAAATGGTATGACCTTGGCTAAGAAACTGTTGAGGATTGGGTACTACTGGCCTATGATGGAAAGAGAAGATCACGACTATGTCCAAAGGTGCTTACAATGTCAATAGCATGGGGACCTCATCCATGCACCAACTCAAGAGCTCCAATCGATCATAACATCTTGGCCCTTTTCACAATGGGGGCTCGATCTCATCAGAAAAATCACACCCACCTCATCTAATGGACACAAGTTCATTATCACCGCCACTAAGTACTTCACAAGGTGGGTAGAGGCCATCCCAACGACCTACATCACAAGGAAGTAGATCTCCAAATTCATCCTGAACTACCTCATTTTTCGCTACGGTGTTCCATAAGACCTTATCTCAGATAATGGAACACCTTTCAAGAACCAGGATGTTCGAGAGCTATGCCAAAAATTCAATATTCAACATTGCTTCTCCACCCCATATTACCCCCAAAGTAATGGCCAAGATGAGGCTACGAATAAAACCATCTTGAAAATCCTAAAGAAAATAGTTAATGACATTGGTTGTGATTGACACTTATAGCTAAATCTTTCCTTATTGGCCTGTCAAATGAGTATTCACACACCTACAGGTGCAACCCCTTTCTCCCTAGTCTACGGATAAAAATCCATCCTTCCCATTGAGATCAAGCTCTCATCCTTAGGAATATCATTGTTGAACCTCATTACTAATGAAGAATATCAGGTGTCATGGTTGAATGAGCTAGAACTGCTGGATGAGTGGTGCATGGATTCCTTGAATCACCTACAAGTCTACTAGAACTGTCTCAAGTGAAGAACAAGAAGACCAGGAGTCAGACCTTTCAAGTTAGAGAGCTTGTATTGAAGGAGAATTAGAAGAATGTACCAAATCTAGACAATAAGGGAAAATTTGAAACCGAATTGTTGGGGTCCTTCATCGTCATGACAAGTTATAAATCAAGAGCATATCAATTGTCAACACTAGAAGTTGGACCTATGCAGGAGCCCATCAACAACTCCCATCTCAAAAAAAATTATGCCTAAACTTATAGGGTATAAATCCAAAAAATACAAAAAAATATAAAAAATATAAAAATCCAAAAAAAGAAAGAAAAAGGATTGAAAATAGTAAAGAAAAAAACCATCCTCTAGTGAAAAACACTTCAGTGGTGCTTTGGGCAAGTACCCTAGTGAAAACCTAGCAAATAGGCACCTCGTGTAAATAAGCACTCTCCATCCATCATGATTTCTACGTCTTGTTCTGCATTGTCCATCCATCACATCCCATTGATCCTTCCAACACCCATCTGCATCCGCATCATAGCTTGATCCTGTGTTTGTATCATGTTCCCCCCTAGTACTACTTGGCACATTCTTAAGGTCAGTTTGTCTTACCTATATCAGAATAGTCTTGTCGAACTACGAGGGTTCTTTGTGTATAACGTAGGAAAGTTTGATCTTTGATCACCCACAAGGCCCCTAGGTTAGGTCCTTTAGGATTCTGTCGTAATAAATTGGCAATCCATTTTTTCATATCTCATCAATTAATGAGTATGTGTTAGTCAAACTATGTGGTCTCTATATGTATAACATAGGTAAGGCTAATCTTTGATCAACCCCTGAGGCCCCTAAGATAGGCCTTTAAGTTAGGTTCTTGGTCAAAATATTAGAAAACACCAAAACATTTGTAAAACATCTCAAAAATCCTAAAAAATAGCCTCAGAACATTTCAAAAAAAAAAAATCAAAAACCCCAAAATCATCCATCCCATTTCATGATCACCTGAAATAAGCATCCGGTCATAATAAATAATCATCAGATCCCAAATTTTGGTAAAACAATTAGAAACAAGTATAGCAAATTGAAAGTATGAACTCCAACATCAGGGTCTTAAGTCTATGTCAGTAGGTAAACAGGTTGGTTAATTCTTGGTATCAATAGCCCATCATCCAGTTGGTCCCAAAATCATCTGATAACATCATTTCCTAGGATGCATCCTTCCTACAATGGACATCAACATCATGCATCACCGTAGTGTAGTCTTGGCTAGAGGTGTGAAGAATAGTAGCTTGTTTGTTTATTTGGTCCTTCTCTTGTTGATTTATCTTATTCTGCTCATTCTAATGACCTCTTGATGATGTCTGATCAAAACGATTTAGAGAGAAAGGATTGGGGATTTAATCATTATTTTTTTATTTGTTGTGCTTGTTGGATATTCTTGTAATATAGCCTTCGTCATGCTTACTTTTTTTGTTGACCACATGGAAAGGTTTTTCTTTTCTATATTTTGGTTTGAGATGCTTGAAATATTTGAACTGCATCCTAAATAGAGTTTTGTATGTCAGGTGTGAACAAGGATACTCCTATCTGATTGTCAAGTCAAAGTTCATCACACTAGGTACAACGCCATCCAGGTTCTTTATACCTTGATTCATCATATCTATGTGTGTTATGAAACATAAGGAAAGTAAGCTCTTTATGTCCCCAATCTCTAATAAATGAAACATCATCAATCTCTTATCATTATTTCTAATAAAGTCTTGATAGATCATGGACTTGTTGGATCCTCTTTTAATCATCTCATTTCTTATTTCTTCTCTTTGTACTAACGTGGTTTCATGACAGTCAACCAAACGTCACCAATGTATCCATTCAGTATCCACACATCATTAGCATACATAAATATCATATTCATAGCATAAAGCATCCATCTACATACTCACTGCATATCACATCATCCATTTTGCATTATCATTTAGGGCATAATATAGATTTGTTATTCTAAGCATCTTAAAGCATTGCATATCATAAACATTTGCATCCATACTGCACATCATCATCATAACCATACATGCATCCATCTTGAATCTCTTTGTCGTGAGATCGACCCTAAAATCGAACTTTTCACCCAATCTCTCGAGGGGGCAGTGTACCAGCATACTTCTTTCCGCTAGAGCAACATTGGGGCATCCAAAAAAAATAGAAACTTTTTTGAATTTTGATCTGAACGGTGTTATTCTTTGAACCAACACAACTAGTATGTTTCTCTAAAGAGGGGAAAAATGTAGACACTCAAAATATCCTAATCGACATCATGCACTTGATTTTTATTAACTAACACCGAGTATTCCTTAATCACTTCCACACTAACCAATTAATTGAATCTTTATTTAATTAATTAAATTCATCAAAATTTCCTCCTTAATAAGATAATACACTTTATCAGATTATTTCATTAAAATCCTAATGTTCTTCCTTTAATTAAATAAATTAATTTTATTTAATCAAAATCCTAATGTTCTTCCTTTAATTAAATAAATCAATTTTATTTAATTAAAATCTTAATGTTATGCCTTTAATTAAATAAATTAATTTTATTTAATTAAAATCCTAAAGTTCTAACATCATTTCATTTGATTTAAATAAACCCAAAAATCTAAATCAAATTTCATAAATCAACTAAATTCATCTAAGTTAATTAATCCTAAATTAATTAACTCCTAACACTAATCCGTCATTCCTCTAGCTTTTAACTCCACCCTAGGGTAAGTCAACCTTGGTCAAGTTAAACATGTAAATCAATTTATTTGATTTACTAATTACCCTATTTTTATTCAAAAATGGCATATTCTTTGAATATTCCACCAACTTGACTTTTCCCTCCCAAAGGACTTTTGTCCTCCACCTTGGCATGAAAGGCTCTTACATGCCCTCTTTTTTGAGCTACCTTTGCATTAAGGGCTCTTACACCTCTTCTTACACAAACCACCTCTTAGCATTCGTTCCTCTTACACATTCCATCTACCCAAATGTTCTCACACATGCGTGAGCACCTCTACTCTAAGACTCATTAGCATGTTGACAAGTGGCACAATGCCATTGGTCCTTTTTTTAATCCCACATTAGATCCCCATTCTTCATCTTAACCCTTCTTCATTATAATAGAGGCCTTCCCTATTGATTGAGCATCCACAATTTCATGCAAGTTTATTTATTCACAATATCATCCAAGTTAGTATAGAATTTCTCCATCATAGCTAGGTTCTTGGCATTTCGTTCATAACATATCCATCATCAAACGTATCAAGGGATTGGGAAAGGGATACTTTCCACATCAAAGTAACACCAATCCACTATGGGATAAGGTATGCACTATGCTCTTTTTTTAATGCTATCAATTAGTTTCTTTGATCTTTTAATCTTTTGTTTGCATTATGAAGCATGATTCAATATCTCATAGGAGCATTTTATTTGCTTAGTTTAAACTAACCCATGCTAATGTGTGTTGAGGTTTAAGCTATTTGTAAATTTAGTGCTTACACATTGAATGATCCACAAGTTGATCTTGATTATTATAATTACGCAAAGGACTTGTTAGTTGAGTTGAACTCTAAAATTTTGAACATACTTTTATTTGTGATAATATTTGCTTATTGTATAAGTAGTCAACATTTGGATTATTGTGTATACCTTATTTGCATGGGAGGATTTTTCTGCCTTTTCTCCATTTGGGGAATCTATTACATGTATTTATATGCATGCACTCTTGCATGCTTACAGTTATTCTTGTCAATGTTTTGGAGTCCCCTAAATTTTTCACACTTGTATTTGTGCATAGCTTATGTGAAAGTCTATGTGATGAGAGCATGTTTCTCATTGTAGTGATCTTGGATTCATGTACACATTAGAATTAGGTGGTTATTAAAATGCTATTGGTATCCATTTTACTTGCATGTCTTCTTGTTTGTTTACTCTTATTTTACATGTTTTCTCCTATTCACTATGAGTTTTCTATTATAACATGATATCAGAGCCATCTCTCAGGCCTAATTATCTTTCTTCATTAGTTCTTTTTACCAATATCATGGGTTTGTGACTTCTAAACATGGAGCATTCTTTTTCAAAGATGGCTTACTTTTTAGCAAGAGAAGAATGATGAATGCTTGGACTGGGCTTGAGCTTGTGCTTCACAGACGAATAGTTTTATGTTCATTTGATTTGAATGTAATTAAGAGATGGTTCTCATTGTGTACATCAAATTGTCCAATCAATTCAGATTCAATGTTGGTCCAATCTTATTGGAATTTGGGCATCATGCCAAAATCAAATTTCTTCATTTAGTATGAAATTGTATTAGATCATAAATCTCAGCCTTTGATGTGTTTCTTTCACTGGCGTTTGATGTTTTGCATTTCCTTCACATGCAAATGTTTTGATGCTATGATTTATAAAAGCTTCTCTACATGGAATTTTTCATCTTCGTTTGGGAATCATACATCTACAAACCTTCATACATAACTTTCTTCAATTGTTTTGATGCTATGATTTATAAAAGCTTCTCTACATGGAATTTTTCATCTTCGTTTGGGAATCATACATCTACAAACCTTCATACATAACTTTCTTCAATTGTTTTCAGACAAACTCTGTGAAATTGTAGGAAATTGTAGTCGTGGTGTTTTGGATAAGCAATTAGGTTTCTTAGTTGTAGGGTGCTAAGATTCAAGGTATTTTGTGCTAAGATCTAAGGTCCAGCTGTAACAGTTTGTTAATTGTCAGGAAGGTTGAGGTTTCTATGCTTCCAGCCAATTCTCCTAGCAATTTCATCCAAATTTGAGGTTTTGTTCAACCACTCAATAAATCTTTTCCCTGTTTTATCCATCAGTTTCATACTTTTTTTAATTATTGTTGACGACAATAAATTTTATTTTGTAGATTAAAGTTATGATTCAAATTTACAAATACTAACCACATAACAGTGTTAAAAACTTCAAACAATGTAATAAAATATTGCTAGTTCTAAAATCCACAATAGCAGAGGATCAAACAACCCAACTACTAGAAGGACAAGATTTTCAACCTAGAACCATATTTATTTGATAAGATCTATTTTAAAATGGAATAAATAATCCAAAAAATTTAGACGGTTCTTAAGATTGCTTGACCTGTTTTAAAATAGATTTTAGTGTTCAGCAAATTTTGTAAGGGTTAGTGTTTATTTGTCAAGTGAGTTGATTAAAAATTTGATTTAGCCTACATGTTAATTGTCTAAAGTTTTCTTCTTGTTTAATTGTCTTTTAATGAGATGAATCACATTAATCTAAGTCTATTCTCAAAAGAACAGGATGCATATGTGGATAGCATTTAAGCCTTGCTTTGTGTACCCTCAACATTTTATCATCACATAAAAGTGTGGTGAAGAGTCTTTCTCTGTATAATAGTTAATACATGTTGAACAATGAAATTGTAGGTGAGGTGAGGTAATCCTTTTGAGCATGGTCTCCACATTAATGTTGTTGTAAACAACAAAAAGAGAAGGTATCCTCTAACAAAAATCCCTTCAATGTATTAATATACTAAATTTATACCCAAAACAATTCACAAAAAAGGGAAAAATAGAAAAAATCAAGGGCTCGAATCTGAAAAAAGTAATGAAAAAACAACATTTGCGAAGTAAAAAGAAAACAAATGAGAAACAAAAGCACGAGCATCACCTCATCCTCTGCATTGCTATGGTGCTTGTACATGACCCTCAAAAAGTGGTAGCATTCGAGCAGGGTTCGAATGTCTCTCCTCCTGAATAGCAAGCACCTCCCTGTGAAGCCTCTCGAGCTCGCAATGAAGGGCTTTGTGAAAGAAAAGAAACCCTAAAATGAGCGACTTCAGCACAGAATGGCGCACGTAGCCGCCTCTGGAAGAACCCCACCCTACAATTTTTGGTGCCACTATGTGTGTTGTTGATGAAGGCCCATTAATGGAGTCCATTTTCTCCTTTCCATCTGCCACTATAATCGCCATTCAAATAATGGAATTGGGAAAATTGCCCTTATCGCTCAAAACTTTTGAGCCAATTACATTTCAGAAAATTAATTTTGGATATTTGTTTTGCTAAATATTTTGCATATTTACTTTAATTATATAAAAATATTTGTCAAATAGAAAATAAAATTGAATTTTCATTTGTTAAAATCAAAATTAGTAATAACTTGTTAAGGAACATGGGTCTCTTATAGTTCTCTTGGTAGCAACTAATAAATTAAAATGTAAATGATAATTTATAGATTAATTAATAGTTAAGTAAATAATAAATTAACAGTTAGCTGGGAAGTTGCAATGCCATAGGTTGGTTCACTTGAAAATAACACTTTTAAAAGCCATTGCATATCAATGTAATATGATCCAAAGTGAATCAATATAGCATTTTTGCCAAAAAAATTTTATCAGAGTGGACAGTTTTCCTTTGGCTGTTAATGCATTGGAATTTGTAGATGAAAATCTCATGAAAACTGGAGCGATGCAGTAGTTTAATTCATTGGGTGCGGAAGAGGTAACCATAGCAATAGCCCTTGTTATCGCTGGACAGAGCAGACATGGTGGAAGACATAAATGACTAGCGTAAGACCTGTGAAGATTTCCTATGAGGAGGCAACTAATTCTTTGTGCTTAGGAAAGTATGATATCTTTGTGATTGTGTATTGCAAATTCCTTAAAACTGTTCTTAAGAATATATGCGTGGTGGGAAGGTGGTAGATCAACGTGTGAAGATTTGTTGCGCTCCTGCCTATTTGGAAGCCTGAATGATATTTTTATTAACTCTGTTGTTTTATTAAAATTTTCACCTGAAGAAGCATGCAAAGGAGTCATCGTCTCATTCTTATTTGCTACTACATTAAACTATTTAAAGAGGCATTGATTTTGGATTGGAGCGTTGGCAGAGGAAGAGCATTTTTATTGGGTACTTGTGTTGATTGGTCGCTATTTAAAAGCACTCAGATTTGCGTTGTGAATCATGCCCAGGGTATAGTTTCTAAATAAGGCGTTAGATATATTTGTCATTGCTTAATGTTGCATGCTAGATAGAAGAAAGAATGTGTATGTTGAGAAGAGTACACCAAAGCATATAGCTGGATTAGTTGGTAAACTTTTCAAATGGTGATTAAGAGAGGGTATTGGAGAAATAGAGAATGAATGAATTTTATATTGCCATCCTTCTCCACTAGCAGATTACAATAAGATTCATCGAATGTGGAAGGTGTTTCAGATTTGTGTAGGCGTTGAAGTATGTATAAACTATAGTTACTTATTATTTTATTTTATGGAGACCTAGTGAAGGGCACAATAATCTGTTAACAGAAGGTGTTTCATATTTAAAGGCAGAAATAATACATTTGATGTGGGTGGAGGAATTATTTAGAAGGTCGTTAGGCATTTGTCTCTCTAGTTTGGTTAGACCTAAGTTCTCATTGGGAAGCTTATTTAAGTTATTTTGATAAGCATAGTATAGTGAGCTTTGGGTTTTGAAATGAAATAAAAATGGGAACATAGGATGTTATCGTATGGTTTAGGAGAGAGCACATCTACTTTCCCATTTCATTCAAGGGTAATCCTACCTCAATGCAATGGAGAAAGAGACCTTGCAATAGGGTTGTCCTAGGGGATGAATGTAAAATAATGAGAGGTTCACCAATAACAAAAAATTGGAAAGACAAATGAAATGCAAGATGTAATGCTAAACCCTAATTCAATGCAAAGCTTCACTAAATGACCTAAAAATGCAAATGAAGCAAAATAGAAAGCTACAGGATAGAATGTGTTCACTTAGAAATCTGAATATGACTGGAAAGAGGTTTGAAATGTTGGAAATTCTGACTTTAATGTTGAGTGAGACTCATATGCCAAGATGGGCGAATCAGTCCCAGATCTAGGTTTCTGTGCAGAGACAAGAATCTAGCAAATAGGTATCCAAATCTCTAAAAATCTGAATTTTGACCTAAACTAGGACTCATTCACTAGAAGTGGTGAAATAGTCTAGCTAGGGTTTTCTGAAACTTCAAGGTTTGAATCTACTCTCCTCAGATTGCTCAATCTGCTTCTTCAAGTTTCCAGATTCGAATCTTTGTAAATCAACCTGTAGGTGTTCTCCAATGTTCTCTAATGCTTGATGACAATTTTGACAACTTTAGGCACTTTGACAACTTTCTCCAAACTTGCTCCTTAATGCATCTTCAACCTAAACCTATAAATCACACACTAAAGAGAGGGAAAAATGTTGTTTTGTTAGTGGATAGGGGTTTTCCTTGGTCAAACCCCATTTTGGTAATCAAACCTTGAAATGAAATGAAATAGGAAGGAAGGAATGATGAATGAACAAAATGTAATGTTGCAACTCACCAAACCCTAACAATAAGATGCTACAAACATGTGTGAGATGGCTCCAATGGATTGTAAATCTTTAGTCTTGCTTGAATGTGATATATCTTGATTGGAATGCTAGCTTGAATCACAAAATCCTACAACACAATTGTTAGCTCCAAAACAAACATGATGCATGGAGACTTTCACATGATGCTTGATGATTGAAGAATGCTCTAAAATGCTTGATAATTTTCTCTTGAAGACTCTTGAATGCTCTTGTAAACACTTGAATGCTCTTGTGAACTCAAACTTGCTATAAGGATGCTCATTCAACTTGCTAGTTGTAAAATGAGTGAAAGAAACTTGTATTTATACTTAATTATGCAAGAATTCCCAAAATTACAACACTACAAGATGACATCAAATCTAAAGGATAGAATCCCACGAAAAATTTGAATTAATTTTGATTTTGGGCCACATGATACATTCACCCAAGGTGGTGAATGAGTCCCATTAGGTGGACCATTTTTAAAAATGCTTAAAAAGGTGTGAAACTAGGTTTGGGATCGAAAAACCTAGGTGGGACTCATTCACCCAAGGTGGTGAATGAGTCCCAGATCACTAAATCTGGGCCATACAACCTAAAAACATCTAGATTATGATTAGATGTTGACTTGTGTTGGGATCATCCTCGAAAAGATGCACTAAATGAGGCATGTGGATGCAAAATAAGGCCAATGAAAGCATAAAGAATGTCAATTATTAATGACAACCCTAGAAAAGTGTGAAAGTGTGTTATAACACTTTACAACACTCCAAATAAGGCACCAATAGGCTCATTTAGTTCACAAGGGCCCAAGACCTAATGTGAATATGTTACACATATTGCAACACTAAATCAAGGCCATGTTGAGGGGGGCCTTTTTCTATCATTATAGGTTTCAAGTTTTTTTAAGACGACATTAAATTTCTTTGAATTCATAGTTTTTTTTTAAATTATAATATTCAAACATTTTTGAGTCATAGAATTGATTTTCTTAACATCAGAGATATTTTTGTTTTTTATGGAGATACATGGAAATTATAACTAAGTCCAATACCACTAGATTATGATACTTAATTTTGTTGGATGTTGTGGATGTGTTGCTGATATGTGGTTGTCATTGATGTCAACACTATTAGAATTTGGTGTGTCAAAGGCTCTATATGTCAAGGATATTGAGAAAATTGTAAAAGAAAGTGTTTCAGGTTCCCAATAGAACTATGCTAGTCATGAAGGCGTCTTGTTCTTTGCATTGAAGTTCAACTACTGTGGACTAAAGGGTTTATTTTTTAGAGTATCTAGATAATCTACCAGAAGTTTTAGAGGTCTGCGTATAGATTTGATCATGTTGTGGTTTGTGTGATTTTGGTAATCTCAGTTGTTGCGGATGTTTCTCTATTGTTTCTTGCTATTTTTGGATCTCTCTATATCATGCTTTATCTTTGTAGTATGTCCACATGAATCGATGTGCTCGTGGTTGAAGATCTTTTCTTGCACATGTTCAGTTTTTCATGTTCCTAGTCGACATGATGATGGTAGCATGTTGTGGATCTTTCTTGGTGAAGTTAATTGAATTATTTTTGTGTTGGAGATGTTAATTTGGGTCTCCACTAGGTTGTGGCCGAGCTTGGTGGATTAGCATTATAAATTTATTTGTAAAATTGGGCCAACATTGCAAATATATTTTATTTTCCTGGCCGACTAAGTTGATGAAATCTCATGTAGAGGATATATAAGAGTGATTGCTTCATCAGTGTAAAGTGTGCTTCATGTGTTGGGTGTGCTCCTATGTGTGAATTTGTGAATATCATTTGATTGTAGAGCAAAGTGTGAAGGAGATCGAGTGAAGTGTGAAGTAGTTTGAGTGAAAAGAGGAGTTTTCTGTGCTTAATTGGAACTGTAATTAGGCTTGTGTAGAAGCTATTTTCTCACTTCATACCTTCTGGATTTTAATCCTATTTTGTATTGTTGGGCAGTGAGCCCATTTCGTAATTCAGCAGTGAGCTCTAAGCAGTGTGCCTGAATGCATGTGCATTCCCCTTTATTGATTTCATTATACTTTTAATAGGGTATAATCTTGTGGACTAACATCCACCATGGTTTTTCCCTTAACAGGGTTTCCATGAAAAAAAAAATCTTGGTGTTTTGTCTCTCTGATGTGTTAATTGCTTATAGCTAATTGTTGAGATTAAATTAAGTAAAAGTTTGAGAAGTTTATTATTTTGTGACAACTGATTCACCCACCCCTCTCTTAGTTGTCTATCCTTATTTTTCCAAAAATTGGTATTAGAGCAGATTCCTCTGAAGAATTCTAAAAGCTTGAGGTGATCTGAAATGGAAACATTCAAGAAGGACAATCTAAGATTTGATGGAACTAACTACTCATTGTGGAAAGTCAGGATGCAATGTCACTGAAGGTGTATTGGTGAAGCCTACTGGAAGATTACAAAAGATCCATATCTTATTCCTTAGAATGGTCCCTCCACTAATGATGAGATCAAAGATGTTGAAAATAATATCAAGGCTATTGAAGCTTTAGTGAGTGCTCTGACAAATTCAGAGATGGAAAATGTGGTAGGACTGTAGACAACTCATGAGATTTGGTTGAAGCTAGAAAATTTGTATGAAGGAGATGCATAGGTAAAGATGGCTAAGCTACAGAGTTTAAAAGGAAAGTATGGAAATTTGAAGATGGGTGAAGATGAAAATATCACTTCTTTTATGCAAAAATTAAATGAAATAGTGATGGGAATTACATGTATCAGTGGTTCCCTAGATGAGGATGAAATTGTAGCTAAGATACTCATATCCTTTCCTCCCTCCTACAAAGTGAAGGATCACGCCATTGAAGAGCTCAGATCAGTAAAAAAGATTTCAAGAGACACGATGGTTGGTAAGCTTGTTACTTTTGAATTAAGTGAATTTGGTGAATCTATTCTGAAAACTAAATCTGCATTCAAAGGTACTATATCCAGAAGTAACAAGCAAATATACGGTCCAGGAGAATTCTCTAGAAAGATATCCAAGTATGATGAAGAACTAAAACAGCTTGAAGATAAAGAAAGAGAGGTAGAAGAATTGGAAGCATTGATTGTAAAGAAAGAAGATAGAGGAAAAGGTAAGTATGAAGGAGTGTTACCTATTAAATGTTTTTCTTGTAGTAAAATAGGTCATTTTGCATCAAGATGTCCTAAAAGAGTTCCTAGATCTAAGTCTAACAAGTATAGATTCTAAAAGAAATGTTACTTTGTTGAAGGAGTGACTGATGATGAGTCTGATAAAGATAATGGAAATGAAGATGAATGGGTTTTCATTGCTACTGTTGAAAATAGTCCTATGGCTACTGAATCTGCTAAAGATGAGAAAGCTCTTACAACTTGAGTTGAAGAAAAGGATGAATGAGTTATTGACAGTGGATGCTCACATCATATGACTGGTGATAAAAAAAATTTTGTAAGTCTAGAGAAGTATGATGGTGGTGTTGTAAGATTTGGAGACAACAATGTTGGTGTGATTCATGGTAGAGGTCCTATTTTCCTTTGTGGTAAGGATAACACTGATGATGTTCTTTATGTTGAAGGCCTGGAGCATAATATTTTGAGTGTTGGATAGATGGTGGAAAAAGGCTATGATATACAATTCAAATATGGAAGATGCAAGATACGTGGAAGTTCTGGCAATATGATTGCTACAGGTACAAATATAAAAGGTAATATTTTTCACCTAAATACTACTAGTGGGAGTTGTTTAATTGCTCAAGTAGATGAAAGCTGGTTGTGGCATTGGAGTTCGTATGATGTAAATTTTGATAACATTGCCAAGGTAAGTTCCACTCAAGCAGTAAGAGATCTACCTAAGTTAGTGAAGCCTGCTAACACAATTTGTAAGGAGTGTCAAATGGGTAAACAAACTAGAGTCTCCTTCCAGAGCAAACAGTTTCATTCAAATGATTTGTTGGATCTACTACATACTAACCTCTATGGTCCCTCCAAAGTCAGAAGTATTCATAGAGAAAGGTACTTTATGTTGATTATTGATGATTACTTTAGAATGATATGGGTTTCCTGCTTAAGAGAAAAATGTGAAGCACTAGAAAATTTCAACAATTTCAAGGCTATGGTAGAGAATGAGAAAGGTCTAAAAGTCAAGTGTTTGAGATCTGATAGAGGTGGTGAGTTCACCTCCAAGGATTTCAACTCTTTTTGTGAAGAACATGGAATCAGAAGACAATTATCTGCTCCTTGTACCCCTCAACAGAATGGAGTTGCAGAAAGAAAGAATAGAACAATTTTGGATGTTGCCAGAACAATGATGTTAGAAGAAAATGTGCCCTAGATCTATTGGAGTGAAGTTATAAGCACTACTATGTATACTTTAAACTGGGTAAATGTTAATGGTAAAAATGGTAAGACCCCTTTTGAGCAATTGTTTGTTTACAAGCCTACTGTTAAATATTTCAAGATCTTTGGAAGCAAATGTTATATCAAGAGAGATGATGATATAAGAAAGTTTAATGCAAGAAGCGATGAAGGAATATTTTTAAGTTACTCTACTAAAAGTAAGGCCTACCGATGCTATAACAGAAGACTGAGAAAGATGGTTGAGAGTGCAAATGTCAAAGTTGATGAGGATTTTGCTAAATCATCTAGATTTTGTGGATATGATTCAGATGAATACAATACAAACAAAGGGAAAAATGTTCAGACACAAAATCTACTTGATATTATTCCATATGTCCCGGTAAAACAACCTCAATTCATTCTAGTAAATCAAGTAAATCAGGAAGCACAAACAAGTACAAGTGCATAAGAAAGAACATAAGAACCAAAAGATCGTGAAAGTCCCAAAACTCCAAGGTATGTAAAGCTAAATCATTCTAAAAGTCAAATTATAGGAGATAAGAATAAAGGAGTGCAAACTAGAAGAAAGATTGTGGAAGAGTATTGCTTGATTTCCAAAATTGAGCCTAAAAATGTCATTGAAGCCTGCCAAGATGAACACTGGATGGAAGCTATGAAGGAAGAGTTAACACAAATTGATAAGAATGACACATGGACACTGGTTCCTAGACCTAAAGAAAAAAATGTGATTGGTACTAAATGGGTGTTTCAGAACAAGTTGAATGAACAAGTTGAAGTGGTTTGGAATAAAACAAGACTGGTATGTAAAGGGTATTCTTAGATGGAAGGTGTTGATTTTGAAGAAAATTTTTCCCATGTTGCCAGAATCAAAGCTTTTAGATTATTTCTTGCTTATTGTAGACATGCAAATTTTACATTATGCATTCGATCGAATTCAGTCAAATTAGATGTCACATTAGGACCATTCATCAATTAATCAAGTGCATTTTCATCCATTCATTTATCAAATAACATTATCATTCAACCTTCATTTTGCATCATCCATTTAATTAAATAAATCAGGACTTCATTTAAATCAAATTCTAAATCATATTCCATCATTTTCTGATTTAAATAAATCAATTATCAAAGTCTTGAAAGTCAAATCATCTAATCAGCATTAAATCAGCATAATCTTCATCTAATCCTAATCTAATACTAATCACATCCCACTTGCATTATCTAGATCTAGCCACTTGCACAATAAATCAATTTTATTGATTTATTAAAACCTCATTTTCTCTCAACATGACAAGTCAAACAGGGCATTTATTGCTCTTCTTTCTTGTCCCCCTCTCAAAATTTATTGCAAATTTGAATTCAAAAATTCCCCCTCTTTGGCACTCTTCCCAAATCTTGCATATACATCAACTAATCACATGATGACAAGTGTCCTCAACTCATTGGCTTGTTTTTGATCCCACATTGGTCCCTCTTCAACTTTCAGCATTTGAAAATCTTTAAATGCAAGCTTCATCCTCTTCACAATCTCCACAATTTCATGCAAGGTCACTCTCTTTATTTGGGATTTGATCTTGTCTACTTAGCATCTCCATATCAATAGCAATTTCATCATCTTAAGCTTATCAATCAAGGATTGGGAAAGGGTCACTAGCACATGTGACACCAATCCACTATGGAATAGAGTTTTGACTATGCTTTTATATGCTTGCATTTGATCATCTTTGTTTATCTAATTTGCATGTTTCATTATAGTCAAGTATTTCATAGGGATTTCAAATCTAATGCTTTGCTTGGAAACTAATCATGTTTGTTTATGTTAGTTATTGCTTTGAAACACTTCAATTTGGGCTTAAAAATTGAACATCTTGTGCGAGTGTGAGTAGGGGCATTTTCGCGTACATTCTCTTTCTTTGTGCCATCAAAGATCGATCGAGTTACGGATTGTGTCTTTGCTCGCTTTTGTTTATCTTAGAGGGGGCTTGGGGAAAAAGTACTCACCCAAGGGGCGACTCAACCGGTAACACTCTAAAGCCAAGAGTATTTCCAGCCGGGATATAAATGAGGGTTTTGGTTAAACGCCATAATCACGGTTGGCTCACAAGATGGATCCGAAAGGGGACTCTTGCCGCATGGGTCAATCTCCACGAACGGAAAGTCCTTACTAGAACCCATGTGCTAGAATTTGCCAAAATCCTTAATGCGTTTGTTGGTGCAAGAACGTGCTCAAGCACCCACAATTTTACTGCTTTAGAGATGGAAAGCATGCCATGGGAGTTTCATGGGTGTTGATGCTTGGCTGCCCCGTATAAGTGAGTGCCGTGGAGGGGAGCCAGTGGGGTCAAGCATCTAACCATCCGCTAAAAGTAGGCGTAGCTGGACTTGTCCAAGTGGGAATCCAACAAATATTGTCTACACATCCATAGGGCTTGTAATTATTCTTTGTTTGAAAACACAGTGTGTATTCGAAAACATTTTGCAAACAAACATTCAACATGGTTCTCAAAATTTCAAACCCTCTTGAAGACAAATATCATTGACTCAATCCATATGTTACTGCTTTCCCTGCGGATTCACATTCGTAGAGGTTCCTAAGCATTGGATTATATCTCAATTTGTCTTCTTGAGTAAACAATAGGAAAACCCTTGCCTTAAGTTCATTGAATTTCCACATAAAATATCTTGTGGGGTTTAAAGAAATTAAGACATTGGACATCTTAGTTTGAAACTTTAATCAAGAGTGTGTTTGTGGTAAAAAGAATACACTAAGCAAAGATAACAAATTGGACCCCACACATGTGCTTGATATCTTTTGGTCATATTGGTCTTTTGATTGCTCTTAGAGAAAAGTGTGTTCTTCAATACCTTGGCCTAGTAAACAAAGTCTCTCTAAGTCTCTTAGGATCAAAATCAAACACTTCATCCACCTCAAACATTTATCAACATCATCCCACAAACAACTTTAGAGCTTTGAAAACATCATTACCTAGACTTGGGTACATTTCCAAACCAAATCAAAATCATTTGTTTAGTTAGGTGTGTTTGGATGAATCCTTCCACGCACACTTAGTTAAATTATCACCTCTTTGAACAAGTTCATCCTAAGATAACATCCAACATTTTAGGGTTTATAAGTTCATCATCCACATCAAACAATCAAAATCAAGCCCTAAGTCTAGCATTGATCCAAAGTTCTTAAACGTTCATCACTCATCATTTACACCTTCCATCCTCCATATCGTCGTTAATCCTAAGAACCTTAGAGGTCACTTTGCAACAAGGTCAAAACACAAGAAGAACATGGAATATAAACTTGATCCATACATCTTGAGTAATCTAAATCAATTGAATCCTCAAAGCCTTTCATTTCCTATCAATTATCAAAGTCCATGCATAGGATCATTGCCTTCGACAAATATCAATGGTACAACAAGTGTGAGTATGCCCATGTCAAAGTTTGGAACACATTTCCCAATGATAGATCTAAGTCCAAACCTACAAATCCACCAATCGAATAATCAATGCATGAGCCTTGAAACGAACAACATCATTCCACCAAATCCCTACAAACCAAATGTGGATGTACCAAGTGCAAGTTTTCGAAACATGAATCCTAACTCAGAAAACTTTGGAAAAATGATTCCCAATACCAACAATGTTCATCCTATCATGCCAAATCTGAACATCATCCCAAATCATTATCCAAAGTCAATTTTCCCATAATCCCATTCAAAACCGCAAGTAGACATCCTAAATCGCTTGAACAAAAGCCAAATCAACTATCTCAAGTGAGTCAAGATCAAAATCAAGAACAAATTTGGCGAGATCAAATTGCGGAACTTTCCAAAATAGTTGAGGCATTGCGCCAAGGGAAATCTCCACCACCCATATCAACATCATTCATTGGTTTAGGGATTCCCCCTTTACCTAGCACCAATCAATCCACCCAAATCAATCCACCTAACATCAATCAAACCATCATGTCAAATCCTTCGAGTATACCATCGACATCGCACCAATGGATGGTATCTAATCAAACAACAACATTGATCCCAAATCAAAATATGGTCTCCCAAAGACCTATCACCTCGGTCAATCCAACCATCTCTATCACTTCAATCACTCCAACCACCACTATCACGCCCATCAAATCTCAACCCCTCACTACCATGATCGCTCCGAGCGTATCTCAAACACTTGTCACTACATCCAACATGATTTCGAATCCACCACCACCCCCACCACCACCAATTTCCACCACATCAATCCAATACGACGCGACATTACAAGCTTCTTTTCAAAAGGGATACCAACAATATCTAGCCATGCAACAAGAAGCACAAGCTCAAAGTGTGAAACAATCCTCTCAAGTTGCCCAAGCCTCTCAAGCTACCCAACCAACACGAGCACAAACACAAAAGATGACAACTATTGAAAACAAGGATCAAGATCAATCCATCACTGAGCACATGTTTACTTCATCCAATGATCAAATTGACATATGTCGAGAGTCACTTTTCAATCACGATCAAAATCCACCAACAAAACTCGACAATAAGCCAATTCAAGCAATATCAACATCACTTGACTCTATGGTCGAAGACATTCATAATCTCTCCACCACAATTGTCGAAAACAATGCTCAAAACCTCTCCATCGAGGAGCACATTGAGGATGTATCTACACAATCCGATGATCAACTCACCATACATCAAGAGCCACTTTTTAGTGATCTCTTTCAAGGAGTGTTAGGACTATTTGATCCAATTGACATAATGCACGATCCATCGACCTATGATCATGTTGAAAATGTCTCTACATCGCCTTATGAGTTAGAGGACATATCTCAAGAATTTATTCCAAAGCATGATCAAAATCTCTCACTAAGGTCTAGCAATGATCCTTTTCAAAACATGTTGATCCCCTTTGACCTCATGGTTACAGATGCTGAAGGAACTTTGAACTTGACCATGCCTAATGTTGACATCCAAAAGTCCTTTGTAAGAAATCTATCCTTTGAAGCTGCCCCATGTCAAGAACTTGATCCAAAGCATGTCAAAAGCAACTCTAAAATTAATCAAGATCAAGAATTTGTATCTTCAAGATACTACAATAATCTAATGAACACTCTCTTATCCATGTAAGATGATCATATCCATGTAGCACATACTCCTCCATCTACCCATGAGATGCTTTCTACAGATGGGCACGTAGATGATCTTCATCTAGAACAAGATTTTGTTACACAAAAAGAGCAGATTACTAATTCCTATAATCAAATAGAGTGGTCAACATCAGGATCAAATATGTCCCAAACTCAGATTGAGGACATCATGAATAAAGATATCCATCATTATCCATTTAAGGAAACAAGTCAAATAGAACATCCAGAGTTAGCAGAGCAGCAAATTGAAACGTCACCTACGACAGTCATTTATCAGAGAATGCATTATACACAAGAGCTCTTGGAGCAAGCGAAATCAAAGAATGAAGGTACTACTACCACCATACTGGGGGCAACTTCGTCTCAAGCAAACGTCAACATAGGGAGCATGAAGAGTCCTTATGATGAAGCTAGTGTCAATACTACAACCAACCACGTCACGAATCTTCATCCACCCATCACCCCATCCATGAATTGGGACCAACGTCAAAAGGAATATCTGAATCAAAGTACGAAGAACATTATCAAATCAAAAGAAGTTGAGAAGCATAATGGACATATCAAATACAAATGGATACCAAAGAATACAAAGAAAGATCATCCCTATCAAACTCCATCAGTCAAAGAAACTATGGGGCAAAATAAAAAAGGGAAAAATATACATCAAAAATGTCCACAAAGGAAAAAGCAGGCTTTTCAAGCGACGTACAAAGTGTATCAAGCAGTTGGTCCTAATTCCACGCACACTTCCGTATCCACCCATCATTACTCATCTTCCCAAGTTTGGAGAGTCAAAGGTTCCAAACTATCAACCAATCCATCTCTTATCCCTAAACGCACTCCATCCATGCCTCCACACATGATATCCAATTCTTACATTGACCGTGTATTGGCAAAGACCCTTCATCATAAGGATTCTGAAGGCACTTTATCGCGATGTGCGCACGAGACAGAGTTAACCCCAGTATCGATGAAGCAGATCAAGATCCCAAAAGTCGCATTCAAGTGCACGATCTTAGCAAAGCAGCTTCTTCAAGTAGGATATCGATGGCACATTATGACAGAAGCTATCTACATCAACACCACCAGGTGGTTTAGCATGAATCTTTCAGAAAAATACAAAAAAATCAAAAAATATGAAAATCCAAAAAAATCAGAAAAAGGATTGAAAATAGTAAAGATAAAAATCGTCCTCTAGTGAAAACCACTACAGTGGCGCTTTGGGCAAGACCATGATGAAAACCTGGCAAACAGGCGTCATGTGTATAATCGAGCATCTACGCGCGCCAGTTCAGATGAAAGCATCTCATCCCATCCATAATAAATTGAACATTCCATCCATCTTATCCATAATAAATCCATCCATCCATGAACCATTTATCCAATACATTCGCATATATCCGCATCCATCATCTCGGTTATCTTGATCTTGATGACATTTTGGGGCACGCTTTACGCTTGCTTATGGTAAAACATCTTGACATGGGTCACTTTCATTAATCCTATCCTATGCAACATTATTTGAGCCATGAAGCATTATCCAAATGAGCATTCATTATCCGAACACCTTATCTTATCACAATATAATCCTTGGCATACTTTGCATGCTTACCATATCCATCCATCCATACACTTATCCGAGCATCCATCCATCGCATTCCATACATTGATAGACATTGGGGGCAGATATATCCATCTTGCTTCGAAAATAAACCTTGGTCTATATCCTCCAGCTTATGTGGCGATCCAAACATTAGAAAACATGAAATCAAATTGGTCCACCACTTGTGAGCGAAAAAATCCGAATCACTAGCCCATGGCATATTTTGATGAAAACAGTCCTTATCAAGCTTCATCTTTCATTGAACATCAATCCAAACAATCACTATCAATCGCATCTAAGCTGCACGTCAAACGTCACATCAAATCATCCAAACATCTTTTGTTCGAAACCAAGCTTCATCAATCATGATCAATCAAATCCAATCAAAAAATCATCATCTCGAGATATCCTTGTGTTCCTTAACACTATCCTTGCATTGTCATGTATCCTTGACAATGTTATCATTATCAATCCTGATCAATCCAACCCTTGCATTGTTGTGTATCCTCAACAATGTTATCATCATCATCAATCCATCGATTTGATCAATCAACCTTAACTTGGTTTTCAACAAAATCCCAAAACAAAGCACTGATATCATTACACATCCATATCCAATTCGTCAAAATCATGCGAAAATCCAAAAACATTAGAAAATCAGAAAATCCAAAAACATCCAAAACATCAAAAAATCTAAAAACATCAGAAAATCAGAAAATCCAAAAACATCAGAAAATCCAAAAATCCAAAAACATCCAAAACATCAAAAAATCCAAAAACACTCAAAAAGTTAGAAAAACATCAAAAACATTAGAATCTGAACTACGTCGTCTCTGAGCTTAAATAGGAAGCTAATAGGCAAAGGCTAATCTTTGATCACCGGCAGACATCAAAATCCAAAACATTCAAAAAAACACAAAATCCAAAAATTCAAAAATCAAAAAATCAAAACATTTGTAAAATCTCGTGAAAACCCCAAACATATGAAAACATCAAAATCCAAAACAAATTTCAAACATTTCAAATGTCGTTGGTCTCAAATATTTGAAAAATCCATCCGCTCCCATCCGCTTGCACTCAAATAATCAATCATCCATAATAAATCGACCATCATCTTC
Organism: Sequoia sempervirens; assembly: GCA_007258455.2. Taxonomy (NCBI): domain Eukaryota; kingdom Viridiplantae; phylum Streptophyta; class Pinopsida; order Cupressales; family Cupressaceae; genus Sequoia; species Sequoia sempervirens. The sequence goes on along the minus strand of VDFB02353493.1, from coordinate 161,692,440 downwards.
ATCCTTTGACAACACAAAATGTAAAACAATCACAACAAATAACAAATGCAAGCCTAATTGTAAAATCAAAGCAAACAACAAAACCTCTAAAACAAAATCCAAACTTTTGATCACGCAAACATGTCGGGCCAACCTTATATCAACAAAATTCTATCAATCAACTTATCAAACCATCATCATCCGCATAATGCATGTCCTAGGATATATCGTCTCTAATAATGGGCATCATTTATGGATATCACTCTTGGATTCTTTATCCTATCAAAACAACAAATCCCTTTGGCTAGAGGTATGAAGAACATTGGCTTGTTTGTGTGTACTGATCTTTTCTTTTGATTTATCTTATTACGCCATTCCAAGGACTCCTCGATGATATCCAATCAAGGATTTAGAGAGATAGGAATGGGGCAGCGATCATTGTCTTTTGTCTGTTGTAATTGTTGGATATTCTTGTAAAATAACTTGGCGAATACTTGCTTTGTTAGGTACATCCTAGCAAGGTTTCCGTGTGTCAAGTGTGAACAAGAATAATTTATCATCCTCGCTTGTTGACACCATCACACGTTCTCAAGTACCTAATGCCTATCCTCGTCCTTCATACCTTGATGCATCGCATTCTAGGCATATCAAACATAAAGTAAGTGACCCTTTGAAAATCCCAATCCTTAATAAAGAAAAATAATCCATCTATCATCATCATTTCTTATCATCATTTCTCATCATCATCATCTCTCATAATGTTGGCTTGTTGATCCTCTTGTCATCATCTCATTTCCACACTAACATCATCATCACCAATGTATCCATCATGCATCCATTATGCATCTACAAACACTGCATACCACATATCATTCATCATACATCATAGGAAACATCGAATCATTTCACATGCATTGTATATCATCATCATAATATAGACTGCTAGTCTAAGCATTTACAAATCACCAAGCATAATCACAAGATATCACATCATCCATCTCTATCCATCTCATATCATATCATCATTTAATTTGTTTAGAATAATATAGATTTGTTATTCTAAGCATCTTGAAATCATCTCATTTGGTATCACGGCCCATAACTTTCACCATTTTGAACCTCTTTATCGCGAGATCGACCCTCAAATCGAATCTTTTCGCTCGATCTCTCGAGGGGGCAATGTACCAGTGTACTTCTTTCCGCTGGGGCATCCGAAAAAATCATGAAATTTTTAAATTTCGATTGCGGCAAGTTTATTCTTTGAAACAACGCAACAAGTACATTGCTTCAAAGAGGGGCAAAATGTAGACATGCAAATTTTACATTATGCATTCGATCGAATTCAGTCAAATTAGATGTCACATTAGGACCATTCATCAATTAATCAAGTGCATTTTCATCCATTCATTTATCAAATAACATTATCATTCAACCTTCATTTTGCATCATCCATTTAATTAAATAAATCAGGACTTCATTTAAATCAAATTCTAAATCATATTCCATCATTTTCTGATTTAAATAAATCAATTATCAAAGTCTTGGAAAAGTCAAATCATCTAATCAGCATTAAATCAGCATATCTTCATCTAACTTAATCTAATACTAATCACATCCCACTTGCATTATCTAGATCTAGCCATTTCTGCACAATAAATCAATTTTTATTGATTTATTAAACTCATTTTCTCAACATGACAAGTCAAACAGGGCATTTATTGCTCTTCTTTCTTGTCCCCCTCTCAAAATTTATTGCAAATTTGAATTCAAAAATTCCCCCTCTTGGGCACTCTTCCCAAATCTTGCATATACATCAACTAATCACATGATGACAAGTTTCCTCAACTCATTGGCTTGTTTTTGATCCCACATTGGTCCCTCTTCAACTTTCAGCATTTGAAAATCTTTAAATGCAAGCTTCATCCTCAAGCAAATCCTCCACAATTTGATGCAAGGTTACTCTCTTCATTTGAGATTGAATCTTGTCCATTTCACTCCATCATCTCCATCATCTATAGCAATTTCATCATCTAAGCTTATTAATCAAGGATTGGGAAAGGGTCACTAGCACATGTGACACCAATCCACTATAAGATGCTAGTTTGATTCATTAGAATGATGCATTTCTATGTTTTGCTTGTTTCTTTGGCATCATTCTTGTGATTAGATGAATCTTATAGGGGATCTTTTGGTTTGCTTTGGTTTACTAACAATATTAATGGTTTTTGTTTTTGATCCAATGCAGATTTAGGGTCCTACACTTATGCTGCATACAAAAACTATAAAGTCTATCAAATGGATGTGAAGTCGGCATTTCTGAATGGATAACTAGAAGAAGTATACATTGAATAGCCAAATGGATTTCAGCTAGCTAACAAGGAAGATATGGTTTGTCACTTGAAGAAAGCTCTATATGGACTTAAGCAAGCCCCCAAAGCCTGGTAGGTTAGATTGGACAAATACTTACTGAAGCTTGGATTCACTAAAGGTACTACTGATAGCAACTTATGTTTCAAATTGGATCATGATAAAGAGTTAATTATTGAAGTCTTTGTTGATGACATCATTTTTGGAGGAGATGAAAATCCATGTATGGAGTTTGTTGATGAGATGAAGGATGAATTTGAGATGAGTATGATTGGAGAGATGAAGTTCTTTATGGGATTACAAGTGACCTAGTTAGACAAGGGAGTTTTCATATATCAGCCCAAATATGTGAGAGAGCTACTAAAGAAATTTGGGATGGAAGAATCAAAGCCTGTTGGTACTCCCATGGTGACCGAAAGAAAGCTAACACATAATGATGATTCTCCTAAGGTGAATCAAACTAGATGTAGGTCAATGATCGACGGATTGCTTTATTTAACCTAGACTAGACCAAATATTATGAATGTTGTATGTATGGTTGCTATATTTTTGGCTGATCCAAAAGAATCACATGTGATTGGTATCAAGAAAATCTTCATATATCTAAAAGGAACAACTGAATTTGGACTTTGGTATCCAAAGAATGATGATCTCACTTTGAGTGCATATACTGATACGAATTAGGCTGGAGATGTAGATGATAGGAAAAGTACTAGTGGTGGTGATTTCTTCCTAGGGAAGAAGTTGGTGTCCTAGTTGAGAAAAAAGAAAAATTTCATTTCTCTATCTACTAATGAAGCAAAATATATTGTTGTTGCAAATAATTGTACTCAAGTAATATGGATGAAACAAATGTTGAAAGATATTAGGGTGATATATGAAGAGCTTATTGCCATATACTGTGACAATTCAAGTGCAATAAATATTTTAAAGAATTTGGTGTTGCACTCTAAGACTAAACATATATCAATCAAGTTTCACTTCTTGAGGGAGAAAATGAATGAGAAAGAAATAAGATTGGAGTATGTGCCTACCAAAGAACAAATTGTAGACATCTTTACTAAGCCATTGTTGAAGGATAATTTTGAGTATCTTAGAGGAATGCTAGGGGTAATTACCCCTCCTGATATGAACTAAAGATGCATTTGCTTGCATCAATATGTGTGCTTCATAGATATTTCCTAATCTGGATTGATGTTTATGTGGCTGCTACTCAGGGGGAGTAGTCAGATGTGCAGCTATGTGGTTCAGAGCTTGTATGTGGGAAGATAATGCTTATCTTTTCCATTGATGTCAAAGGGGGAGAAGAGTCATGTGAAAATTTGTTGCTTATCTGGGGAGAAGAGTCTTGTGGAGAGAAGATCATGTAGAAGAGGTTAAGGAAGAAGAGTCAGAATCTAAGGGGAGTAAGTGTTGATTAAGAGTTGTGTTGATGGTGTTTTTCACATCATGTGTTGCCATCAATGCCAAAGGGGGAGATTGTTAGATGTTGTGAATGTGTTGCTAATATGTGGTTGTCATTGATGTCAACACTATTAGAATTTGGTGTATTAGAGGTTGTATATGTCGAGGATATTGAGAAAATTGTAAAAGCAAGTGTTTCAGGTTCCCAGTGGAACTGTGTTGGTCATGAAATCATCTTGTTCTTTATGTTGAAGTTCAGCTGGTATGAATTAAAGGGTTTATTTTTTAGAGTATCTAGATCATCTACCGAAAGTTTTAGAGGTTTGCATATAGATTTGATCATGTTGTGGTCTAACAGTATTTTTGTGATCTTTGTTAGTGTTCTTGAGTGAAGTTTGTGTGATTATGGAAATCTCAGTTGTTGCAGATGTTTCTTTGTTGTTTCTTGATGTTTTTGGATGTCTCTAGGTCATGTTCTATCTTTTTAGTATGTCCACATTAATCAGTGTGCTCATGGTCGAGGATCTCTTCTTGTGCATGTTCAGTTTTTCATGTTCCTGGCCAACATGATGATGGTAGCATGTTGTAGATCTTCAAGGTGAAATTAATTGAAGTCTTTTTGTGTTGGAGATGTTAATTTGGGTCTCCAATAGGTTGTGGCCAACCTTGGTGGATTCACATTAAAAAATTATTTGTATATTTGGGCCGACATTGCAAATATGTTTTATTTTCCTGGCCAACTAAGTTGTTGATGAAATCTCATGTAGCAGATATATAAGAGTGATTGCTTCATCACGCAGCGCTGGCATGGCGGTCTGCGCAAACATCATTGACTGTAGAGCCGATGCATGATCTGCTGCGCGCGGTATGAATTGAGTCGGCATAGCGATTTTTCAATGACCGGAATCAGTAATCGTTCGTGCGGCTTTATTTTCTCTGGTTCATACCCTCCTGCAATATTTCAACCCGGTTCCCGTGATTGTCGAGTCCCTTCCCATCGAGCGAGCCTGGCGGCGCTCACCCATGCATTCCTATTGATTCTCTCATTTATGTCTCACGGCATCCAGATCAATATCCCACGGCTCACCAGGCTCACCATTCAATGGTCTGTCTCCTAATGTTCAATTACTAAGAACAAGACAAATCAAGGTGCCTTTGATAACATTGAGTTTCAGGATGAAACCCGATTCATCCCACGGTCCTGGCCTGCCTTCCAACACCCTGAGATCCTGACCTGCCGAAAAGAGCCAGATACTTTCCACCCCATGGTCTCCACCACTTGAACGCTTCACCCAGACCACATTGTGGAGTTGGAGGAAACTAAGGCAGAAGTTATTCTATTAGCATGAACTAGCTTCTTGCTTAGAGATGATTCATTACATGACAAACACCACTTCTATTTTTGTCTCTTATAAAAGGGGGTAGAGATTGGCTTTTTTTCTCGCTTAGAAAAGGGGGGATTGATTTTTCTTGTGGGTGTGCACTTGATGTATCTACATTGGTTGGAGTTATTTTGTACAAAGGAGGATGTATTGTTTCAAAAGTACTAGGGGAGGATTTGACACACTTGGAGGAGATGTGGACTCTCATAGGGCAGTTGTTTTCTCATGTGCAACACTGAGAAGGGATTTCAAATACTTGAAGGAGATGTGGAATTTTAGAGGGAAGTTGTTCTCTTATTGTGCAATTAGGATGGTGATGCAAAGTCATTGTATTTTTTTGAAAAAAATTTATTTATCATTCCCTTCACCCACCACTATACATATTCATAGCATTTTAAAATTTTCTTTTTTTGTCGTTTTGAGCTATAACAACCTACTTTTGAGCACATTTAGTGAACACCAATGAAGGGAATTGAAGGAGCACAAACTTGAGTAGGAATCTTGAACCAAGAAGGAAGTATTTGGGACATTAATGACTAATTTGAGTATTGCACCCAATTTTAGGCAAGAGTTTTGGGTAAGAAGCTTTAAGATTTTATAATTCTAAAAAGAAGAATAAAAAAAGTAGTAGAGGATAGGAGGAAAAAACAAAGGACAATAGAGGGAATGTTTTGAAGGTACATAGATGAACACATAGTAGATAGGGAGAAGAAATAGGAGAATGAATGACTTCCAAACTTAATGCAAAACTTATAACTGCTTGAAATGATTGTAAATGATTGTATTTGTAAATTCAATAAAATAGAATTAATTGTCCCATAAGTTGTTGACTTTCAAACTTGTGTGTGTGTGTGTGTGTGAGTGATTGTTAATGTTAAATTTTGCGAGTTTTCTATTCTCGGGAGAGTTATTCACCATATGGGAATTAGTTCATTGCATGGTTGAGTTTTGTGGAGTCACGAATCTATAACATATAATTTTGTTATGCTTGTAACTTCATTCATGTGCTTGTAGCAATAAACTATATAACGTGCAACTTAGTTATTTGTGTCTGAAACTTATTTTTATATTCCCCTTAGACCCAAAATTGACCTACAATAAATGTTTATCCTTGGAAGAAGGTTGTGTGAGTTGCTTATAGCAACACAACCTTCCCTTTTCCACCTCCTAGCTCTTGATTAATTGAGTTTTTAGGTGCCTATGAGCAGGCAGGTGCCATCAATGTGGTATCAAAGCACAACTACAACTTTGAAAATAAAGATAGTGAATTGAGATTAGGGTTGAAGGAAGCCTTGTGAGCATGATTATGGGTGTGTCACTACAACTAAGAATATTGCAGCCAAGAATACTATAGTAAGGAGGAAAAGGAAATGAAGGATAACCAGAACAACATGATACCACCAAAGAGAATGCTAGTAGAGGTTGTAAATGCAAAAGCAGTTGAAGACCATATGAGGTACTAGAGACTCTATAGTCTAGGCAAGAATGAATGTAATCAAAGGTGGAATGGGAAGAGACAAGAAACATGAAGACATTGATAATGAAGATGATGGAGGAATAGATATGATTGGACAAGAATGTGAAAATATAGATGGATCTATGGATGTAGGAGAAATAAGATGGGTCAGTGCAGGATCATGGGGGTCCAAACTAGGCCCTTAAGTAACAATAAAAATTCAGAAAAATAGAGCTAGACAACTTGACATAAAAACTTGAATAAGTTATTAACATAATTTTAAAAATATATAAGAACAGAATTTGTAGCAAATTGAATTCAGTTTCTAATATACTATTCTTGTTTTGGAAAAAACTAAATCTATTTGGTGAAAATTAAAAATTTCAATGCAGTAGTACTAAATTTTTTGGGAAAAAATAAAAAGCAGGTGTATGTCTGACCAACCTAAGTACAAGAAAAAAATATTATTATTTTTTGAAACTTTTAATATAAGTAGAGGGCAAATTCCTGGATGTGCCACAAATTTTTTGTAATTTTTTTACAAGTAAATAATTAGTTATGAATTTTGTAAAGATTTTTTTAAAAAATATTAAAATGTGTTTATCTAACCACCATAACTTGGTCAAAAATTTATGAAATTCATTTTTTTATCTGATAGTATGGGAAGCATAAAATGCGACACCTAGATTTTCAATTAAAAAAATGTGAAATTGTTTAAGAATTATAGATGTTTTTCAATCATCCTATCAATCAGGACTTTAGTCAGAATGTATGTAGAAAATTAATAATAACTATCTATTTAATTCCAAACAAGGCATATCTTATATTTTTGGAAAGCTGAAAATTTTCTCAATAAACCCTTTTCATTTCGTTATATTCAAATTAAAAAAAAAAAATCATCAGCCACTTTTTTTTCATATCACAAATTTTTGGATCCCCACGATCTTGCAGTTACCCAAATGGAAGATTAATTTGAGTATGATGAAGTGGAGGACCCTAAAAAAGTGAAGGTTGCTCAAACAAGATTGAAAGGGGATGGAAAAATTTGGTTGAAAGAAGGGCAAGATGAAAGAAGAAGAAATGCAAGAGGTAAGATCACTCGATGGGATCTAATGATAAGAAGTATGAAGGTTAAATTTATACTTGGTTATTAAAAACTTAAGTTTTTCAAGAAATTGCAGAATTTAAGATAAAGAGAGTTAAGTGTGAAGATCTATACAAAGTACTTTTACAAAATTTCCATAATATTTGGCCATAATGTATTAGACCATGAAAGGTGGCTAGATAAGTTAATAGATTGAGGTTGAATATTCAAGATGAGCTAAGAATGGTAAGGCTATGAACTGTGAAAGAAGAATATCAATATGTTCTAAAGGAAAATGAGAAATTGACAAGAAAGGAAGGAATACTCAAATGCAGAGGTGGATTTACAAAAAGAAAAGGGAAACAATAAAAATGTAAAGACATTGTAAGGAGGCTAGCACATTGAAAAGTCAAGAGAAAAATGAGACAAGATCAAGAACATGCCCTATGAGAGGTAGATGTGGATATGGAAGAGGCCAAGGCAAAGGCTTCCAAATCACATGTTTCACTTTTAGACAACCAGGCCATAGAATTTATGAATACCCACAATGTAACCAGCAGGATTAAGGAGAATAGGGGTTGCAAGTTCACATTTAGAAAAAGGGGATATAAAGTCCATAGGGTCTATTAGTCAACTACATGATCCCGAGAGAGGAGATGGAATTATGATGAAGAGGATAGTGTTGAAAGAAGCCAAAAGAGAAGATGAAAGTGTCTCCAAAAAGAGTTTGCTTAGAACAATATGCAAGTCAAGTGGAAAATGTTGCAAGGTCATCTTAGATAGTGGAAAAACTAATAATTTGGTTTCAATTGAAACGAATGATAATTTTGGGTTAGAAAGGATAGCTAGCCCTATTCCCGACAAGGTGTCATGATTACAAAAAGGGCACCAAGTCTTGATCGATCAATAATGCCTAGTGAATTTTTGAATAAGCACTTATGAAGACGAGGCGAGGTATGATATCATGCATATGGACTGTAATGTAGAAAAATGTACCCCTTTATATTTTCACACTTGTTTGGGCCCACCTTATTCGGTCCTATTTTGCATCCACAAGCCCAATCCTTTCTTAATTAAATAATATTTATTTATTTAATTAAATTATTTTTTCTCTTTATTCCTCCCTTGATTAATTAAATACATCACTAAATAAGCCCCTTTTCCTCTATAATTAAATAAATTCTTATTTATTTAATTATTTTCTTTTCCTTCTATAATTAAATAATTATTTTAAATTAAATAATTATTAATTACCCTTTTCTTCTATAGTTAAATATAATTAATTATTTCCCACTTTCCCTCCAATATTAAATAATTTTTATTTATTTTTAAGTAAGCTCCACCTAAGGGGGTGGCTCCCTCCATTAATTAGAAACGGCCATTACAAAATGAAGTACAAGTGACCAACACCTATTGTTATTTCTAGTAGTCTTAATACAACTACCAAAAAAACACACACCAAAGAACCCTACTAGAAATGACTGGGAGACAGATACACTATATTTTACCCCACTAGACGCAAACAAATTCATGCTTTCCACAAGATTTTCTTCTACATTTCTACCTTGCAAAAAACCCCGACACTTAAAAATAAACAAGAAAAGAAATTGGATTTGCACCACATGGGCTAGCCCACCTCCCCAAAAGATAATTCCATCAATCGCTCCATACACCCTACCCTCCTATGCCAACCTTCTGAAAAAAAGAAACTGTTCCACCAGTGACACCAGATTTGGGCCCCCAACCTCACTCAGGCAAAGACCGAATGCTTGGAAATTTAAGACCTGCCGAATTGTCCCTTTTTCAACTGAGTGAAGTGTTGCTTCCACTTTCGGCTCCTGAACTATAGCCACTACACACCAAGGAGAGCAAAGGCGTCCACATAACCACAGATTCATGGAAGAAGCTTCTCGCTGGTGACAATCTTCAACACTTCCTCTATGAGAATATTTGGTCTGAACACCACCTTCGAGCAATCCAAATTTACCCTTTGCTAGCCATCTTGTTTGCTGCCATGTTGGCCTCTCGGTAGACGTGGGATAAAGAGTACAACTTTAGCCCTGCCAAACCATCTTGGATCAACTTAACCCACAACTTGAGTTTCCAATTTTGAAAACAAAATTTGTGAATTGCATTCACATAGATCTGAGAATCTCCCTCAATTTCTATCAAGCTTAAACCTTTTTCCTAGCATAGCCTCACACCCCTAACCAATGCTTCCATTTCAGCCTCATTATTTGTGGCCACCCCAATCTTTTTTGCTAAAGCCTAGAGAAATCTCCTTTACTGTTTCTAATTATACAACCAACCCCCACTAATCCTAGGTTCCCTTTCATCTCCTCATCAAAATTTAATTTGACACTACCTTCCATCGACGGGAACCAACTAGCCACATTCCTTGCCTTTTGTTTTCTAGAAATGTCTTGCAACAGGGGTCTTAGCAACTTCCATTTCTTTTGCATCTCATTATCCCACATTGTAAACTTGGAAAAACTTTTATTACTACACTTGACATTAACCACTTCACAAATCCCCACTTCTATCTTCCTTATTACCTCTTCTAGAGAGCGACACTCACTGCAAAAGATCCTTTTGTTTCGCTCTTTCCAAACTTGCCAAACCAACATGGATAGAACTGCTACCCAAATATCACCCCATAAATTGTCCCTTT
>VDFB02353493.1:161658558-161681997 GCA_007258455.2 Sequoia sempervirens | reverse complement strand
GATAACATTGGAAATGCTTCTAAGTTCTAACCATATGAGCTTGGTCTATCCTCCAAACATTTATTTAAAATTTTAAAAGTACGGTAAAAGAAAATGGAATAAATCATACTCTTCGTCAAAAGAACTTACAGAAATCCTCTAAAAGAACAACTCTTGAAAGATACCTACGCATGTGAAATAAAGCAAAATGTTGTTCTGATTCCTTCGCCATCTGCTGGAATACCTACCCTGTAAAAGGAATATCAAAGGTATCCAAATATATAGAAGGTAAATCAATCATTCACCGAAGCCAATGCAGAGAAAATTAATCTAAGAATGATCAGTCCAGTGCTGGACCAAAAAACCTTACTTTATATACACCCATTCAAAGATCTCAGAAGATGGGTCAACAGCCAGCAAAGTACCTAACTAGCCATGTCAAAAGCTGCACGGATGTCAATCAATGGCATTATCTGATGGGTTAGTTTTGTGAGCCCATGACTTATATTGCATAGAACAAGGAAACGGAATTAATTTAAAGTTCGTGTCTCAATCCTGTGCACCTGATGTACACGTTTTGGAATATGACGGCATATACCATCTGAGTTTTTACTTGGCTGCTAATCCTAATGACCTGTATGAACAGGGTATCTCTTTTAAAAATCAAATAAGGGGATACGAAAGATCAGTTTCAAATGGCCATGATTTCCTTCAACATCTTGACCATGAATTAAAGTTACTTTAGAAGCCACTACTGTTAAAAAAAAGGATACATGGCTATCTCTTCACGGAAGGAAACCCGAGTCTGTTATCTGGCAAGGTTAGGAACTGGTAAATGTGGGTGAAATAGTTAGGAATTGATGAATGCAGGTGAAATGCTCCAATCATTAAGAAATTGAAAAATATTTATTTTGTCCTACATTCCCTGCAACAAAAAGTTAAAAAACTACTACTGTTCAAAACATAGGATAGAGGGCATGCTCATCCCAAGAGGAAAGGAAATAGGATCAAGTCTGTTGACCTGAAATAAAAAGGTCAGGGAAGTAAGTTGAAACCCCAAAAAGGCGGGGATCGGCAAGTGTCGGTGAACTGTTCTCAATCATTTAAAATTTGAAAATTTTATTGATCTTGTCTTGTATATTACGTGGCCTCAATCATTTAAACAGGGTATCTCTTTTAAAAATCAAATAAGGGGATACGAAAGATCAGTTTCAAATGGCCATGATTTCCTTCAACATCTTGACCATGAATTAAAGTTACTTTAGAAGCCACTACTGTTAAAAAAAAGGATACATGGCTATCTCTTCACGGAAGGAAACCCGAGTCTGTTATCTGGCAAGGTTAGGAACTGGTAAATGTGGGTGAAATATTCAGGATTTGTTGAATGCAGGTGAAAAGCTCCAATCATTAAGAAATTGAAAAATATTTATTTTGTCCTATATTCCCTGCAACAAGAAGTTAAAAAACTACTAATGGTCAAAACATAGGATAGAGGGCATTCTCATCCCAAGAGGAAAGGAAATAAGATCAAGTATGTTGACCTGAAATAACAAGGTCAGGGAAGTAAGTTGAAACCCCAACAAGAAGGGGATTGGCAAGTGTCGGTGAACTGTTCTCAATCATTTAAAATTGGAAAATTTCATTGATCTTGTCTTGTATATTACGTGGCCTCTACTTCTTTCTTCGAATTGGTGTTTCTTGTATACTCTGCAGTGCCTCCTAAGGGCAACACAAAAAAGGAAGAGGGGGAAAGTAAGTTGAAACCCCAACAAAGCGGGGATAAAATAAAACACGTAAGGCAAGCAAGAGAGGTAACCTTGAGCTAACACAGCATTAACGACATATGTTTCTTTATTCCAAACCAGCGAAGACAAGGCTAAAGAGGCGCCGTCAAACCACCGCAAGAAATCCCTGATTTAAAAAAATAACTTCCAGGGCTTTCAAATAACGACCGTCTGAAACATGATATAAAAACAGCTAGCCAAAGAAACCCTAGTTACTTCAACGTCGGCCAAAGCAGGCAAACGAAATTTTAATAGGAAATTCTTGCCCTCCTGCGGACTGGTTTTTTCTTATCAAAGCTTTAGCTTACTAGGGCTCCCGCTACATAATATTTTTTAAGGAAAAAATAAGGCTTGTACCACTTATCTACAAATTAACGAAATAAAAATCTCTTTCCGGATCCTGCAGCCCCGTTAAGCAATAATTTTCAACCACAACGTACTGCAAAACCTGATTTCGGAGGCGAAAAACCACAAAGAAAAACAGCGGGCCTGATGAATCTGGGCAGAAGCAGAAAGGCACAGCGCCTACACGATCGCCATCGGAGACGAGAAAAGAGAAAATGGAAGGGTGGCCGGGTGGCCAGGTGAGGAGTGAATGATCGTCCTCCCAATCCTCAGAGAACACTTGCCTACTCTCTTCACTATCCTCCGCTAACATCTTTATTCCACCTCATAGAAGAAATATGATTTGAAGCACAAGTCGCCTCTTCCTTCCTCCTGACGAAGAAATTCCTGGAAGCGGCCTGTAACAAAACTTTTGACGAAATGTATGGCAACTGGGCAATCAAGAAGTTGTGCAGATCTGCCGAGAAATTGAAGTGCATGGTGTTGAGACAGCCGATGGAGGGACGCTTAACTATAACTACTTTTTCAAGAAATTTTCAAATTAAGAAATTCTTTATATCCGCGAGGTCGTCCTGTTTGACGGCGTTGGGCAAATTCGAAGACAACGCCAACGTCAAACTGCCAGATAAGCTGATTTAACAATTCACTGGTTGGTTGTTTATGTTCAGTTTAGGAATTCACAACATTAAATGGGACAATTTAATTAAAGATAAGTTAAAAATAGTGAAAGAAATTTTGAATGAAAAGAAATAATGAGAGAGCAAAGGGAGCTGTCTCATGGGGTTCCAAAAATTTAGTGAGTATTAGGAAGATTTTTAGAATTATTTTTAAGTGAGTGGTCTTATGAATTTTGTAGTATAATTTAAACTCTTAAAATTGGAAGCTGGTGGTTTCATGAATTTAATTATTTTGCATATTCAATTCAATAAAGTAAATAAATATAAAATAATTTAAAAAAAAAATTGTAGGAATTTAAAAAATCCATGATTACATGATTGACAAGTGAAAGAAAAAAGGCTAAGTTGGTGGGGCAATTTAAGACCTCTACTCCTTCAAAATAGATCTTGATCTTTTTCAACTCTCTATCGTGATGATGGTTCATTGAGTGTGATCCCAAACGTTGATGAAAAAAGACTCCACACAATCAAATCCACAAGCGTTTAGATGTAAATTCATATGGATTGTGGAAATCTAATTACATTGATCCCATAGAACCCCAACAAGATTCATAATTAATGAGATTCTTTTTTTAAAAAAAAATAATCAAAACAATTAATAATAACAGTTTAAGTGTATTTTTCATCCATATTTTAGATCACATTCATTCAACTACCTATAAAAAAATCTTAAAACTTAAAATTATATTTTTATATAAAATATTATAATAACAGTTTAACTGTATTTTACATCCATGTTTGAGATCACATTTATTCAACTACCTATAAAAAAAATCTTAAAACTTAAAATTATATTTTTATATAAAATATTATAATAACAGTTTAAATGTATTTTCCATCCATATTTTAGATCACATTCATTCAACCACCTATAAAAACATTCTTAGAAATTGTATTTTATCAATAAAAGTTTATTAAAAATACATCTGCTCGTTTTTCAACAACACACAATACATTTATTGCACCTTATTCTATCCACACAGTAATTTTTATGTTTTTTTTGAGATATCTTCAAGGGGGTCCCCTTTAACTTAGAGCCAAAGTTTGAGGGATATCCATTCTGTCAAAATTAATAGGAGCACTCATACTTTGGTATGATATTGCCGACGAAAGAGATATATACTAACCCTACCCAGCAAATTACTGTGATGTAAAGAAATTTGTGCCATGCAGACCCTGGTTCCTTCTTCTTCTCTGATTCCATATATATATAAGGTAAAAAAGAACAGCCATAATTACACAAGAAAGTAGATAGACTATACCCCATGCTACTGTATTGACTTTACCAGGCAACAGCATGCAGCTTACTAAATATGCTACAGAGACGGTGCCGAATTTCATTGCAAAATCGATGTAATTAAGTTGAGTTACGGACGACTGTCGACCACTTCCCAGATCCGAAACATCAGTGGCAGGGTCTTGGTAATTAAGAAATCGATACAGATCGTACAAGCTGAATCCCATTGAATTTGGTGACGCACGACAGATCAGCAACAGCGCAATGAGCAGCACCCACTAAAATTATTGCAAAAATCAGCACAAAACTACCTATCAGCAATCAAATTACAAAGACGACCAAGCAAAATCTCCGAACCTAACGAATTATAACCTATCATAGATGTGTCTTTGGTAATTGCAACGTGGAACGAAAAACCCCATTTCATTATTACTCTTCTTTAGCATAGAGAACTGTAATGTATAAGGAATTTCATTAAATATGATAATTATGTCATACCTGCTTCACTCTGATCCACAGATGAAAAGAGTAGACTATGCTAACGAAAGGCGATGGTAGAGTTTATAGGCAGCGGCTATCCAGCCCCAGGAATGCACCGGGGCATGGATGGCTGCCCTATCCATGCTACGGCCGACATTCCTTGATTTTCTCGCCTCGTCAGATTTCGTGCAAACTCAGCAGAGTTTAATTAAAAAAGGTAATAGTTAAACGAGATGTAAGCAATGCCATCCAAGCCACTATATAAATATTAAAACTTTATATTATTAATTTAAACGTCGTTGGCCGTTTGTGATGGCGTTTAATAAAAAAAACTTAAAAACTTTTTAAATATAAAAAATTAGCATTTAATTAAAAAGATAAAAAATTATATTTCAATTTTAATTTTTTTAAATATATATTATATTTATTTCATTTCTTTGTGTAAAACTTTCAATATTTAATTATAATTTTAAAATTGTAAAAAATACTTAAAATATTAATAAAATTTTATTTTAATGTAAAATACATAAATATTTAGTATAAAAATATTTAAATTTTCAAAAATTATTTCTATTAAATTAATTTAAATATTTAAATTTTGATATCTCTTTAATATATAAATTAATACTAAATAGAAATTTATGGCCACCGTGAGCCCATCGAGATGTCTTAACTGGGAAATAATGTGGAGAGACTTCAGAGACTTTTACGCATGTGAACTATGTAATATTTGGAGCCAAATGCAATTGTGACAAGAGAAATGGAAGGCGGTGGATACTTGGCCTTTACCCTTAGAAATAAAATCTGCAGTGGAGATGGAATTAGTTTTCCGGTCGGTGAATCTGAGTAACAGGGAGGACATGATCATATGGTGTGGGGCTACTTCAGGTGAATATTCTGCCAAATTGGGGTACCGAATTCAGGTGGCACAATGCGAGGAAAAATATTGGCTGACGACTCTATGCTGGAAACGAGAAGTACTACCAAAGGTGGGTGCTTTCTTGTGGGTTGCTAGTTACCAGCGCTGTCTTACAAGGGAAAGATTGAAAAGGTTAGGAATTGCATGCCCCTCAAGATGCCCCTTATGCGAAAGTAATGAGGAAAGTGTGGATCACCTATTTTTGAACTGTCGGATGGCAGCTACATGCTGGGATTGGTTACAAGACAAATTTCAGTTTCAAGGACCAAGACAAGTGAAGCTAGAAGAGTTCTTATGCAGCTGGCCTGGCCAATTGCTAATAAGGGGGGCTATTGGAAAGGCTTGTGGATTTTGGCCCCTGCAATAGTTGTATGGCACATTTGGAAGGAGCGAAATAGGTGTATCTCCTGTGATAAGGCTATGGGTTGGGACCTAGTTATTACCAAGATTCAAGGGGCCATCATTGAAATGACAAATAACATAATAAAAATTGGGTCCAAAGAAAAATTCACAAGGTGGGACGAGTTGATACAAAAAACCTAGAGTGAACTTAAAGTACCAAAATCGGGGGCAAGTAGACTGGAAGCTTGTCCGGTGGTTGCAACCAGTACGTTTGAAGTGGAAGCTTAATTTTGACGGTGCTTCAAAAGGTAACCCTAGGCCAAGTGGTGTTGGATGCATAATAAGAGATAAGGTTGGCCATTATGTGTGGGCTGCTTTGAAATGCCTAGGTACTTGCACCAATAACATGGTGGAAATGGAAGCATTAGAACTTGGGTTGGAGCTATGTCTTAAGAAAGGTATAGACAATATTGAAATAGAAGGTGATTCACAAATTTGCATCCAGGCCATCTCCTCCAAGAAGTCTCTGAGTTGGCAAATGGAAAATTGGGTAAAATAGATTCAAAATATTTTGGGAAAATTCAATGACTTCACCTTAGCACATGTTTATAGAGAAGCCAACAAAGCGGTTGATCTGTTGGCTAATTTTGGCATATCTCAAGTTACATTGGTACTCATAGATTCTCATACGGATCGTTGGCCTAGCCTAGAAACAATATTGGATTAGGACAATAGGAAGAGGTGAAATGTCTATCCCAAAAATAAAAAGTTGACACGGGTGTCACCTTAGTACATTGGCCTGGTCTACAAGCATAATTTTTTTAAGTCCTTGTGGGATACTATGCAGCCTCTTTTGCTTACTCCAAAGGCTCATGAACTAAGGGTTATAGTCATAGTTGAGCACACAAGATTGCAAGGATAGATTTAGTTAGTTTTTGGGTTATGGTTTATCTAATGGGTCCTTGGCATCCTTCGGTTTTGGCCACTTCCCTTGTGGCTATTTATTGTAGAAAGGCTCAAATCACATACGCAGTTGTATTGAGGCGTAGGGTCAAAATGGTAGTTTATTTCAGTCTGGGTTGCTCATGTGCAAAGGAATCATTGCCTGTGCAATGTAGAAGGTTGTTTATCACTCAGAACCTAGTAGTGCGCAATGCGATAGTGGATTTGGTTTCAACAATGTTGAACACAAACCGACATTGGTGCGATGGGAAGATCTATGAAATAGTTATGGGTGCATTGGTAGATGTAATAGAGTCCTGAGAATGTGTGGTTGAGTGGCTTAATGGGCTTGTGGTGCAGGTGAATGCCCAAGTTGTCACTAATGCAATCATGGAGCTGTGATTGGATGGTTGGGAAAGTTTTCTACGCATATAGTTCGATCCTACAATGGTGGGGGATGAGGACAATGAAGGAGGTGTGCAGGATACAGAGGAAAAACATGCACATCAAGAGGCTTTAGTGAAATTCATGCCTGATGCATGGGCGGTTTTCTGGGATAGGATCATAAATGCAGACATGGTGGTGTTCTCTAGATTCATGAATTCTAGTAGCTCGTGGTTCGGCGATGGGAGCTTAAGAAGTATCATACGGCTGGGTGGCCTTCTGACAACCATATACCAACACGTAGCGCATTAGATCTACTGTGGATCTCTATATTGTAATCTAGGGTTTTCTGGCATGCCAAAGCCCCTTTTAGACTGTACATGGGAGCTACCCCCTTTGGTAGCACTTAGCACATTAGATCTCTTGTGAATCTCTATATTGTAATATAAGGTTTTTCACATGAAGCCAATGCCCTGTTAAGGCGTACATAGGGCTACCCCTTTGGTAGCACTTACCAATAATAATAATAATAATAATAGCCGAAGTTTTTTGATAATTTTTTTTTTTTTAAATGATTATGAATTTAAAAATATCAAATCAATCAATTTAATTATAATTTTAAAATTAAAAAAAAAATTAAATATTAATAAAATTTAATAAAAAATTAAAATTTTATTTTAATGTAAAATACATAAATATTTAGTGAAGATAATTATTTCTTTAATATTAAAATTTTGATATCTTTAATATAAATTAATAATAGAAATTTTGATAAAAATAATTTTTTATTTATAATTTTTAAATTTGATTTTAGATAAATCTTTAAATTTATTAAAGTGAATATAAATTCTAATATATAAGTAACATGATTTAATATATATATATATATATATATATATATATATATATATATATATATATATATATATAATTGTATAATGACTTACTCCTCATAGAAAATGGAGGTTTACCATAAAATCATATCTAATTTAAAATACATTATATGACTAATATAATTTTGTGGAGCTCTCCCTCTCTCTCTATCTATCTATCTATCTATCTATCTATCTATCTATATATATATAATTCATTTTGTTAAAAAGATAATTCTATGAAGCTTTAAATATACATATATACTAGTTTTTCTATCTTATTACATAATCTATATAGGAAACACCCATAGATATCAATTTTTTGTATTCCATTTTGTAATTTTATTTTAACAATATATTATTAAGTGCATGCATAATTGATCTCCTTATATATTTTTTTTCAAAATCTCTACATAATTTAATTACATGAATCTTATAACTTTAACCTATTTTGCTTTGATAATAAAATGATTAATTATTCATAATGCTAAGGATAATACTAATTGAATCCTAATGTCAACTCTAAATCTCACCCCAAGCTGAAATCCTAGTCCCTTGTATAATACTAATTGAATCCTAATGCCAACTCTAATTCTTACTCCAAGAAGAAACCCTAACCCCAACTCATAATTGTAATCGTAATTACTATTATATGTTTTGTGAATGTTAAGTATAATTTATTCATAAGACTATTTTTATTATTATAATTAATTATAATAATAAGTTAACCCTAATCCTCACTATAATAGTTAATAATTGATTATTATATTAATAAAAAAACTTTAAATTATATATTAACTAACCCTAATAATAAGTTAAGTTTGTTATTAACTTTTATTGTTATATTAAAATATAATTATTAATATATATTAATATATTATAAAAATAATTATAAGGGAAAATAATT
The DNA here is from genome assembly GCA_007258455.2 of Sequoia sempervirens. Taxonomy (NCBI): domain Eukaryota; kingdom Viridiplantae; phylum Streptophyta; class Pinopsida; order Cupressales; family Cupressaceae; genus Sequoia; species Sequoia sempervirens. The sequence continues at coordinate 161,673,129 of VDFB02353493.1, read as the reverse complement.
TTTTAATATAAAATAATATTATTCTTATATGATTATTATCCTAATTGAAGCCTATTTGTCATTGAACTTGAACCCAAAGCATAATTGAACTTTTGCAAACCCTAATTGTAATACTTTGAACATTAATAAATGATAATTGTACCTCAAACCATATAAGTAAACTTAAAATTTGGAGAATATGAATGATTTTTTATTTTTGAAATGTTTTTGAAATGTTTTCAAATTAAAGATATTTTATTTTCATTAAAAATATTACTTAAATAAATCTATCTAAAAAGGATCAAATGAAATTTCATTTTAAAAATATCTTGAATATTTTTTAATTTTAAGTATATTAATTTAGAAACTTAGTTTTATATGAAATATCAATTTTAGAATATTTATTTTATACTTAATTTTCTAAATTTTAGAAACTCTAACTTTTCACTTATTAGAATTTTGATTTTGATTTTTACAAATATTAGAAACTCTATTAAATTACTTTTTTTATAATTTTCCAAATTCTAGCAATTTCACTTGTTAAAATTTTATTTTATATCAACTATGATTTTGATTTCTATAAATATCATAAATAATATTCCTATGTTCTTTTATCTATCTTATTACATAATCTATATAGGAAACCCGATATATATCAACTTGTTTGAATCCATTTTAGAAATTTGATTAATGTGTGTTTGTTGTAATGGATTCTTTAGTTGCATAATAATATGATATCATTGGCTTATCTTCTAGGAATGTACAACACTACCACATGTGTATGATATTGAATATAACTAAGGAGAATGAATGTTGTCTAAACATGAGGAAATTATATTGAATGAATAAGTATATAATTTACATCAGTTGTATTATAAGGCTTGTAGCCTATGATTTATCTTAGAACCTTAACCCTAACCCTACCCCTATTGAAATTCAATCTTAATTGAACCATATCCCTTATTGTAACTCTAACGCATTGAAGTTCAACCCAAATTAAACCTAAACACTAACCCTAACATTAATTCTAACTATAGTTGAATCCCAATCCTAACCTTAGTTGAACCCTGACCCTAATTAAATATGAACAGGCTAACCATTATTCTAATTGTATATCTTAATTATCCTAATTAAAGATGAACCCTAACCATAACCCTAATTAAGTCCTAATTGAAATTTAACTCTTACAGTAATTGTAAGCCTAACCCTAATCCTAGTTGAATTCTAACCGCAATCCTAACCCTAACCCCAAACTTTATCCTACAACCCTTACCCTAATTGAACATCAATTGAACCCTAACCCTAAATCTAATTGAATCTTAACCCAAATTAGGCCCTAGCCCTAACACTAATTAATTCCCAACCCTAACCCTAATCCTTACTCTTGCCCTAACTCTGATCTTATCTTGGAAATCCTAACCCTAACCTTAATAGATACTTAACCTTAATTGAATGTAAACCCTAACCTTAGGATCTATCTTAGAATCCTAACCATAACCATAACCCTAATCTTGTTGAAATTCAACCTTAATTAAACTAAATCCCTAATCCTATCCCACTGAAGTTCAATCCTAAATGAACCTAAACACTAACCCTAACCTTAATTCTAAATGCAACCCTAATTAAACCCTATACTTAAGCCTAAATGAAGCCTAAACCTAACATTACTTTAGCCCTAACTATAATTGAATATAATCCCAACCTTAGTTGAACCCTAAACCTAATTGAATATAAATCATAAACATAACCATAACCATAATTAATTCCTAATTGAATCTTAACTGTTACCATAATTGTAACTCTAACTATAACCCTAATTGAATTCTAACCCCAACCCTAAGCCTAACCCCAAACTTTATCTTAGAACCCTTACCCTAATTGAACATCAATTGAACCCTAACCCACCCTAATTGAATCTTAGCCCTAATTAAATCCTACCCCAAACACTAATTAACCATTTTAATTATAATTGAATCCTAATACTAACCTTAATTGAACCATGATCCTAATTGAATCCTAACCCTAATTGAATTCTAATCCTAACTTAAACCTAACCCTAACTATAATTGAATTCTAACTTTAACTCTCATTCCAACTCTAATGATAATTCTGGCTCTAATACTAACCATGATTCTAATATCAATATTAATTATAACTATTTTACTAATTGAAACCTAGCCCTAACCATAATTCAAAAAAAAATTATATTATATTTTATAAACTTATACATCAAATTTTAATATTTAAGTTATACTTAAATATGAGATGTTCAATACTGATTATTATTTAAATATATATATATATATATATATATATATAATCAATAATTCATGCTCTTCAAATTGTATTCATTATATTTTGGATAATAGATTTTGGTCAATATATTATATTATAATATTCTATAATTTATTTATTTAGTATTTTGGATAATAAAAACAATTTTGACTGATTTGATTTTTTTAAATTCATAATCAAAATTTATTTTTTAAAATTTATTTTTATCAAAATTTCTATTATTAATTTATATTAAAGATATCAAAATTTTAATATTTAAATTAATTTAATGAAATAATTTTTTGAAAATTTAAATATTTTTTATACTAAATATTTATGTATTTTACATTAAAATAAAATTTTATTAAATTTTATTAATATTTTAAATATTTTTCACAATTTTAAAATTATAATTAAATATTGAAAGTTTAGAGAAAGAAATAAAATAAATATAATATATATTTAAAAAAAAAAAATTGAAATATAATTTTTATTTTTTAATTAAATGTTAAAATTTTATATTTAAAAAGTTTTAAATTGTTTTTATTAAACGCCATCACAAACGCGAACGATATTTATTAGTGGTTGGATGACGTTGCTTACCTTTTTAATTAAACTCTGGAGAGTTTGCACGGAATCTGACGGCGAGGCGAGAAAATCATGGATGAGACATTTAGCATGGATAGTCCGGTGCATTCCTAGAGTTGGATAGCCGCTACGTCTTATAGCGGCGATAATTTGCACCGGCCCATCGATGTCTATGCCATGCTCCTTCTGCATACTCCTTTGTCCGTGTGCTGCAACTAGCCATATTTGCACGAATTTTTTGGTTTACGGTGCCTAAAAATTTTTTTACCTCGTTTTTTATTATTTTCTGCGCTTTCCATGGGCATTATGAAATATAAAATTTAAAAATAAAAACTTATTTTTTATTAAAATTTATAGTATTAATTTATATTGAAAATATCAAAATTTAATATTTAAATTAATTTAATAATAATTTTTTTTTTTTTAAATTTAAATACTTTTTATTATATATATATATATATATTTTTTGTTTTTTTTTTTTGATACTCAAGGGGTATTTATATATATTTTACTTTAAAATAAAATTTTATTAATATTTTATATATTTTTTTATAATTTTAAAATTATAGTTAAATATTGAAAGTTTTGAATGAAAAACATAAAATAAATATAAAAAACATTTAATAAAATAATTCTTTCTTTAAATTAAATTAGTACATGTATAGATATATGTTATAAAATAATTCCTTATTTCAATTATTTTCAAATTTATAACCCAAAACCTAACTGAACCCTAAAGCTTCACCTTAATTCTAATTGCAAGTTCTATCTTAGAATCCTAACTCTAACCCTTACCCTAGTTGAGTTGTAACCCTAACCTTAATTTAATTCTAACCCCAAGCTTTATCTAAGAACCGTAACCCTTTGGAGTTTTAGGACTTAGAGTTATTAGATGAAATTATTATTTCATCTAAATAATAATAACTTATAAATTTATTAACTCCAAAATTTGTAAATAATAACATGTTGATTTTATTTTCAATAAATAAATTTAAATGAATTTGATTAATATATAAAATAAAGATGTTATTTTAATTTGACTAATACAAGAAGATTTCATCATGTTAATTTTATTTGTATTAGATATATGTTTTATTTAAATAAATTAAACAAACTTTTATTTATATAAAATATGATGTGTGTGGCATGTTTACCTATGTGTAATTTATTGTTTATCTATGCGTAATTTAATATTTGTGCATCGTAGTGACCATTTAGGAAGTAGGTGTTGGGAGTGACTAAGTCATAGTGGTATTTTTTTATTGGTAATATTGATCTACTATTGTTAAAAAAATCAGAGTGACTAAGTCAAAGTGATTTTTGGGTGACTAAGTTTTATGTCCAATCTAGGGTTAGGGTTAGGGTTAAATTAGGGACAACTATAATTAGGGTTAGGCTTATGGTGTTCAAATATAGGGTTAATGTTACAATTATGATTAGAGTTTGAAATAGTGTTACAGTTAGGGTTAGATTTCAATTAAGATTGGGGTTAGGGTGTTCAACTAAGGTTAGGATTATAATTATGATTAGTGTTAAAATTGGTATTATAGTTAGGATTGAACTTTTAATTAGGATTAGGGTTAGGGTTTACTTAGGTTTAGGGTTAGAGTTAGAGTTAGAATTCTAGGACAAAGTTTCGGGTTAGAATTAAATTAAGGTTAAGGTTATCTCATATAAAGCTTGGGGTTAGAACAAGGGTTCCAATTAGGGTTAGAGTTCAATTAGGGTTTGGTGTTAATTAGTTTACAATTCAATTAGAGTTGCAATGAGTTAATTAATTATGACATTCTTAAATACATTCTTTTTTGATTTATTGTCTTTCAAATTAAAAATTTAGAAATTAATTTTTTTAATCAAAATTTAAAATATCAAATTATAGTAAACACATTAACATCTAATATTTAAAATAAATTAATAGAAACAATATATACAAGATTCTAATATTTAATATTAAATTTAAATATTTTTACTTTCTATCTTATTTTATCTTAAATATTTCATAATAAAATTAAAAAATTAAAAATTAAAACTTATTTTTTATTAAAATTTATAGTATTAGTTTATATTAAAAATATCAAAATTTAATATTTAAATTAATTTAATAATTTTAAAAAAATTAAATACTTTTTATACTATATATTTATATATATTTTACTTTAAAATAAAATTTTATTAATATTTTAAATATTTTTTATAATTTTAAAATTATAGTTAAATATTGAAAGTTTTGAATGAAAACAATAAAATAAATATAAAAATATTTAATAAAAAAATTAAAGATAAAGTATTATGTTATGGCTATCTTAAACACATCCATCTAAAGAGATGACAATATTAAACTATTATATTTACTCAAGTGTTTACATTATTAATATTATTGCAATGAGTTAATTAATTATGACATTGTTAAATACATTCTTTGTTGATTTATTGTCTTTCAAATTAAAAATTTAGAAATTAATTTTTTTAAATCAAAATTTAAAATATCAAATTATATTAAACACATTAACATCTGGATATTTAAATTAAATTAATAGAAATAGTATATACAAGATTTTAATATTTTATGTTAAATTTAAATATTTTTACTTTCTATCTTATTTTTTATTAAATATTTTTATATTTATTTTATGTTTTTCATTCAAAACTTTCAATATTTAACTATAATTTTAAAATTATAAAAAATATTTAAAATATTAATAAAATTTTATTTTAAAGTAAAATATATATAAATACATAGTATAAAAAGTATTTAAATTTTAAAAAAAAAATTATTAAATTAATTTAAATATTAAATTTTGATATTTTTAATATAAATTAATACTATAAATTTTAATAAAAAATAAGTTTTTATTTATAATTTTTATATTTCATAATGCCCAGGCAAAGCAGCGAAAAAATAAAAAATGAGGTAAAAATATTTTTTGGGCACCGTAACCAAAAAATCTGTGCAAATACGTCCTGTTACAGCACACCGACGGTCAGAGGAGTATGCAGGAGGAGCATGGCATCTATGGACCGGTGCAAATTGTCGCCGCTATAGACAGTGCCGTGCCCATTCTTGGGGCTGGGGCTGGATAGCCGCTGCCCGTACGTCAAGAGGTATTATAATATATTCCTAGTCCGACTAGGAATATTTGGTACTTACACAAATTCAACGACTTTATTTAATTCAAAGTGTATCAACAATTGAAGGCTCACCGTACAAAGTGGCAATACGGCCAAGGCGCAACTTAATTGTGGCAGCGTTCGCAGACGTAAAATCTGGAAGCAATCTTTCTCTAGTACTATTGATATGTATATATTCAATGACTGATTCAGCTCGCTCGTGTCAGTGATTTATTTGGCCTAGGTCTCTAGTCAGTCATTGTCGTATCTAACCCGGACAAGTACAAATTAATTCATTACATTCTGATATTATTCATTATCATGCCTTACATTCTTGGAAGATGTATATATTTTTGGCGCTCGTTCTTCTGGCAGACTTGGACCCTCCTCGGTCTGCTAACCCGACTGCCGCTTCACTTTACATTGCCCGTTGCCACTGCTCCGTTTCTGGTTGAGAAAGTCTGAGAACTGCAAGAGAAGCATTATATGGTTTACGTGGGTTTTGGAGAAAGTAAATGCTGTAAACACCTCACCGACAATGGCTGTTTCAATTTCATATGCTTAACAAGACTTTCATCACTTGAGACTAAAGTTTAGAGTGTATCTCCATCTTGCACCAGGTACACGATACATCTTTTTTTTCAAATTTTATTGTGAAAATTAAGATTTAAGGATTATGTTAACTTTTTATTGGTATTTATAGTGAGCTTTTGTGTGAGGATTTTATAGTTATTTATAATGAGTCTCTGAACGCAAGTAGAGAGATTTTATAATGTTGTTAACAAACTGTGATTCAAAAAGTTTTATCTGAGGTATTATAATATATTCCTATGGCCTGTAAAAATATTAGGATTATGAAAGGTTCTATATAATATGATGTATTTTAATATATAAAATATCACCCAATTTTATTTTTTTTTAAAAGAACTTTTAGAGCTATATATTTTAAAACGATTCAGTAATTTTTTAGGGGCAAACTTCATTTTTATGTGAAGGGCTTCTCAAACGTACGCATTTCGAAAAGCCAATGTGAGTGTTTGTTACGATGCAAAACACAGTTTTGGAAGCAAACTCGCTGAGATTTATGCTCTATAGTAATATTCTAAAGCGTATTATTTTGTTTACATATCCTTACAAACCCATGAACATTAGCTTCAGATAAAGGGTAATCAAAAACACATTTGCTGAAGTTAGATTTTTTTAATCATGAAAGTTGGAGAACAAATGGTGACACTACTTACTTCTTTTTGAAATATACTTCAAGCTGACGAATTTATCACTTACCAAATTTCATTTATTCTTAAAGCTTATAGATTTCATGTGCTTACACTTAAGCTTTGTTGTATGGTAAACTTTAAAGCAAGAAAGAAAAAAAGTAGGAGATGAATGTTAAATCTTTATTAACCAAAAACTAGATAGCCATTTGGGGTTGGATTTGACGGTTTTAGAATTCCCCATGTGATAGAGTCTAAACACTAACACCTAATAGATGGTATTGATTTGGAATTGTAGATTTGTGAAAGGCTTATCAATGATGGAAGCTTGCATTTATTTTAATATTCTAAATACAAGGACTGCCTGATGCGCGGCTGACCGCTTTTTATCTGTACAAATAGTGCTCAGCAGGGTTGTTACCTACAGCTAGGGCCTACCATTAATAGAACAATATATATTTTCTTTGTTGAAAAGAATATGACCCAGAGAATGTCCATGTAATTTCTATATCATCTTATTACTCCTAAAGAAGAAATTGAATGGGAGTTGAGCTATACTATTGCCTGCAGAATGGTACAATGTCGAAGCTTAACTACCCTGTACCTTCTAATATGAAGAGTAAAAGAAAACAAGTTGAACGAATATCCAAATGAGCACTCAAACTTCAAAGAAAATGAAGGATGTGAAGGTAAAAAGAGTTAAATGGTTGGCAAATATTGTGGTCAATTTGCCACTTGATTACAATTTGTCACACTCTAGGGTTGAGGTTGAAGGTGGAGGTTCTCATTATTTAAATACCAATACACTAGCAATTGCACCTTGGTGTGCAATTGGTATGCCGAAGACATATGGAAGATCAATTAGGTAAAAAGTTTGGTCTATTATTTGAAAAAACAAGATAGGGGAAAACCCCCGATTGCCGTTCATGATCCGATTGCCGTTTACTCCTCATTCACCTGTCCCCCCAATATCCGTTTACATTTTAGTCATTAAAATGTTATAGTTATGCCAGTAAAAAATTAGACATTACACCAGTATATGTTCATTACTTAGTATGTAACCAACCAACAAAAAAAAACAAATTTAAACATATATTGGTACAATTATGTTTTCAACACAAGTCAACTTGCACAAAATAAAGTCATTTATGAATTAAAAAAGGTACACTGATGTTTACAATAACCACCCCATGCAAGTGGCTTAAAGCTTCTAGTGCATTGTATTTACATGTATACATAAACATTTAATGGTGCACAATGTCACATAATTTAAAACATTATAAACAGTTAATGGTCCACATTCTGATAGAATACAAATCATTGAACAACTTTATAAGCTATCAGTTGCACAATCACCCACACATCCCTTGACATCTTCATGCATTAACTCCATCAACTTCTAGTACTTGCATAAATAGTTAATGGTGTAAGGCTCCCTAATATACCAAAAAACATAGTATAATTCATATATCTGACTGAATTTAATAGAGCCACCTATTTTTACAATTAAACCAAATATAAAATTGAGTTCCTAAAGGCCACGGCAAAACTAACTTCTGAACATTCCTCTTAAAAGGGAACTTATTCAGGTTAGTACACCCATAATAAGTTAATTCATGTTTTTGTTTACATTTATGTTGTCTGTTTCAATATTCATGGTTAATCTAGAATCATGGTTAATTCTGTTTCTATTTAACTACTCACTGGTTACATTTTTTTCAGCCATACTATTCTACATTTTTGTTGTTCATTTCATTATTCAATATACTCTTTTATATTTATCAGGCATAATATCTTATTTATTCAATATATTCAGTGTTTACATTATTAATAGGCTTAATGTTTACATTTATGTTGTCTGTTTCATTGTTCAATATAATCTGACATATTTATGTACTCAATGTTTACATTAATTTCAGGCATAAAAATATTTTTGCTTTCACAAAGCTATTCAACTTAGCATTTTTTAAGCATATCATAGTTGCATTATATTTATATTTATGTACTCAGTGTTTACATTATTTTCAAGCATACCAATAATTTTGCTTTCAGTCAGTTGTTCAACTTAGCATTATCCATTATTTAATCATATCATAGTTACATTTTTTTCACCTGCATTCATCATAAATCAAAGATTATAATAGCAGCATTATACCATACATCAAATATAATAACATCAACATCAACCATTTTTTAATCATATCACAGTTATATTCTAAATCTGTCTTTAATAATGGCTAGGGTTTCATCATAGCAGATTGTATATATATATATATAATCTGATAAAAATGTGTACGGTATCATCATATAATCAGATATGAATGTGTAGGGTTTCATCATACCAGATTGTATATATATATATATATATGGTAAGAATCTGGTGTTTGATTGCATTTTGGCATCTTTAAAAATCATTTCTGTGTATGGCATGAAGGTTTTGACTGTAATCATTTCTATTTACATGTGATTGCCGACTGGTAGAAAAATGATCCCTCGTGAATTATTCCATTCTATTCTGTGATATTCTTATCAGATAGACATACATTACATACATATATATATGTATACATACATACATATATATGTAACATACATAATATTACATATATAATATATATACATATATATATACATACATACATACATATAGTTATGCCATGTACTGTTTCCTCATATCAAGCCGTGTAGAGTTTACATGTGACCAGTACAAATTGATCCACCTCTCTCACCTACAAGATTGTTTGTTCAATAGTGGATTTTTGTTGGGTTCGATGGCATTTGAGTGCAATTTGGCATCTTTAAAAATCATTTTTGTGTATAGCATGAAGGGTTTGACTGTCTTATTCTGTCGTGTCGTGAATTATTCTATCTTATTCTGTCTATGCCATCGACTTTTTGACTGCTATGCCTTTTTTTGACATTATTCTATGAAGTAATCAAATGTAACGTGAATTATTCTGTCTTATTATATCTATGCCATCGACTTTTTGACTACTATGCCTTTTTTTGACATTATTCTATGAAGTAATCAAATGTAATGTGATTTAAACAGAACATTGACGAAATTTTCACCAATTATCATCATGAAATTTATTGGGTATATAATAAGCTACTTAATCTTCAAAGATTTTTTCATTTAATCTTATATGGATGCAGAAAACGTCTCCGCCTCTTAATAACATTTTGTTTCCACAATCCATGACATTACTAATCAAGATTACTGGATAAAATTGTGCAATTTTTCTTCATCAACATTTTGGATCATGGAAATCTTGATCCAAATGACATGGACCTTAACATATGTAATCTTATGGGTGGTATATATCTATATAAGATATTGTACATATGTAATTATGTATATATATATATATATGTGTATATATATATACATATGTATATATATATATATGTATATATATACATATATACATATATATATATATATATGTATATATATATACATATATATATATATATGTATATATATATACATATATATATATATGTATGATCTTATATGGATAATAATGGTGTAAATGAGGAAGGAAACCGTGGGAGATGAAGACTTTAGGGCTTAAAGCTGCCCAGCAACCCGCGGTTAAGTTAACACGTATGCGTGGTTTCATGAAGGCTTAAGGGGTACGTGGTTAACTCATATGCATGGTTTGATGAAGGAATATGGGGCACGTGGAGAACATTTTAATGTGATGAGCTTGATGGCAAAGGGACCACTCCTAACGGATCCACGTGATATTTTGATGGGGAATTCTTGCATACAAACGTAACTTGAAATAGGTGAAATGATAATTGGAATAAGCATTTTTTCATTCAACACACCATTGTTTGGCAGGAAAATACAAATGTGAAAGTTAATCACAACAATTCAATGCATTCAATATACACATTGTAATGATTTTATAAGAGGCAATTTCCAGTGTCATTTGAAATGATAGATTGTTTCCCACAAAAAATTCAAATTTGAAACTCACCCACCACAATTCAATTTACCCATTCGAATGATTTTTTAAGAGTGAATTCTCATATACTAAGTCTCCACCTCTCTTCACTTACAAGATTGCTTTTTTAACACACTGTTTTTGTGGGCGTCGTTAATGTTTGAGCACTATAATTTATGTTGACATTATTCTATGAACTAATCTCATGTTATTCTTTGCTGCACTAACAAGTTATTCAATTTTTACTGTCTGTGCAGGTTAACTGGAAAATTATGGCACCTGCTAGAAGGACTACAAGGGTTGTAGGAAGAGGAAAACATGCAATTAGAGTAACTCGTGGGGTGCACTTCGTTGAAACACAACCTGATGAAGAAGTTCATGCAAATCCCAGCCAATAAGATGTTCCTGACTCTGCAGATGAAGCCACCAACACAACAGAAGCTGAACTTCCTGTTCAGCCAAATGTTCAACCTGATGTTCAACCTGCTGTGCAACTGCCCTCACCTGTACCTGTACCCATTAGGCAGTGGACATATGCTGATATGGAAGGAGCAGTTAAGAGTGTTGAAGAAAACAACATGTCAATCAGGGCAACAACAATCAAGTGGGGTATGCCACCTAGCAGTTTGAGGGCATGGCTGTTAGGACAAACCACCACAAAGAGGAGGGGTCCACCTACAATTTTAACTGAAGAGGAGACTGAAGTTGTCGAATGGTGCAAGGACATGGCAAGATTGGGCCACGGACTGCAAGTAAATCAACTGCAAGCCACTGTTTCCCATATAACAGCAAGTCAACCCAATCCTTTCACAAATGGGGTCCTCGGGAGGTCATGGTGGGCAAGATTTCGAAGAAGGCACCCAGATTTGACAATCAGAACAGCTGAAGGAGTGGACAGTGACAGAGCAATTATGGTTCATTCTTCTGTCATGCAAGCATTCTATGACAACCTCGAGAACCTGATCAAACTTAACCAGTATGGACCAGGTCGAATATGGAACTACGATGAGACTGGTATTCAGGCTGGAAGGAACTGTGGCATGAGAGTTATTGCCAAATTGGGTACAAAATGTGTACCACATTTAGTTTCAAAAAGTAGAGAGTGGATCATAATGCTGGCTTGTGTAAGTGCAGCTGGGATAAGCATTCCCGGGTTCTACTTGTTTAAATCAAAGAGGCACATGCAGAACTATATCTTTAAATGCGAGGTTGGGGCATTGATGGCAGTCCAAGAACATGCGTGGATGACAAAGGAACTATTTCTCAAATGGTTAGACCATTTTGTAGCAAATATCTTCAGTGGCGTTTCATCGACAAATCGGGCCCTTCTCATTTTTTACGGTCATGGCAGCCACGTGGCTTTCAAGACCATTGAGCAATCACAAAAATTAGGAATAGACCTGCTAACGCTGCCTGCTCATACCAGTCACAAGCTGTAGCCATTGGATGTCAGCGTTTTTGCTCCATTCAAAGCATATTTCAAAGAGGAAAGAACTATTTGGCAGGCTGCAAACCCACATATTGATATTGGACGTGAAGAGTTGGCAAGTCTTGCAAGCCAAGCTTTCAGAAAAGCCTTGAAACCAAGTAACATTATTAGTGGGTTCCGCAGAACATGAATATGGCCTCTTAATCGGTCAGCCCTTGACAATGACATGGGCCCAAGTGAGGGCTATGTTGTTGAAGATGATGTTCAAACTCCTACAACTAAAGATGAACAAGTCACAATGGAAATTGAAGACGACGTTATGGCAGCAGAGACATGCTTGCATCTTCTTAGTTACAATGAGGATGTAATAGATGGTTTTGTGAGGGAGTATGATGCAAGGGAAGTGGCAAGTGGTGTTGCAGCAAAATGCAATGGGGATGATGAAGCTACAACACACATTCAACCAGAAATCCAACAAGTTTTAGCAGATTTCCAATCAGAAGCTCAATCAGATATTGCACCCTCCACTGAAGATACAACCACTACATCAACAGGCCTGAGTTTGCAAACTCGAGTTAGCCAACCGGAATGGATGCATGAAGCATCCACAAACCTTGAAGTGCAAATAAATCCAACTGAGGAAGAAGTCAGCCTCTCTATGCCTTCCCCACCACACGTTGATCCAGCTGAAGTAATACATTACTTCACTAATGCAAGGAATTGGCAAGAGCATAGTGATGGTCAAAGTGAAGATGACAATGCTATTAGTGAGGAAGAAGCTGACTTTGTGCCATGCACCCCACTTGATGGATCACAAACAACAAGACTAATCAGCAAATTCTTGAAACTTCCAGTGCAGAGGGTGCAAGGAACATCACGGAGAGGTCGTTTGGGAGTGCTTCGCCTTAGTAGGGGGTCCCAAGTACTAAAATCTGAAGCCTTCACTGAATTGTTCAACCAACAAGAGGCAAAGAAGAAAAGGCAAGAGGAGTTGTAGCAACGTAAGGAGCAGATGTTGTAGAGAAAGGCAGACCATGAAGCAGAAGCAATTATAAAGGAAGCAACAAGGGCTGAGAAGCAAGCAAGGAAAGCGATAGAAGATGAGCAGAAAATGATAAGAATGCAAGAGAAAGCCATTCGATAGGAGCAGGCCAAGGCTGAGGGTCTACAAAAAGAAGCATAAAAGAAAGCAAAACAAGCAGAGAAGAGAAAACGTAAGTCAACAGTGGGGGATCCTATACCCACCCATCATCCTATCTTGCTTGATATGATGAGCATTTTGACACCAGCCTTTGCAGCCATCAACAATATGCAGGTTGGAAGTGGCTCACAACAAATGGGATTGACTGCTGATGCAAGCCATGCATTACTAGCTCAAATAGCAACATGCCTTCAAGGAGGTATTAACCAAATATCACCTCCTCCAAGTGGACCTAACTCAGCTACTGGCAGATATATCACGTCGCCACCTTTTCCTAGAAATATGGACAGTTGATGATAATGATTATAACTATGATATGATTATAAGATGTGATAATGCTAATGTAGTTATGTTTCAAGTATGTTTGAGCAATGTTTTTTCTCTCGCACCACCTAATCAATTAATGCAGTTTGAATCAAAATATAACTATGATATGATTATAAAATGTCCTAATGCTACTGTTGTTTGTTATTGGAACCTCAAATTTGTATGCCTTCTATGTTTGATGATATGATTATAAAATGTCCTAATGCTGCTGTTGTTTGTTATTGGAACCTCAAATTTGTATGCCTTTTATGTTTGATGATATGATTATTATCAGATTAATTATATATATACACATACACACACACATATATATATAGCTATATATGTACATACATATATGCATAACCATATATATGTATGTATATACATGCATAAATATAATTAATCTAATACTAAACAATCTCATAATTACTATATACTATTGCTCATTTCATCTAACTTACAGCCATATGTAAAAAAATACACATTTTTTCAGTATTACTAGGTCATTGCCAA
>VDFB02353493.1:161645506-161658458 GCA_007258455.2 Sequoia sempervirens | reverse complement strand
AAAATTGTGAAAAATATTTTAAAACACACGTAAAAATTTTAAAATTTTATTTTGAATGTAAATATTTAAAGTATAAAAATATTTAAATTTTCAAAAATTATTTCCATTAAATTAATTTTAAATATTAAAAATTTTGATATCTTTAATATAAATTAATAATAGAAATTTTGATAAAAATAAATTTTAAAAAATAAATTTTGATTATGAATTTAAAAAAATCAAATCAGTCAAAATTGTTTTTATTATCCAAAATACTAAATAAATAAATTATAGAATATTATAATATAATATATTGACCAAAATCTATTATCCAAAATATAATGAATACAATTTGAAGAGCATGAATTATTGATTATATATATATATATATATATATATATATTTAAATAATAATCAGTATTGAACATCTCATATTTAAGTATAACTTAAATATTAAAATTTGATGTATAAGTTTATAAAATATAATATAATTTTTTTTTGAATTATGGTTAGGGCTAGGTTTCAATTAGTAAAATAGTTATAATTAATATTGATATTAGAATCATGGTTAGTATTAGAGCCAGAATTATCATTAGAGTTGGAATGAGAGTTAAAGTTAGAATTCAATTATAGTTAGGGTTAGGTTTAAGTTAGGATTAGAATTCAATTAGGGTTAGGATTCAATTAGGATCATGGTTCAATTAAGGTTAGTATTAGGATTCAATTATAATTAAAATGGTTAATTAGTGTTTGGGGTAGGATTTAATTAGGGCTAAGATTCAATTAGGGTGGGTTAGGGTTCAATTGATGTTCAATTAGGGTAAGGGTTCTAAGATAAAGTTTGGGGTTAGGCTTAGGGTTGGGGTTAGAATTCAATTAGGGTTATAGTTAGAGTTACAATTATGGTAACAGTTAAGATTCAATTAGGAATTAATTATGGTTATGGTTATGTTTATGATTTATATTCAATTAGGTTTAGGGTTCAACTAAGGTTGGGATTATATTCAATTATAGTTAGGGCTAAAGTAATGTTAGGTTTAGGCTTCATTTAGGCTTAAGTATAGGGTTTAATTAGGGTTGCATTTAGAATTAAGGTTAGGGTTAGTGTTTAGGTTCATTTAGGATTGAACTTCAGTGGGATAGGATTAGGGATTTAGTTTAATTAAGGTTGAATTTCAACAAGATTAGGGTTATGGTTATGGTTAGGATTCTAAGATAGATCCTAAGGTTAGGGTTTACATTCAATTAAGGTTAAGTATCTATTAAGGTTAGGGTTAGGATTTCCAAGATAAGATCAGAGTTAGGGCAAGAGTAAGGATTAGGGTTAGGGTTGGGAATTAATTAGTGTTAGGGCTAGGGCCTAATTTGGGTTAAGATTCAATTAGATTTAGGGTTAGGGTTCAATTGATGTTCAATTAGGGTAAGGGTTGTAGGATAAAGTTTGGGGTTAGGGTTAGGATTGCGGTTAGAATTCAACTAGGATTAGGGTTAGGCTTACAATTACTGTAAGAGTTAAATTTCAATTAGGACTTAATTAGGGTTATGGTTAGGGTTCATCTTTAATTAGGATAATTAAGATATACAATTAGAATAATGGTTAGCCTGTTCATATTTAATTAGGGTCAGGGTTCAACTAAGGTTAGGATTGGGATTCAACTATAGTTAGAATTAATGTTAGGGTTAGTGTTTAGGTTTAATTTGGGTTGAACTTCAATGCGTTAGAGTTACAATAAGGGATATGGTTCAATTAAGATTGAATTTCAATAGGGGTAGGGTTAGGGTTAAGGTTCTAAGATAAATCATAGGCTACAAGCCTTATAATACAACTGATGTAAATTATATACTTATTCATTCAATATAATTTCCTCATGTTTAGACAACATTCATTCTCCTTAGTTATATTCAATATCATACACATGTGGTAGTGTTGTACATTCCTAGAAGATAAGCCAATGATATCATATTATTATGCAACTAAAGAATCCATTACAACAAACACACATTAATCAAATTTCTAAAATGGATTCAAACAAGTTGATATATATCGGGTTTCCTATATAGATTATGTAATAAGATAGATAAAAGAACATAGGAATATTATTTATGATATTTATAGAAATCAAAATCATAGTTGATATAAAATAAAATTTTAACAAGTGAAATTGCTAGAATTTGGAAAATTATAAAAAAAGTAATTTAATAGAGTTTCTAATATTTGTAAAAATCAAAATCAAAATTCTAATAAGTGAAAAGTTAGAGTTTCTAAAATTTAGAAAATTAAGTATAAAATAAATATTCTAAAATTGATATTTCATATAAAACTAAGTTTCTAAATTAATATACTTAAAATTAAAAAATATTCAAGATATTTTTAAAATGAAATTTCATTTGATCCTTTTTAGATAGATTTATTTAAGTAATATTTTTAATGAAAATAAAATATCTTTAATTTGAAAACATTTCAAAAACATTTCAAAAATAAAAAATCATTCATATTCTCCAAATTTTAAGTTTACTTATATGGTTTGAGGTACAATTATCATTTATTAATGTTCAAAGTATTACAATTAGGGTTTGCAAAAGTTCAATTATGCTTTGGGTTCAAGTTCAATGACAAATAGGCTTCAATTAGGATAATAATCATATAAGAATAATATTATTTTATATTAAAAAATTATTTTCCCTTATAATTATTTTTATAATATATTAATATATATTAATAATTATATTTTAATATAACAATAAAAGTTAATAACAAACTTAACTTATTATTAGGGTTAGTTAATATATAATTTAAAGTTTTTTTATTAATATAATAATCAATTATTAACTATTATAGTGAGGATTAGGGTTAACTTATTATTATAATTAATTATAATAATAAAAATAGTCTTATGAATAAATTATACTTAACATTCACAAAACATATAATAGTAATTACGATTACAATTATGAGTTGGGGTTAGGGTTTCTTCTTGGAGTAAGAATTAGAGTTGGCATTAGGATTCAATTAGTATTATACAAGGGACTAGGATTTCAGCTTGGGGTGAGATTTAGAGTTGACATTAGGATTCAATTAGTATTATCCTTAGCATTATGAATAATTAATCATTTTATTATCAAAGCAAAATAGGTTAAAGTTATAAGATTCATGTAATTAAATTATGTAGAGATTTTGAAAAAAAATATATAAGGAGATCAATTATGCATGCACTTAATAATATATTGTTAAAATAAAATTACAAAATGGAATACAAAAAATTGATATCTATGGGTGTTTCCTATATAGATTATGTAATAAGATAGAAAAACTAGTATATATGTATATTTAAAGCTTCATAGAATTATCTTTTTAACAAAATGAATTATATATATATAGATAGATAGATAGATAGATAGATAGATAGATAGAGAGAGAGGGAGAGCTCCACAAAATTATATTAGTCATATAATGTATTTTAAATTAGATATGATTTTATGGTAAACCTCCATTTTCTATGAGGAGTAAGTCATTATACAATTATATATATATATATATATATATATATATATATATATATATATATATATATATATATATATATATATATATATATATATATATATATTAAATCATGTTACTATATATTAGAATTTAATATTCTAAAAAATTTTAAACAAACATTAGAATTTATATTCACTTTAACAAATTTAAAGATTTATCTAAAATCAAATTTATAAATTATAAATAAAAATTTATTTTTATCAAAATTTCTATTATTAATTTATATTAAAGATATCAAAATTTTAATATTAAAGAAATAATTGTCTTCACTAAATATTTATTTATTTTACATTAAAATAAAATTTTATTAATATTTTAAATAATTTTTACAATTTTAAAATTTTAATTAAATTGATTGATTTGATATTTTTTAAATTCATAATCAAAATTTATTTTTATCAAAATTTCTATTATTAATTTATATTAAAAATATCGAAATTTTAATATTTAAATTAATTTAATAGACATAATTTTTTGAAAATTTAAATATTTTTTATACTAAATATTTATGTATTTTACATTAAAATAAAATTTTATTACGCCGAAGGCGTTACCTATTTGAAAAGAACGAGCTAACTCGGACGATCGATGGTTGGCATCATCTGAGGACAGTGCAAGACGGTAAAAATGTCCAACACCGTTGGATCTTTTGCCATTATTAATATTTTGTTTTACCTTTCTTTCGCCGGCAGCGGGAAAGAGACTCTACGTTTTTTTAACCGGCAACGGAAGAGAGATTCAATTCTTTATATTGTCTATGCTTTTGGAGATTTCCGTTCCCCTATTTTTCTTGGCTGAACATGAAAAACAAAGAGAAAAATATTTATTGATTTTTTTTAATAATTTTCTTTAGAAAACCTTGATAAATAATTAAAAAATTAGTGAAGACCTGCAGTCGTGGCGTAGGTATTACGGGCCAATGTGCCCTTCAGTAATATGTTGATCTGATCAAAACTTTACATATTTATTAATAATTTTAAAAGTTTAATTAATTTATTTTTAAACTATTGGTGTATTAACTTTAAAATGAAAAATTATTAAATATAAATATAATACAATATATAATATATTTTTTAGAATATGAATTAAATTATATATAATATAATTAAGTTTATTTTTATATATAATATTTTATTTATATAAATTATATTAAATATAAATATAAACTATTATAATTAATAATTAATATATTTTTATATATTGCATATTAAATTAGTATATCAATATGATAAAATATAGAATTAATAGATAATATAATATAATAATATTAATTATTATATATTGAGAATGGCGGAAGAGGAGCAGGGCGAGGAAAACCAGATTAGGAGGCCTGAACCTGGTAAAGGCGTCAATGGTAGTGTGGGAAGACAAGCACCACTAATTAACAATCGTGTAATAGAGGAATGAAGGAAATCTTGGTAGATTTGAAAGGGATTGTGGAAGAAGATGTAGTTTTTGAAAAAACTGCCATTATAGGGCGTTTTTTGGGTAAGTGATACTCGCAGAAAGAAATTGAGGAATGGGTAGTTAAAATTTGGCAGGGAAACATAATAATAAATTTTTTACCCAAAGGCTTTTTCATCGTTGTAATGGAGAGCAAAGAAATAAAGGAGAAAGTTTTAAGTAATGATAGATGGAAAAATGGTGAAAGTTTTCTCTATCTGCAAAAATGGGAGAGGAATTTCAATCCTCTTCTTTGTAATCCACAAAATGGACTGGTCTGGCCGATGCCTCACCAAAATTGGGGATTCCATGGGGCTTGCAATCGACATTGATCTCAGAAATAATGAAACCTTGATATATGCAAGGATCCAAATCTTGGCGATTTATGATATACTGGAGGAGATATTGTTGGTTATGGAAAATGGTGTTTGGAAGCAAGAAGTTGAAGTTGAAAAAATAAAAACTTTCTGTTTGAATTGTAATCGACGAAATCATAATGAAATAAATTGTAGGAACAAGGAAAAAAAGACTAAGGAAGTCTGGCAGAAAAAAGGCCAGACCTTTAAAATGGCAGGAGCGTCTGAAGCCCAAAATGAAGAAGAAAAAAGTGAGTGGGCAATTGTGGTGGCGGATCCAATCGCTTCAAGAGATCCTACAACCGTTGAGATCATGGAGGAAGGGGAAATTTATGAACATAATTTGGTATCAGAGATCCCATTGCTGTAGTTTGGCGTGACTCAAAATTTGATTGCAAATTTTGAAAGTGAGGATGAGTCCGGTCAAGAGGTAAAGGAAACTCAGGATGTAGTGGAGCCAAGAAGCATCTGCCAAACAACAAAGAAGCCTTCGGGTGTCAGGGTTGGTAGAAAAACAAACAAATAAAAACGTGAAGAGAAAGCACAAAAAGGGGATCAATCCTCAATAAAACATTATATGATAAGGTCCAAGGGAGGATGCACCTCCCTTGAGGGAAGATGAAATTCCTCATGTGGAACGTTAGGGGTCTGAATGCCCCTAACAGGAGACGACTGGTGAAACGCTAGTTAGAATGTTTGGACGCATATGTCATTTTGTTGCAAGAGACAAAGTTGATGGACCAGGAAACAATAACATTTGTGAATTACTGCAAAAGGTGGAAAGGCGAATTTGTCAATGCTAAAGGAGAATCTAGCGGGATTGGAGTCCTATGGAACGATTCAAAAACTAATATAAATATCATAAGGAGGCATCACTCATGGATGAAAATGGAGGTAAATTCAAAGGTAACCAACCTAAAACTTTGTGTTTCCAATATATATGGTCCAATTAGAACAGAGGATAAGAAAGTTGTTTGGTGCTCTATTCTAAAAGAGCTCAATAATTCTAAAACTATAGTGGGGGGGATTTTAACACAATTTTGGATCTTTCTGAAAAAAACATAGGGGCTCAAGGAAGATCTTTCAATCACAAAAAGATTTTGTGCATTTTGTTGATGAAAGTAATTTGATAGATATTAAAACTCCAAATGACATTTATACATGGACTAATAGGAGAAAAGGGTTCACTAGTATTGCTGAACGACTAGACAGGTTTCTAGTTTCTGAAGGGTGGTTGCAGGAAGAATTTTTGCTGAAGGCTTTAATCTGCCCTTCACCGATTTCTGACCACTTTCCTGTGGAGCTTGTCATTGTGGAGAAGGCTAAACAAACCAAGGAGCACTTTAGGTTTGAAAAAATGTGGCTGAGAAGTGAAGGCTTTTTGGATCTCCTTAAAGGCTGGTGGCTAGAACCCATAAATCTACAAGGTTCCAAAATGTTCATATTCCATAAGAAGCTCAACTGTATGAAGGAACGTCTCAAAGAGTGGAATAAAACAATTTTTAAAAATATTTTCAAAGAAAAGCTTAGACTGGAGGAAGCTCTTGCAGATTTGAGTGAGAAAATCATAAGGCAGGGGATGACATTGGAAGAATTTGAAGAGGAGAAGACTTTGATGTCTCAATACAATGAAGTTTTAGCTAGGGAGGAAATCTACTAGCAATCCAAGTCAAGGGATACGCGGTTGCAGGAAGGTGACTTAAATACAAAATTTTTCCATAATTCAACAAAAATAAAAAGGAGTTGGAACAAAATTGTACAAGTAAAAGATAAGCAAGGCCAATTGTTCACCGAAGAGGAGAATATCCAGAAGGTAGGGGTGGATTTTTTCAAAGAACTCTTGGAGGAGAATGGTGAAGCTAAGTGGCGGGTATCACATATTTTGGATACTTTGAACACAAAGGTGACTGCAGAAATGAATGCAATGCTGGTGGAGAAGGTGTCTCTGGAGGAAGTTAAAGCAGTGACTTTTCAAATGAAGCCAGAAAAGGCCCTTGGCCCTGACGGGTTTAGTGCTATGTTCTATCAATTTTTTTGGGAATTTATCAACAGGGATCTACATGGTGTAGTGGAGGAATCGAGGCGAAAGTCAAGCATGCTTAAGGATATAAATAATACCAATATAGCCTTAATACCAAAAAAGGAGGTTTGCGAATCCTTTGCAAATTTTAGACCGATTTATTTGTGCAACACGATTTATAAAATTGTGTCAAAAGTAATGGCTAATAGACTAAAGTTAATATTGCCTAGCATAATTTCTCAGGAGCAGAGCGGGTTTATTCTAGGTAGGAACATACTGGATGGAATCATTATTTTGCATGAAATTCTACATACCCTTAAGAAATCTACAAAAAAAGGAATAGTGGTCAAGCTAGATATGAGCAAAGCTTACAACAAGGTGCAGTGGTGTTTTTTGCTCAAGGTGAAGGAATGTCTTGGTTTCGATAAGAAATGGATAAATTGGGTGTTTGCATGTATTTCCTTGCCAAGATATTCAGTAATTGTCAATGGGATACCCTGCGGATTCTTTGGCAGTGTTAGGGGCATATGTCAAGGTGATCCATTGTCACCATTTCTGTATGTGTTGATGGCGGAGGCGCTAAGTTGTTACATAAAGTCTAATCACTGATCTGGTCAGTGGAAAGGCATCGAAGTTTCATCAGTTGTGCCACCTATTACGCATCAATTTTTTGCTGATGATACCTCCTTATGTGGTCAAGCATCTTTGGAGGAAGTTGAAGTAATTGGGGAAACTTTAGCACGGTGGGAACTTGAATTTGGGTAGCAAATAAATAAAATGAAATCAGAAATATATGTTTTTAATACGTGCAAGAGGGTCTAGCTCAGGATTGCTGCTCGTTTGGGGTTTAATATTGGCTCTTTGCCGGCAAGATATCTGGGGATTCCTCTGTTCACAAGGCAAAACAAATCGGGTCTTTGGGAGGATACCATTAGGAAATGGAAGTCAAAAAAAAAACTGGCGAGGAAGGTTGCTAACCTTAGTAGGAAAACTGACAATGTTGAAAGCTGTGGTGGTTGCGATCCCAATTTTTATGCTTTCTTGCATGCAGTTAACGAAAAAGGTGGCTAATCGCCTTAAAGGCTTTCAACGTAAGCTCTTGTGGGAAGGGGCCCATGACAAGAAGAAGATCCCTCTTTTGGGATGGGAGATGGTTTTGAAGCCAAAAGCCATAGGGGGCGTAGGTGTTAGAGATTTGGAAATGCAAAATAAGGCGCTTGGTGCCAAAGTTATATGGAGAATGTAGAAATTCCCATATGCCACTTGGTGCAAGATTCTTAAGGAAAAGTATCTAGACTCTCTGGAAAGTGAAAGGGTGTTCACGATTGCCAATCCACAGAAGGGGTCAGTGGTTTGGAATTTTTTGTTGAAATGTAAGCCTATCATAACTGAGCACCTAACTTGGGTAGTGCAGGATGGTAGTAGGGTGGACTTCTGGCATGATTCATGGAATGGCTACGAACCTTTGGATAAGTTGTCGGGCATGGAGGATTCAATAGAATTGCCAGCCTTGCAATATGGGAAGTTTCTAAAGGGTTATGTAAACTGTTGGCAGGATAGGGGAGAATTGTATTTGAATGGAAAGATTTTTCCTTTCTAGGATCATATCAAAAAATTAAGTTGGTTGCCGAACTTGCAAGAAGAAAAATTCTTTTCACAAGGCTTCTGGACACCATCAACTAGTGTGCGGCCAACACAGGAGAACACTCACCTAAGCTTGGCTATGATATTTAGCGATATGTTCTTACAAATCAGGCTTGGCCATCACAACTTTGTGGGGGTAAGTTCGTGCTCCCAAAAGCTGGGGCTTTTGCCTGGACAGCTTTGTACGAAAGGATACTAACAGGGGAAAGGCTCTAAAGGATTGGCATACAGGGTCCTCATAGATGTGTTTTGTGTGAGGGCAGTTTGGAGTCTGCTTCCCATCTATTGCTCCAGTGCAAGATGGCACAGGCATGCTAGAATTTTTTTTGCACAAAATTGGGATGGTGTGGTCCTCTCTACAACACGCTTTATGAAGTCTTTCAAGCATGGCCCATGTTATACAATGGGTCGGCTATGGATGGGTTGTGGATGGAAGTCCCATCTATGATAATTTGGCATTTGTGGAAAGAAAGGAATGCACGTATTTTCACAGAAAATAAAACATCTTTAAGGGGGGTCCTCGTCAAAATTGAAATGGGGGTCTGTGAGCACTTTAATGTCATTGCTAGAAACAAAAAATACAAGTTTCTTTCGGCATGGGATCAAGGCATGATAAAAAATTGGCCATTGCTAGAACCCCCTAAAGGGTACTTGCTTCACAGCAAAGGGGGAAGGGGGCAAGCAAAATGGTTCCTCCCTCCTAGTGGCAGACTAAAGTTGAACTTTGACGGGGCCTCTAGGGGCAACCCGGGTCCCTCTGGGGCAGGATTTGTCCTGAGGAATGCTAAAGGTGTTGTCATTTGCGCGCTCTCAAAAAAATTACCCCCAGGTTCCAATAATGAAGTAGAATTTGCAGCATTGCTCGAAGGGCTAAATTACTATGTTGACAATTCCAAGCGGGACATAGATATTGAAGGTGACTCACAGATTGTGATAAAGGCAATAATATCAAAGTCTACGCCAAATTGGAGATTAAACATGTGGGTTACTAAAATCATTGTAGCCTTGGACCAAGTAGGGGACTACAACATAAAACATGTTTATAGGGAGGCAAATGGGGTGGTCGACTTGCTCTCGAAGGCTGGCGTGGACCAAAATGTTGGAAAGGTGTTTTCAAATCTTCCTTTGTGTTGGGCAGGTATGGATGTTGTTCTGGAAAAGGACCTAAAGGAAAATGCCAGCTAAGTTCATTCTTGAGCCAGTGGTGGCACCGGTCTCGTGGTAATTCAGGCAAGGAACCAATTTCCAGGGGCTTGTGGTGTGGTTCATTGTGGCAGGATAAGGGTTGCGTTGGAGTTTAGTATAGGGGAGTATTGGTTGTCGAGGCTGGGCATGGGATGGCAGCTTCTTCTAACAGTGTAGGAGGGGTTATCTCCTCGATCTAGATGGAACAAATAAGGTAGGACATAAAGGCCCAAGTAATGGTCAGGTTTTGTCTTTATTTTTAGGCCAACCTGCAGCAAAGGGAGGTGTTTTTCACATCTTGAATATAATCTAGAAGCAATGGCTGTTGTAAATTTCTCTCTTGGTGTAATTGCTCTGATTTTAATACAATGTGTGCTACCCACTAAGGTAGTGATTTTCTCAAAAAAAATAAAAAAATTATATATTATATTTTATAATAAAAAATTATTATAATCAATATATTTTTATATAGTACAAATTAAACTAATAATTATATATTATTATCTCTCCATTTCCTCTCTTACCATCTTTCCCTTTATCTCTCCTCTATAACTATATCTATATCTATATTTCTATTTCTTTTTCTCTCTCTCTCTCACTCCTCTCTATATCTTTATGTTCCTCTATCTCTCTTTTGATCTCTCTATCTCTTTCCATATCTCTCTCTATCTCTGTAAATCACCTTATACACATACACACACACACACATAGATATATATATATATATATATATATACTCTCTCCCTCCTCTACCCATTTCTCTCACTTTCTCTCCCTCCCTCTCTCTTGTTGAAAATGAAGGTAAATTATGTAGTGAAAATTAGCTTAAAATATATAAATCCTATAACTATTGATTCAATTTTAGTATTCTTTGTCACAAATCCTTGGAAATGATTAATCTTGAATTAGATGAATTTTAAAGTTGTAGAAAGTAGACAGAAGATTTATAGAAGAAATATAAGACAAAATAGAAAGAACACTGCATGTACGTGGAGAAACCCTTTCGGGAAAAGACTTTTGAAAAATCCACCAAGAATTTGATCTTGCTTGTATTATTTAACCTTTGAATGAGTTACAATAATACTGATTCAATTCTCCTTGATATGCTTCCTTTGTTCTTCAACCTTTCTTCTTCACAACTTGCAATATTTTCTCACGCAACTCTCTCACACAATTGTTGCAATAATAGACTATATTCTTGCTTACAAACTTATAAGAGTTATCAAATATATAATCACAAAGCCTCTTGAGAAAATCCATGCCTAGAGGTGCCAAGTTGAGTTCACACATGCAAGACAAAGTCAAACAAGAGTCTCCCTCAAATTTGGAACCCAACATTGAAGTTTTAACCTCATAGTTATCAAAAATATCTCAAACATGCTCATCCTCCAAGAAGGTGTCCAAAATAGGTCCCACTTAATTGAGCATTAGAAATATCTTCTCCATGCATTAGTTGTAACTCAAAGATCCCAACTTGGGCGCCCAAAGTGAGCCCAAGTTAATATTTGTTAATTGAAACATATTTGTCACCCATTCATGAAAAATGACATGCATGAATGATCCTCCATCTGTTAATTGAATGTAGCCAAATGTTATCTATCCATGCAACTCAAGTCAACTGAGATTAACTAACATGCAATTGAAGACAGCTGAAACTGAATTGAATTGAACTGAACTGAACTGAACCTCAATCCCTATTTTCTAGGATCTCAACATGCATAAATCAAACTCCCTATTTTTTAGGAACCTTAGATGCATTTTTGAAGTGTACTCAATTCACCAACCAACTAATTGAACTAAGGTGGACCCCCACCTCCCATGTGTGCACCCACGTGTTCCTATTTTGTAGGAGATATCCTAAGGCATACCCACATGCTCCTAACACTTAGTAATAACTACAATTGTCAAATTAAATATTTATTTCATTCCAAATGAATCCCTTTCTAATCCTAGTGTTGTGAAACACATTATGAGGAATTAGGAGATACATGAAATATGATTAGAATGCAATTAAATGGCATCCTATTCCCAACATTCTTCCACTTGACATTATACATTGCAATTATTCTAAACAAGGAATCATTATTATAATCAAGTACATGACTCAAGGTCAATGGCCTTCTTGCACCAACTAATCAATCCATGCCAACTTCAAAAGCAACTTGCATAATCATGAAGCTCTAAGCAAATGATTAAAACTCAAAACCGAAACTGCCTCTTTGGAGGCATGTAAAACCATTGAGTGTGTTGAACTCACATTCAACCAAGGTGTAGGCTCCTCAATCTTTTCTGTTGGAAAAAGCTTTTCTTACAAGTAATCATTCCAACACATGTCTCTAACCATAAGAGAACCCAAGCCTCACCTATTTCTCCAAGTATCCATGAGGACCTATATCCAACCAATCCATGCTAAACTCCAAATGTAACACAACACTATCATGAAGTAATCAAGCAAATGATTAATGTACCCAATACAAAGAGAACTACTATGATCAATGTCAAAGCTACAATCTTGAACATAAACATGATATCCATGATCTAACCATCTCCTCCTAGGAGATCACATGCACCATAACATATATACATCCTGGTCTCAAGAGAACATGTAATATGCCAAACTCTAAACTAGTATCAAGAGTATAACATGACATCATAAAAAATACACTCTAAACCAAGAAACCATATCTCCAATCACCTGAAGATAACCCTACCAATGATCCATCCACATCACTGCCAACAAATCCCATTGAACTGTGGTATCGAGTCACACATGGCATTGTG
>VDFB02353493.1:161630770-161645406 GCA_007258455.2 Sequoia sempervirens | reverse complement strand
ATTTAAATGTATACTTATAATATTATAATGACCTAAATATATTTTTATTAAAAATATATAAATATACAATAAAATTATTCATTAATATTCCTAATTTATAAAATCAATATAATTATAAAATTAAATTTCAAAAGAAAAAACATAAAATAATTATCTTACTCTAAGTTAAGATTTATTTAAATTTTATTTTAGATTTTTAATTATTTATCAATTTAAAAGAATATATGTGTGTATGTGTATATATATGTATATGTATACATGTCTGTTTGTATATACATATATATAATTTCAACATTTTTACTATTAATCAATTTAAAATAATTAAAATATTAAAATATAAACTGATATAAAAAATTAAAAAATATGCATTAATATTTAAAAATATATAAACTAATTAGAATTTAGATATTTTAAAAGTATATTTATTTTTAAAAAATTAAGATAAAGTGATACTTCTTAATATCTTTTAAATAATTGTATTTAATATATTTAAACTAATTAATTAATTTCTAAATTTCTGAATTTTATATATATTACATAATAATTTACCAACATTACAATATAATTAATTTATAAATTCACATTATTAATAAAGTAAAATCAGGTCTAAAATAAAAGTAGCATCTAAAATATGCAAAAGTTTTTTAAATCTAGGGGTAGTACAAAAAGAATAATCATGATATAAATATATATGAGCTATAATCAAATTTACTAGATGATAGGAGTTCTAATATATCAAAAACTTTAAATTAGAATTCACTAGGAAAGTTTGTTGACATACTCTTAGGAATATATATTTTATTTGTAAACATTTTCAATGTGTCTTACATTACATAAATGAATAGTTAGTAGAAGGTTAATTTTAATTAAAAAAATTATAAATTCCTAGCCTAATCCAAATTAGGCAAAGATTCATCTTTTCTTTTAACTTTTTTAGGTTATTATAATTATTTTCTAGCAATTTTCTTTTCAAATCTTTTTTTCCTTTCAAAATATGATTACAAGCATAATTGATATTATTCATACTATAATTTAAAGAGTTAAGAGTAGTGTCTTGATTTTCAAAATCTAGCCACCATTAGACTACATGTTTTAAATATTTTTATTGTAGTGTGACAAAATATTTATTCATCTTAAAGAAAAATATAACTCCATTGCATAACTTCATAAGTAGTCTTCTAATTCAAAAAATAACTCATTCTTCCTAGCTCTCTATTGAAACAATAAGGCTTTAATATAAACAAAAAATAAATATTTATCAATATCATTACTCACATTATCAATATAACCTAATAAGAATGCATGTCACATAAATTATTTGTTATTATCCCAACAAATACTCCTATAAAGAAACGTGGACCAAATACTTTTAAAAAGGGACAATAAAAAAATACATCAGAACATGTTTCTTGTATATTGCATTTAAGGACCATTCCATAACATCTAGCTTAGAGATATTTTTAATATAGAACTAATATGCATGAACAATAATCATCTAAAATGGGAGTTTTTCTATTCAATCCAAGGAGAAAAAATATTTTTCAATTTAGACTCTTAAATTTCAAAGGAATAGTTTAACCACAATAAAGGTTAAGGTATTCATAAATGCCCTATATACATGCTAGAAAATAATATAAATACTTAGTGGAAAAAAAATTTAGATATGCTCCATCCTTTCATTGATTATTTTCGTAAATTTTACATTAAAAATAAACTTAAACTAATTAGTTAAGTTTCCCAATGCCACATATCATGTGGAATATGTTCTTCTCTAAGTATTAATAATTTGCAAGCTAATTCTAATATCCTCTAAAGAGAATTATTAAATTGTTATTAAATCAACTTGCACAAGAGAATAATATAATATGAAATATGCTTCAAATACTTGACACTAATGTCACTTTGAAGGCCAACCTCCAATCTTCTTCGAGGAGGATACCTCCAATATTCTTCAATATGAACTCAATACTCAACATGACGAAAATAACCAACCTATACCTCCTATATATACTATACTTATGCCTAGGATATCACCCAAGCTAACCTAGATAACCCTATATAAGCCTTAGGCTGACCTAAATAACTAAATAATATAATAATAATAATAATAATATGACTTAAATTAATAGTCAAAGTAGCCACAATATGACTACTCATAACCTTATACACACTATAGAGGTAGGGGCATAACATTTCCCTCCTCTTTACAAAAGCATTGTCCTCAATGGTAACTTTTCTTATTCCTATTCTTCATCTCATTTTTTACTTCCACTTCTTCTATTGTTATTTCTTGTTCTTCTTATTCTTGTTTCTTCTTAGTACTAATTTATCATAAATAAATCTTCATAATAAATGGATACCAAATGTAAGGAAATATAGATAGATTTTTACACTAACCCTAATATGAAATTATTCTATGTCCATCCTATGAGAAAAGATATCATGATAGCATCATCAATATATACACTATAGCAACATTCTAGCATAAACCATACATAACAAGAATTAAAGATAAAAATGTTCCACACAAAAGAAAGAGATACCAATATACCTTGGCTAGACTAGTTTTCAAAAAACTCAGCTTCTAAATCACCAAAATGAAAGTATATCTAGCAACAAAAATATTCACAATACAATATCAATCTTTGATCCTTAAAATGAAAATCAACACTCTCAACTATGGAAGAAAGAATGCAAGATGTAATATATTATTACAACAATGAGAAATCATTGTTATTATTCTCATGGGACCTATCCAAAAATAAATGAGACCCAAAACTCTCAGTATGTACACCTCAAGATCTTCTCATCAAGCAGTCTAAGCCAAACACGAATCTCCACATACAATTAGGAAGTACAAGTTGATCAAGTGATTGATCAACAAGTGCCAAAAGACTCCATCCTATTCATCTTTGCTATTAGAAAGAGAACAGCAAGTAAGAGAAACTCATTAGAAACTTTCCAGCCACCTTTATTCCCATTATTTAATGCCCCGAACAAAAATAACCAATGCATCCAATGTATAAATAAAAAATACTCAAAAATCTCTATAATAGCTCATTTGTTCCCTTAAACTACAACATACATCGTAAACATCAAAAGCTTTTACAATTTTGAATATATTTTATAATTAAATATTCTTCTAACAAACCAAAATAACCATATGCTCATTTCACCACGACCCACCACAAAATAATTTATTCCACTCCACCTTTATGCCCCTTCATTTGTTCCAAATCACAAAAGCATTCAAATAGAAAATGTAGCCTCTGGTTTTCTTGTCCCTGCTTAATAACACATGCGTATCTCTCCTCTTCATTATTTCCAACTATTCATTATTTTATTTTCCTTCTTCCCCCCTTGCATATAAGTTGATGCAGCCTTTTACTTTCTTGTTCGATGATTCACAGAACGAAACCAGAAATGGGCCCGTGACAGATGTTCTAAGAAGGCAGGCAAGATTTTCTAAGAAGGCAGGCAGGATTTTCTAAGGAGGCAGGCACTAATATCTTTTCTAGAAAATGTAAAAAGTCTATTCCACGATTTCAGCTTTCCTGCATGATTTTCTTATTCTAAAGGATTGTGGGAGTCGTGAATCACAGTGACACTGGCACTAGCTTTAATTAATTATAAAGACTGCATTCAAGAACTACCTCAGATGCTACCTCAGTGCTGTACAAAGAGTTTTTTAATCGACCATGAATTCCCATGCCTTAGAAAAGCTCAAATAAATTGCTTACCAAGCCCCTCAGTTCTCACATTATTGCAGCAGAAGCGACAATGGAGTGTAACAACCATTCAGATTTAGTAAGTCTTCGAGACTTTAACGTGGAAGAAGATGTTGAGGACTTCCTTGCATGGGCAGGAGACAACCAGGTGGCAAAGTATACGACGTGGAGTCCCTGTGCAGCCATGGAGGAAGCCAAGCAGTTTCTTGTTAAAATGCAGCAGGCAGTTCCACCACATGAGTCATGGTTCAAGGCTGTGTGTCTCAATGGAAAGCCTGTGGGTCACATCAAGCTGGAGCTGAGGACCCATGAAAATGGGGTTAGATATGGGAGAATAGGATATGCCCTGGGAAGGGAGTATTGGAGGAGAGGAATTACAACACAAGCAGTCAGGCAGTGTTTGAAGATGGGTTGCACTGATCTCAGTTTGGAGAGTGTGGAGGCCCTGGTTTTACCTGAGAATATGGCTTCCATCAAACTGTTGGAGAAGGTGGGATTTAAAAGAACGGTTTCTTACTATGAGTATGTTAATGTCAAGGGCAATACTCAACAGTGCTTACTCTATACCTTCCATGAATCTCATCTGATATAATCACATGCAAATCTCTGTGTGGTGGCTCTTTATTGTCCCTTTCTCCTCAGTTTACAAGGTGAAATAATTTTGAGCAGTTGAAGGTGTTATTCATTCATTCTTTCTTTTCTTTTTGTTAAAAATAAGTGCTTTTTAGAAAGTTTATAATAAAATTAAAGGTTGCCGTATAATTGGTGTGGATGATGGCCTATTTTATGATTACATCATGGAAAAGATTCAAATCTGTTAGAGGTAAAATTGGATCAAGTTGAACTTTTGATGATTTTGATGAACTAATTCAACTTGCTTGTAATAATATGTAAACAACTTCTAATTTAAATGTATACTTATAATATTATAATGACCTAAATATATTTTTATTAAAAATATATAAATATACAATAAAATTATTCATTAATATTCCTAATTTATAAAACTCAATATAATTATAAAAATAAATTTCAAAAAGAAAAACATAAAATAATTATCTTACTAAGATTTATTTAAATTTATTTTAGATTTTAATTATTTATCAATTTAAAAGAATATATGTATGTATATATATATATGTATATGTATACATATCTATTTGTATATATAATTTTTAAACATTTTTACTATTAATCAATTTAAAATAATAAAAGCATAAAATATAAACTAATATAAAACTAAAAATATGTACATTATTTAAAAATATATAACCAATTAGCCCTAGATATTTTTTAAAGTATATTTATTTAAAACAAATTAAGATAAAGTGATACTCTTAAATAATTATATTTAAAGATATTTAAACTAATTAATTAATTTCTAATTAATTTTATATATATTACATAATAGTTTACCAACATTAGGATATAAAAAAAATTATAAATTCACATTATTACTAAAGTAAAAATCAGGTCTAAAAATAAAAGAAGCATCCAAAATATGCAAAAGTTTTTAAATCTAGAGGTGAAAAGCAAAAAAGAATAATCATGATATAAATATATATGAGCTATAATCAAACTCTACTAGATGATAGGAGTTCTAATATATTAAAACTTACATTTGAATTGCTCAGGAAAGTTCAAGCTGACATACTCTTAGGAATAGTTATAGAAGGTTAATTTTAATTAAAACAATTATAAATTCCTAGCCTAACTCCAATTGTGCTTAACTTTTTTAGGTTCTTACAATTATTTTCTAGCAATTTTCTTTTCAAATCTTTTTTTCCTTTCAAAATATGATTACAAGCATAATTGATATCATTCATACCATAATTTAAAGAGTTAAGAGTGGTGTCTTGATTTTCAAAATCTAGCCACCATTAGACTACATGTTTTAAATATTTTTATTGTAGTGTGACAAAAAAATTATTCATCAATTTGTTGAATTAAAGAAAAATATAAGTCCATTGCATAACTTCATAAGTAGTCTTCTAATTCAAAAAATAACTCATTCTTCCTAGCTCTCTATTGAAACAATAAGGCTTTAATATAAAGAAAAAATAAATATTAATGAATATCATTACTCACATTATCAATATAACCTAATAAGAATGCATGTCACATAAATTATTTTTTATTATCCCAACAAATACTCATGTAAAGAAACATGGACCAAATATTTTTAAAAAGGGACAGTAAAAAAATACATCAGAACATGTTTCTTGTATATTACATTTAAGGACCATTCCATAACATCTAGCTTAGAGATATTTTTAATATAGAACTAATATGCATGAGCAATAATCATCTAAAATGGGAGTTTTTCTATTCAATCCAAGGAGAAAAAATCTTTTTCAATTTAGACTCTTAAATTTCAAAGGAATAGTTTAACCACAATAAAGGTTAAGGTATTCATAAATGTCCTATAGACATTCTAGAAAATCATATAAATACTTAGTGGAAAAAAATGTTAGATATGCTCCATCCTTTCATTGATTATTTTCCTAAATTTTACATTAAAAATAAACTTAAACTAATTAGTTAAGTTTCCCAATGCCACATATCATGTGGAATATGTTCTTCTCTAAGTATTAATAATTTGCAAGCTAATTCTAATATCCTCTAAAGATAATTATTAAATTGTTATTAAATCAACTTGCACAAGAGAATAATATAATATGTGCTTCCCAAATACTTGGATATAATGTCACTAAGGCCAACCTCCAATATTCTTCTAATATGAACTCCAATAACACTCAACATGATCTATATAATAATCAACCCATACCTCCTATATATACTATACTTATGCCTAGGATATCACCAAAGCTAACCTAGATAACCCTATATAAGCCTTAGGCTGACCTAAATAACTAAATAATAATATAATAATAATAATATGACTTAAATTAACAGTCAAAGTAGCCACAATATGACTAATCATAACCTTATACACACTATAGAGGTAGGGGCATAACATTTCCCTCCTCTTTACAAAAGTATTGTCTTCAATGGTAACTTTTCTTATTCTTATTCTTCATCTCATTTTTTACTTCCACTTCTTCTATTGTTATTTCTTGTTCTTCTTATTCTTGTTTCTTCTTAGTACTAATTTATCATAAATAAATCTTGATAATAAATGGATACCAAATGTAAGGAAATATAGATAGATTTTTACACTAACCCTAATATGAAATTATTCTATGTCCATCCTATCAGAAAAGATATCATGATAGCATCATCAATATATAGACTATAGCAACATTCTAGCATAAACCATACATAACAAGAATTAAAGATAAAAAGGTTTCACAAAAAAGAAAGAGATACCAATATACCTTGGCTAAACTAGTTTTCAAAAAACTCAACTTCCAAATCACCAAAATGAAAGTATATCTAGCAACAAAAATACTCACAATACAATATCAATCTTTTATCCTTAACATGAAAATAAACACTCTCAACTATGTAAGAAAGAATGTAAGATGTAATATATTATTACAACAATGAGAAATCATTGTTATTATTCTCATGGGACCTATCCAAAAATAAATGAGACCCAAAACTCTTAGTATGTACATCTCAAGATCTTCTCATCAAGTAGTCTAAGCCAAACTCCAATCTCCACATACAATTAGGAAGTACAAGTTGATCAAGTGATTGATCAACAAGTGCCAAAAGACTTCATCCTATTCATCTTTGCTATTGGAAAGAGAACAGCAAGTAAGAGGAAACTCATTAGAAACTTTCCAGCCACCTTTATTCCCATTATTTAATACCCTGAGCAAAAATAACCAATGCATCCAATGTATAAATAAAAAATACTCAGAAATCTCTATAATGACTCATTTGTTCCCTTAAACTAAGTTGAATTACAACATGCATCCTAAACATCAAAAGCTTTTACAATTTTAAATATATTTTATAATTGACTAAAACTATATTAAATATTCTTCTAACAAACCAAAATAACCATATGCTCATTTAACCACGACCCACCACAAAATAATTTATTCCACTCCAACTTTATGCCCCTTCATTTGTTCCAAATCACAAAAGCATTCAAATAGAAAATGTAGCCTCTGGTTTTCTTGTCCATGCTTAATAACACATGCGTATCTCTCCTCTTCTTTATTTCCAACTATTCATTATTTTATTTTCCTTCTTCCCCCCTTGCATATAAGTTGATGCAGCCTTTTACTTTCTTGTTCGATGATTCACAGAACGAAACCAGAAATGGGCCCGTGACAGATGTTCTAAGAAGGCAGGCAAGATTTTCTAAGAAGGCAGGCAGGATTTTCTAAGGAGGCAGGCACTAATATCTTTTCTAGAAAATGTAAAAAGTCTATTCCACGATTTCAGCTTTCCTGCATGATTTTCTTATTCTAAAGGATTGTGGGAGTCGTGAATCACAGTGACACTGGCACTAGCTTTAATTAATTATAAAGACTGCATTCAAGAACTACCTCAGATGCTACCTCAGTGCTGTACAAAGAGTTTTTTAATCGACCATGAATTCCCATGCCTTAGAAAAGCTCAAATAAATTGCTTACCAAGGCCCTCAATTCTCACATTATTGCAGCAGAAGCAACAATGGAGTGTAACGACCATTCGGATTTAGTAAGTCTTCGAGACTTTAACGTGGAAGAAGATGTTGAGGACTTCCTTGCGTGGGCAGGAGACAACCAGGTGGCAAAGTATACGACGTGGAATCCCTGTGCAACCATGGAGGAAGCCAAGCAGTTTCTTGTTAAAATGCAGCAGGCAGTTCCACCACATGAGTCATGGTTCAAGGCTGTGTGTCTCAATGGAAAACCTGTGGGTCACATCAAGCTGGAGGTAAAGACCCATGAAAATGGGGTTAGATATGGGAGAATAGGATATGCCCTGGGAAGGGAGTATTGGAGGAGAGGAATTACAACACAAGCAGTCAAGCAGTGTTTGAAGATTGGTTACACTGATCTCAGTTTGGAGAGAGTGGAGGCCTTGGTTTTACCTGAGAATATGGCTTCCATCAAGCTGTTGGAGAAGGTGGGATTTAAAAGAACGGTTTCTTACTATGAGTATGTTAATGTCAAGGGCCATACTCACCAGTGCTTACTTTATACCTTCCATGGATCTCATCTGATGTAATCACAAGCAAATCTCTGTGTGGTGGCTCTTGGTTGTCCCTTTCTCTTCAGTTTACAAGGTGAAATAATTTTGAGCAGTTGAAGGTGTTAAGTGTAATTTTCAATATTTTTTCTTTTGGAAATATCTTAACTAGCACCGCGACATCTGGCAGTAATGGGTATGCAGAAGAGGTGTGGATTAAGGTTAATTTGGAAAATTTTGGTCTATTTTTTTTATATATTTGTGTAGTACATGAGGTCAACTAGTAGACCATCTATCAAATGATGTTTGTGTAAAAAAATTCTTAGTGGAGAAGTGATAGTTTCAAATCAACTATGCAACCACTTATAGAGATCCCAATGTGACTAAAAAAATCTCTTAATTAGGAAGATAATCAAGCTCTATTACCTACAGGCTCATGTTATGTTCGCAATAGGGAGAGAGAGAGGGGAAGAGCAAGAGAGAGAGAGGGGGTGTAAGGAGATAAAGATAGAGAGGAAGATAGAGATGGAGATGGAGATGGAGAAGGAGAGGGATATGGAGAGGAGAGGGAGAGAATGAGAGAGAGAAATAGAAAGCTAAAGATAGAGATATGAAGGGATATAGATATAGAGGTCTATAAAGAGAGAGGGAGACATGTCTAGAGATGGAGAGGGAGAGAGGAAAATTGAGGTAGAGATGAAGTAGGGCGAAAGAGGAAGGGGGAGAAAAATAGATTGAGAGATAGAGGTAGAAGGAGAGATAAAGGCAAAGAGAGAGGGAGAGATAGAGAAGAGATAGAGAGATATAGAGAGATATAGACGAAGAGAGTATATATAGATGGAGAGAGTGAGAGAAATATGCAAGATAAAGAGAGATGTTGGGAATAGGATGTCATTTAACTGCATTCTAATCATATTTCATGTATCTCCTAATTCCTTGGAATGTGTTTCACAACACTAGGATTATGAGGGGATTAATTTGGAATGAAATAAATATTTAATTTGACAATTGTAGTTATTACTAAGTGTTACCTAGGAGCATGTGGGGACGCCTTGGGATATCTCCTACAAAATAGGAGCACATGGGTGTACACATGGGAGGTGGGGATCCACCTTAGTTTAGTTAACTGGTTGGTGAATTGAGTACACTTCATAAATGCATCTAAGGTTCCTACAAAATAGGGATTTTGATTTATGCATGTTGAGATCTTAGAAAATAGAGATTGAGGTTCAGTTTAGTTCAGTTCAATTTTAGTTGTCTTCAGTTGCATGTTATTTAATCTTAGTTGACTCAAGAGTTGCATGGACAGATAACAGGTGGCTACATTTAGTTAACAGATGGAGAATCATTCATACATGTTGTTTTGCATGAATGGTTGACAAATATGTTTTAGTTAACTAATATTAACTTGGTCTCACTTTGGGCGCCCAAGTTGGGATCTTTGAGTTACAACTAATGCATAGAGAAGATATTTGTAATGCTCATTTTAGTGGGACCTATTTTGGATGCCTTCTTGGAGGATGGGCATGTTTGAGATATTTTTGATAACTACGAGGTTAACACTTCAATGTTGGGTGCCAACTTTGAGGGAGACTCTTGTTTGACTTTGTCTTGCATGTGTGAACTCAACTTGGCACCTCTAGGCATGGATTTTCCCAAGAGGCTTTGTGATTATATATTTGATAACTCTTATGAGTTTGTAAGAAAGAATATAGTCTATTATTGCAACAATTGTGTGAGAGAGTTGTGTGAGAAAATATTGCAAGTTGTGAAGAAGAAAGGTTGAAGAACAAAGGAAGCATATAAAGGAGAATTGAATCAGTATTATTGTAACTCATTCAAAGGTTAAATAATACAAGCAAGATCAAATTCTTGGTGGAGTTTTCAAGAGTTTTTTCCCGAAAGGGTTTCTCCATGTACATGCAGTGTTCTTTCTATTTTGTCTTATATTTCTTCTATCAATGTTCTGTCTACTTTCTACAACTTTAAAATTGATCTAATTCAAGATTAATCATTCACAAGGATTTGTGACAAAGAATACTAAAATTGAATCAACAATTACATAGGATTTATATATTTTAAGCTAATTTTCACTATATAATTTACCTTCATTTATCAACATTTGGTATCAAAGCTAGTGGTTGGTTAAGGGTTTGGGATGCCTTTCTCTTAAAAGTTTGAAGGTTTTTTCCGTTGTAGTGGGAGCTTTTACTATTGTGTATTGCAGATTTGGAAAATAAGATTGTTTCAATGAATTCTAATTCTCGTCTAGAAATTGAAAGATTCAATGGATCTAGTTACGAGATGTGGAAATTAAAAATGGAGGATCTCCTTGATGAAAGAGATTAGTGGTTAATTGTTTGTAATGATAAGAAGCCATCTACAATGATGTCAGATGAGGATTGTGCTAAGCTTGATAAGAAGGCAAGAGGGACCATAAGATTATGTCATGTTGATGTTGTTCTCTTGAATGTTTTAGATGAAACTACTGCATTCAAATTTTGGAAGAGGATAGGTGATATTTATCAAACTATAAGTCTTACAAATAAGTTGTATCTGAAAAGACAATTGTATTCTTTAAAGATGAAAGATGGTGATTATGTTGCAAATCATTTAAATGCTTTCAATTTGATTCTGAGTCAGTTAGCATCTGTAGATGTAAAGCTAGAAGATGAAGATAAATGCATATTGTTACTTTGTTCTTTACCAGAGTCTTGGAAAAATCTAATTATTGTTATCAGTGGTAGTGGTGCAAATCCTAAGATGGAAAATATAATTCCTACTCTCCTGTTAGAGGAGATGAGGAGGAAGTCTAAAGAGGAAATCCAAGATGCCTTGAGTTTAAAAGGTAGGCTTGAGAAAAAGGAACCTAAGGAGACAAAAGGGCAGAAAGAAATTGTAAGTCAAGGGATGGTCTAACCCACTGGTAAAAGTAAAAGGTAATTTATTTAGGTGTGGGAAATTGGGACATGTGAAGAAGGATTGTAAGAACAAGAAAGAGAGTTTTGATTCTTCTACAGAGGAATCCTCGGATGACAGTAAGGATGCATTGGTTATTTCATATAATATTGTATGTGATAATTCTTTGCTTGGTGTTACAGAGTGATCTTCATGAAGAGGATGGTAGTCACAATGCCATGTGTGACTCGGTACCACGGTTCAGTGGGATTTGTTGGCAGTGATGTGGATGGATCATTGGTAAGGTTATCTTCAGGTGATTGGAGATATGGTTTCTTGGTTTAGAGTGTATTTTTTATGATGTCATGTTATACTCTTGATACTAGTTTAGAGTTTGGCATATTACATGTTCTCTTGAGACCAGGATGTATATATGTTATGGTGCATGTGATCTCCAAGGAGGAGATGGTTAGATCATGGATGTCATGTTTATGTTCAAGATTGTAGCTTTGACATTGATCATAGTAGTTCTCTTTGTATTGGGTAGATTAATCATTTGCTTGATTACTTCATGATAGTGTTGTGTTACATTTGGAGTTTAACATGGATTGGTTGGATATAGGTCCTCATGGATACTTGGAGAAATAGGTGAGGCTTGGGTTCTCTTATGGTTAGAGACATGTGTTGGAATGATTACTTGTAAGAAAAGCTTTTTCCAACAGAAAAGACTGAGGAGCCTACACCTTGGTTGAATGTGAGTTCAACACACTCGATGGTTTTACATGCCTCCAAAGAGGCAGTTTCGGTTTTGAGTTTTAATCATTTGCTTAGAGCTTCATGATTATGCAGGTTGCTTTTGAAGTTGGCATGGATTGATTAGTTGGTGCAAGAAGGCCATTGACCTTGAGTCATGTACTTGATTATAATAATGATTCCTTGTTTAGAATAATTGCAATGTATAATGTCAAGTGGAAGAATGTTGGGAATAGGATGCCATTTAATTGCATTCTAATCATATTTCATGTATCTCCTAATTCCTCGGAATGTGTTTCACAACACTAGGATTAGGAAGGGATTCATTTGGAATGAAATAAATATTTAATTTGACAATTGTAGTTATTACTAAGTGTTAGGAGCATGTGGGGATGCCTTGGGATATCTCCTACAAAATAGGAGCACGTGGGTGCACACATGGGAGGTGGGGGTCCACCTTAGTTCAGTTAGTTGGTTGGTGAATTGAGTACACTTCAAAAATGCATCTAAGGTTCCTACAAAATAGGGATTTTGATTTATGCATGTTGAGATCCTAGAAAATAGGGATTGAGGTTCAATTCAGTTCAGTTCAATTCAATTCAGTTTCAGTTGTCTTCAATTGCATGTTAGTTAATCTCAGTTGACTTGAGTTGCATGGATAGATAACATGTGGCTACATTCAATTAACAGATGGAGGATCATTCATGCATGTCGTTTTGCATGAATGGGTGACAAATATGTTTCAATTAACAAATATTAACTTGGGCTCACTTTGGGCGCCCAAGTTGGGATCTTTGAGTTACAACTAATGCATGGAGAAGATATTTCTGATGCTCAATTAAGTGGGACCTATTTTGGACGCCTTCTTGGAGGATGAGCATGTTTGAGATATTTTTGATAACTACGAGGTTAAAACTTCAGTGTTGGGTTCCAAATTTGAGGGAGACTCTTGTTTGACTTTGTCTTGCATGTGTGAACTCAACTTGGCACCTCTAGGCATGGATTTTCAAAAGAGGCTTTGTGATTATATATTTGATAACTCTTATGAGTTTGTAAGCAAGAATATAGTCTATTATTGCAACAATTGTGTGAGAGAGTTGTGTGAGAAAATATTGCAAGTTGTGAAGAAGAAAGGTTGAAGAACAAAGGAAGCATATCAAGGAGAATTGAATTAGTATTATTGTAACTCATTCAAAGGTTAAATAATACAAGCAAGATCAAATTCTTGGTGGATTTTTCAAGAGTCTTTTCCCAAAAGGGTTTCTCCACATACATGCAGTGTTCTTTCTATTTTGTCTTATATTTCTTCTATAAATCTTCTGTCTACTTTCTACAACTTTAAAATTGATCTAATTCAAGATTAATCATTCACAAGGATTTGTGACAAAGAATACTAAAATTGAATCAATAGTTATAGGATTTATATATTTTAAGCTACTTTTCACTACATAATTTACCTTCATTTTCAACAAGAGAGAGGGAGGGAGAGAAAGTGAGAGAAATAGGTAGAGGAGGGAGAGAGTATATATATATATATCTGTGTGTGTGTGTATGTGTATGTGTATAAGGTGATATAGAGAGATAGAGAGGGATATGGAAAGAGATAGAGAGATCAAAAGAGAGATAGAGGAACATAAAGATATAGAGAGGAGTGAGAGAAAAAAAGAAATAGAAATACAGATATAGATATAGATATAGAGGAGAGATAAAGGGAAAGATGGAAAGAGAGAAATGGAGAGATAATAATATATAATTATTAGTTTAATTTGTACTATATAAAAATATATTGATTATAATATTTTTTTATTATAAAATATAATATATAATAATTAATATTATTATATTATATATAATTTATATTATATTATATATTAATTCTATATTTTATCATATTTATATATTAATTTAATATGTAATATATAAAAAATATATTAATTATTAATTATAATAATTTATATTTATATTTAATAGTTTTTATTATGGAATATAATATATAATAATAATATTTAATATAATTTATATAAATAAAATACTATATATAAAAATAAACATAATTATATTATATATAATTTAATACATATTCTAAAAAATATATTATATATTGTATTATATTTATATTTAATAATTTTTCATTTTAAAGTTAATACACCAATAGTTTAAAAA
>VDFB02353493.1:161588438-161630670 GCA_007258455.2 Sequoia sempervirens | reverse complement strand
ACATACGAATCAAAGATTGCATTTTTAGTAAAAGATTGTTGCATTTATACAGATGCATACAACATTGAAAAGATTTATACAAATATTGCTAAAAGAAAGCCTTTATTGATTCAAGAGTTCAAAATTTATCTCACACAAGCTGTGAGTTATAGCTTTTCCAATGTCGATAAAATGCAATATATACACAAATGGATTGAAATAATAAAAAATGCATATATAGGGGAAGAGGCTAGTCATTGCCTGATGACTAGTCTAAGTCTGTTGTCCTGCACAATCCCCAACTCCAAGTTGTTTTGCGTCCTCTATAACTCCCATTTTCTATGTCCTACATTTGAAATAATTACAATGGGTTAGAGCAGAGCTATAAACAATAACGGTCTCTAACACTACATACACATCCACCCACTAGTGTGTAGACTACCCTTTACATGCATTAAACAAGCTATAAGTTGCTCATGTTCAAAGGAAAAAGAGAAAACAAGTCATCAAATCTCCAGGATTTTGTATAATTTTTCTAACTTGTTTTCTTCATGTGCAACTACAGGTGTAATAATGTCTTAACTTAGCATGTGGGTTAAAACAGGGTTCCCACAAGGGTTGAGCCCGACGTGCTAAATTATCAAATAATTAGCTCATTTGAGTTTTCATCATATCATCAAGATTATGCAGTGATAGTGAACAGGCATGTTTTAAAATGCTTCATTTTCCTTATACTTCACATCATATATTGGTGTCTTATTTAATATTATGCTTACTAGAAATAAGTCATCATGAGAAAATTTCCTTTCACAAGGCACCAAGATTGGAACTTATCAATGAAGTCTATTACAACAATAACAAACTAAAAGGAAAGTGATCATTAGAGGATCAATTCTAAAATATCTATGAAACAGAGCAAAAATAAATGTCACAAACAATGATGATATAGTGATCCTTTTATGGCAGGCAATGGTATGATACTATTGCATAACAAAATGAGTCATGGCAGTTCAAATGAGTAGTGATAGATATATAGTATCTAAAAAGGTAGTTGACAATCAAGATGGCAGTGTTTGCGAGTAAAAGGATAGTGTTTCAATGTAGCAAGGGAAATGCTTCTCACTGTTATATGTTTCCAAGAGAACAGTCATCACAAGCTATAAAGAGAAGAATGAGGAAAAGATCCACAAAGGAAGAGGGATTAAATACAACAAGGAAAAGCCTCAAGGCCACGACCATAGAAGCAAAAGGCATGGTATGATGCAAAAATCATTAGTATTGATAGGAAACCACATCAAGATGGTTGTGACTGTAAGTTCTATGTGAAATTTTATGATCAAGCAACAAGGAAGCATGTCGATTATCTCTTCCAATAAAGATATGGGATGTTTCATATTGTGTATAATGTGACCATTCGTGGATTTATAATGGCTTGTCAAAGATACCCTAAGAGTCTCATAATGAAATTTCCATTTCTAGATAGTCTGAATGTTTAACAAAGCAAAGCAAATAGTTTTCACCTGAAAGAAAATACAAGCCAACAAGTAGTCATCTTAAAAGAAATATATGTTTTCCTGGAAAGTTGGAAAAACACAAAAATCAACTATTTTAAGCATTTATTTGTGAATGAGTAGGAGAATGTGTTTCCATACATGAAGGATGGTAAGTATAGAGAAATGCATGAGAGGTACACAATGAATGTAAAATCCTCTTCAAATTTCTATGAGGAAAACACTTGAGAATGCAGAAGAAATTCAAAATGTAGAGAAAATATAAGTTTCCCTAGGCACCCAGAAGAGAGAATGATTTTTGATAGTAAGAAAAGCTCAAATATGGCGGCTATGAGAATACAATAAGAAGCAACCTTCACCATTATTTCAAAAGGAAAACCCAAAATCTTGTTTTTGCTGAAAAGAATGTATAGTTGCATATGCTTATTACAGAAGGAAACCTTACCTATGCATTTGATTATGCTGGGGAATCTTCATAAAAGCTTTCTCAAGAAGCCCTAATGGTGGCACAATGCTCAGCCCTAGTGGAATCACAGAGGATAGAGAGAAGAAAAATCAGAATGAAGGAGAAAATTTGAGTAAGTCATGGCCTATGAAGTTCAAAAAATCAC
This sequence comes from Sequoia sempervirens, assembly GCA_007258455.2. Classification (NCBI taxonomy): domain Eukaryota; kingdom Viridiplantae; phylum Streptophyta; class Pinopsida; order Cupressales; family Cupressaceae; genus Sequoia; species Sequoia sempervirens. Next base: position 161,628,569 of record VDFB02353493.1, on the reverse strand, counting down.
ATAAAGTGAAAGTTTTTCCTTTATTTTTTGAAAATTTGAGCAACTTGACTGGGCTATGTGAAAACGGCCATCAAGATGCAAATTTAATGCCTCAGAAGCTGGAAATGCAGAGGAAAGACCTTGGTCGAGCACCTTGAAACCCTTCTGTTTGGTGGCAGTGTAGCTTCTCCAAGAAGCTTCTAGCAAATGAACAAATGAATTTCATTTTTCTTTGTGTTTTGATTTAGGATTGAAACACTAAGCCACGATGGAGGATTGGCCTCATTTGCCATTTTTATCAAAAAAATTAAAGCCACTTAATACAACTATGGCTTTTGTTTTCAAGGACATATTTTATCTTAGGTCTTCCTCAAATTCTTCTAACTTGTTAGCTTTTGACTCATGTCTATGCCGACACATAAAAGTGGAGTTTTATTTTTTGCATTATTTTTTATTGTAAAATGTTTAAATTTAAATGATAAGTTGTAAATCATTTAATTTAAATATTATCTTTGAATGCAAAATAAAGCACACATTTGTATGACTAAGTGATGAAGTTCCAAGTCATGTGGGAGATAAGGATTTGCTTTAATTTATGACTCTGCAAGCATGTAGGGGAGTTAGAGGAAGTTTTCCAACACTTGGAGGGAATATTGGAGTATTTGGTTGCTTTTAGTTGCTTTTGAGAGCATATGGGTATCAATTTATTGTACCTTCATGTTTGATCTAGTCTTGCATGAATTTTTCAACCAACATGAGCTCTTTTGGAGATGGATTTTGTTGCTCAATCTTAGGGTTTTGAAGGCATACAAGTTCATGAAGGTTTTAGAACCTATTTTGGTGGAGCTTGGCTACTTAGCCACATTGTTAACTCATTTGAAAGGGAGTTCTAGCTATGTGATTTTTGGAGTTAGTTTTTTTTGCAATCCTTTCTCAGATAGAGTATGCTTTGTAACTTTTTTGGCGATATTGAATACAAAAGAATACCTTGGCTAGTTCTGGTAATGAATTACTTGTCTTTTCATTCTTTGTAGTTTAGTGTATGTGTAAAGATTTGATCAAGCTATTTGTGAAAGATTTTCATAATTTCCTTATGGCTTTATCTCTTAATTTAGACCTTATGCAAATAGTGTGTTAGAGCAAGTCACTAATTGTGTCAAAAGGGTGCATTTTACTTGTTGATTGTGAAGTTTACCTTGAGCTAGTTTTTTGTGTTCAAGCCTTTTAGTGAAATACTTATGCAACAATACACTATAATGGATTGTACATATTCACTTCTTACTAGTTGATGTCAAGTGTTGAATTTCTAGTTTTCATTATCTTATTTCAATTAGGTGCATCACCATAGAGATAGATTATTTCATTTTATGTTATCATTTTACCCTTTTCCCTCAAAAGAAATCTGTAGATTAGGTGATAACCATCATAAGAAGTTGCCCTTTCTCCAAAGGTTTGGTCTTATCCAGGTATCCATACTTTTGAGATCATTCCCATGTTACACTAGATTGTTGAATTCCACATTCAACAGGGTGCTAAATCCAAGTGTTAACAGTTTTTGGCACACCCGGTGGGACTATCGAATTAGAAAGTTCAGAAAAGAGCATAAGATATTGCTGGTTTTGATATGCTGCAACCATTGTCAGGCCTTTGAGAGGAAATTTTTTGCATATCTAGTGACTTTCATTGTGGGAAGAACTTAAACCGGTACTATGAAGCATTACATGAAAAAAATTTAGACTAGAAGTTTAGAAAACTTTGAATACCTGCAATTATCTCCACCTAGAAGGTAGAGTAGGTCTGTTAAGAGAGTTCCCATCTCAAAGAGGGTTGAATCAACCCCACCAAATTTTAGACCAACTTTAAAAATTATTTCAGTTGTTGTTACAACCTTTATTCTTGCTTTTTCAACTCAGGGCAATCAGCCTCAAGCTGTGTAAATGGCTAGAAATCATCCCTTTGTGCCATTCAATGGAGGCAGTCCATTAAATTTGGCCCATCATGATGATATTCCTGTAGTAGCCTTGAAGGGTTTACCTTTTTTCATAGGAGAGGATCAAATTACTCCTATTGAACACATCAGAGATGTGGCATCTCTTTTTGGGGTTCACCATATAACCGAAGAGAATGAAGCTGCCAGATTGCTTGCAACCTCTTTTAAGTGAAAATCGTTACAATGGTTTAGTAGTCTACAAGTTGGGTCAATTGCAACTTGGGATGAATTAGGGGACAAGCCGCATAAGCAATTTCAGGACAAATCTGATCACTTGCCATTAGTTGAATAGTTAATGTTTATAAAAAGAACTCCTTAAGAGTAGATGTCAAATTTTAACTTCAAATTGTAGAAAACTTGGGATAGAATCCTAGCTACTATGAGGCCTTCTCCTGAACATGCCTTTTTGTATTATTTGAAATCCATAAATAGTAAGATAGCAAAAATGACATAGTCAATGGGAGGGGTATCTCTACTAGATGCTTATGAAGTAGCAATAAGGGCAAAAAATTATTTAATTTAGTCAAGTAAGATTTCCCCTAGACCACCAATGCTAATATTTCCTAAGATACAACCTAGTATGCCACTTCAAGTACCACCTTTTACACCCTTTCCAGTTGCTCCAGTTTCATCAATTGTTGTTCCAACTACTGTATGTCAAGAAAGTACCACTTCAAGCTCATCTCAGGAGCTTCAGGATATTAAGAATTTATTATAGACTCTTGGAAATAAACTGGTGAGTCTAGAAAAACAACAGTCAAACAATAGGCCTTATCAACTGCGGAATCAAGTTGTGAATTAGCCTTATATGGGTCAACAACAACAATATTAGGGTAATGGACAACCTTATCAAGGCAATTATCAGGGTCCAAGACAAAATATTAACCCAAGGCCCTTTCAAGTCTACAGTCCTGCTCCTATTAATGTAACCAAGGATATTGTCCTTGTTTAGAATAATTTGACTGCAAATTATGAATGATGCTATCCTTGCAACCAATTTCATAATCAAGCCACTTATTCAAATGGAATCATTAATCAGGCCTTGATGGTAGAAAGTGCTTCAAATTCACAGCAGAACCCACTTAATGATAGATCCTTACAGCATTAAGACCAACCTACCAGTGAAGCCACTCTTCTAAACTGGCAAGGAGAAGAGTTTTGTGGAGTTAATGAAAATGATTCTCCAGTTGCTGCAAACACAAGGTCAAAGAAAAGATCCTTTGAAATTTAGTAGGATGCTAACAAAGGCAAAGCAGTAGCTACAAAACCATCTACATCACAAGTGCCTGACATTTTGTAGAGGAATCCACAAATAGCTACTAGAGAGCAACCTCACTTGCAAACAGATCCTGCTATTGCAAGAGTACAACATAAAATAAATTATGCAATGTCTTTTAATATTGTTGAAAGTATGAAAAAAATGAACATCACAATGTCTATGTGGGATACTTTGGCAATCCCAGGTCAAAAGGAGTTGTTATAGTCCACCTTAACTGAAAAGGCAACAACTAATGAGCTATCAGTTGATATAGTTAAGGTTGTTTTCATAAATGAATTGAAGGATAATGATGTACAACAAAATAAACAGCCAGGAAAGGAATTTGAAAAGGGAATTAAGCCTCCTCCTTTCTATGTGACATTAATTGTGGGAGACAAACTAGTTCACAACTACATGGTTGACAACAGAGCTAGTAGTGTAATCATGCCAAAGAAGATTGCAGACCAGTTAGGACTGAAATACCAACCCCTTGAGAAAGGAGTTCTTCATCTAGATGGTACAATAGTTAGCACTATGGGTGTTATCAAAGATCTGGGACTCACATTACATGCCTATCCAAACTATTCTATTCCTCAAGATGTTTTCATTATTGACTTACCTCCTTTCTTTGCCTTGTGCCTATCAAGGGACTTCACTATAAACATTGGCGGTTATCTATCATTTGATTGGTCCCATATGCTCTTTAGGACCAGATATGGAACAAAAGTAACAATTAAGTCTGAGTCATTGGCTAAGGATCACATTGAGCCTTATGTTCCAAGTGCAATTAATGTTAATTGTGTTGTTTTTGAGGACAGTGAGCTTGTTGTAGCTCAAAAAATGCAATATGAATGTATACAAGAGGTGTTATTAAATGAGGTGGCAACAAAAAACATCATAGATAATCTAAATGATCTTATTCAAGAAGTTGGATTAGGCATTTATGTATTTCATGAACCTGAAACAAAGATGCCAAACATTGAAAAGAAAGAAAACAACAATTATCACAACAAGATAGTTATGGCATATGTACTTTGATGGCTCCAGAAGCAGAAATAGAGCTGGTGGAGGTGCAATGTTGATTTCACCATAGGGTGAAAAATATTATGCTACTTTCAAATTTTCCTTTTCCTGTTCTAACAATTTTGCTGAGTATGAAGGGATAATACAAGGTTTAGAATGGGCAAGGAGGAGAGGAATCAGTTGTTTGCAGGTATTGGGAGATAGTGAATTGATTGTCAATCAAGTAAGAGGTTTGAATGTAACAAAAAAGATACTTTGAAAGCTTACAAGCATAAAGTATGGGATATGATTGAGCAACTTGATGCCTTTAATCTGATTTCAGTCCCTAGAAGTCAAAATAAATATGTAGATAGATTAGTTGCAATTGGTGCACAATTTGACATCCCTAATGCGATCAAAAAAGAAAAGGTACAACCACATGTTAAGATAATTTCCAGGCCATCTATTCCAGATAACAACATTAATTTTGGCAAGTCTTTGAAAGTGACAAGCAAATTCTAAGCTTTTTACTCGAGGAAGACCAGTTTTCTATTGTAAATCAAGAAAAGCTAAAACAACAATATGAAGATTAGATTATCTAGCTGAAAAAAAATTAGTTTCCTAGGGACTTGGTTACTTTAGAATCCATATTCAGTACCGATGATTAGTCGAAAAGGAATAAAACTAGTATATAGATTAAAGAGGAGCATTGCAAAGAGTTGGAGATTTTTAGAGGTAAGCTTCTCAAGATTGGAAAAATTTGTTTTGAATCAAATAAACAGGCTTTCATTGCTTTATGTCAAGAGTTTCAGGATATTTTTACTTGGGACTATTTTGATTTGAGAGGTTTTGATCCTAGAATTTCTCAACACACAATAGAACTAGAACCTAATGCTAAGCCCGTTAGGAAAAAGTAGAGACCTTTGAACCCTAAGCTTAAACCTTTAATGATTAAGGAATTGACTAAGTTAGTTGAAGGTGGGATTATTTTTCCAATTAAGCACACTTCCTAGGTCTCTAATCTAGTTCTAGTTAGAAAGAAAAATGGTGAAATCAGGTTATGTGTATATTTTAGAGATCTTAATAGAGCCTCTCTAAAAGACCATTATCCTTTACCTTCCATGGAACAAATCCTCCAAGTGGTAGCTAGTTCAAAGAGATTCTCTCTGCTGGATGGGTACTCTGGTTACAACCAGGTATTGGTCAAAGAAGAGGACCAATACAAGACTAACTTTACAAAAAAATGGGGCATTATGGCCTATAAGAGAATGCCTTTTGGTCTATCCAACGCTGGAGCCACTTTTCAAAGGGCTATGGACATGGATTTCCAAGGCTTAATCAATAAAATAGTGCTGATATATTTGGATGATATCACCATATTCTCAAAGAAAGTTGATGAACATCTACAACATTTAAAAAAATTGTTTGAAAGATGCAAGGAATATGGAATCTCCCTTAATCCCAAGAAAAGTATCTTTGTTGTTCATGAGGGGAAGATGCTAAGACACATAGTATCAAAGCAAGGTATCACTATTGACCTTGATAGAGTCAAAGCCATTCTGGAGCTGCCTTTTCCCAATCACAAGAAAGGGTTGCAAAGTTTCTTAAGCAAAATTAACTTTTTGAGGAGATTTATTCCTAATGTTGCGAACCGTTTACAACCTTTAACTACTATGTTGAGGAAAAACGCAGTTTTCAGCTGGACTAAAGAGGAAAAACACAGTTTTGAAGCCATTAAAGAGGCTTTAGCATCAACCCATACATTGGTGAATCCAAATTTTACAAAATATTTTATCTTGTATTCTTTTGGTAGCATTGACTCTATTTCAGCAATGTTGGTTCTGCAGAATAGTGAAGGCTTAGAACAACCCATTGCATTTTACAGCCAAGCTTTGGCTGATTATGAACAAAAATACTCATTCATGAATAGAAAAACATGTTCTAGTTGTCATTAGAAGCCTCAAGAAATTCAAACCATTGGTTTCTAATAGTAATATTTTCTTAATGGTAGCACATCCAAGCATGAAGGAATTCTTGCTCAATAAGGATCTTAATGAAAAAAGGGCTGGATGGATTACTAAAGTCATGGAGTTTGATGTAGAGATCAAAATCACAAAGTTGGTAAGAGGTAAGGAACTTTGTGAAAAAATAGCTTCGACATTAGAAAGTGAACAGAAAATAGAGACAAAAGCTATTTTAGCCATTGACGATCAAGATTAGAATATTGTACCAAACTAGGTTCAAGATGTGACTCATTTTCTACAGATTGGTCAATGTCCACCAGGCTTAGACAGAGCCAAGAGGAGATATTTTAGATTACAATCCATTCCATATGTTTTGATTGATAATGTTTTGTTTAGAAAAGACCTCAATGGTGTTTTGCTAAGGTGTATTGATCATAACCAGATTAAGAAAGTACTTCATGAGTTCCATGATGTAACTGCAGGGGGTCATTTTTCCCCAAAAACAACATCATGGAAGATTATGAGGGCTGGTTATTACTAGCCAACCATGTTTAAAGATGCTCATGCATGGGCTAGGAAGTGTGTGAAGTGTGCAATATTTGCAGGAAAAGAAAATTTTCCAACATTACCTTTGCATCCAATTCAAGTGGAGCAACCCTTCATGAAATGGGGCATTGACTTTATTGGACCCATAAACCCACCTTCCGATGCTGGGCACAAGTGGTTATTGCTACAGATTATTTTACAAGATGGATAGAGGTAGTAGCCCTGAAAGAAGCCAATGAACCTCTGTATTAAATTTTTATGAGATAATAACTAGATTTGGAGTTCTAGACTCCATCATTTCAGATAATGCCTTGGAATTTGTGGGGTGTTGGACAAAAGAGTATTATTTTGAGAGACCAAGAATGGGGAATTGGGAATGCGACAGGTAAAAGGCGTTGAATGTATTGTTGAGATTGGGTTCTTGGTTCGGTTACCAGGGGCTGACTTTACGTTTACATGGTTGTAGATCTCTAGAATATTTTAGAAAGAATAGGAGAAGTCCCAAAAAGAAAAATCTGGATGTTTCCATGGATAAATGTAATCTTTACCACTGACACTTTTTTTAGATACATTCCACAAATAAAAATTATTTCCAACATCCCCCCATAATGTTTATTTGGAGAGGATAATCACAAAAAAATAGCACCTTGTTTCTAAATTCGACAAACTTCACTTGAGACAATTCTTTTTAAGTATGCCAACAATTTGATTTTTTTTAGCTTTCTCCAACTCTTTCCAACTATTGCAGCAACTCGAACATTGATGTTGAAATATTCAAAACTTCAATTTGGAAGTGCTCTTCTTACAAACTCACTATCTATAATTTTCCATTTTTTATGACATCTGGCAAGACCAACAAACCTCTCTTGATTGTTTCCTTCTTTGTCATATGAACATTTGTATTTCAACAATTTTTTTAGCATACCTATAAACTTTTGCCATCCTGGTCCACAATACCATCCACAATTTATTTTCATGCAACCTATCAAAGATTCACTTTTACTCTTCCTTTGCCAACACATTTTTTCTGAATGATTTTTCAAATCACAAATAACACATAGATGTAGATCCCAACATGTATCTTCCATATGACATTTCATTTTACAATGTGAACATTGTATACAATGCATTTCTTGAACAAATTTTGTTGAACCTATATCATTTCCTTTACCTATCACATATCCAAGACCTTCATATTTTGGTCTCATAATTGCCTCAATTGGCTCTTTTCTTCCTTTTGCATGTTTTTCCAAACCTTCACCTTTATAACCCATTCTTTTCATAATTTTAAAACCAATATTTTTTTCATGACAATTATCAAGATTTGTAGACACATTACCATCTTCATAATTACATTCTTCATCATGAACCACTTTAGCAATACCACATAAACCAATTGATTTATCAACCAAACAATCCAAATATTTTGTACAATATGAGAGATCACAAACTAAGGATTTTGACTTTAAACATTCATTTTTTTCTTTCAACTTTGATATTTCTTCCTTTTGTGAACAATTTTCTTCATGTAATCTCTTTATCTTTTCTTGTAAATCTTCATTATTTTTCTTAACCTCATTATACATTTTCAATTTTTCTTCCAACTCTTCATTCTTCTTATTAACTTCCCACAAATTGTCTATAAGTTCATCAACCACCTTTAGATTTTCTTCTAGTACTTTATTCTTCTCCTCAACTTGACACAAATCTTTCAAAAGTTCACTATTTTTTTCCTTTAAAGACTCATTCTCACAAATTAAATTTCCATTTTCTTTTAACATTCTTTTACTAAATTTTCCCATTGAAAAATGTTTTAAAATCACCTCATATACTCCAATAATTTCTTCTTTTTTTTGGCAGTGCCCCTAATTTCCTTTGATTGATTAAATCTTTCAATAGCTACAATTGCAACCTAGTTTACAATTTTTTTTTGCATTCATTTGGACTAACAATTTTTAAAGCGTTATAAAAATCTCCATTCAAGACACTCAATCATAATATTTTTTTCCATTTAATTTAATTGTAGATAAAGAAGTTTACCCACATGATTCATAATATGAAATTCCCTCCTTTTAAGATGAGAATTAAAATAAAAAATATCTCACCATTTTTTCTTTGATTTGATTCTTCTCTTTGCTGCAATATTTCTTTCTTCATTGCCGCAAAATAAATTGTGTTGATCAACCTCCAATTATAGCCTGCATAATTCACAACACTATAAAACCAAAAATCATAGCCTAAGATTTAAGTATGCTCTGATACCATATTGAGAAACAAAAACTCATGCAATAAAATCAAACGTGTGTGTTGCAGCATCGATTGGGCTATTAGCTGAGTTTGTGTTTCTCAATAGAGCATATTGAATAAAACAAAATATTTAAGACAAAATAAATTAGAATGCAACAAATAAAAAAAACTGAATATATTATTGAATCTAATTTTCTGGATTGATTACAAATGCAACCTTCTGCTGTATTTATAGATTTATTGAAATCTCTAGAATATTTTAGAAAGACTAGGAGAAGTCCCAAAAAGAAAAATTTGGATGTTTCCATCTTTTGGAATATTGGATAAATGTAATCTTTACCATTGACACTTCTTTTAGATACATTTCACAAATAAATATTATTTCCAATAGGAATCATAGTGGCTGATTGGGCATTAAAAAATGGTATTTATTTGAACACTTCCTCAAATTATTACCCCTAGGGTAATGGTTTGGCTGAGATCACAAATAAGAACCTGATTAGAATCATAAAACAAATAATTTAAGACAATTAAAGAGCTTGGCACACCAAGCTAAAATTTTCCTTATGGGCAGATAGGATAACTCCTAAAAGGTCTATTGGAAATTCTCCATACATGTTGGTTTATGGTAAGGAAGCCAGACTACCTATATTTGTAGAGCTGCCAACTCTTCATTTAATGCATTAGTTGGAAACATTTGAAGAGCAGGATCCCTTAATAGTTAGATTTTCTCAGCTCATGGAGTTGGAAGAGAGTAGGGACAAAGCCATGAATTCTTTAGAGTATCATCAACTCCAAACCAAAAGAGTTTTTGACAAAAGGCCAATTGCTAGGGTTTTTAGAGAAGCTGACATTGTACTTAAAAGGGATGAGCTAAAAAGCAAACCAAGGAAGCATACAAAATTTTACAGCTTCTGGAGTGGTCCATTTATCATCACAAAATGTAAGGAGCATCATGCATTCCAATTGTCCAAGATGGATGGAGAAATTATGCCTATCCCAGTCAATGGGATACACCTCAAGCATTGCTTTGAGGTTTGATCTATATCATTACTATCATTTTAGCATTTCATGCTTTCAATAAGTGTTTCTACACCATAGATTAGTTATTATTTCTAGTTTCCCTAAGTGCTTTTCAACACAGCTAGTTAGTTTTTTGTTGCTTTTTTTTGTTTTTTCAATAAACTCCAGGGAGTTCCGAGTTTTCATGATTGAGTTACAACATTGAAGCAAGTTTTTTTTAGATCTGATATGATTTTCTGAGTGACCCCATGCCCAATGGACAATCTAGGAAATTGGTCTAAGTGCTTAGAAGGAAAACATATAGTAGATGTCACCAGAAATGTTACCCATTTTTATTTCTGGTCAAAATGAGTGAGTTTTAAGTGTTTACAAACAAAAGATAAGGTGCATTTCATATCAATCTTCCCCATGTTGCATTTAAATGTATAAACATAAGAATCAAAGATTACATTTTCAGTAATAGATTGTTGCATTTATACATATGCATACAACATTGAAAATATTTATGCAAATATTGCTGGAAGAAAGCCTTTATTGATTCAAGAGTTCAAAATTTATCTCACATAAGCTGTGAGGTATAACTTGTCCAATGTAGATAAAATGCAATCTATACACAAATGGATTGAAAGAATAAAAAAATGCATATATAGGGGAAGAGGCTAGTCATTTCCTAATGATTGGTCTAAGTATGTTGTCCTGCACGATCCCCAACTCCAAGTTTTTTTGCGCCCTCTGTAACTCCCAGTTTCCATGTCCCGCATCTGGAAGAATTACAATGGGTTAGAGCAAAGCTCTAAATAACTACGGTCTCTAACACTACATACACATCCACCCACTAGTGTGTAGACTACCCTTTACATGCATTGAACAAGCTATAAGCTACTCATGTTCAAAGGAAAAAGAGAAAATAAGTCATCAAATCTCTAGGATTTTGTATAATTTTTATAACTTGTTTGCTTCATGTGCAACTGTATGTGTAATAATGTCTTAACTTATCATGTGGATTAAAACGAGGCTCCCACAAGGGTTGAGCCCGATGTGCTAAATTATCAAATAATCAACTCATTTGAGTTTTTCATCATATCATCAAGATTATGTAGGGATAGTGAACATGAATGTTTTCAAATGCTTCTTTTACCTTATACTTCACATCATTTATTGATTTCTTATTTAATATTATGCTTGCTAGAAATCAGTCATCATGATAAAATGTCCTTTCATAAGGCATTGAGATTACAACTTATCGATGAAGTTTTAAAAACAATAACAGACTAAAAGGACAGTGATCATTAGAGGATCAATTCTAAAATATCTATGAAACAAAGCAACAATAAATGTCACAAACAATGATGACATAGTGATCATTTATGGCAGGCAAAGGTATGATACTATTGCATAAAAAAAATGAGTCATGGCAGTTCAAATGTGTAGTAATAGATATATAGTATCTGAAAAGGAAGTTGGCAATCAAGATGGTAATGTTTGCAAGTAAAAGGACAATGTTTTAATGTAGCAAGGGCCATTCTTCTCACTGTTATATGTTTCCAAGAGAACAATCATCACAAGCTACAAAGAGCAGAATGAGGAAAAGATCCACAAAGGAAGAGGGATTAAATACAATAGGGAAAAGCCTTAAGGCTGCGACCATAGAAGCAAAAGGCATGGTATGATTAAAAAATCATTAGTATTGATAGGAAAACACATCAAGATGGCTGTGACTGTAAGTTCTATGTGAAATTTTATCGGGCTAATAAGGAAGATGTGCTTGGAATTGAGCATTGGCCATTGTTTGGAAGCAAAAATAAATAAAATTAGGAATTGAGAGCATTGCCATTTTGCAAGCACCTTGCCAGCTAGAAGAGAAGCCCACTATAACCAAAAAACCTATAGAGACATACACTGAGGATTCTTCAACAATACATATCCCATCAATTGCTAGCAGATCTATGAAATTACATATTGAAGAACTCATTTCCTTTTCTATTAAGCAACAGTTCTTGAAATCAATTTAAAACTGCTCGAGGAAGTTGATCTTAAGGATATGCATGAAGATAATGCACTTGGCCTCAAGGACAATGGTGACCAATTTAACTTGTTTTATTCCAAATTCTAGTGGGGCAAGGATGTTGATTGTCTTATGATGAAGCAACAAGGAAGCATGTTGATTATCTCTTCCAATAAAGATATGGGATGTTTCATATTGTGTATAATGTGACCATTCATGGATTCATAACGGCTTGTCAAAGATACCCCAAGAGTCTCACAATGAAATTTCCATTTCTAGATAGTTTGAATGTTTAACAAAGCAAACAATTTTCACCTGAAAGAAAATGCAAGCCAACAAGTAGTCATCTTAAAATAAATATATGTTTTCCTAGAAAGTTGGAAAAACACATAAATCAACTATTTTAAGCATTTATTTGTGAATGAGTAGGAGAACACGTTTCCATACATGAAAGAGGGTAAGTATAGAGAAATGCATGAGAGGTACACAATGAATGTAAAATCATCTTCAAATTTTTGTGAGGAAAACACTTGAGAATGCGGAAGAAATTCAAAATGTAGAGAAAATGCAAGTTTCCCTAGGCACCCAAAAGAGAGGATGATCTTTGATAGTAAGAAAAGCTCAACTATGGTGCCTATGAGAATACAATAAGAAGCAACCTTCACCATTATTTCAAAAGGAAAACCCAGAATATTGTTTTTGCTGAAAAAAATGTATAGTTGCATATGCTTCTTACAGAAGGAAACCTTACCTATGCATTTGATTACACTGGGGAATATTCATAAAAGATTTCTCAGGAAGCCCTAATGGTGGCACAATGCTCAACCCTAGTGGAATCACAGAGGATAGAGAGAAGAAAAATCAGAATGAAGGATAAAATCTGAGTGAGCCATGGCCTATGAAGTTCAAAAAATCATAGAAAGTGAGAGTTTTTCCTTTATTTTTTGAAAATTTGAGTAACTTGCATGTGGCATTTGAAAATGACCATCAAGATGCAGATTTAATGCCTCAGAAGTTGGAAATGTAGAGGAAAGACCTTGGTCGAGCACCTTGAAACCCTCATGGATGGTGACAACGTAGCTTCTCCAAGAAGCTTCTAGCAAATGAACAAATGAATTTCATTTTTCTTTGTGTTTTAATTTAGGGTTGAAACCCTAAGCCGTGATGGAGGATTGGCCTTCTTTTCCATTTTTTATCAAAAAAATTAAAGCCACTTAATACAACCATGGATTTTTGTTTTCAAGGACATATTTCATCTTAGGTCTTCCTCAAATTCTTCTAACTTGTTAGCTTTTGACTCATGTCTATGCCGACACATAAAAGTGGAGTTTTATTTTTTGCATTTTTTTCATTGTAAAATGTTTAAATTTAAATGATAAGTTGTAAATTATTTAATTTAAATATTATCTTTGAATGAAAAATAAAGCACACATTTGTATGACTAAGTCATGAAGTTCCAAGTCATGTGGGAGATAAGGATTTGCTTTGATTTATGACTATGCAAGCATGTAGGGGAGTTAGAGGAAGTTTTCCAACACTTGGAGGGAATATTGGAGTATTTGGTTGCTTTTAGTTGCTTTTGAGAGCATATAGACATCAATTTATTACACCTTCATGTTTGATATAGTCTTGCATGACTTTTTTAACCAACATGAGCTCTTTTGGAGATGGATTTTGTTGCTAAATCTTAGGGTTTTGAAGGCATACGAGTTCATGAAGGTTCTAGAACCTATTTTTGTGGATCTTGGCTACTTAGCCACATTGGTAACTGATTTGACAGGGAGTTCTAGCTATGCGATTTCTGGAGTTAGTGGTTTTTTGCAATCCTTTCTCAGATAGTATGCTTTGTAACTTTTTTTGAGATATTGAATACAAAAGAATACCTTGGCTAGTTCTGGTAATGAATTACTTGTCTTTTCATTCTTTGTAGTTTAGTGTATGTGTAAAGATTTGATCAAGCTATTTGTGAAAGGTTTCATAATTACCTTATGGCTTTATCTCTTAATTTATACCTTCTGCAAATAGTGTGTTAGGTCATGTCACTAATTGTGTCAAAAGGGTGCATTTTACTTGTTGATTGTGAAGTTTACCTTCCTTGAGTTGGTTTTTTGTGTTTAGGCCTTTTAGTGAAATACTTATGGAACAATACACTATAAGGGATTTTACATATTTACTTCTTACTAGTTGATGTGAAGTGTTTAATTTCTAGTTTTCATTATCTTATTTCAATTAGTTGTATCACCATAGAGATATATTATTTCATTTTATGTTATCTTTTTACCCTTTTCCCTCAAAAGAAATATGTAGATTAGGTGATAACCATGATAGGAAGCCAACCTTTCTCTGGAGGTTTGGTCTTATCCAAGTATTCATACTTTTGAGATCATTCCCATGTTACACTGGATTGTTGAATTCCACATTCAATAGGGTGCTAAATGTAAGTGTTAAAAATAAGCAAAAGGAACAGAAAAATCAAAAAACAAGAATAAGCAACCAAATAATCTAATATGAGGAAAAAGAACCATTTTTTTTATAAGCATAATTATCATTTTAATAAACATACTCTAAAACCTCCATGAAAACCTTATTTTCAATGTAGCTCGCCAAAATGGAGCACTGAGTCAAAACCTTATTTTCAAGGTAGCTCACCAAAATGGAGAAGTAAAGCATGCCTAATTTTTTATTGCAACCTCTACTCATTTGTTCACATCAGACACGATTTGTGCAAAATCTTGTGGTAAGTCACTTTCCATGGTTTTAGTTAATTTTACTTTTCAAATTTGTACGTGGTCAACCCATATGATCCATATGATCGATTATTTTTAATAATTTTACTAGCTACTTGTTGACTAACAATGATTATCTTCATTTTTAGGCTAATTATCGAAAAGTAGATCCATTTTGTGTTGCAGAAGTTAAGGATTTATATAGAGAACTTGGAATTGAGGTCTATTTATTCTTTTCTTTTCCATTATGAGATGTTAAAAGTAATGTTTTTTTTTTTTTAAAGTTTCCACTATCAAATTGCATAGTTCATAGGAGAACTTACTTTTATCTATAAAAATTATATTAAGGGACGTGTAGATTGAGTTTTCTGTACAAATTTAATAATTTGAACTCTTAAAATTAGATTCCACTTTCTGAGGGGGCATGCAAATCACTTTTGAAGTTGCGTGTAAAAAACATAGTAGCACGTAAAGAAAAATGATGAACAATAATAAAGTGAAAAGTGGCTCTTCTTATATCAACCATGTAGAGTACAATGAAAGGAGTGCAGGGATGGTAGGGGTTTAACATTTACAGTGTAGTGGAATAGTAGTTCAGTTGTACAGTAGATGTCATCCTACTTTGTTTGAGAACTCTTATTGAATTCCTAGAAATAGGAGTTCCCAAATGATGCCAACAACAAGAGCTGATTCATAGGCCTTATGAAAATATCTAACTTTTTGGCTCCCCTTTGATACTTTTAGGCATACTTATAGATTACATCTCCATGATTAATATGGACTGGAAGGGTTGAAAGGGGACATGTTATTATTTTCCATTTATTGGGAAATAAAGAGTTTGAATTGGCTAAAAGAATCAAATGTAGCTCTTTACTCTAGATACCTTATTCTCATTCAGTTATTAATATTTCCAGATATAAACCATGATGACTTAAATTAGAACTAGAAGAAATCTCATGAAAACTACAAGAAGAGATCAATGATTAGATGAGTCATGGAAATGAAACCAACTCCATAAGCCATAACAAACAAAATATGCAATGCAAATAAGAATACAAGCCTTCAAAGGAGTTTTCATGGATAAAGAATCATCCTCCCTTAGATCTCTTGTGAGAATGCTTGAAAGCTCTTCAGTTATCCACAATATCCACATGCTATGAGCTCTGATACAAAGATTGTGCATAGTTCTTCTCAGTTTATTCAATTTGGTGCTATTATTTTTATCCTATGATTCAGGCTTCAAACCAACCCCTCTCATTAGTATTTGATTCCAGAACTTTCTAAAAGAGGGTAATCAAAATTAGTACTAGAATATTTGAAATTCAAAGATCCTTTCCCTCAAACTGAATCTTTGTTCTCGATAAACCAGAGTTGAAATGAGCCAAGAACTAGTGAAAGGGAAGTTGAATGAAAACTGAGAGCAACTAAAAGCCTTCCTAAGAAAAGTGCACTTTCCATTATAACTGTTGGTTCTAGTGTCTCCTTGTTCATTTTTTCTAGCATCTCCTCATTTTTCATTTCTTGATAGAGAGCTTCTAAAAGATGTGCAAGATGTTCTTCAATCTCAAAAATTAATGTTCAGATAAAATGAAAGCATTGCTCTTGCAAATAAGGTGCTAAATCATTTATCCTTGAAGGAGATTTATGTGCATGAAGAGAACTTAGGAGGTCTTCCAAAATATTCTTGGACCCCTCATCTATGCTATCTTTTATTTGACTAACCTCTGTTCCAAAATAAGCGTTAAGGCGACCAAACCAATCTTCATCATTTGTCATCATAAATCTAAAAATCAACCTAGGTAAATTGACACTTTTTAGGTCCCCTCTCTTGACAAGCCAACCCTCACTAGTAGTAAATTTGTGCAAATGGGTTTCAATGTCTTTGTAACTTGCCAGAGATGTAACTATGGCTTCAAGGCATTTATCAACCTTAACTCTAGTTGACCTCCACCCTCATGATCTTGTTTGAATTTAGTTTCTTCCCAACCCTACAAATCACAAACTAATAAATGGTAAGCCTTGAAATCATGGAACAAAAAACTACAAGAGATGGATCAAGCATACAACATTAAAATTGTGACTTGCAATAGTAAAAGAAAAGTAGTAGGCAGTTTTATATACAATCAAAAAAGGGTATTTTATGAGGCTGCCTTAAGGAAGCAAATTAAAAATTAAATAAAATCATGCTTCAAATTCTGTTTAAATGTTCATTTGTATAGTAGATGTCATCCTACTTTGTTTGAGAACTCTTATTGAATTCCCAAAAATAGGAGTTCCCAAATGACACTAACAACAAGAGCTGATTCATAGGCCATATGAAAATCTCTAACTTTTTGGCTCCCCTTTGATACTTTTTTGCATACTTATAGATTACATCTCCATGATCAATATGGATTGGAAGGGTTGAAAGGGCACATGTTAGCCTTTTCTATTTATTGGGAAATAAAGAGTTTGAAGTGACTGAAAGAATCAAATGTAGCTCTTTACTCTAGATGATTTATTCTCATTCAGTTATTAATACATCTAGATATAAACCATGATGACTTAAATTAGAACTAGAAGAAATATCATGAAAACTACTAGAAGAGATCAGTGATTAGATGAATCATGGAAACGAAACCAACTCCATAAGCCACAAAAAACAAAATATGCAATGAAAATAAGAATATAGGCCTTCAAAGGAGTTGTCATGGATAAAGAATCATCCTCCCTTAGATCTCTTGTGAGAATGCCTGAAAGCTTTGATACAAATATTATGCATAGTTCTTCTTAGTTTATTCAATTTGGTGCTATTATTTTTATCCTGTGATTTAGGCTTCAAACCAACCCCTCTCATTAGTATTTGTCTTCTAGAACTATCTAGAAGAGGGTAATCAAAATCAGTCGTGGAATATCTAAAAGTTGAAGACTCTTTCCCTCAAACTGAAGCTTTGTTCTCAACAAACTAGAGCTGAGACAAGCCAAGAACTAGTGGAAGGGAAGTTGAATGAAAATTGAGAGCAACTAAAAGCCTTCCTAAGAAAAGTGACCTTTCCACTATAACTGTCAGTTCTAGTGTCTCCTTGTTCATTTTTTCTGGCATCTCCTCATTTTTCATTTCTTGATAGAGAGCTTCTGAAAGATGTGCACGATGTTCTTCAATCTCAATAATCAATGTTGAGATAAAATGGAAGCATTTCTCTTGCAAATAAGGTGCTAAATCATTTATCCTTGAAGGAGATTTATGTGCATGAAGAGAACTTAGGAGGTCTGCCAAAATATTCTTGGACTACTCATCTATGTATATTTTATTTGACTAACAGGTCTCAGTTCCAAAATAAACATTAAGGCAACCAAACTAGTCTTCATCATTTGTCATCATAAATCTAAAATTCAACCTAGGTAAATTGACACTTTTTAGGTCCCCTCTCTTGACAAGCCAACCCTCACTAGTAGTTAATTTGTGTAAATGGGTTTCAACATCTTTGTAACTTTCCAGAGATGTAACTATGGCTTCAAGGCATTTACCAACCTTAAATCTCTCATGCAGATATGAAAATCCATCAGCTATTATTTGTTTCATCCTTCTAACAAATAGGCTTTCAAAAAGTTCATCCCATAGACTCTTTGAGTGCTTCAAAACAATCTCACACGCGCATTGGCATGGAAACTCAACATTTGAACCAAAAACCATTTTTAGCCACTCCAAGCTCCCTTCAAATGCATCCAGATTGTCCAATGTTTCTTTGATAAATGTCTCATTCTTTGCAAGTTCCTTTCCACTTTTCACAAGATCAATCAAATACTTTCCCCCAAGCCTATCTGCAAAGAGAATATCATTTACAGATGTCTTAAGCCACATTAAGCAAGACTCTGATATAAATTTGCTTGAAAAAATCATCATGGTAGCTTGTAGCTTCTCTCTATGAGATTTCCACAATTGCACCTCATTGTCTAGGTTTGGAATCCCACCAAACAACTGTGATTTAGGTGGCACTTCCAACACAATCTTATAAAAAAGAGGCAAATCATTTACAACCTCCAAGAAGAGTTCCCCAGCCTGGCATAGCATTTACCTGTATGAATCTTACCACATTACAAAAAATGGAACTGACTGCCCCCACCTTATCGGTCTATCGGTCAGACGTGTCTTCTAGTTCTAGTGATGCATCAATGGTTTTGTTTTTTCATCAGTGTGAGGATCTTCTATCAGCAGGACAAGGTATCCTATTCCTGGAATGGTCTGATGGGGATGTCTATCCCCATCAGACCATCATAGGAATAGGAGACCTCATCCCGCTGATAGAAGATCCTCACGTTGATGAAAAAATAGAACTGTTCCACCGACGACATCCCCATCGGACTATCATAGGAACAGGAGACCTCATCCCACCAATAGAAGATCCTCATGCTAATGAAAAAATAGAACCATTCCACCAATGACATCCCCATTGGACCATCGTGGGAACAAGAGACCTTGTCTTGCTGATAGAAGATCCTCATGCTCATGAAGAAAGAAAATCGTCGACGCATCACTGGAACCATAAGACACGTCCAACCGATAGAACCCTTGGTGTGTGAAGTCTTCTAACCATTTCTATTAGAATGAATCAGATGGAGTTCAGGGGTTTTGTTTAAGATGATATGGAAAATTTTGTTTGGAACCAAATAGAGTTGAATGGTGGTGCAGGAGCACCTGGGAAACTTGGGTTTTCTTGGAGTCTTGAAGGAAGTTTAAAATTTTGTTGTGATATTTTTGAGGTCATGTTGACCATATAGCTAGGTTTTTTTGTTTTGAATAAGGCTTGATCTATCTATGATCAATGGATTGGGAGGTGGCAATCAAAAATGGGTTTTGAAGCCCTAACTTGTGATCATTCACCATCTAGTCAAGTGCTTGAAAACACATTGGGTTTTACAAAATGCATTTTTAGGTCATCTAAAGCCTCGACCTAAGAAGATTAACTGTTTGGGAGGCATATTTAAAGGTGTCCTCAAACTTTGAAGAGGGTTGGAAGATTGTGGAATGTTTATAGTTGCATGAGAATAACAAAAAAAAGTGTTTTTTTGGTGAAATTTCTGGTTTTTCTGTTCTTGTTCCTGGAACAACAGTTAGATGAATTGAAAGAGGCATTTTGTAGGTTTTATTAGCATGTAGTGAAGCCTCTGGAAGTTTTTTTTTGGCACATTAGATAGTTTGTTCATCACTTTCTTCCATTTTTTTTGTAAATTCTGTGTTTTTCTTTATTTGCTGTCTTGATTGGAAACTGTGTAAAATGGAGTTTTAGGCTGCATTCCCTCCATACCAGGAAGTATGGACTTGTTGGGAATGTGGCCAAGCTCCTAATCTATACATATTTTAGTGGTAGGAGACATTAGGAGTTTTGTAAGCATGCTCAAAATCTTTTCCTAGGTGATACTGTTAGTGCCTGGCTTGGAAAAGATAGTCAATGCACAATCCTAACATGGCAGGGGTGCTGAATGCTAAACAATGCAAGGTGTGTGGTGAATGCAGGAAGCCTTGAGAAGGTCTGGGAAAGAATATAGATTCTTCATCAGTGCATTTGAGGCTGGAAGAAGCAAACAGTCCAAGAAATGATCAAGAAAAGCCCTAATTCTTGCAAGATCAGGGTTTTACCTGTGTACGGACAGTGAAGGTCCAAAACCCTAAAAATATTCAAGAGTTTGGAAAATGAGCTAGGGTGTCAGAAGGGAGTTTTACATAATCCATTGAAGGAGAGGAGTATTAACTTGTTTCCTCGGGTTAGGAGGCATAAAAAGGGGCTCAAGGCTAGTAGCCCTTCCTAAACCCTAGAATAGGGTTTTGGTGAAAGCGATGGATAACTGGTGAATGGAGGTTGATCAGGAACCTTTGTAAGATGTTTTTGAAGCCATGGAAGATTTTGACACCCCTACATCAAGTTAGGAAGCATTTGGAGGAACAACTAGTCTTTAGGAAGAATAAGGGCTAGTGAGTGATTGTGAGGAAGAGCACCAAGATTTGTTTGGTGAAGGAATTGTAAATGATAGCAGGGTTGGTTAGAAGAACCAGGGGTGCCTAAATAGCATAGGACCTATAGGTTGAGTGGTGGAGAGTGACACCAAAGGGATTCATCAAGGTGAGACCCGGAGCATTAAGGTAGTGTTTGTCTTGATCCAACCCTATCCTTATTAGATTGGTATTAGAGAAAGCAAAAGATTTGGGAAAGAGTAATATATGTCAGAAGTTGAGTCAAGTGATACTACTGTCATGGTGACAAATGCACAACTAGCCAAGATGGTTGAAGAGCAGGAGGAAGATAATAGGCAATTGAGGGAAAGGATAGACCAACTTGAGGCATCAATGAGAAGTGCACAGGTTGAGGGAAGAATTCCAAAAGAAGAAGAGGTTGCAGAGGAGAACAAGACCCCTGAACTTGACCCTATTTTGAATGAAGATCCTTTCTTGAAGGCATTGAAAGCCTTGAGTGGAAAAGCACTTGAAGGTATACCACTTTTTAGTGGAAAGATGAAAGCAGACCTAGTCATGGATTGGGTAGAAGGCATGGAGAATCACTTTGAGTGTGATGGAGTTACCAAAGCTCAGAAGGTGAAGGTTGCTAAGTCAAGATTGAGAGGATCAGCCTTGACACGGTGGAAGTTTGTTTAGAATGAAAGGGAGAAAGAAGGAAAATAGCCCATATCAACTTGGAAAGGAATATTTGCCAAGGTAAAGGAAGCCTATATGCCAGATGATTATGAGATCCAATTTCACAAGAAGAGGAAAAGTCGAAGGCAGAAGAACCAAGATGTAAACACTTACACTGAAGAGTTTCAAAAGCTTTGCTTGAGATCTAATGTGATAGAGGATGAGAGCCTAAAAGTGGCTAGGTACCTTAATGGCTTAAAATGGAATATCCAAGAAGAGATGGCTCTTTTGAGTTCTAAAACAGTACACTAATGTTATCAATTGGTTATCAAGATTGAGGAAAGGAACAAGAGGAAGCATGATCAATCTTCTAAGGGGAGAGGCAAAGGAAGAGATCAAAGAGGATAGCGTAGTGGTTACCAAGGTAGAGGTAATGATCAAAGGAACCAAGGAGAATCTAAGCTCACTGAGCATGGAGGAGAAACATCTTCAAGAGGAGGATTTAACAAAGGAAGAGGACCTCAAGGAGGTTCAAAAATAGGAAGAGGATCAGGTAGGAGTAATTCTTACTTTGCAAACATGAAGCGTTACCATTGCAATCAAATGGGTCATCCAACTTATAGGTGCCCAGAGAAAGCATCATCATCTAGCAATGAAAAGAGAGTGGCCTATGCACAAGAGGACACCATGAGTCCTAAGGCAACTGAGATTAGTCATATAGAATCTGAAATTGGAGAGAATTTGATGTTTAACAGAATTCTAATCAGGCATCCAATCAAAGAGGAACCTAAGCAAAGAAGAACTCTTTTTAGAGTAAGATGCAAGATACTTGGAAAATTGTGCAAAGTCATAGTAGACTCAGGTTCACCAGATAATATAATCTTAGAGGAGGCAGAAACTAAACTAAAATTGGAGAAGGTACCCCACAATAACCCCTACAAGGTCACATGGCTGAATAAAGGGTAGAGTGTTTTGGTGAATGAGCAAGTAACGGTGGAATTTTCAATTAGAGGCTATAAAGACAAGCTGGTTTGTGATGTATTACCCATGGATGCATGCCATCTACTACTGGGAAGACCAAGGAAATATGATAGAAGTTCCATTTATGATGGGAAAGAGAACACCATCTCATTCAAGAAGGATGGAAGAACCTTCAAGCTGCAGTCATTGATAGAGGAAGATGAAGGGCAGTCCAAGGTACCAAACATCATGTTGAGTAGTGGTAAAGAGTTTATCAGCAATCTACATCAAGGAGGTGAAGGATATGTGGTTTTAATGTAGTCTAAAGAAGAAGCCAAGGCCGAAAGGACAGTCTTACCAAAAATAGTTCAAAGGTTGCTTGATAAGTACAAGAGCATAGTGAGTGATGGAACACCTGCAACTCTACCACCAAAGAGAGCAATAAGTCATCAAATTGACTTCATACCTAGAGCCTCATTGCCCAAAAAAGCAGCATACAAGCTCACACTTGAGCAGAACCTAGAGGTGGCTAGGCAAGTGCAAGAATTATTGGATCAAGGATTGATTCAAAAGAGCATCAACCCTTGTGCATTACCAGTGGTTTTGGCAACCAAGAAAGGAGGTAAGTGGAGAATTTGTACTAATTCTAGAGAAATCAATAGGATTACAATCAGATATAGATTCCCTATCCATAGAATAGAAGATTTAATGGATTTCCTTGGAGGAGCATAGTATTTCACTTAGTTGGACCTCAAGAGTGGCTACCATTAGATCAAAATTAAGGATGGAGATGAGTGGAAGAATTTTTTTAAGATAAATGATGGGTTATATGAGTGGAAAGTGATGCCATTTGGCCTCTCAAATGCCCCTAACACGTTTATGAGATTAATGAATGAGGTGCTTAAGGATTTCACATGGATCTTTGTAGTAGTATATTTTGATGACATACTGATTTTCAGTAAGACAGCAGAAGAACACCTCAAGCATGTGGAGATGGTTCTTAAAAGGTTGCAAGAAGAGAAATTGGCAATCAACCTTAAGAAGTGTGAGTTCTTCAAACAAGAGTTGGTGTATCTAGGTTTTATAGTATCCAAAGGAACCTTGAAGATGGATCCAAGCAAGGTGGAAGCCATCCTAAACTAGCCTAAACCAACCACAACAATAGAGGTAAGGAGTTTTCATGGTTTAGCTCAATTCTATAGAAAATTCATAAGGAATTTCAGTGGCATATGTGCACCAGTCCTAGATACAATCAAAGGTGGTCTAAAAAAAAGTTTAAATGGACTCAAGAGGCTGATAAAGGGTTTGAAAAACTGAAACAAGAAGTGGCAACTCAACCCATTCTATTATTGCCTAGTTTTGATAAGTTGTTCACAGTTGAGTGTGATGCAAGTGGAGTAGCAGTAGGAGGAGTACTTAGTCAAGAAGGTAGGCCTGTAGCCTTCTTTAGTGAAAAGCTCAATGAAGCCAAGCAAAAATACTCCACCTATGATCTAGAATTATATGCTTTAGTGCAGTCCCTTAGGAAGTGGAGGCATTATTTGTTACCCAAAGAGTTTGTAGTCTTCACTGATAACCAGGCACTTAGTTACATCAACACCCAAGAGAAGCTGAGTAATAGACATTTGAAATGGATGGAATACATCCAAGCCTTCACATTCACTATCAAGCATAAGAAAGGACAAATGAACAAGGTGGTAGATGCATTAAGTAGAAGAATGCTAACAGTGTAGGAGATACAGCTGAAAATCATTGGTTTAAAGAGTTTCAAAGACTTCTATGGTGAAGATGAAGACTTCTCAGAAGATTACAAGGTATGCTATGATTTTGAGAATCATTTTCATAGTCAATATGTTGAGTATACACTGCAAAATGGACTATTATTTAAGGGCAGTCAATTATGTGTTCCAAGAGGATCAATGAGGGAAAATTTGATTCAAGAAAAGCATAATGGCAGTCTTAGTTGGCATTTTGGTATTAATAAAACTTTAGACCTAGTTCAACGGTTCTATTATTGGCCAAAGTTAGCAAGAGATGTCAGAAAATATGTGGAACAGTGTGTTGTATGCATGAAAGCTAAAGGAGGAGCTAACAATGTTGGTTTGTATCAACCCCTGCCCATTCCTAACAAACCATGGGAGTGTGAGCATGAATTTTGTGGTAGGTCTTCCTAAGACCAAGACTGGTTTTGACAATGTCTATGTAGTAGTGGACAGATTTAGAAAGATGAGTCACTTCATTCCTTGCAAAACTACTCATGATGCAAGCTACATAGCTCATCTTTTCTTCAAGGAGGTTGTAAGGATCCATGGCTTTCCTCTAAGCATTGTTTCTGACAAAGATGTGAAGTTTATGAGTCACTTTTGAAAGACTCTATGGAGTAGATTGGGTACAAACCTGTCTTTTGGATTAGCTTACCATCCTCAGACCGATGGTCAAACAAAGGTGGTTAACAGAGGGTTGGATAATCTTTTGAGGTGTCTAACTAGGGAATATGGATAGACATGGGATATGGTGATCTCCCAAGCTGAATATGCCTATAATGATAGTGTCAATAGAACTACAGGAAAGAGTCCTTTTGAGGTTGTGTATGGGATGCACCCAAGAGGAATTTGTGAAATTAGAGACCTTGTGTCTATGGAGAATAGGAGTGGAAATGCAAAGGACTTTACTCAGACAATGAAAGAGATTCATGAGCAGGTCAAGAACACAGTTACAACAACAACCCAAAAGTTGAAGGAAAATGTTGATTTGTCAAGGAAGGATGTACAATTTATAGTTGGGGACTATGTTATGGTCCACCTCAACAAATCCAGATTGCAGAAGGGAATGGAAACCAAGTTACAGATGAAAAGAGTGGGTCCATGCAAGGTGTTGGCCAAATATGGCAAGAATGCATATAAGGTGGAATTACCATCAGACTTGGGCATCTCTCTAGTTTTCAATGTTGCTGATTTGATCAAGAACAAGGGATTAGTCAATGATGAGGGTCAGAATAGTCAGGAAGTTCTCAAGGACATCAGCAATGTACCCTTCCCTCATCAAGACAAGCTTCAGGCAAAGAAGATCTTGCAGTCAAGAGTGCAGAAAGCCACAAGACATAAGGTGTACATGGAGCACCTTATCAAGTGGAAGCACAAGCCAGAATTAGAAGCCACTTGGATATAGGAAGATCAGTTCAAGAAACTTGGCATTGACCTGACATTGGTCTCTCCTTCCTCTCCTTATTTGTTTGGGCTGAGAGGGGGAGAATGGTGTAGGAGCACTGGGAAACTTGGGTTTTCTTGGAGTCTTGAAGGAAGTTTAAAATTTTGTTGTGATATTTTTGAGGTCATGTTGACCATATAGCTAGGTTTTTTTGTTTTGAATAAGGCTTGATCTATCTATGATCAATGGATTGGGAGGTGGTAATCAAAAATGGGTTTTGAAGCCACAACTTGTGATCATTCACCATCTAGTCAAGTGCTTGAAAACACATTGGGTTTTACAAAATGCATTTTTAGGTCATCTAAAGCCTCGACCTAAGAAGCTTAACTATTTGGGAGGAATATTTAAAGGTGGCCTCGACCTCTGAAGAGGGTTGGAAGATTGTGGAACGTTTATAGTTGCATGAGAATAACAAAAAAATAGTGTTTTTTTGGTGAAATTTCTGGTTTTTCTGTTCTTGTTCCTGGAACAATAGTTAGATGAATTGAAAGAGGCATTTTTTAGGTTTGATTAGCATGTAGTGAAGCCTCTAGAATTTTTTTTTTGGCACATTAGATAGTTTGTTCATCTCTTTCTTCCATTTTTTTTGTAAATTCTATGTTTTTCTTTATTTGTTGTCTTGATTGGAAACTGTGTAAAATGGAGTTTTAGGCTGCATTCCCTCTGTACCAGGAAGTATGGACTTGTTGGGAATGTGTCCAGGATCCTTCTCTATACATATTTTAGTGGTAGGAGACATTAGGAGTTCTGGAAGCATGCTCAAAGTCTTTTCCTAGGCGAGACTGTTAGTGCTCGACTTGGAAAAGACAGTCAATGCACAGTCCTAACGTGGCAGGGGTGTTGAATGATAAAAAATGCAAGGTGTGTGATGAATGAAAGAAGCCTTGAGAAGGTTTGGGAAATAATATATATTCTTCATCAGTGCATTTGAGGCTGGAAGAAGCAAACAGTCCAAGAAATGATCAAGAAAAGCCCTAATTCTTGCAAGATCAGGGTTTCACCTGTGTACAGACAGTGAAGGTCCAAAACCATGAAAATGTTCAAGAGTTTGGAAAATGAGCCAGGGTTTCAAAAGGGAGTTTGACATAATCCATTGAAGGAGAGGAGTATTAACCTATTTCCTCGGGTTAGGAGGCATAAAAAGGGGCTCAAGGCTAGTAGCCCTTCCTAAAATCTAGAATAGGGTTTTGGTGAAAGCAATGGAGAACTAGTGAATGGAGGTTGATCATGAACCTTTGTAAGATGTTTTTGAAGCCATGGAAGCTTTTGACACCCTTGCATCAAGTTAGGAAGCATTTGGAGGAACAACTAGTCTTTAGGAAGAATAAGGGCTTGTGAGTGATTGTGAGGAAGAGCACCAAGATTTGTTTGGTGAAGGCATTGTAAATGATAGCAGGGTTGGTCAGAAGAACCAGGGGTGCCTAAATAGCATAGGACCTATAGGTTGAGTGGTGGAGAGTGACACCAAAGGGATTCATCAAGGTGAGACCGAGAGCATTGAGGTAGTGTTTGTCTTGATCTAACCCTGTCCTTATCAAATGGGTGTTTAAAACTCAATCAAATCTTGTTTAAAACAACCCAACATGAAGACAAGTGTACCTAGAAGATTGGGATTTCTTTTTTGATCATCATGATTTGATTTAGAGCTATGAAATTGAAGCAAAATGGTGATAAAGAACAATAGGGCATGGGAAAAAAATGTGTTAGACTGTTTTAGGAAAAATGTGCCTTAAACATTGTAGATCTTCAAATTTGGGCAAAGATTTTGAAAGTTTCCTTGAAAAATCCATTTTGTGCACATTCTTCAATCAATCATTTCATTCCATGATATGACATCTCTTTGAGGCATTCTGTCAAACAATTCAGGAGTTTTGTCTATGATTCCACATCTTGCATATATTGTCTACCAGAGCATATCCAACTATAACATCCAAGTATCTTTTTAATTCCTCTATCTTTCATCAATCTCTTTAATATTTGAACCTCACACAAATGTTTTAGAGAAGAACATAAGTTGCAACATCTTTAGGATCCAACTAAAAGTATGAAAGTTTGATCAACCATGCACACCTAATGATCAACTATATATGTAAATTGTAATGCAATAAGGGTTATTGACGTGTGAAGTATGTGCAACACTCATCCACTAAACCTACATGAATGCATGCACCTAGAAGCCATGCAAAGCTTACAATGTTAGGTTGTGTTCCAGAGTGCTTCATTAATTGAAATATTTTGAGAGGTTCCTTGCAAAATCCATTTTGTGCACATTCCGCAATCAATCATTTCATTCAATGAGATGACATCTCTTTGAGGAATTCTATCAAACAATTTAGGTGTTTTGTCTACGATTCCACATCTTGCATATATTTTCTACTGGAGCATATCCAACTATAACATCCAAGCATCTTTTTCATTCCTCTATCTTTCATCAGTCTCTTTACTATTTGAACCTCATACAAATTTTTTAGAGAAGAACATAAGTTGCAGCATTTTTAGGATCCAAATAAAAATATGAATGGTTGATCAACCATGCACACCTAATCATCAACTATATATGTAAATTGTAATGCAATAAGGGTTACTAATGTGTGAAGTATGTGCAACCCTCATCCACTAAACCTACACGACTTCATGAACCTAGAACCCAAGCAAAGCTTACAATGTTAGGATGTGTTCCAAAGTGCTTCATTCATTCAAATATTTTGAGAGGTTCCTTGCAAAATCCATTTTGTGCACATTCTGCAATCAATCATTTCATTCCGTTAGATGACATCTCTTTGAGGAATTCTGTCAAACAATTTAGGTGTTTTGTCTATGATTCTGCATCTTGCATATATTGTCTACTTAAGCTATTTTTTCCTATAGCTATTGTTATTTGGTGTTTTCAATGTTGTAGAGTTAGATTTTCCTGTATGCTTGAATGTATTTTTTCGTAAAATCAAGTTTATACTATGCTCCCCCAAGTTTCAAGGATGAGAATGATAGGGGATGGTGGGACGTGTTTTTGGTACAAGAGTACTTTTGGGTCATTTTTTAGGGGATGGCTATAAAAAATAGGGAAATTTTTAAAAATATAGAGAAATTTCAAATATTCATATTACAACATTGATAAAGCATTCATCATAGGCATTGTAGAAGATTAATACATAACATTAGACTAGATTTCACATAAGAATTGACAAACAAAGTAACAAAATTCAAATTCTTTTACTGTCAATGTGCATACATATTAAATAAGAATTATAACAAAATTCCCAAAGGCTTCAAGTTTCAACTATAAAATGACAAAAAACATAGAAAATATATGGTTGTCCCTAATCAACAAATGTAACTGGTAGGTCTATATCAAAATTGGAGCTCAAATTTGTGTCACTGTTAGATGCAAAGGTAGGGGGAAGTTTTTGGGTCCCCCAAGTCCCTAAAACATTTCTAGGATGGGGACAGGGGTACAAAGGTAGGGGACTAGTCCCCATGGAGCACTAAGTTTATATGGTTTGGGGTTTCAAGGTGGGGTTTTACCTAACCACATAAAACCTCTATGGTTGGGATAGAGGTATACACCCCTCTTCTTGATTACACCTTATCATATGCTAGAGACCTTTTGGTGACTCTTGGCAATGGTACTGTGATGGATTGAGGGAGAAAACAATAATAGAGGTCGTTGTGATAGTAAAGTGGAGGTTGTTATGTACACTATTTAAGTCTTGTAAGATTCTAACCTAGAATCTATAAGCATGAATTAGGAAAACCCTAGTCTGAGCCTTCATAAAAGAGTTTGCAATACCAATAAATAAATGTAAAATGTATTTGATTTTGACTTGTATATTTGAATAGCTCTATTTCTTCTTTAATAAAATATTTAAAAATTGGTTTAGGAGCACCAAGACATTTGTGAAATGTTGATTCATGGAGGTCTTAGGTTAGTTTGAGTTTTGAGTCTAGAAGTCATTAATAAGGTCATGATTGACCAATTCATATTGTAAGCATGTGCAGGCATAATGAAGAGTGTTGGAGGTGGTGGCAGAGTTGTGAGAGGTTGGTAATGTCATTTTTCAATAAACCCTACTCCAAGCTAGTGTAAAGTAAGGGATTTTAGTTACAGAGGTTAGATGAGAGTTTCAGTTTTCCCATCTAAAAATTGTTGATTGATTGTTGAGTGGTTCATTGTTAGATAAAGTAAAAAATTTGGGTTTGTAGACCTACTAGATGAGTTGAATAGTTTTTACAAAGGAGTGATTTGGAAGAGTTTTGTGAATCAATTGGTTGTTTGAATCAGCTTGTTTTGTGATGATTTTTTCAAAGCCAAATTGATTTGCATCAAAAACTTTCCATCATATTAAAGCTTAATGGGAAGAAGGGTCCATTAAGAGAACTCAAGGGGTGTTACTTACTAGGAGGAGAGAGGTTGTGGAGTACTTGTTGGCTTGAACAAGTGACTGATCTCACCTTCCTTGTATTGAAGAGGATGTACTGGGTATGTATTTCCTTAATCAAGATTAAATTATAACTAATGGTTTTGTGATGAGATGGTGTTGATGAAAAATCATATAACTGTGATAGTTGAAATTATTTTGGTGGTCATATGACATTCTTTTTTAGAACATTTATAAAGAAACTATAGATAAAATTTTGTTGTGCAGAAGCAGTGAGTAGGCTACATTCCTCTGCTTGCCTTAAATCTTGATTTGGGTGATGAGGACAAAGGTATAATGCCTTTTGTTACCTCACACTTGTTCCAATCATGTAATCACCTTGATGAATATTACCTCACCCATGTTCCAGTCATGTATTTACCTTGATGACTGACTGACTTGTTTTTAGGGCTTACAACTTACAAGAAAAATGAAGGCCCTTTGACCTTTTAGATCATCTATGATAATTTAATTACATCAACAAAAAACCATGGAAGGATTTAAGTACTTAGGTTTTTGTTGAAGATATCACTGTACAATTTGAAGATTTTGGTTTGTACCTATTTTAAGCCAGATGTTATGCTTTTGGCCTTGAGATTGAGTGGGACTCTCAAAACTTACATTTTTTGGTCTTCACAACACACTTTTAGTATGATATGGTTAAGATGGTTTGATTGAGAATTTGAGAACAACAAAGGATAAGCCTCAATCTTTTATGTCATTTAAAGATTGGAATAAAGATTATTGGGTAGGAAAACTTAATACCTTAGATTTGTACCAATTATATATCAGCTAGAGACTTGACCTATACCTCATGTAACTCTCCATGACTGTAAATATGATCTTCAAATTAGAAATATATACATTCTACATAAGATTTATTGGTTTAGTAGATACTTAGGGAATGTCTAAACATGATAGTGAATACCTTGAACTAGTTAGCTTTATCTACTAATTACTTCTAATCAACTAAGGACATTTATATTTCAATTTTAAATAAAATTTCAATATTGAACCTCAAAATTTAGACAATTGCCACCTACACTGCACATAAATGGAGGCACCCTTTTAACACATTTCTTTGATTACGATTTCATCTCCTTTGAAATTTGAGTATACTAACTTATTTTAAAAAAAAAATTGATTTAAGTGTTCTATCCCATGGCTCAGTTCTTGTTTTTGTGTTGAACAAAAATCAAACACTAAGCTTCAATGTCATGTTGGATTGTTAGAAAACTACAATGTGAAAATAGCTTCTTTAGAGTCTTCATTCTATACTATATTTGCAACTTTGTTCTTTCGAAATTTATTTTTATATACTAACATTGACCATGAAAAAATTATTGCAGGAGTGGGAGGTTATTCTTACCTATATTCATGAGCCACTTTGGTGGGCAAGCATGATTACTAGTAAGTGCTTATTACTTATTAAATCAGGTTTAGGTGACAACTAGAGAATATTAATGTTTGACAATTGACATAGATTACTTGCATTCAAACTATTAATTTCCTTATTTACAATCTTTTTTGAGATTATAGTTGTATTTCTATAGAGTTTATATATTCATTGTTTTCAAAATTCACAGTTAATATGTAGTGACTTCACTGCCAGTCCTTAACAACTATTTTAGAATAAAAAAATTCACTAAAAATTACATTCACCATCTTTTATGAATAACTACTAACTACCCTACAAACCAAAAAATCCTTTTCGTTGCCCACAGTTTTGTAAAACCTCAAAAAACTAACTACATATAGCCAAAAAACTCAAATTCATTGCATAGGATTATGTTAACTGTAGAGCTACAGATGAGCTACTCACCATAGTTTCCATAGATGTCTCATTCTTCTTCCTCTTCCTCCGAGGTCGCTACTCCAACTTCTCCAACTACTCCAACTTCAGTCGCTTCGCTTCAGCCTTTGCCTTCTTTACCACTACCTCAACCTCTATTAAGTCCACAATCAGTGTTAGAGCCTCCCACCCATGTGCTGCTCCCTCTCTCCATCTGGCTTTATGTTTTCCTTCTGGCCATTTCACAAAGGGTACGTATTTGAATGTTTCTTCATCCTCTTCGATTTCAATTCCCTCACTGATATCCATCCCAACTCCTGAAATCATCCATTCGAATAGTGAGTCCAAGTTGTTCAGATAATACTCACTACTGAATTTGACACCATTTTCTGACGGACATTAGTTAGTTGTTCGACAAATCTCTGTTGGAAAAGCGATGAAATGATGAAAATATTTTCATCGCTATCTTTTTGTCGAAAGGCTGATGAAAAATTAAATGTTAAAATAACAGTACAAATTCGTCAGTTGTTGGCATCATAAAATGACTCGGGTGTTCATCAGAATATCAACAAAAACTTCGTGTATCCATCAACGAATTACACCAAAAGTTCAACGCTATTTTGATGAAATGGGAAAGGAATAGCGTCAAAACAACACCAAAAATTCATCTCCATTTCGACGACATGGGCAAGGAGTAGTGTCGAAACAACACCAAAAGTTCATCTCCATTTTGATGAAACGGGCAAGGAGTAGTGTCAAAACAACACTAGAAAGTTCATCACAATTTTGACAAAATGGGCAAGGAGTAGCGTCAAAACAACACCAAAAGTTCATTGAAATCACAATGAAATTGGCAAGGAGTTATGATGAAGCCTTTGTCACAGCTATAGCAACTTCGTCAGACCTTTTCGGTGATTCGTCAGTGGTTTTTGTCGAAATTGTGACGAAACAATGCAATTTTTTTTTTTAAAATATTCATTGAAATGTACCATTGCAGAGACTGATGACTGATCATACATATAGACTTGAGATGGTGGAAGCTCATTTGGCCCCTCCCCCCCCTCACATCACTCTCAATTCCCCATACCCAATCATATAACAATAATCATTCATTCATCCATTAATAACATATAACATTCATTCATTACCATATAACATTCATTAATTAACATATTCATATTCATTCATTAACATATAATATTCATTTTTTCAGTTTTTATATAATATCAAAAATATGGTTGTCATGATATGATTACAATCACTTTTTTTTTTGTTTCTTTTTGAGAGCTACATAAAGCCAAAGTGGAGTATCATTTTCTAAATCAATATTTTTCCCCCCTTTAGTTGTTTTTCCCTCTACTCATGATCTTAATGTACGCTTAGTCATCTGCTCATGATGTGGATGGCACTGCAAGGGGGGATCTGCTGCAATAAGAAAGAAATGTTAAACTGATATGTTTTATTATTATTGTTAAAAGTATTTCATTAATTAAAATAACATTAGAGTGGTTCTCTTTACCTAATGGGTCCACATCATGTTCTTGAACTTTTGTTATAGACACATGCTCAACATGCTGAACACCCTCTAAATCCTAATCTACAGTTGAAACATGAAAGGTTATATTAATTAATACACCAATTGAAATTAAATATGTTTAAGAGAACATGAGGGTGGTCCTCTTTACCTGATGGGGCCACATCATGTTCTTGATCTTCTCTAGTCTGATCATGCTCAACACATTGATCATGCTCTACATGCTCTAAAGTTGAAACACAAAAGGTTACCTTAATTAATAAACTAATTGCAATTAAATATGTTTAAAAGAACTTTAGAGTGGTCCTCTTTACCTGATGGGACCACATCATGTTCTTAATCTTCTCTAGCCTGATCATGCTCAACATATTGATCACACTCTACATGCTCTAAAGTACCAGGATGCACACCATGACCTTCATTTGCACATTGTGCTCCACCCTCACCAGGCTACATTCCAATGCCATGTGTAGTATTATCATTGCTTGAATGTTTAAAAAAAATAGGCATGTAATTAATTTATGGTGGAAAATAATATTGAATAGATTGCACAATTATTCAATTTTGAATAAAATTTACTGAGTTTATTTACCTGCGTTTCAGATGCAGTGGAAGGTTGTCTTTGCCTAGTCAAGACTCTTAGGCATTTAGCCATGACTCCATAGCCTTGTTGGAAGGAAATCTTTAGGTCCTCTTCTATGGGAATTATGTTGAATTTAGAGCCCTACATTTTTGCAGATCATGAATTTTTCTTCTATGGTGTGATAAAACCAAAATTGTTTTCAATTTATTATTTGGATACTATATTTCATTTATTGATACTTACAATTCGTGTGGCTAATTTCATATAACCACTAGAGCCAAGTTTGTGTTGCCCATGTTTTTCTAGTCTTGCTTTTGTTGCCTTTGATGTGTTGGGCAGCCTATGAAAAGTTTGAAATACGTTAGATTATGTAAAAAGAAAGAGTAATTAGTATATAATTACATTGTTGATAGTATCACATACCTTCCTTGGCTCGGTGGTGTCTTTCCTTTTTTCTTTTCAACCTTCTCCTTGCCATCTGACACCAGGTCCTTCCACTCCCTCTCCAAAATCATGGGGGGACCTTCGTACTTTTTGTTCTTCTCTAAATGTGACCTATATTGGTCCCTCACATACTTAAGATAGGTACCAATTTTCTTAAGGAACTTGGTTCAATTGAATGTTTTATCACCAAACAAAACAACTAAATGGTTAATGAGCTCATCTTTTAAATATTGATTTTGGGCATTCCACTGTGTATGTATGGTGGGCCCAAAGAGCTCCAATTTAATATCACTTAGATGTTTATAAAAAACATTTCTTGCAAAATGATCATGGGATCAATAGTCTAAAAAGAGTGATCAATAAGTAAATTTCAATTGGATTATATATAATAATAATTAAAACATTTTAAAATACCTGGGACCTTCTCTATCTTTATGGGAATGAAATCCTCGGTCACCAAAAGTGTGACTGACAATGTTCTCATACTAGTAATACAAAAAGATCCATGAAATGCTACTAAAACATCACCAATACTAGTGGCCTCTGCATCCCCAGGTACATGTCTTGACACATGTTCTGGCATGTGTTTGCTGCCAGAGGGTGCATTAACAGATTCCTACATGGTATGTGTTGCTGACATTTTAGATGAAAATATAGGCACAAATGATGGGGTAAGATGATGTGATGTATGCATAGGAAGATCAGGATGGACACTTGTAGCAACCCCTACTCCTTGAGCAGCACTTGCAGTACCCTGATCATGGCCAAGAGCATCATGAGGAGGAAAATAACTCTGTAAAAAAAACACATATTTTAGTTCATGACATAAAAGAGTACAAAATTTAAAACCATGAATGAAATTATGTTATAATTAAAGACCTCATGATAACTTATTTTCATGTTTTGTAATCTCTTAGACAATATTTTAACCCTCTTTCTTATCTCATCTGTTTGAGGCACTATGAATATCAACATAACCATTTCTTTATTACATTTTTTTTGGATCTTCTTTATCGTATCGAGAGGGTTTGCTGAATAAGCGATGTCATCATCACAAAATATTGATTGCACCTCACTATGGATGCTCTACTCTACTATTGGTGCATTTCCCCGATCAGTCAATTGCAACAAGAATATTAAAAACATTATCGAAATTAACCCAATAAACTTATGAAAAAAACATAATAATAAAACTTTTTGCTTGTATCTAATTTGTACAATTACAAGGAGGTAAACCTGTCAGGTAGAAGCACTTGAAGATACATTGCGATCTATGCTATGGGCTAGAGCCTTCTCTGTACGATCAATGTCCCGCTGTGACAAAAATTAAATATAAAAAAACATCACCGAAATGAAACCAATAGACTTACAAAAAAAAAACATAAGAATAAAATGGTATATATTGGAGTCATTAATTGGAGGTTGGGTAAAATGGTACATAGTACGTACCACCCCCATAGTAACTGTGTTTGTAACTAAGCGATTCAAATTGTAATCGATTAGCAACTCTTCCCATGTAGTTATTGATTTTATTACACATACCATGAATAAATAGTTTCGCTCGCACTCCTTGAATATGCAATTGGGTTGCTTATTTGTTGACCCAGGTCGTGTATTGTTTATAAACCCTGCAATATTCCCTGATGCTTTTGGCCTTCTATCAATGTACATAGCCACTCCTTTATTTTGATCCTTATCTTTTAGTTGTATATAATTTGCTGATAGTGCATACCTACTCATACTTTGTGTATATCAAAATAGTTGCATCCAATCTTTGTAACTATAATAGGGTTCGATATACCCCATCAATTCAGTAACTTTTTCATAACAGATCTTTATACCGTCCATGCAAAATAGGCCCAAATCATGTAATTATGATGGTGCTATGCGATATATCCTCTCGTTGACACAAAAATTAGTGTTTATTGGAGGAAGTTACTTGGGTACCCATTGTTTCTATAGATATTTGTACCTCAAGGGCACCTCGACGTTGACTATGCTCTCATCATCATAAGAACATGACCCCTCTTTAGCAAGAAAAAATTCCATGCATTTACAAAATTTTCTTCTAATATGTTGACCTCTAGTTGATCTCCCTCTTTTAGACATACTACATGTCTCGCTTTCCTCTTCTCTTCCCGAATTTCCCTCACTCGAGGAAGATAGATCTGACAAATAACTATTTGGTGGTACCTACACTCATAAGGATGTTGGATGAAGTTCTTTCATGGTGATGCGATCCCAAGGTGACATTATGATTAATCTATCATTTCATCACTATAATTTCACAAGTTATAAGGTAATCAAGTCTTGATAGATTGCAAGCTATTGTTACTACCCTCTAAATGTGTCCATCACAAATCAAATCTACTTAACATTTTAACTCCCAAAATTTGTAACAAGTGTTAAATGTGACTATGGTCCACCAGTTACACAACCAAGGCCTCAAATGTATTCTCTAATTGTAAGCAAAGGACTTTTTCTCTTCATTCAAGTAAATAAACTTGAAGGAAACACCACCAAGTGGTTTATTGGATACCTACATGACTAAAAATAACAGAAAATTTATATTTAATTTCCATATGTCTAAGTGGTAAATGAGGAGGGAGTCTATACTAGGTCTGGTTAAGTCATCATAAGTTTATGCTTTGGAATTTTTTATTTTTTTTAAGTCATATTAAATCTTCCTATGTCTAATTTCTAGGAGAATTTTGGTATGTTTTAAGGTAGGATGATTGAAGAAAGAGCCCAAAGACTAGCCTTTCTCCATGGTATCTAGGTACACATAGCAACGGTCTTCTCTTATACAGTTGGACATGATTTAAAGAACTTAGCTAGGAATTATTCATTTAACCTAAGGTTTTCTCATAATGCCATCACAGGTATGATAAAATTTTCATGAAGAATTGGTCTATGTGCCTCTCTAGTAATCACTATAAAATGTTTTGTGGGTAGAAAAATGAATAGATTGTATCGTGTAGGTAGAGAGAATCAACTTTGAGTTCTTCAAAGATTATATTCCCTCTATTCAATACTCTTTAAGGGTTGTGTGTGGAGGAGGTTATCACTACCAAGAAGGGAGGAGACATTTCCTTGTATTCTTTTATAATTTTCATTATTCTTATTTATTTTACACTTACATTTACAAATACACATACATATGCATTTACTATTTTCATTTATTTCTCATGTAGTTTAATAGTTTGATCGATTTCATATTATATGTGTTGAAGACTTTAGAATTTCAATTACATTAATTTATGGATATGTTGTATCTATAACACTACAAAACCATATGCTCTTTGCATTTACACTTGCATTTAGAAATACACATTTATATACATAGAAATAGATTTCTTTAATGATATGTTTCATTTATTATTGTAGGAGAGCATCCAATAATTGTATTTACATGTACATTTAAAAATACACATATATACATACATACATGCATACATACATACATACATACATACATATATGTCTGTGTGTGTGTATGTATATCATTTATATTCAATGTTCAGAAACAACCCATTAGGTTTGCACATGGATAAAAATTCATAAAATCAGATCTCCCATACATGTTTTGTTGAAACCTAGGCTTGAACCTCTCATTTTACATGTTTTTGTTCACAAAACTATTGAGGACAACAACTATACCTTCTTTATTTCTCATCCTATGTCCTATTCATGCATCCAACAATTACAATAGTATCCATGGGGCCTCTTACACAAGCTACAGTAATCACAAAAAGTGTAAGAGCCCCTTTATATCATGTTTGGACTATAAAACCCTCAAAAATAGGGTAACTCAGATTATGATTTGTTGGTGAATTGTATGGACAAAATCATTAGCACCAGCACATTCTTGGAGTCTTTTGAAAGAGAAGCAAATCAAGGGGTAGTTAAGTACAAACCTTATAGTGTCAAGGTGAATGAGGTGATCAATTTTGATTGGCAAACTAATGAAGAGTACCAGAAATGGGTAAATGTATATTTAACTGATGAAGAGTGAAAAAGAGTAGGCTGCTAACGGTTGAAAAATTAGCTGTTGCAGTTATAACATATTCCAGTTTTGTATTTTGGTGATAGTCTAGGCATGGAATTCTTGAAGTTTTTTGTTGCTGCAGCAACCATTCTCAGCAGGCATGATGAACAAGAAGATTCTTTGGGGAGATTACTGTTGTAACAATTTTTTGGAATATCACAAGGTGGTCCAATTGGCTGGTGATATGTGTGCTTTTTGGCCTGATGCTTATTTGCTCCTTTTTTTATAAGAAGGATTTCAAGGCCAGAAGTACGGGTTAGCAAGTTAGATATTTTTGGTCAAGTCTAGATGAAGTTGCAGAGCAAATTGTAAAGTCTGATGGTTTTAGGGAAAATGCAATTTAGGTTTTGAGTCATTCTATAGTAGGTTTTGAATTCATGAGGATTTGATGTTTTATGACAGTACTGGCATTTGAATTGATATGATTAATTCAAACTCATGTCTCTCCATTGTACAAGCATATTTTAATTTTGAATAAAATGATCAAGGGTTGTTTCGTCCATCTCACTGTTGTGGTGTGTACGATTCTTGTTTTAGGTTTAATTCAAGGAATTAATTAAAATGCTTGAATGGGATTGTAGGTGGATATGTTCTATATAAGGATTTGATAAGTAGTATTGGGTTAGAATACATAGTGATGAGATTGTAAATCAATGTTATCAAGCATCTTATATGTTATGTGTTAAATCTATCATAAACCCTAAGATGCTTATAAATTTGACTCCTCCAATGGATATATGGCACTGATCTAAGTTGTACTTATTTGTATGGTTCAGTATTTGTTTTCCTTTACCTAGAGCTTGCTAAAAATTGCAAATCAATGACTATCTTATATTGTGAAATGTTGTTGTAGTTATCTAATGCTCCAAATAGTTGATATTATTGATAAACAACCAATTCTATTTGGTATTATCCTATTATGCTGAGCTATTAAATGAGATTATCTATTGCTATTAATGTTGTTTATGATGATGGTGCAGAGGTTGTAAATGCATTAAGGGATCACCCTCCTAGGTCTTGCAGAGCCCAAAGTGTAGGAGGTCTTTCAAATCCTCATCAGTTGGTCCAAGTCCTAAGAGCTGCCCTTTATTGGAATTGGAAAATCCATAGTTAGATTAGAAGATCAACCTACTCACCGTAGAAACAACCAACACCTTGCATATGTTTGTGGTGGAGGTATTAAAGAAGAATTGTATGCCTCTATTTCCATTCATTCGATCTACCTTAGCCTAGCATATACTTGGGCTAAGTCTACAATTGCTTCAGACTCATGCAATGAAGGTTATGTGTGATGAAATAGTTTTTCCAA
Organism: Sequoia sempervirens; assembly: GCA_007258455.2. NCBI lineage: Eukaryota > Viridiplantae > Streptophyta > Pinopsida > Cupressales > Cupressaceae > Sequoia > Sequoia sempervirens. The sequence continues at coordinate 161,588,930 of VDFB02353493.1, read as the reverse complement.
GACCTAAGGCTGGTGGATAAAAATGTGAAAGACTAAGCTATTTTTTTTTTCTATCTTATCTTATACCATTTTACGAGAATGGGGGTGCCAATGTACGAGAAGATCTTTGGAAACTAGGCATGGAAATTGAAGGTTAAAGAGAATGGGGGTGCCAAACTTATAGTACTCATTTCCCCTTGGTCGTGAATTTTCCTTGAGTGCCCTCAACCTCATCCTTGATGCTGGTATTGACCTTGTTTTCACTCCTTGAAACTCTTCCTCGACACTAATATTGACCTTGTTTTCACTCCTCCAAACTCTTCGTCGACGCTAGTATTGACCTTGTTTTAACTCCAAACTCTTCCTTGGCACTGGTATTGACCTTGTTTTCACTCCTCCAAACTCTTCCTAGGTGCTAATATTGACCTTATTTTCACTCCTCCAAACTCTTCATCAGCATTGGTATTGACCTTGTTTTAACTCCAAACTTCCTAAGGCCGGCATTGACCTTTT